>OW052182.1:82604732-83804732 GCA_932526625.1 Rhingia campestris
AAAGAACGGTTTCCAATCTATCAATTTGCCAAATTTCATTCTAATCTATTAAGCGGTTTACGAATTATAAGGATTTGAAAAAAAAAAAATTTCAGAATTTCTATGGAAAAAGTGTTGAAAAAAATTTTATTTTAGTACCAATTTTGTCACATTTTTACGATTTTTTTTGGTTTTTTCAAAGTTTATAGAAATTTTTTGTATACCATTTTAAAGAGTAACGCCTAATACACGTTTTAACCAAATTTCATTCAATTCGTGATAGTACTTTTTACGTTATTAGGTTCCGAATGAAAAATTGATTTAATACCCCTTACACCACCCCCCGCTGACAAATGCACCATGTCATTTTAAAGAACGGTTTCCAATCTATCAATTTGCCAAATTTCATTCTAATCTATTAAGCGGTTTACGAATTATAAGGATTTGAAAAAAAAAAATTTCAGAATTTCTATGGAAAAAGTGTTGAAAAAAATTTTATTTTAGTACCAATTTTGTCACATTTTTACGATTTTTTTTGGTTTTTTTCAAAGTTTATAGAAATTTTTTGTATACCATTTTAAAGAGTAACGCCTAATACACGTTTTAACCAAATTTCATTCAATTCGTGATAGTACTTTTTACGTTATTAGGTTCCGAATGAAAAATTGATTTAATACCCCTTACACCACCCCCGCTGACAAATGCACCATGTCATTTTAAAGAACGGTTTCCAATCTATCAATTTGCCAAATTTCATTCTAATCTATTAAGCGGTTTACGAATTATAAGGATTTGAAAAAAAAAAAATTTCAGAATTTCTATGGAAAAAGTGTTGAAAAAAATTTTATTTTAGTACCAACTTTGTCACATTTTTACGATTTTTTTTGGTTTTTTCAAAGTTTATAGAAATTTTTTGTATACCATTTTAAAGAGTAACGCCTAATACACGTTTTAACCAAATTTCATTCAATTCGTGATAGTACTTTTTACGTTATTAGGTTCCGAATGAAAAATTGATTTAATACCCCTTACACCACCCCCGCTGACAAATGCACCATGTCATTTTAAAGAACGGTTTCCAATCTATCAATTTGCCAAATTTCATTCTAATCTATTAAGCGGTTTACGAATTATAAGGATTTGAAAAAAAAAATTTCAGAATTTCTATGGAAAAAGTGTTGAAAAAAATTTTATTTTAGTACCAATTTTGTCACATTTTTACGATTTTTTTTGGTTTTTTCAAAGTTTATAGAAATTTTTTGTATACCATTTTAAAGAGTAACGCCTAATACACGTTTTAACCAAATTTCATTCAATTCGTGATAGTACTTTTTACGTTATTAGGTTCCGAATGAAAAATTGATTTAATACCCCTTACACCACCCCCCGCTGACAAATGCACCATGTCATTTTAAAGAACGGTTTCCAATCTATCAATTTGCCAAATTTCATTCTAATCTATTAAGCGGTTTACGAATTATAAGGATTTGAAAAAAAAAAATTTCAGAATTTCTATGGAAAAAAGTGTTGAAAAAAATTTTATTTTAGTACCAATTTTGTCACATTTTTACGATTTTTTTTGGTTTTTTCAAAGTTTATAGAAATTTTTTGTATACCATTTTAAAGAGTAACGCCTAATACACGTTTTAACCAAATTTCATTCAATTCGTGATAGTACTTTTTACGTTATTAGGTTCCGAATGAAAAATTGATTTAATACCCCTTACACCACCCCCCGCTGACAAATGCACCATGTCATTTTAAAGAACGGTTTCCAATCTATCAATTTGCCAAATTTCATTCTAATCTATTAAGCGGTTTACGAATTATAAGGATTTGAAAAAAAAAAAATTTCAGAATTTCTATGGAAAAAGTGTTGAAAAAAATTTTATTTTAGTACCAATTTTGTCACATTTTTACGATTTTTTTTGGTTTTTTCAAAGTTTATAGAAATTTTTTGTATACCATTTTAAAGAGTAACGCCTAATACACGTTTTAACCAAATTTCATTCAATTCGTGATAGTACTTTTTACGTTATTAGGTTCCGAATGAAAAATTGATTTAATACCCCTTACACCACCCCCCGCTGACAAATGCACCATGTCATTTTAAAGAACGGTTTCCAATCTATCAATTTGCCAAATTTCATTCTAATCTATTAAGCGGTTTACGAATTATAAGGATTTGAAAAAAAAAAATTTCAGAATTTCTATGGAAAAAGTGTTGAAAAAAATTTTATTTTAGTACCAATTTTGTCACATTTTTACGATTTTTTTTGGTTTTTTCAAAGTTTATAGAAATTTTTTGTATACCATTTTAAAGAGTAACGCCTAATACACGTTTTAACCAAATTTCATTCAATTCGTGATAGTACTTTTTACGTTATTAGGTTCCGAATGAAAAATTGATTTAATACCCCTTACACCACCCCCCGCTGACAAATGCACCATGTCATTTTAAAGAACGGTTTCCAATCTATCAATTTGCCAAATTTCATTCTAATCTATTAAGCGGTTTACGAATTATAAGGATTTGAAAAAAAAAAAATTCAGAATTTCTATGGAAAAAGTGTTGAAAAAAATTTTATTTTAGTACCAATTTTGTCACATTTTTACGATTTTTTTGGTTTTTTTCAAAGTTTATAGAAATTTTTTGTATACCATTTTAAAGAGTAACGCCTAATACACGTTTTAACCAAATTTCATTCAATTCGTGATAGTACTTTTTACGTTATTAGGTTCCGAATGAAAAATTGATTTAATACCCCTTACACCACCCCCCGCTGACAAATGCACCATGTCATTTTAAAGAACGGTTTCCAATCTATCAATTTGCCAAATTTCATTCTAATCTATTAAGCGGTTTACGAATTATAAGGATTTGAAAAAAAAAAAATTTCAGAATTTCTATGGAAAAAGTGTTGAAAAAAATTTTATTTTAGTACCAATTTTGTCACATTTTTACGATTTTTTTTGGTTTTTTCAAAGTTTATAGAAATTTTTTGTATACCATTTTAAAGAGTAACGCCTAATACACGTTTTAACCAAATTTCATTCAATTCGTGATAGTACTTTTTACGTTATTAGGTTCCGAATGAAAAATTGATTTAATACCCCTTACACCACCCCCCGCTGACAAATGCACCATGTCATTTTAAAGAACGGTTTCCAATCTATCAATTTGCCAAATTTCATTCTAATCTATTAAGCGGTTTACGAATTATAAGGATTTGAAAAAAAAAAATTTCAGAATTTCTATGGAAAAAGTGTTGAAAAAAATTTTATTTTAGTACCAATTTTGTCACATTTTTACGATTTTTTTTGGTTTTTTCAAAGTTTATAGAAATTTTTTGTATACCATTTTAAAGAGTAACGCCTAATACACGTTTTAACCAAATTTCATTCAATTCGTGATAGTACTTTTTACGTTATTAGGTTCCGAATGAAAAATTGATTTAATACCCCTTACACCACCCCCCGCTGACAAATGCACCATGTCATTTTAAAGAACGGTTTCCAATCTATCAATTTGCCAAATTTCATTCTAATCTATTAAGCGGTTTACGAATTATAAGGATTTGAAAAAAAAAAAAATTTCAGAATTTCTATGGAAAAAGTGTTGAAAAAAATGTTATTTTAGTACCAATTTTGTCACATTTTTACGATTTTTTTTTGGTTTTTTCAAAGTTTATAGAAATTTTTTGTATACCATTTTAAAGAGTAACGCCTAATACACGTTTTAACCAAATTTCATTCAATTCGTGATAGTACTTTTTACGTTATTAGGTTCCGAATGAAAAATTGATTTAATACCCCTTACACCACCCCCCGCTGACAAATGCACCATGTCATTTTAAAGAACGGTTTCCAATCTATCAATTTGCCAAATTTCATTCTAATCTATTAAGCGGTTTACGAATTATAAGGATTTGAAAAAAAAAATTTCAGAATTTCTATGGAAAAAGTGTTGAAAAAAATTTTATTTTAGTACCAATTTTGTCACATTTTTACGATTTTTTTTGGTTTTTTCAAAGTTTATAGAAATTTTTTGTATACCATTTTAAAGAGTAACGCCTAATGCACGTTTTAACCAAATTTCATTCAATTCGTGATAGTACTTTTTACGTTATTAGGTTCCGAATGAAAAATTGATTTAATACCCCTTACACCACCCCCCGCTGACAAATGCACCATGTCATTTTAAAGAACGGTTTCCAATCTATCAATTTGCCAAATTTCATTCTAATCTATTAAGCGGTTTACGAATTATAAGGATTTGAAAAAAAAAAATTTCAGAATTTCTATGGAAAAAGTGTTGAAAAAAATTTTATTTTAGTACCAATTTTGTCACATTTTTACGATTTTTTTTGGTTTTTTCAAAGTTTATAGAAATTTTTTGTATACCATTTTAAAGAGTAACGCCTAATACACGTTTTAACCAAATTTCATTCAATTCGTGATAGTACTTTTTACGTTATTAGGTTCCGAATGAAAAATTGATTTAATACCCCTTACACCACCCCCCGCTGACAAATGCACCATGTCATTTTAAAGAACGGTTTCCAATCTATCAATTTGCCAAATTTCATTCTAATCTATTAAGCGGTTTACGAATTATAAGGATTTGAAAAAAAAAAAAAATTCAGAATTTCTATGGAAAAAGTGTTGAAAAAAATTTTATTTTAGTACCAATTTTGTCACATTTTTACGATTTTTTTTGGTTTTTTCAAAGTTTATAGAAATTTTTTTGTATACCATTTTAAAGAGTAACGCCTAATACACGTTTTAACCAAATTTCATTCAATTCGTGATAGTACTTTTTACGTTATTAGGTTCCGAATGAAAAATTGATTTAATACCCCTTACACCACCCCCCGCTGACAAATGCACCATGTCATTTTAAAGAACGGTTTCCAATCTATCAATTTGCCAAATTTCATTCTAATCTATTAAGCGGTTTACGAATTATAAGGATTTGAAAAAAAAAAATTTCAGAATTTCTATGGAAAAAGTGTTGAAAAAAATGTTATTTTAGTACCAATTTTGTCACATTTTTACGATTTTTTTTGGTTTTTTCAAAGTTTATAGAAATTTTTTGTATACCATTTTAAAGAGTAACGCCTAATACACGTTTTAACCAAATTTCATTCAATTCGTGATAGTACTTTTTACGTTATTAGGTTCCGAATGAAAAATTGATTTAATACCCCTTACACCACCCCATGCTGACAAATGCACCATGTCATTTTAAAGAACGGTTTCCAATCTATCTATTTGCCAAATTTCATTCTAATCTATTAAGCGGTTTACGAATTATAAGGATTTGAAAAAAAAAAAATTTCAGAATTTCTATGGAAAAAGTGTTGAAAAAAATTTTATTTTAGTACCAATTTTGTCACATTTTTACGATTTTTTTTGGTTTTTTCAAAGTTTATAGAAATTTTTTGTATACCATTTTAAAGAGTAACGCCTAATACACGTTTATAACCAAATTTCATTCAATTCGTGATAGTACTTTTTACGTTATTAGGTTCCGAATGAAAAATTGATTTAATACCCCTTACACCACCCCCCGCTGACAAATGCACCATGTCATTTTAAAGAACGGTTTCCAATCTATCAATTTGCCAAATTTCATTCTAATCTATTAAGCGGTTTACGAATTATAAGGATTTGAAAAAAAAAAATTTCAGAATTTCTATGGAAAAAGTGTTGAAAAAAATTTTATTTTAGTACCAATTTTGTCACATTTTTTACGATTTTTTTTGGTTTTTTCAAAGTTTATAGAAATTTTTTGTATACCATTTTAAAGAGTAACGCCTAATACACGTTTTAACCAAATTTCATTCAATTCGTGATAGTACTTTTTACGTTATTAGGTTCCGAATGAAAAATTGATTTAATACCCCTTACACCACCCCCCGCTGACAAATGCACCATGTCATTTTAAAGAACGGTTTCCAATCTATCAATTTGCCAAATTTCATTCTAATCTATTAAGCGGTTTACGAATTATAAGGATTTGAAAAAAAAAATTTTCAGAATTTCTATGGAAAAAGTGTTGAAAAAAATGTTATTTTAGTACCAATTTTGTCACATTTTTACGATTTTTTTTGGTTTTTTTCAAAGTTTATAGAAATTTTTTGTATACCATTTTAAAGAGTAACGCCTAATACACGTTTTAACCAAATTTCATTCAATTCGTGATAGTACTTTTTACGTTATTAGGTTCCGAATGAAAAATTGATTTAATACCCCTTACACCACCCCCCGCTGACAAATGCACCATGTCATTTTAAAGAACGGTTTCCAATCTATCAATTTGCCAAATTTCATTCTAATCTATTAAGCGGTTTACGAATTATAAGGATTTGAAAAAAAAAAAATTTCAGAATTTCTATGGAAAAAGTGTTGAAAAAAATTTTATTTTAGTACCAATTTTGTCACATTTTTACGATTTTTTTTTGGTTTTTTCAAAGTTTATAGAAATTTTTTGTATACCATTTTAAAGAGTAACGCCTAATACACGTTTTAACCAAATTTCATTCAATTCGTGATAGTACTTTTTACGTTATTAGGTTCCGAATGAAAAAATTGATTTAATACCCCTTACACCACCCCCCGCTGACAAATGCACCATGTCATTTTAAAGAACGGTTTCCAATCTATCAATTTGCCAAATTTCATTTTAATCTATTAAGCGGTTTACGAATTATAAGGATTTGAAAAAAAAAAAATTTCAGAATTTCTATGGAAAAAGTGTTGAAAAAAATTTTATTTTAGTACCAATTTTGTCACATTTTTACGATTTTTTTTGGTTTTTTCAAAGTTTATAGAAATTTTTTGTATACCATTTTAAAGAGTAACGCCTAATACACGTTTTAACCAAATTTCATTCAATTCGTGATAGTACTTTTTACGTTATTAGGTTCCGAATGAAAAATTGATTTAATACCCCTTACACCACCCCCCGCTGACAAATGCACCATGTCATTTTAAAGAACGGTTTCCAATCTATCAATTTGCCAAATTTCATTCTAATCTATTAAGCGGTTTACGAATTATAAGGATTTGAAAAAAAAAAAAATTCAGAATTTCTATGGAAAAAGTGTTGAAAAAAATTTTATTTTAGTACCAATTTTGTCACATTTTTACGATTTTTTTTGGTTTTTTCAAAGTTTATAGAAATTTTGTGTATACCATTTTAAAGAGTAACGCCTAATACACGTTTTAACCAAATTTCATTCAATTCGTGATAGTACTTTTTACGTTATTAGGTTCCGAATGAAAAATTGATTTAATACCCCTTACACCACCCCCCGCTGACAAATGCACCATGTCATTTTAAAGAACGGTTTCCAATCTATCAATTTGCCAAATTTCATTCTAATCTATTAAGCGGTTTACGAATTATAAGGATTTGAAAAAAAAAAATTTCAGAATTTCTATGGAAAAAGTGTTGAAAAAAATTTTATTTTAGTACCAATTTTGTCACATTTTTACGATTTTTTTTGGTTTTTTCAAAGTTTATAGAAATTTTTTGTATACCATTTTAAAGAGTAACGCCTAATACACGTTTTAACCAAATTTCATTCAATTCGTGATAGTACTTTTTACGTTATTAGGTTCCGAATGAAAAATTGATTTAATACCCCTTACACCACCCCCCGCTGACAAATGCACCATGTCATTTTAAAGAACGGTTTCCAATCTATCAATTTGCCAAATTTCATTCTAATCTATTAAGCGGTTTACGAATTATAAGGATTTGAAAAAAAAAAAATTTCAGAATTTCTATGGAAAAAGTGTTGAAAAAAATTTTATTTTAGTACCCAATTTTGTCACATTTTTACGATTTTTTTTGGTTTTTTCAAAGTTTATAGAAATTTTTTGTATACCATTTTAAAGAGTAACGCCTAATACACGTTTTAACCAAATTTCATTCAATTCGTGATAGTACTTTTTACGTTATTAGGTTCCGAATGAAAAATTGATTTAATACCCCTTACACCACCCCCCCGCTGACAAATGCACCATGTCATTTTAAAGAACGGTTTCCAATCTATCAATTTGCCAAATTTCATTCTAATCTATTAAGCGGTTTACGAATTATAAGGATTTGAAAAAAAAAAATTTCAGAATTTCTATGGAAAAAGTGTTGAAAAAAATTTTATTTTAGTACCAATTTTGTCACATTTTTACGATTTTTTTTGGTTTTTTCAAAGTTTATAGAAATTTTTTGTATACCATTTTAAAGAGTAACGCCTAATACACGTTTTAACCAAATTTCATTCAATTCGTGATAGTACTTTTTACGTTATTAGGTTCCGAATGAAAAATTGATTTAATACCCCTTACACCACCCCCCGCTGACAAATGCACCATGTCATTTTAAAGAACGGTTTCCAATCTATCAATTTGCCAAATTTCATTCTAATCTATTAAGCGGTTTACGAATTATAAGGATTTGAAAAAAAAAAATTTCAGAATTTCTATGGAAAAAGTGTTGAAAAAAATTTTATTTTAGTACCAATTTTGTCACATTTTTACGATTTTTTTTGGTTTTTTCAAAGTTTATAGAAATTTTTTGTATACCATTTTAAAGAGTAACGCCTAATACACGTTTTAACCAAATTTCATTCAATTCGTGATAGTACTTTTTACGTTATTAGGTTCCGAATGAAAAATTGATTTAATACCCCTTACACCACCCCCCGCTGACAAATGCACCATATCATTTTAAAGAACGGTTTCCAATCTATCAATTTGCCAAATTTCATTCTAATCTATTAAGCGGTTTACGAATTATAAGGATTTGAAAAAAAAAAATTTCAGAATTTCTATGGAAAAAGTGTTGAAAAAAATTTTATTTTAGTACCAATTTTGTCACATTTTTACGATTTTTTTTGGTTTTTTCAAAGTTTATAGAAATTTTTTGTATACCATTTTAAAGAGTAACGCCTAATACACGTTTTAAACCAAATTTCATTCAATTCGTGATAGTACTTTTTACGTTATTAGGTTCCGAATGAAAAATTGATTTAATACCCCTTACACCACCCCCCGCTGACAAATGCACCATGTCATTTTAAAGAACGGTTTCCAATCTATCAATTTGCCAAATTTCATTCTAATCTATTAAGCGGTTTACGAATTATAAGGATTTGAAAAAAAAAAAATTTCAGAATTTCTATGGAAAAAGTGTTGAAAAAAATTTTATTTTAGTACCAATTTTGTCACATTTTTACGATTTTTTTTGGTTTTTTCAAAGTTTATAGAAATTTTTTGTATACCATTTTAAAGAGTAACGCCTAATACACGTTTTAACCAAATTTCATTCAATTCGTGATAGTACTTTTTACGTTATTAGGTTCCGAATGAAAAATTGATTTAATACCCCTTACACCACCCCCCGCTGACAAATGCACCATATCATTTTAAAGAACGGTTTCCAATCTATCAATTTGCCAAATTTCATTCTAATCTATTAAGCGGTTTACGAATTATAAGGATTTGAAAAAAAAAAAAATTTCAGAATTTCTATGGAAAAAGTGTTGAAAAAAATTTTATTTTAGTACCAATTTTGTCACATTTTTACGATTTTTTTTGGTTTTTTCAAAGTTTATAGAAATTTTTTGTATACCATTTTAAAGAGTAACGCCTAATACACGTTTTAACCAAATTTCATTCAATTCGTTATAGTACTTTTTACGTTATTAGGTTCCGAATGAAAAATTGATTTAATACCCCTTACACCACCCCCCGCTGACAAATGCACCATGTCATTTTAAAGAACGGTTTCCAATCTATCAATTTGCCAAATTTCATTCTAATCTATTAAGCGGTTTACGAATTATAAGGATTTGAAAAAAAAAAAATTTCAGAATTTCTATGGAAAAAGTGTTGAAAAAATTTTTATTTTAGTACCAATTTTGTCACATTTTTACGATTTTTTTTGGTTTTTTCAAAGTTTATAGAAATTTTTTGTATACCATTTTAAAGAGTAACGCCTAATACACGTTTTAACCAAATTTCATTCAATTCGTGATAGTACTTTTTACGTTATTAGGTTCCGAATGAAAAATTGATTTAATACCCCTTACACCACCCCCCGCTGACAAATGCACCATGTCATTTTAAAGAACGGTTTCCAATCTATCAATTTGCCAAATTTCATTCTAATCTATTAAGCGGTTTACGAATTATAAGGATTTGAAAAAAAAAAAATTTCAGAATTTCTATGGAAAAAGTGTTGAAAAAAAATTTTATTTTAGTACCAATTTTGTCACATTTTTACGATTTTTTTTGGTTTTTTTCAAAGTTTATAGAAATTTTTTGTATACCATTTTAAAGAGTAACGCCTAATACACGTTTTAACCAAATTTCATTCAATTCGTGATAGTACTTTTTACGTTATTAGGTTCCGAATGAAAAATTGATTTAATACCCCTTACACCACCCCCCGATGACAAATGCACCATGTCATTTTAAAGAACGGTTTCCAATCTATCAATTTGCCAAATTTCATTCTAATCTATTAAGCGGTTTACGAATTATAAGGATTTGAAAAAAAAAAAATTTCAGAATTTCTATGGAAAAAGTGTTGAAAAAAATTTTATTTTAGTACCAATTTTGTCACATTTTTACAATTTTTTTTGGTTTTTTCAAAGTTTATAGAAAATGTTTGTATACCATTTTAAAGAGTAACGCCTAATACACGTTTTAACCAAATTTCATTCAATTCGTGATAGTACTTTTTACGTTATTAGGTTCCGAATGAAAAATTGATTTAATACCCCTTACACCACCCCCCGCTGACAAATGCACCATGTCATTTTAAAGAACGGTTTCCAATCTATCAATTTGCCAAATTTCATTCTAATCTATTAAGCGGTTTACGAATTATAAGGATTTGAAAAAAAAAAAAATTCAGAATTTCTATGGAAAAAGTGTTGAAAAAAATTTTATTTTAGTACCAATTTTGTCACATTTTTACGATTTTTTTTGGTTTTTTCAAAGTTTATAGAAATTTTTTGTATACCATTTTAAAGAGTAACGCCTAATACACGTTTTAACCAAATTTCATTCAATTCGTGATAGTACTTTTTACGTTATTAGGTTCCGAATGAAAAATTGATTTAATACCCCTTACACCACCCCCCGCTGACAAATGCACCATGTCATTTTAAAGAACGGTTTCCAATCTATCAATTTGCCAAATTTCATTCTAATCTATTAAGCGGTTTACGAATTATAAGGATTTGAAAAAAAAAAAAATTTCAGAATTTCTATGGAAAAAGTGTTGAAAAAAAATTTTATTTTAGTACCAATTTTGTCACATTTTTACGATTTTTTTTGGTTTTTTCAAAGTTTATAGAAATTTTTTGTATACCATTTTAAAGAGTAACGCCTAATACACGTTTTAACCAAATTTCATTCAATTCGTGATAGTACTTTTTACGTTATTAGGTTCCGAATGAAAAATTGATTTAATACCCCTTACACCACCCCCCGCTGACAAATGCACCATGTCATTTTAAAGAACGGTTTCCAATCTATCAATTTGCCAAATTTCATTCTAATCTATTAAGCGGTTTACGAATTATAAGGATTTGAAAAAAAAAAAATTTCAGAATTTCTATGGAAAAAGTGTTGAAAAAAATTTTATTTTAGTACCAATTTTGTCACATTTTTACGATTTTTTTTGGTTTTTTCAAAGTTTATAGAAATTTTTTGTATACCATTTTAAAGAGTAACGCCTAATACAAGTTTTAACCAAATTTCATTCAATTCGTGATAGTACTTTTTACGTTATTAGGTTCCGAATGAAAAATTGATTTAATACCCCTTACACCACCCCCCGCTGACAAATGCACCATGTCATTTTAAAGAACGGTTTCCAATCTATCAATTTGCCAAATTTCATTCTAATCTATTAAGCGGTTTACGAATTATAAGGATTTGAAAAAAAAAAAATTTCAGAATTTCTATGGAAAAAGTGTTGAAAAAAATTTTATTTTAGTACCAATTTTGTCACATTTTTACGATTTTTTTTGGTTTTTTTCAAAGTTTATAGAAATTTTTTGTATACCATTTTAAAGAGTAACGCCTAATACACGTTTTAACCAAATTTCATTCAATTCGTGATAGTACTTTTTACGTTATTAGGTTCCGAATGAAAAATTGATTTAATACCCCTTACACCACCCCCCGCTGACAAATGCACCATGTCATTTTAAAGAACGGTTTCCAATCTATCAATTTGCCAAATTTCATTCTAATCTATTAAGCGGTTTACGAATTATAAGGATTTGAAAAAAAAAAATTTCAGAATTTCTATGGAAAAAGTGTTTGAAAAAAATTTTATTTTAGTACCAATTTTGTCACATTTTTACGATTTTTTTTTGGTTTTTTCAAAGTTTATAGAAATTTTTTGTATACCATTTTAAAGAGTAACGCCTAATACACGTTTTAACCAAATTTCATTCAATTCGTGATAGTACTTTTTACGTTATTAGGTTCCGAATGAAAAATTGATTTAATACCCCTTACACCACCCCCCGCTGACAAATGCACCATGTCATTTTAAAGAACGGTTTCCAATCTATCAATTTGCCAAATTTCATTCTAATCTTTTAAGCGGTTTACGAATTATAAGGATTTGAAAAAAAAAAATTTCAGAATTTCTATGGAAAAAGTGTTGAAAAAAATTTTATTTTAGTACCAATTTTGTCACATTTTTACGATTTTTTTTGGTTTTTTCAAAGTTTATAGAAATTTTTTGTATACCATTTTAAAGAGTAACGCCTAATACACGTTTTAAACCAAATTTCATCCAATTCGTGAAAGTACTTTTTACGTTATTAGGTTCCGAATGAAAAATTGATTTAATACCCCTTACACCACCCCCCGCTGACAAATGCACCATGTCATTTTAAAGAACGGTTTCCAATCTATCAATTTGCCAAATTTCATTCTAATCTATTAAGCGGTTTACGAATTATAAGGATTTGAAAAAAAAAAAATTCAGAATTTCTATGGAAAAAGTGTTGAAAAAAATTTTATTTTAGTACCAATTTTGTCACATTTTTACGATTTTTTTTGGTTTTTTCAAAGTTTATAGAAATTTTTTGTATACCATTTTAAAGAGTAACGCCTAATACACGTTTTAACCAAATTTCATTCAATTCGTGATAGTACTTTTCACGTTATTAGGTTCCGAATGAAAAATTGATTTAATACCCCTTACACCACCCCCCGCTGACAAATGCACCATGTCATTTTAAAGAACGGTTTCCAATCTATCAATTTGCCAAATTTCATTCTAATCTATTAAGCGGTTTACGAATTATAAGGATTTGAAAAAAAAAAAATTTCAGAATTTCTATGGAAAAAGTGTTGAAAAAAATTTTATTTTAGTACCAATTTTGTCACATTTTTACGATTTTTTTTGGTTTTTTCAAAGTTTATAGAAATTTTTTGTATACCATTTTAAAGAGTAACGCCTAATACACGTTTTAACCAAATTTCATTCAATTCGTGATAGTACTTTTTACGTTATTAGGTTCCGAATGAAAAATTGATTTAATACCCCTTACACCACCCCCCGCTGACAAATGCACCATGTCATTTTAAAGAACGGTTTCCAATCTATCAATTTGCCAAATTTCATTCTAATCTATTAAGCGGTTTACGAATTATAAGGATTTGAAAAAAAAAAAATTTCAGAATTTCTATGGAAAAAGTGTTGAAAAAAATTTTATTTTAGTACCAATTTTGTCACATTTTTACGATTTTTTTTGGTTTTTTCAAAGTTTATAGAATTTTTTTGTATACCATTTTAAAGAGTAACGCCTAATACACGTTTTAACCAAATTTCATTCAATTCGTGATAGTACTTTTTACGTTATTAGGTTCCGAATGAAAAATTGATTTAATTCCCCTTACACCACCCCCCGCTGACAAATGCACCATGTCATTTTAAAGAACGGTTTCCAATCTATCAATTTGCCAAATTTCATTCTAATCTATTAAGCGGTTTACGAATTATAAGGATTTGAAAAAAAAAAAAATTCAGAATTTCTATGGAAAAAGTGTTGAAAAAAATTTTATTTTAGTACCAATTTTGTCACATTTTTACGATTTTTTTTGGTTTTTTTCAAAGTTTATAGAAATTTTTTGTATACCATTTTAAAGAGTAACGCCTAATACACGTTTTTAACCAAATTTCATTCAATTCGTGATAGTACTTTTTACGTTATTAGGTTCCGAATGAAAAATTGATTTAATACCCCTTACACCACCCCCCGCTGACAAATGCACCATGTCATTTTAAAGAACGGTTTCCAATCTATCAATTTGCCAAATTTCATTCTAATCTATTAAGCGGTTTACGAATTATAAGGATTTGAAAAAAAAAAATTTCAGAATTTCTATGGAAAAAGTGTTGAAAAAAATTTTATTTTAGTACCAATTTTGTCACATTTTTACGATTTTTTTTGGTTTTTTCAAAGTTTATAGAAATTTTTTGTATACCATTTTAAAGAGTAACGCCTAATACACGTTTTAACCAAATTTCATTCAATTCGTGATAGTACTTTTTACGTTATTAGGTTCCGAATGAAAAATTGATTTAATACCCCTTACACCACCCCCCGCTGACAAATGCACCATGTCATTTTAAAGAACGGTTTCCAATCTATCAATTTGCCAAATTTCATTCTAATCTATTAAGCGGTTTACGAATTATAAGGATTTGAAAAAAAAAAAATTTCAGAATTTCTATGGAAAAAGTGTTGAAAAAAATTTTATTTTAGTACCAATTTTGTCACATTTTTACGATTTTTTTTGGTTTTTTCAAAGTTTATAGAAATTTTTTGTATACCATTTTAAAGAGTAACGCCTAATACACGTTTTAACCAAATTTCATTCAATTCGTGATAGTACTTTTTACGTTATTAGGTTCCGAATGAAAAATTGATTTAATACCCCTTACACCACCCCCCGCTGACAAATGCACCATGTCATTTTAAAGAACGGTTTCCAATCTATCAATTTGCCAAATTTCATTCTAATCTATTAAGCGGTTTACGAATTATAAGGATTTGAAAAAAAAAAATTTCAGAATTTCTATGGAAAAAGTGTTGAAAAAAATTTTATTTTAGTACCAATTTTGTCACATTTTTACGATTTTTTTTGGTTTTTTTCAAAGTTTATAGAAATTTTTTGTATACCATTTTAAAGAGTAACGCCTAATACACGTTTTAACCAAATTTCATTCAATTCGTGATAGTACTTTTTACGTTATTAGGTTCCGAATGAAAAATTGATTTAATACCCCTTACACCACCCCCCGCTGACAAATGCACCATGTCATTTTAAAGAACGGTTTCCAATCTATCAATTTGCCAAATTTCATTCTAATCTATTAAGCGGTTTACGAATTATAAGGATTTGAAAAAAAAAAATTTCAGAATTTCTATGGAAAAAGTGTTGAAAAAAATTTTATTTTAGTACCAATTTTGTCACATTTTTACGATTTTTTTTGGTTTTTTCAAAGTTTATAGAAATTTTTTGTATACCATTTTAAAGAGTAACGCCTAATACACGTTTTAACCAAATTTCATTCAATTCGTGATAGTACTTTTTACGTTATTAGGTTCCGAATGAAAAATTGATTTAATACCCCTTACACCACCCCCCCGCTGACAAATGCACCATGTCATTTTAAAGAACGGTTTCCAATCTATCAATTTGCCAAATTTCATTCTAATCTATTAAGCGGTTTACGAATTATAAGGATTTGAAAAAAAAAAAATTTCAGAATTTCTATGGAAAAAGTGTTGAAAAAAATTTTATTTTAGTACCAATTTTGTCACATTTTTACGATTTTTTTTGGTTTTTTCAAAGTTTATAGAAATTTTTTGTATACCATTTTAAAGAGTAACGCCTAATACACGTTTTTAACCAAATTTCATTCAATTCGTGATAGTACTTTTTACGTTATTAGGTTCCGAATGAAAAATTGATTTAATACCCCTTACACCACCCCCCCGCTGACAAATGCACCATGTCATTTTAAAGAACGGTTTCCAATCTATCAATTTGCCAAATTTCATTCTAATCTATTAAGCGGTTTACGAATTATAAGGATTTGAAAAAAAAAAAATTTCAGAATTTCTATGGAAAAAGTGTTGAAAAAAATTTTATTTTAGTACCAATTTTGTCACATTTTTACGATTTTTTTTGGTTTTTTTCAAAGTTTATAGAAATTTTTTTGTATACCATTTTAAAGAGTAACGCCTAATACACGTTTTAAACCAAATTTCATTCAATTCGTGATAGTACTTTTTACGTTATTAGGTTCCGAATGAAAAATTGATTTAATACCCCTTACACCACCCCCCGCTGACAAATGCACCATGTCATAAAGAACGGTTTCCAATCTATCAATTTGCCAAATTTCATTCTAATCTATTAAGCGGTTTACGAATTATAAGGATTTGAAAAAAAAAAATTTCAGAATTTCTATGGAAAAAGTGTTGAAAAAAATTTTATTTTAGTACCAATTTTGTCACATTTTTACGATTTTTTTGGTTTTTTCAAAGTTTATAGAAATTTTTTGTATACCATTTTAAAGAGTAACGCCTAATACACGTTTTAACCAAATTTCATTTAATTCGTGATAGTACTTTTTACGTTATTAGGTTCCGAATGAAAAATTGATTTAATACCGCTTACACCACCCCCCGCTGACAAATGCACCATGTCATTTTAAAGAACGGTTTCCAATCTATCAATTTGCCAAATTTCATTCTAATCTATTAAGCGGTTTACGAATTATAAGGATTTGAAAAAAAAAAATTTCAGAATTTCTATGGAAAAAGTGTTGAAAAAAAATTTATTTTAGTACCAATTTTGTCACATTTTTTACGATTTTTTTTGGTTTTTTCAAAGTTTATAGAAATTTTTTGTATACCATTTTAAAGAGTAACGCCTAATACACGTTTTAACTAAATTTCATTCAATTCGTGATAGTACTTTTTACGTTATTAGGTTCCGAATGAAAAATTGATTTAATACCCCTTACACCACCCCCCGCTGACAAATGCACCATGTCATTTTAAAGAACGGTTTCCAATCTATCAATTTGCCAAATTTCATTCTAATCTATTAAGCGGTTTACGAATTATAAGGATTTGAAAAAAAAAAAATTTCAGAATTTCTATGGAAAAAGTGTTGAAAAAAATTTTATTTTAGTACCAATTTTGTCACATTTTTACGATTTTTTTTGGTTTTTTTCAAAGTTTATAGAAATTTTTTGTATACCATTTTAAAGAGTAACGCCTAATACACGTTTTAACCAAATTTCATTCAATTCGTGATAGTACTTTTTACGTTAAGGGTTTTTATTTGGCAAAATTATAAAAATCGACATATTATCGCGTGCTTACTATTTACGCTAACCTTACAGTGAAAGAGAAACTTGTGTTCTACCCAGTCACCACTCACCACTAGTTTCTGCTAGTAGAGTGGCTATATACCAATTAAACGTTTGAACTACCAAATAGCTCCACTTAATTGCCTTAAGGCAAAAACTCCAACAAAGTCAACTTGGTAAAACTAGAACCCGGATAGATACATCGGTGGTGCTGTGAAAAGAAATTTTCTTGCAAAGAGTAAGAGCACTGCTATTGTTAACAGCAAACACAGTGCTTGCAAAAGCCCTTCGATTCATTCCCTTCACCCACTATTCCATGAACAACATGGTACATATATCCAAATTTGTCGACAATTTGACTGGAATTTAAAAAATATAGTCGCAATTTTAAGTGTCGAGATTTTTAACTTTCGATATTTTCAAAAATCGATAAAAAGTTTGTCGAGACTTTAGTAAATGGAAAAGTCGACATTGTTAGTAGTCAACATTATTTTTTCTATCGGCAATTCGTACGTTTTCCTAGTGTCGGTATAGCTGTCAAATTTTCAGTCTCTCAAGTTTTTATACCCTATCCCATAGGGGTATATTAGTTTTGATACATAGTTTGTAACATAGAGAAATAATTTAGCTATATATACCTCAAAGTATATGGATCGACTCAGAATCGATAGCTGAGTCGATTTAGCCATGTCTGTCCGTCCGTCCGTCCGTCCGTACGTCACCAGTTTTTGGGCCTTAAATTTTGAGCTAGAAGGATGAAATTTGGTACACGTGCTCTTTGTTGCTCCCAGCAGAACAAGTGTAAAAATTTTTGAAATCCGCCCACTGCCACGCCCCCTTTTTAGAAAAACGTATTTTTTGGCCAAACCATAAGGAATTTTGAAAAACTTTCTGAACAACATATTTAGACAATCTGAATATCTGTATTTCGTTCATATAAAGTTTTTTGCCACGCCCACTTTTTGGGGGCGTTTTTAATAAAAAACGTTTTTCGGTCAAATTTTAAAATTTTCTAAAAAAAATTTTGATGCAGAATCATTAGTAATATAAATATGAACATTTCGTCAATAGACCATTTTAACCCATGCCCACTTTTTGGGGGCGTTTTTATATAAAAACCATTTTTATACCCTACCCCATAACATATGCAGGAGAAAACCTTGTCTTTTGTAGAACCGTAAAAGTTTTTTATAAGCAGTCTGAAGAATTTGTTGTCACCATGTCATATTCTTAATTTTATCCACATCGTGTTTTTAGCCATGTCCACTTTTTTGGGGATTTTAGTTTTACAGATAGGATGGGATAGGGTATTCAACGATCCGCACAGTGGATTGTAGCCTCTCATATGTTTATACCCTATCCCATAGGGGGGTATATTAGTTTTGATACTTAGTTTGTAACATAGAGAAATAATTTTGCTACATATACCTCAAAGTATATGGATCGACTCAGAATCGCTAGCTGAGTCGAATTAGCCATGCCTGTCTGTCCGTCCGTCCGTCCGTCTGTCCGTCTGTCTGTTCGTCACCGATTTTTGGGCCTTAAATTTTGAGCTAGGATAATGAAATTTGGTATATAGGATCCTTGGCCGAGTCACCAGAACAAGTGTAAAAAATTTTAAAATCCGCCCACTGCCACGCCCCCTTTTAGAAAAAACGTAGTTTTAAGCCAAACCGTAAGGAATTTCAAAAAAGTGTGTTAGCAACATATTTAGACAATCCTAATATCTATATTTCATGCATACAAAGTTTTTTGCCACGCCCACTTTTTGGGGGCGTTTTTAGTAAAAAACGTTTTTTGTCCAAATTTTAAAACTTTCGAAAAAAAATTTGATGCAAATACTTCCGCAATGGTAATATAAACATTTTGTCCATAGATCATGTTCACCTACGCCCACATTTTGTGGACGTTTTCTTACAAAAACCATTTGTATACCCCTTCCCAAGGCATTAGCACTAGAAATACGTTGTTTTTTGTCGAACCACAAAAGATTTTGATAAACTGTCTGAGCAATATATTGTGACAATGTCATTTTCTGTATTTCATCGCCATAAGGCTTATATTTTGAGGATATTAATTTTAAGGATGGGATGGGATAGGGTATTCAACGATCCGCACAGTGGATTGTAGCCTCTCATATGTTTATACCCTATCCCATAGGGGGGTATATTAGTTTTGATACTTAGTTTGTAACATAGAGAAATAATTTTGCTACATATACCTCAAAGTATATGGATCGACTCAGAATCGCTAGCTGAGTCGAATTAGCCATGTCTGTCTGTCCGTCCGTCCGTCCGTCTGTCTGTTCGTCAGCGGTTTTTGGGCCTTAAATTTTGAGCTAGGATAATGAAATTTGGTATATAGAATCCTCGTCCGTGCCACCAGAACAGGTGTAAAAATTTTTAAAATCCGCCCACTGCCACGCCCCCTTTTTAGGAAAACTTATTTTTTGGCCAAACCGTAAGGAATTTCAAAAAAGTGTCTGAGTAGCATATTTAGACAATCCTAATATCTATATTTCGTTCATACAAAGTTTTTTGCCACGCCCACTTTTTGGGGGCGTTTTTAGTAAAAAACGCTTTTTGTCCAAATTTTAAAACTTTCGAAAAAAATGTTGATGCAAATACTTCCGAAATGGTAATATAAACATTTTGTCCATAGATCATTTTCACCTACGCCCACATTTTGGGGGCGTTTTCTTACAAAAACCGTTTGTATACCCCATCCCAAGGCATTAGCAATAGAAATACGAACCACACAAGATTTTGAGAAACTGTCTGAGCAATATATTGTGACAATGTCATTTTCTGTATTTCATTGCCATAAGGCCTATATTTTGAGGATATTAATTTTAAGGATGGGATGGGATAGGGTATTCAACGATCCGCATAGCGGATTGTAGCCTCTCATATGTTTATACCCTATCCCATAGGGGGGTATATTAGTTTTGACATTAAGTTTGTAACATAGAGAAATAATTTCGATACATATACCTCAAAGTATATGGATCGATTCAGAATCGCTAGCTGAGTCGATTAAGCCATGTCTGTCTGTCCGTCCGTCCGTCCGTCCGTCTGTGTGTCACCGATTTTTGGGCCTTAAATTTTGAGCTAGAGTGTTGAAATTTGGTATATAGACTCTCTGGCCGACGAAGCAGAACAAGTGTAAAATTTTTTGAAATCCGCCTACTGCCACGCCCCCTTTTTGAAAAACGTAGTTTTAAGCCAAACCGTAAGGAATTTCAAAAAAGTGTTTGAGCAGCATATTTAGACAATCCTAATATCTATATTTCGTTCATACAAAGTTTTTTGCCACGCCCACTTTTTGGGGGCGTTTTTAGTAAAAAACGCTTTTTGTCCAAATTTTAAAACTTTCGAAAAAAATTTTGATGCAAATACTTTCGCAATGGTAATATAAACATTTTGTCCATAGATCATTTTCACCTGCGCCCACATTTTGGGGGC
The DNA here is from genome assembly GCA_932526625.1 of Rhingia campestris. Lineage (NCBI taxonomy): Eukaryota > Metazoa > Arthropoda > Insecta > Diptera > Syrphidae > Rhingia > Rhingia campestris. The sequence continues at coordinate 82,625,616 of OW052182.1, forward strand.
GTTTTCTTACAAAAACCATTTGTATACCCCATCCCAAGGCATTACCAATAGAAATACGTTGGTTTTTGTCGAACCACAAAAGATTTTGATAAACTGTCTGAGCAATATATTGTGACAATGTCATTTTCTGTATTTCATCGCCATAAGGCTTATATTTTGAGGATATTAATTTTAAGGATGGGATGGGATAGGGTATTCAACGATCCGCACAGTGGATTGTAGCCTCTCATATGTTTATACCCTATCCCATAGGGGGGTATATTAGTTTTGATACTTAGTTTGTAACATAGAGAAATAATTTTGCTACATATACCTCAAAGTATATGGATCGACTCAGAATCGCTAGCTGAGTCGAATTAGCCATGTCTGTCTGTCCGTCCGTCCGTCCGTCTGTCTGTTCGTCAGCGGTTTTTGGGCCTTAAATTTTGAGCTAGGATAATGAAATTTGGTATATAGAATCCTCGTCCGTGCCACCAGAACAGGTGTAAAAATTTTTAAAATCCGCCCACTGCCACGCCCCCTTTTTAGGAAAACTTATTTTTTGGCCAAACCGTAAGGAATTTCAAAAAAGTGTCTGAGTAGCATATTTAGACAATCCTAATATCTATATTTCGTTCATACAAAGTTTTTTGCCACGCCCACTTTTTGGGGGCGTTTTTAGTAAAAAACGCTTTTTGTCCAAATTTTAAAACTTTCGAAAAAAATGTTGATGCAAATACTTCCGAAATGGTAATATAAACATTTTGTCCATAGATCATTTTCACCTACGCCCACATTTTGGGGGCGTTTTCTTACAAAAACCGTTTGTATACCCCATCCCAAGGCATTAGCAATAGAAATACGAACCACACAAGATTTTGAGAAACTGTCTGAGCAATATATTGTGACAATGTCATTTTCTGTATTTCATTGCCATAAGGCCTATATTTTGAGGATATTAATTTTAAGGATGGGATGGGATAGGGTATTCAACGATCCGCATAGCGGATTGTAGCCTCTCATATGTTTATACCCTATCCCATAGGGGGGTATATTAGTTTTGACATTAAGTTTGTAACATAGAGAAATAATTTCGATACATATACCTCAAAGTATATGGATCGATTCAGAATCGCTAGCTGAGTCGATTAAGCCATGTCTGTCTGTCCGTCCGTCCGTCCGTCCGTCTGTGTGTCACCGATTTTTGGGCCTTAAATTTTGAGCTAGAGTGTTGAAATTTGGTATATAGACTCTCTGGCCGACGAAGCAGAACAAGTGTAAAATTTTTTGAAATCCGCCTACTGCCACGCCCCCTTTTTGAAAAACGTAGTTTTAAGCCAAACCGTAAGGAATTTCAAAAAAGTGTTTGAGCAGCATATTTAGACAATCCTAATATCTATATTTCGTTCATACAAAGTTTTTTGCCACGCCCACTTTTTGGGGGCGTTTTTAGTAAAAAACGCTTTTTGTCCAAATTTTAAAACTTTCGAAAAAAATTTTGATGCAAATACTTTCGCAATGGTAATATAAACATTTTGTCCATAGATCATTTTCACCTGCGCCCACATTTTGGGGGCGTTTTCTTACAAAAACCATTTGTATACCCCATCCCAAGGCATTACCAATAGAAATACGTTGGTTTTTGTCGAACCACAAAAGATTTTGATAAACTGTCTGAGCAATATATTGTGACAATGTCATTTTCTGTATTTCATCGCCATAAGGCCTATATTTTGAGGATATTAATTTTAAGGATGGGATGGGATAGGGTATTCAACGATCCGCACAGCGGGTTGTAGCCTCTCATATGTTTTTTGTTTTGAGTTATTATTAGTTGTAAATAACTATTGTTAATCCTAAAAATGATAGCAGTTCTAAGTCAAATGCTACTTCTAAGAAAAAAAAAACATATGAGAAGGCTACAATCCGCTGTGCGGATCGTTGAATACCCTAACCCATCCTATCTGTAAAACTAAAATCCCCAAAAAGTGCACATGGCTAAAAACACGATGTGGATAAAATAAGGAAAATGACATGGTGACAACAAATTTTTCAGACTGCTTACAAAAAACTTTTACGGTTCTACAAAAGACAAGGTTTTCTCCTGCATATGTTATGGGGTAGGATATAAAAATGGTTTTTATATAAAAACGCCCCCAAAAAGTGGGGATGGGTTAAAATGGTCTATGGACGAAATGTTCATATTTATATTACTAATGATTCTGCATCAAAAGTTTTTTCGAAAATTTTAAAATTTGACCGAAAAACGTTTTTAATTAAAAACGCCCATAAAAAGTGGGCGTGGCAAAAAACTTCATATGAACGAAATACAGATATTCAGATTGTCTAAATATGTTGTTCAGAAAGTTTTTCAAAATTCCTTATGGTTTGGCCAAAAAATACGTTTTTCTAAAAAGGGGGCGTGGCAGTGGGCGGATTTCAAAAATGTTTACACTTGTTCTGCTGGGAGCAACAAAGAGTACGTGTACCAAATTTCATCCTTCTAGCTCAAAATTTAAGGCCCGAAAACTGGTGACGTACGGACGGACGGGCGGACGGACGGACGGGCGGACGGACAGACATGGCTAAATCGACTCAGCTATCGATTCTGAGTCGATCCATATACTTTGAGGTATATATAGCTAAATTATTTCTCTATGTTACAAACTATGTATCAAAACTAATATACCCCTATGGGATAGGGTATAATGATTTTGGTATTAATGGAAAACGCCATCAATCTGATTATCTCTCATTTCTAGAATATAAGCATGGCCTTATAATTCGTTAATTCATTTATGAAAAGTACCAATGGGAACACACACAAAATGAATGGTGTCGTTTGACAGTTGTTTATGTGCTCTGTACTTTTGTATTACATCTGGAACACTGCTCTGTTTTTTGACATTCGATTTTTTACTTGTCTGACATATTGGTTAATTTCGACTAGCTAGAGGTCATCAATCTAGTAGTGTCTTGCAATTGTAATATTATTGTCATTTATTTATTTATACTTTAACGATGTATCGCACCATTAGCAGTGAACTACCAATAGTTTTACGAAACCTTTGTAAAGTTAGTAAAAGTCTAAGAGCGACAGTAGAACGATTTCATTTTTCCATTTTTTTGCAGGGTTCGATCGAATCGAGAATTGCAAACAATTATGCAACCTCAGCGACCGTGGAAGTTAAAGTAAGTGCAAGTGCATTGTGTGTTATTCAATTGCATTAAATTGTTGTTTTCGTTAAAATATCTTGTTTGCAATTTAAACATTTTGTTGGAACAAATCTAATAATGTTGAATAGTCAAGTTTATGAAATGGATTGATTTAAAGTCGCTTCAGTTTGCAGTTTTAAGTACAGGTGCACTGATGCATATGGGTTGCACCTTGTGTCACAGTGTATATAATGCACAAACTTTGTTACAAATAGTGATTGTGCATGATAGCAGAGTCTATAATCTAACGCTGTGTTCTTTAACATTGAAACCATTCAAATGCTATCACCATTTATGCTTTAGAAAAAAAAAATTAGATCCATTGTGCCCTGATTTTTCATTAAATCATATGAAAACCAACAATTCCAATGGTATTGCTCATTTGAATATTCTCTTCCAACCGATAGCCCTTCAAATTACACAAACTGGATAATGGACCTTCCACAAGTGTAACCGTTACAAAGGATGAAGCTCAGAAATACTACACCCAGATGCAAACCATCCGTCGCCTCGAGACATCTGCTGGCAATCTTTATAAAGAAAAAATCATTCGAGGCTTTTGCCACTTGTACTCCGGCCAGGAGGCTTGTGCTGTCGGTAAGTTGCTTTGGAATTTCATTTAAAATTATCAAGCCTAATAGTTTTCCCGTTTAACTAGGCATGCGTGCTGCTATGCGTGATGTTGACAACATCATTTCAGCCTATCGTGTTCATGGCTGGACATACTTGATGGGAGTTCCACCAATTGGAGTATTGGCCGAATTAACTGGTAACCAAAGTGGCTGTGCCCGTGGCAAGGGAGGCTCTATGCACATGTACGCACCAAATTTCTACGGTGGCAATGGTATTGTAGGAGCTCAGGTGCCATTAGGCGCTGGCGTTGCGTTGGCATGCAAATACAAAGGCAATGGTGGCATGTGCTTGTCACTGTATGGAGATGGTGCTGCCAATCAAGGTCAGGTGTTTGAGGCCTACAACATGGCATATCTTATGAAGCTGCCTTGCATTTTTGTTTGTGAAAACAATGGATATGGTATGGGTACAAGTGCAGAACGTGCCGCTTGTAATACCGATTACTATACTCGTGGTGATGCTTTGCCGGGAATATGGGTGGATGGTATGGATGTGCTAGCGGTTCGCAGTGCCACAGAATTTGCAATTGACTATGTTAACCGAGAGGGTCCTCTAGTAATGGAGGTGTTTACATATCGTTATTCTGGCCATTCCATGTCTGATCCTGGTACCAGCTACCGTACCCGCGAAGAAATTCAAGAAGTACGTCAAAAGCGTGATCCAATCACTTCATTTAAGGATAGAATTATTGAATTGGGACTCCTGAATGCCGATGAGATTAAGGTAAGGTGAGGAGGATAAACCGTGAACTAGAATATCATAATATTTTCTTATAGGAAATTGACAACAAAGTCCGTAAGGAAGTCGATGCCGCGACAGCAGCAGCAAAGGCCGACAAAGAGATTCCATTGAAGGAACTCTGGACGGACGTGTACTCAAAGAATGTTGAACCGAAAATTCGAAACACCACCGGCTTTAATTTGCAGCATCTAGTGTTGGGCAAAGGCGGTGTCAATCAATAAGATGGGTGGTATCTTGTATATAAAAACATAACGAGTTGAATTGTACTTTAAACGAATAAACAATTTGGATCGGTAAAGCATTTTTAAGGAAAGATTGCTATCGGATTTATATATTCAACGCTTTTTTTCTTTTACTATGGGGACACCAGAATATTTGACTTCTATTTGTAAGTGTCCAAGTCATCTAGAAATATCCTTTTGCCAGGAAATTTTATAATTTTAATGGGAACACCTGTTTATTCGATAATGGAAGTACATTTGTCAACATAATTAACTGCTATCATGATGGTAAGTCAGCACTATCAACATGTGCCAAGAACACCGCTGTTTCGCATAAGAATAGGCAGGAGAAAATGAAAAGGTCGACTTAATCTGTAGAATGCTTTCAAAAAATTCAACATTTTAATCGAAACGAAATAAGTTGTGCCGCCACCAGTAGAACACGTCCACTCACGAATGGCTGACGTAAAATTTTCTCGACAATAAGCCGCATTCTAAACAATTTAGACTTTATGAGCGCAACTGACGAGGTCCCCCCTTGTTCTAATGAAATAAGCTCCCCAATCATTCCAAATCTCTCTTCGTTATATGATGTACTAATTGTCCCAAGTTCGTAAAAAATTGCTCAAGTGAAACCAATTCCTAAAAAAAATGCCTTTTAGAAGTAGTGGGCGAGTCTATTGAATCAGAAATTGTTGATTACATGGAAAGAAATTTACTGATAAGCGATCGACTATAATGCATGATCCATAACTGATAAATCCGTACATTTATGTGATAGAATACGTTACTTTCAAATGATTTGCAATTAATAGTTGCTCACAGAGCTTATCTGGTTTCAGACCCACACAAACCACTGCAATGCTACGAACGATACGGCCAACTACTTATTAAAATTCTTACTAGCAAAGTTCTGCCCATGTGAATTGACGAATGTTATCATCAAAGACCCCCGGGGGTTACTAACAAACACATTTTTCAAATCTCAACGATCTATGGCTACATTGTAACAAGTCATGAGAAGACCTGCAATTGATGTGATTTGTTTCTACAGCCCACCAACATGAAATCAAGATTAAGGCCTAAAGCCAATGCTGCAGGCTTATGACATGAGCAGTTGAAAAAGTTGCTGATTAGTTTCATATGTAACGGAGATATAAGTAATTCCTGCCTTTCAAAAAGCGTAAGAAAAACCCGCGCCACTTATACGCCTTAAATGGAGTATGACTGCTCGTCGAAGTATTGGTATCCATTCGATCTACATGCCCTAGCTATCTTAATATTCAATTTCGCTGTACAACCGGTAAAGTTTTTGAAACCGAAGACTTTTTGAAGAATTGTTCGCTCAAAACGAACAACGATTTCTTTAACTGCTTTTAATGCGTTCAATGGTTTTGCGCAGAGCAGGACTGGGATGATCACATCTTATATAGGATCTCCTCCTTAAGATTTATTGAAGATTGTGCCGCTGGTGTTGGATCGGGAGTTTTGCACAATCCTCTCAAGAACGGTGATAGAGAATTCACACGACAATGTGTCTTAATCCGTAACGAATGTTTTGATAGATAAATCGTCTTCCTGCACAAACCAATACTAGACATGTTTCTGTATAGTTCGTCTCTACAAACGTTATCCAATGCTGCTTTGAAATCGATGAAAAGGTGGTGGTTATCGATGTGAACTTTTTTTTTAATGATTTACAAAGTGTGAACTTTCCTGGCCCAAAATAGCACAGATAAGGGCCGATCACGTTCTTGGTTTTTGGCGTTCACATGTTATAACGAATCCGCCATCTAACGTTTTTTTTTATTCAACTAGTGCTTATTTCGTGAATGGTAACACTTAGCTCATGTCTGATTTGACAGATAATTAGTTTTGTCCTTCCGCTGAACGAATACGGTTGTATATACGCTTGAACAATGCTGGAATATATTGCGACATTACTTTAAAAATCATGGTAATGTTGCAGAATGTGTGCGAAAATTGCGTACGGATTTTGGAAGAAGAGAAGCACCGTCAGCTCCGAATGTTCGTTATCTTGTGAAAAAAGTGAAAGAAACTGGCATCCTCATCGATAAACCAAAGCGTGAAAAGCCAAAAACAGTGCGTACACCCGAGAATATTGCTGCTGTGGCTGAAAGTGTGCGTGAAGCGCCATCAACATCAATTCACCGTCGTTCTCAACAATTTAACATTTAGGAGACATCATTGAGACGAATTTTGCATAAAGACCTTGGTATGACGCCATACAAAGTCGAATTGGTTCAGGAGTTGAAGCCAACTGACCATCCAAAGCGTTTTCGCTTCGCTAAGTGGGCCTGCGATCGACTTAGAGAAGATGCCGATTTTGCCAAAAAAAAATCATCTTTTCAGGTGAAGCTCATTTTGATCTTGGCGGGTATGTAAACAAGCAAAATTGTCGCATTAAGGGCACAGAAAACCCGCACGCATACATTGAAGAGCCGATACACCCAAAACGAGTCACTGTTTGGTGCGGATTTTGGTCCAGAGGCATAATTGAGCATTTTTCTTCGAAAATGAGCAAGGAGTGGCCGTTACAGTCAATGGCGATCGTTATCGGGCCATGTTGAACGAATTTTTGTTCACATTTGGTTTCAACAGTACGGCGCTACGTGCCACACAGCCGAAGCTACACTCGATGTTTTGCGCCCTGTTTTTGAAGATCGCATTATCAGCCGCAGAGCTGATGTCGTTTGGCCACCTCGGAGCTGCGATTTGACACCGTTGGACTATTATTTGTGGGGTGCCGTAAAATATAAGTGTTACGCCGACAAGCCAGAGATAATTGACGCTTTAAAGGACAATATTCGTGAAGCCATTGGTGAAATACAGCTGCACACAATCGATAATGTGCTTAAAAATTGGACCGATCGTGTGGGCTACTGCATGGCCAGTCGAGGCAGCCATTTGAATGAAATTATTTTCCATTATTAACCGGAAGGATTGTACTTTCAAATAAAAAATAAATTTGAAAAAATATTCAGTAGTTTTTGTTTATTGCATTTTCAAAAAAAAAAAATGTTATTTGGCGGACCCTTTAGTAGAAAAGATCTTGGAGGCGATGTTGAGAAGAACTATGTCTCTCTAGTTGGCGCCAGTCAGAAGGTTCTCCTCTTTGTAAATCGGGCAAACGATACTGAGGTTCCATTCTTCAGGCATATTTTGACCCAAAAAATTTAGCTATTGAGTTGGTGTATGTTGCTTACCAGGTATGCCGTCATTTCCGGCAGCCTTGTTAAGCTTAAGCTTAGATATTGCTATCTTCACTTCATTTAGGTCGGGTGGTTGGAAGTTTTCGATGTCGCCGCCACTGATTGAATGGTTTGTTCCACTGACAGCGAAGGATGGTTCGTCATCGCCGTTTGACAGTCAGCAGAAAATTTTCTTCCATAGTCAGGCCTATCGCGAATAAATTTTCCCGGGAAACTGTCCCAATTAAGCAATCTGATTTACATTGCTGACAGGGGAAAAATTCCAGGGAAAATTTATTTGCGATAGGGCTGATTGTCAGTATAGACGACCATCCACTCAACTACAATTTTTCCCTGTTCATCTCGAAATTATTATGTTCCGCACTTTTACTCCTGGCTCTCATTCCTTTTTTTTCTTATAAACCAGAATGACGCCTTTTGTGGTGTCTTCATCATCAGTGTTGGTCTCATTTTTAAATACGAGAAGAACACTGGAAGTGGCTATAGTTGTGTTTTTTGTTGGTCCAGGGACCACCATGTCCCTTAATGGTTAATGGTAGAACGATGTGCTGGTTATAATGAAGTCAAGTCACAGACAAGCTGTTGGGCAGACAGTCTTTTCCGACAATACTGCTAAAGATCTTCTCTCTTCTTAACCTGGCGTCAAAAAAATCCCACAAAGATTTTAACTTCGTACTTCGCTACTCGCTCACTAGTTTTGTCGATCAGTTCGCAGTCTTTAGTGAAGTCATCTTTTTGCGCCGTCTATCGGGGCATGAGCGCATATTAGGCTTATGTTGGTGAATTTGGCAATGAATGGCCGTTGTCACAATGCCTTCGATTATGTTTTTGAATCATAAGTTGTTGTTTTTCCTGAGTCTGTTGGATATAACAAATCCGCATCCAAATAGTCGCTGATTTCACTCACTACAAGACGGACCTTAGTTAATATCACAGTTATTCACCCACCTTTTAACCTGCCCATCGTGTTTTCTGGATGGCAGTAATGTGCTTTATTGCAGTTCATGCCTTTCGCTTGTTGTTCGGCTGCATCGTTTCTGTTAGCCGTTCTTTTTTTTCGTTTAGTATGATCGTCAACAATCATCAGTCCTTTCCGGGGCATGGGTAGTCTTGTAACAATTTTTTGTAGGGTAGTTGACACAACGTCTAATACGACGGGCTAGTTTCAATGTAACAGATACTCCATTAAAAACGTTATGAATCTTAGCCCTACAAAGTGCCAGCATATGACATTTTTACGAACACTTGCTCCATTTAAATTTAATGATACACTGTCTGGGCAAACACTCTATCGTGTAGACAGTTTTAAAGATCTTGGTGGTTAGTTTGATCCCAAATAAACACATTAACGTTATTGTCAATAATTCCAATTCTATGTTAGGATTTATAAAAAGGTGGTCAAACGAGTTTCATGGCCCTTTCGCGACACAATTGCCTAGTTCGCCCTCATACGCATTGTAAGTTTGGAGATCCTTCTATGTAGTTCATTCAAATAGAAATGAAGCACCCCAACGTAAGCTCATTTGTTTTGTCTTAAGAGGACTCCCATGGGATGATCTATACAATATGCCTCTCAGCGTGGACTTAACAGTGAAATTGTTTTCTTATACCAACTGTTATTAGGACTTAACGACGCTCATGATCTTTTATCTGCTATTACACTCAAGGAGGATCCCATAATCTTCGTAGATTTAACCTCCTGCATAAAAGTAAATATGGTATGCTTGAGTCTATGATGAATATCATATGCAAAGCAGATGCATTACTCTAGTCGTAGATGCTATTTGTATTAAGCACGCGGCGACACAGATCTATTAGTGTATTAAAAGAAATAGACTGAAAAATTGTAACGAAATGTTGTTGTTTGATCCTCCCACCTAAGTTCACCCTTATGACCTCCAACCAAAGGCCTCGTTGAAGGCCAGTCCGGGCAAAAGTGGGAGGTTGTTCGAAAATGTGATTGCAGCATCAGGCATGCTAGTCTTGCTCCGTCCTTAGCTCGTCGGAATGGGGGGGATCTTGCTGCCAAATTAACGAAAGGTTACATTTTTTTTTTATGCCTCTCTCGTGGTGGTAGGGAGAGTTTTTTTTTGGCTTTGGGAAGGAAGCCCGAAATTGTCTCTCCTAGTTTTTTATGAACTGTTTGGCAAACGTTGGGTATCTGAAGGGGGAGGACCAGATGTTGGTGTCTCTTCGAGTGAACCCTCCCCTATAGGGGTTAGCGAATAGTCGCGATACCCCACCTTGGTAGCTAACACACTCAAAATCAAGATTGGCTACCCCATACTTTATACTACTCGTACACCCCTACAATACTACTTCACAACCTGGCTGGCCCCCGGAGCCACATCACATCCAAAGAGAACCACTTCATATTTACAGTGTTCTTATCTTACCCATGTGGGTTTTTATCCGTGTCATTAATGGGGTCGTCGAGGCGACGGATTTACCGAGAAAAAAGGATGGTTGGGAGCAAAGGGTACCGGGAGGGATAACTCATTGATTTATTTTGGGTTCCATTATTAAAGAGAAATCACTTTTTTTCTTTTTAATCATTTTGGTGTCCGGCAAACCATCTAATTTCACGGTTATAAAAAAATTTTGAACTGCTTACCATAGTTATTGCTTCAAACCTTGTTCAGGGATAGCGGGTCCGGAGATGTGCACACTTCCTTTCCTTCTTTGTTGAATGTCGTAGATACTAAACAAGGGGGGGTAACATTACATGGCACAGTGACACATTCTATTTCCAAATATTGCGGTAGAGATACTTATCTTTTTTTTTATAATTTTTCTTCTTTTTTTATGGATTTTGGGGCGTTGGGGAGGGAAGGATAGTAGGGAAGTTGCAGCAGTTTTCTTCTACCCAGGAACAGCTGTCCTGTTCGTCCGCTTCCTATTTCTTTTTTGAGTTGAAAGTGGTCTACTTGGGCCTTTCGCTTATTTTTCACTTTCTTTTTTTTTGTTAAGACTACCGCTTGGATCGCAAGTCCCGAACTGAGTGACCGCTTGTCCGTTCAAAATTTTGTCCAGACCCCAAAATCCCGTAGGCAAAAGGGTACGGTAGAAAGACAGTTCACGTCATTCGAACTCTTCTAACTACTACCTATTGTCTCCCCTCTCATATTGTGGCACCATAGTGCTATACCGTATTTAAGTTCACCGTATTAAGCGAATCGGTCATAATTTATCTTCGCTCTCCCTCATAGTCGGGTGCCCTTTCATACGTACGCAGTATGCAACTTGTTGGTTGCAACACTACAAGATGCCACAATAGGGAAACAACAATTAAGCGGACACAAACCAAAAAAAAACGGTTTCCCACAAAATCGTACAGTATACCTAAAACCTCATCGTAACCTAAAAAATTTACAATATAAATGCCTTTTACTGTTGTTCTCGCAAAGCTATAATAAATCATAAATTACGTGTTTAAATTATGTTTCCTTTATTCAACAAAGTGTTGACAATATAATATGTGTATGATAAAACAAGATCTATTTATAAAACTCGTGCTCCTGTTCATCCTTTTTGATGTTGTTCTTGTAGCCCTTCTCGAAATCTTTCGACAGAACGATATACCTGTTCTCACGCACAGCATGCATACCGGCTTCTTGGCAGATTGCATTAATGTCTGCACCAGATATTTTATCGGGACGCGCTACAAACTCTTCCAGATCGACGTCTTCGCTAAGGTTCATCTTTGATGTGATTGTCGAGAATACCAAACGCTTCTGTCGACGATCAGGCAGTGGGAATTCAATTTTCCTGTCTAGACGACCAGGTCGGAGAAGTGCTGGATCCAAGGTGTCGGCACGATTCGTTGCCATAATTACTTTAACGTTGGTTGTCTGGTCGAACCCATCCATTTGGTTGAGCAATTCCAAGAGAATACGCTGAACTTCACGATCAGCACCTGTTTGTGCGTCGAAACGTTTCGTGGCGATAGCGTCGATTTCATCGATAAATATGATAGCTGGAGCGTTTTCTTTTGCAAGACGGAAAACATCACGCACCATACGTGGACCTTCACCCAGGTATTTCTGTACAAATTCAGATCCAACGACACGAATAAATGCAGCGGTTGTGTGATGTGCTACTGCCTTGGCGAGCATAGTTTTACCACAACCAGGTGGTCCATACATTAAAACACCACGAGGTGGATCAATACCTGGAATGGAGAAGACACGTTTAAGATTAATATTTTGTTTTCAAAAGCCACTTTTTTATCCTAACTAACACTGTTTGGAGGAAGCAGAATCTCATCAAAGACAGGGATAGATAACCCAAACTGTAGCTGAGCCACAGTCGTAGTTATGAATATGGAGGAGCTACGGCAATATAATGGTATTGGGAAATAACGTATTCTATATGTTTATATTGAAGTTTATAAAAACGTCCATAGTGAGGACATTAGTATCAGAGTTGAAGATTTTTAAAGCAACCGAGAATGAAGGCGTTTGTACCACCGGAAATGATTTTAGAGGAACCATACTGCAACTCAGTAGTAAACTTTGATTGGGATGCTGATTCCGCATTAAATTAATTCTATTCGATGAAATACACACGTATACATGAATGGATGTGAAACTAGGCAGGGTGCTTACTACACTGGTAAAGTCTTCTGTAGTTGAAAGCGCCGAACACCATACACTAAGTGAGTTTAACTAATAACCGGTGGGCTGGTTCAAATCCTTCAAGTAGAACCAACATCTTGCGAATGACGGCGATCCCATGTCTACCAAGGCTACCCTGCTAAATGTCGCATATAGGATCCTATCCATCGTACTATGTGAACGTCTTAAACCTTTCTGCAACACACTTATCGGCACGTACCTGTATGGCTTCCAAACCGGCAAATCGACCAATAGACCAAATTTTCACACTTAGGCAAATCCTGGAAAAGACCAACGAATTTCAAGTCGAAAAACGCAATCATTTCATCGACATCAAGGCCGATAGCATACATCTCCTGGAGCTTTATAAAGCTATGGCGGAATTCGGGATACCATCAAAACTGTTACAGATGGTCGCCTAAAATTAGACGACACGCGACGCAACTTTCAGTTTAGAAACAGCTCATCTGGACTTTTTCAAGCTTGTACCGAATACTGACAAGAAGATGCGCTATCATGCGGTTTCTTCAATCTAGTACTGAAACACATAGTGCGCCGGGCAGGAGTTAATATGGAAGGCATTGTCCTCAACGAATCCGTCCAGCTACTAGGGTACGCAGACGACATCGACATGTGGTCGGTCCCATCGTACCGTTGTAGAAGCAGTTGCGGACATTGATGAACAGGCGAAATGCGTTGGTCTTGTAGTTAACGAGGACAAGACAAAGTATAAGCTATCAACAAAACTTTCGACGCACAACCTTGGACAAAATGTCACTGTTGATAACAATAGTTTTGAGGTAGTTAAAGACTTCATCTACATCGGAGTAAACATCAACCCCACGAACCACACCTTAGTCGAGATAAGACGAATACTATCCTTAGGACAACGATGCTATTTCGGTTTAGTCAAATAAATGGAGTCAACACTCTCAACCGGGAAGTCCAAATGTTTGCTCTACCGGAAACGTACCCTACCAGTCCTACATTACGGCGTCGAGTGCTGGACAATAAGCAGGAAAGCGGAGAAAATATTATGGACTTCCGAAAGAAAATTTCTTCGCCGAATTTATTGTCCTCTGCAAGGAAGACACATGGAGAAAATATAACCGCTATCTTTATAAGCTGCACCAAGATGTGGATGAAGTAGAAAATAATCTTCGAATCCCAGCCATCAGGTCTGATGAGGGGCTAACTTCGACTCGAAACATTTTCTTATATCAGCCATGGAAAGAATGTAAATATCTAACACACCACAACAACGCGAAATACTGTAAAAAAATTTAACGTCGAAAGACTGCAATCGCAAGAGACTGCACAGATCTTTGCGTATCTCAAGATCTCTCGAGTAATACAATACACCATACCAGCATTAAATGCCAAAACCATTGGCGACGATGTCAAAAGCCAGAAGTTAACCAATCCTAACAGATTATACAGCCAAAAATTAAGCTTACAAGGCAACAAGAGAGGGAAGAACCATTTAATATTGGCAATGGCTGATATGTAAAATAGGCTTAACGTAAACACCTGGCCATTGCAGATTTTATATCAAACAGGGTAGGGACACACTACCCCGGTAAAATCAGGGATCATGACCACCGTTTTCTTGAGAACAAAGTCCATTGAACACCTCTGGTACTATAAGGTCCACCATTCCTTGGAGTACTATAATTTCCGGCGTAAAAACTGCCGCCAAGATAATCAACCTTGACGGGCCTACATGATGTGTCACGCAACCCTCACAACATACGTGTCTTAGGGGCTCCTATATCCCTTGTTACGACAATATTGCATCTGATGAAGGCTGGCAACCTACCACGATCACTTCCAGATGAGCTCCTTACCACCCGAGGTCTTGCAGTTCTTGTTTATCATCAGTGATTGATGGTGGCAAGGGCTCAGTGGCGCGATGGTTAGTGCGATGAACTGCCGAGCAGGAGGTCTGGGTTCGATACCCAGCCGTAGCAACACCTAAGTGATTTTTCACTGGCCCTCCTCTCGTGATGATCTGACAAATCATCCGAGTAGTATCAATAGCTTATCTCAACTTAGCCGTTCGGAGTCGACATAAAACAGGAGGTTTTTTTTTTTTGATTGATGGTGGCACATGGTAAACTTTTTTCACTTCCATAAAAAAGATGATGTTGGGGAAAAAACTTCAGTGATATCCAAAGCGATACCCACCTCATATTGAACGATTTCAAAGCCAGATAGCACATTATTTCTAGAGACGAACTAAACTGTACAAAACTATGTCTAGTTTTGTTATACCGCCCTCCGAGTGTGCAGAATGACGATGGAGAATTCTCACTCATGTTCGGCTAGGACAATGAACACCAACACTACGGGCCGGAAAGTAATTCTTTGGGCAAATACCTACTAATCTAACTAACGTTATGCATGTCCGTGTTATTGAACGGATGCAGAGTGAGGTAAAATATTTTTTAATTCTATCTACGAGAATATAAAGTTCTATACACATCTAAATAGAACTTAATGCCTATCTTTGTTTTTATAAACATCACAAGAGTACATACCAATTTGCTTATACAGCTCAAAGTGTGTCAATGGAAGTTCGACGGCTTCTCGAATTTCCTGCTTTTGCATATCCATGCCACCAATATCTGAATAACATACATCAGGCTTTTCATCTGGTTGTAACATCGAAATGGAACTATCAGCTTCTGGTGGAAGAACATCAACTAAAGCATTGCTGTGCTTATGCAAAGCAACCGATGCGGACGGTTTAAGTAACTCTCGGTCAATTGTGGAAAGAATTCGCACATAATAATTCGAACCGGTGGTAGAACCAACGATACCAGTATTCTGATCGACAGCCTCTAGGAATTGGCCAATCACAAGTGGAACAGATTGGATACGTTTCACTTCCTCTTGAGCGTGTAGATATTCCTTCTTTAAATTTCTTTGTTCATCTTTGATGTATTCCTCTTGAACCTCCAAGAACTCGAGAGTTTTTTGCAATTTCTGTAAAAATTTGCATTATTTTCTGCAACAATAAAACAAAGAAATGTGGTATGTGTGGTCACCTTGTATCGAACATATAGATCATCAATATCGAGTTCGTCCAAAGAGCTGTGGGCATCCTTTGGTTTGAAATCTGCGATTTCCTCCTAGGAGAGGTTGGAAATATATTTGTAATAGATTTATTTGCAATACAATTATAATTTTATTTACCTTTTCGGCTAAAAGAACCTCAACTTCCACCATTTTTATTAAATTTGCAAAAACCGAATGACTCTGTAAAATAGAAGTCGGTGACTGTGACTGCTGTTTGTTTTTTTGACATAAATGAAACGTTTATTCGAGTCTCGATGATGTTAGTACTGTTTGCTGTGAGAATTCATTTGCGATTATGCTTAGTGCTAATTTTGTTGAAATGTTTGCCTACATTAAAAATTTAGGCTGTGTGGTAACCCCCGTATTTATAAACGCTGATTAACTAATCAATGGCTAACATGAAAGTTTTCCCCACAAGAAATACTCGCGCAAATGTCAAAAGTTAGTCACCGATTAACTAATCAGCGTTTATTAATAAAGGGGTAAGAGTTTAGTCGCTGGCCATTGTATAGGTTAAATGGAGGAAAAAATGTTTTGATTAATTTTCAATTATATTTCCTTGTTAAAAACATAGCCCTAACCAACATGCCTCTCCAATTAGCCTGGTCCTTCGATAACTGCCTACAGCTGCCACTTGAAGTTGGTTGAGATTAGTTTGTAAGGTGAGACTCTGTGAGTAGAAATACTAGAAATGGAATAATCTCCTGATCACCTAAGTAGTTCGATTAGTGCTTAACTACCAAATTGTCTTCTTATCAAGAAAAATGCGTTTGGCATGAGTAATTCTTCGTTTTATTTCTGATGAGATATTGATGTGAGAGTTTTATAGTGCTTACACACCGAAGCATAAACTGAGTTTTTTGGCAAAAAGTTTACGTAATTGCAAGCTGCAACATTTGTATGTGAAAATATTGTAATTGAATAAAAAAATGAATTCTAATATAATCAAACTAATATAAGCATTTGAAGTTCAAAATGAAACAAATCTAAAGATTTTGACAACAGTTTTTGACTCTCAAGCCCGCCGCTTGTTTTGTTTTTATTCCATCTGGTGTGTAAATTTCTGACAAAAAAACATTTGTTTTGACAGCGACTTCATCAGCTGTTTTGTGGGACGTGTGGAACACGTGTAGAATGTATGAAAAGGTGTGTTCTTTCCAACAACCTGCAACGAGATGATGTCTGCGAAGTGATTATGAGAAGGTTACGTCGTAACCTACTAGGTTTTGAGAACTGACAATGTATGGGAAAACTCGGTTTTCGATGAAGGTTTCAGGTGTTTTTGCGAAAACTCAGTTTTCGGTTCGGTGTGAATGCACTATTAGCGGAGCCGAGGTTATATCTGTCAATAGCGACGTTCTGTCCAATTCTTTAATGTTGTGTGTTATTTCCTATTGTTGCGAAACGAACAGATTATATTACCAACGATGATCGGTTTTGTGAACATTCGAATTGAATTTTGGTAGTATAAATAATATTTGTTTATTAGCATACACGATAATAGTAACAATATGATATAAGATATATAATATGTGCTTAGTGCTTAAATTACTTATCTGGTGAATTGGTTTAGAGATGCTATGTAGTGGGCGAACACGATTAAAGTGAAAGTTCGTCGCAGTCGAGTGTAGCAGCAGTGGTAGAACGAATACACGCACAAAAGGGAATGCAAAAAATATGCACTAACAATGCATATAGCCCAAATCCAGTTTCGAGTGGTGTGATAATTGCGTGTAAATTGTTCTTGCACTGCAACTGCACAATGGTTCGACATGGATTTTAAATTTAATTAACAGAATTTAACATTAATGTACAGTGAGGCAAACAATATTTAAATATGTAATAAGAATAGGTATTGGCGAATGAAATGACTGAAACATGTCATTATTTAAACAAAATATACCGACTCAAAATATAAATGTAACTTAACATAAATAACAAAATTAGTTTAATTGGTTTTCAAACATCCCGGCCCCCCTGGAACGAGTTTCAGGAACACGGGAGCAAAGCCAACTTCGATATAGGACGAACAAATGTACCACGGCTGGTTTTGACAGTAACGACTCGAACCTTAGAATCTGGACCTGGTGTAACCGACTCAATTTTACCAAGAAGCCATTTGGTAGGTGGAAGATTAGGTTCCTTTATGACCACTATGTCACCTTGCTTCAAACACGTAGTCGGTTGCTGCCACTTCGACCGTGTCTGAAGTGTGGTTAAGTACTCAGTTTGCCATCGCTTCCAAAATCCTTGTACCATACTCTGAAGGTGATTCCAACGTGTGAGACGATTGACAGGGGTGTTTAATAGAGTTGGCTCGGGAACAGCAGTATATGGTTCACCTATAAGAAAATGAGCTGGTGTTAGTGGATTAAGATCGTCATCGGATAGGTAACAAAGGGGACGTGAATTAAGTACTGCCTCGATTTGAGCAAGTACAGTGTATAGCTCTTCAAAGGTCAAAATTGAAGATCCCACAACACGGCGAAGATGAAGCTTGACGGACTTGACGTTGGACTCCCACAACCCACCAAAATGTGGTGCAGATGGAGGGATGAAATGCCAAGCTATGTTATCCTTTGCCAAGGATGAAGTGATGACGTCATTATGTGCCTCTGCCAGAACCAATTTTTGCAATTCGTTTAAGCAACGACGGGCGCCTTTGAAATTGGTTCCATTATCGCTATAAATATTGGAACACATACCTCGGCGAGAAACAAATCGTCGTAATGCAGCAAGAAATGCGTCAGTGGTAAGGTCACTTACAACCTCAAGATGAATGGCCTTCGTACACATGCATATAAAGAGCGCTATGTATGCTTTTGATAATCTCGGGTTTCTCCCTCGGGACAGCTTGATCGTCAGAGGTCCAGCATAGTCACAGCCCGTGTTGGTAAATGGACGACTAGGTTGAATTCGTCTTGGTGGCAAATCGCCCATAAGCTGCTGACTGGTCAACTTTCGTTGCATAAAGCACTTTTTGCATTTATGAACGACCTTTCGTATGACATTTCGGCTACCCAAAATCCAGTATCGCTGTCTAACGATTGCAAAGGTCTCTGATACTCCAGGATGCATATAGTTGTTGTGAATATCTGTGATGATAAGAGAACATATATTGTTATAGTTAGGAAGAATGATAGGGTGTTTTATATCAAACGAAACATTTGAATGTTTAATTCTTCCCCCTACACGAAGCAATCCATTATTATCGACAAACGGGGAGTATCGGAGAAGCCTTGATTTGGCTGGTAATTGACGATGCTCTATTAAAGACCGAATATCCGCACTGAATCTAGTTTGCTGAATAGTTTTTAAAATAAAATGTCTTGAATTTTGAATTTCAGTCAGACCTATCGGCGCATTACGACGATTTTCAGCCTTGACACGACAGTTAAACACGAATCGAAGACAGTGCGCGACGACTCTTTGCATTCGATACCACGAAGAAATATTTGTTTCAAGTATTTGAAGGATGTCACGATACATTGATGCGACAAGTGTTTGACGAGATTGTTGTTTTTTCTTCGATGGCAACAAACTCCGATGTCTCCGAATTAAAATTGGATTTTGGCCAGCAGTCATGACTCAATGATAGCCAAGATGGACCGGTCCACCAAAGGTTATGTGCTGTGAGATTGGATGGTGACACACCCCTCGAGGCACAGTCTGCAGGATTGAATTCCGAAGCGATATGATGCCAAGAATTCCGTGGGATCGTTTCAAGGATAGCTGCTGTGCGATTAGCTACGAATGTTGTCCAGCGACGAGGTGGTGATGACAGCCAATGTAGCACAATCTCCGAATCGCACCACGCGAATATTTTAAAGGCCTTGGTTGTAAACGAGGATGTTATAAAGTTTAACAACCGAGTCAGAAGAACAGCACCACAGAGTTCCAACCGTGGTATAGAAACCGGTTTCAGTGGAGCCACCTTCGTTTTGGCAGCTATAATGGTCATCTTGAATTGCCCCTCTGCGAGTCTGCAACGGCTGTACACTACAGCAGAATATGCCAACGATGATGCGTCTGAAAATCCGTGAAGCTCAACTTCGTCAAGAGAAGAAAACACGTGCCTAGGAACACGGATTTGTTCAAAGTTCGACAGCTCCTGACGGTATGTGTTCCAACGGTTTGCCACATGTGATGGTAACGGATCATCCCAGCCAAGATTCAGCTCCGACGTCCAGAGCTCCTGAAACAATATTTTGAATAAGACTACAGATGGGGCCAATAGTCCTAAGGGGTCAAAGATTCGCGAGACTTCCGACAGTAAAGTCCGTTTTGACGATGACGACGATGGTGTTAGTTTACTCATACGATACGAGAACTCATCATTGGCTGGATTCCAAAACATGCCGAGTACTTTGACCAGAGAATGCTCAGAGTCAACTATCGAATACTCGCATTCATCAGCTGGCAATCCCGCAAGTAGAGGCCAACAGTTAGAGCTCCACTTTCGAAGTTGTAGATTTGCCATCGAAAGCAAAGCTACAAGCTCAGATTTTAATGCAACGAGTTCCTTAATCGAATTAGTACCGGTCATCACGTCATCCACATACACATCATTCAAAACAACTCGAGATGCGTTTGGAAAATCGTCCCTGTAGTCATTGGCTAGCTGCTTCAAAACCCTAACAGACAGAAATGGAGCAGACGCGGTGCCGTAAGTGACAGTGAGTAGTCGAAAGTGTTGAACATCATCCTGGGGAGTTTCACGCCACACAATACGTTGAAAGTTGGCATCCTGTTCGTCAACCCAAATTTGTCGAAACATCTTTACGACATCGGCGGTGAAGACAAAACGGTGTTGTCGAAAGCGAAGACTGACGCCAAGTAGATCCCGTTGAATTGGAGGGCCAACCATCAACGCACTGTTTAAGGACTGTCCATTTGAATCCTTCACAGAACCATCAAACACGACACGCAGTTTGGTAGTCGAGCTGTCCGGCTTCATAACGGCGTGGTGTGGAAGGTAGAAGCATTTACCACCGACGACATCTATTTCATCCGAAGGAATTCTCTCCATGTGGCCAAGCTCTAGGTATTCCCTCATAAAATCCGAATATAAGTCACGCAACTGGGGGCTATACCGAAATCGACGCTCCATAGAATGCAACCTAGATACTGCTAATGACAAGGTTTTTCCAAAACTAGGTGGTGCGACCTTAAAGGGTAGACAAACAACATATTTGCCGTCAGGAGAACGGTTGAATGTTTGACGAAAATGTTGCTCTGCAGGATCATTAACAAATGATTCTTCCTTTGTGGGAGCAATTTCCTCCAATTCCCAAAACCGCTGCAATAAGGTATCCACGTCAATAGAGGTATGCAGTGAAGACAAACTCGTATTTTCAGACATTTCCCTATTGAAAACTTCACCAGTGATTACCCAACCAAACGAAGTATTTTGGGCAAGTGGAATACCATCAGAAACATATATTTGCTCCGGCTTTAGAATACTCCACAATTTGTCGGCACCTAATAGGATATCAACCGGAGCCGACATATTAAAGTGTGGATCAGCAAGATCTAACTTGGTAATATGGGACCACAAAGATGCATCTAACGATTGTGAGGGTAAGTTTGATGTCAACTTACTTAAAACATATGCATCGACAAACAGACTTGAAGAGTTGACACGCGAACAAAGTTTAAACGAAATACACCCTTTGGTGTAACCAATATCTGCAGAAGACAAACCAAGAATAGAAATTCGAGCGTGTTTGCGTGGATATCCGAGTCTCTGAGCTAATGATTCAACGACGAAGGACGATTGAGATCCAGAATCCAGCAACACTCGACAAACGATTGGATTACCCTGACTATCTTCTACTGTAGCTAATACTGTTGGCAACAAGGTTTGTTTTCGAAGATTAAATTTGTACGAATGGTTGTTTAAAAGTGGTTGGTTCAATGGAAAATGTGCTCCCTGCGAAGTAGACGGCTGAGTTTCATTTGATGGAATAGGAAATGATGAGGCCTGACTGTTGTTAGATTCCACAGGGTGAACCAGCGAATGATGCCTCGATTTACAAATACGACACCGGAATGTAGACCGACACTTATTGGACGAATGACCAGCGCGAAGACAGTTGAAACAAATCGAATTGTTTTTCACGAAAGTACGACGCGAATTAATGTCTAATTCCACAAATTTGGAGCACTGGGCAAGCAAATGATCAAGGTTACAATTTGGACATTTCGGTACTGCAGATTCAACGACATGAGCTCTTATTGTCGATGGTTTGCCACGTGGCACACTGGATCGATTCACTGTTTGGCATGCTTCAAGGGCATCGCACCGGGATTCCAAAAATTCCAAAAGTTCGATAATAGTGCAATCATCACGCGCCCCTATATGCTCCGCCCAAGCTTGATTAGATTCTTGATCTAACTTGTTAAGCAACAGATAAATTAACCACGGATCGCGATCCGTTTTCTTAACTGCTTTTAAGCCACGCACAACTTCATCTGCACCGTCAGTGAGTTTTCGCAGAGTTTGTGCATTACCGACACTGACTGTAGGAAGCGACAGAAAAGATTGTATAAACGATTTCACGATTAAATGCACCTTGTCATACCGCGATTCTAACTTCTCCCAGGCCTCCAAATAATTAGAATCACATATCGGAATGTGTTTTAAAAGGTTGGCCGCATCATCTCGGAGGAATGATTTGAGGTAGTGAAACTTTTGAGTAGCAGAGAGATTACTCTTACTATCGACAGACCCCACGAAGAGATCACGAAACGACGGCCAATCCTTATAATTTCCGGAAAATGAAGGAATCACAATGGGTGGTAAATTCACAGACACAGAACTATTGTTAGACGACGACGAATTTAACTTTTCGAGAAATGTGGATTGCTGAGTCACTAAACGATCTAGTGCCGAATTTTCAGACTCGATACGCGATCCGCTTTGCCTTTCACGTATACCTTTCACATGCTTTGAATGCACATTGAAATATTTGTCTTCATACTCAGCAAATTCCGCTTCAATGTCTTTTAAAAGTGTACCTTTCATATATGGCAGGTAATCATTATGAAGCTTTGTGAACTCCAACCACGTTTCCTCAATTTTAAGCAACCGCACTTCCAAAAGTTCTACCGATGTGGATGGATCAATAGTATCCACGAAAGATGCAGCGCGATCTAAACGGCCTTTTGCATTTTCACGCAGCAATCTTAATTTCAACGCACTCATAGTTAACGTTAACCGAACAAACGACAAAATGTTTCAAAATGAAATTTCACAGTAATTTGTCTGTGCTCTTGATTACTCTCTTTTGAAGTATTAATTTAAGTTTATTAGAACCCAAAGAGAACTTGTAATCTTTAGATATAAGTGCACTTCACAATTCACACGTGGAATTAACGATTGTCTATTCGAATAACACACGATTCACGAATTATTAATTCGGCTTCGAAGGACCAATTTTATGTTGCGAAACGAACAGATTATATTACCAACGATGATCGGTTTTGTGAACATTCGAATTGAATTTTGGTAGTATAAATAATATTTGTTTATTAGCATACACGATAATAGTAACAATATGATATAAGATATATAATATGTGCTTAGTGCTTAAATTACTTATCTGGTGAATTGGTTTAGAGATGCTATGTAGTGGGCGAACACGATCAAAGTGAAAGTTCGTCGCAGTCGAGTGTAGCAGCAGTGGTATAACGAATACACGCACAAAAGGGAATGC
Source organism: Rhingia campestris (assembly GCA_932526625.1). Taxonomy (NCBI): domain Eukaryota; kingdom Metazoa; phylum Arthropoda; class Insecta; order Diptera; family Syrphidae; genus Rhingia; species Rhingia campestris. The sequence continues at coordinate 82,649,054 of OW052182.1, forward strand.
AAAAAATATGCACTAACAATGCATATAGCCCAAATCCAGTTTCGAGTGGTGTGATAATTGCGTGTAAATTGTTCTTGCACTGCAACTGCACAATGGTTCGACATGGATTTTAAATTTAATTAACAGAATTTAACATTAATGTACAGTGAGGCAAACAATATTTAAATATGTAATAAGAATAGGTATTGGCGAATGAAATGACTGAAACATGTCATTATTTAAACAAAATATACCGACTCAAAATATAAATGTAACTTAACATAAATAACAAAATTAGTTTAATTGGTTTTCAAACACCTATTGACAGCATACCTTATCCCTTGCATTGACCTTTTACACTTTGTTAAAATTTACAAATATCTTTCCTGGAGTGGCACCTCTCTATGTATTTTTTCGCGCGCTTTTCATGCTATAAAACTCAATGACAGCTCTCGTGTTCGGCATTCTTCAACAAGCCAAAGGTTTCTTGCTGATAATGGACGCGAGAAACCAACACCAATTTGCATTGGCCATTGCTGCCTCCTTTCTTCTAATCCCGAATTTTCTTAACGCCCACACTGTCCTCAAACATATATGGCTGCGCTCAAATTATATAAACAAAAAACATATCCCTTGTGGCTGATATAATAGCTCGTTGACATATTTGGATTGTTCTTCTTCTTGGTGTTAAACAAGAGATAGGCGTTTAAAGGCCTTTGTGGTCTCTTGTAGTCGCAGTCTTTCTTAAATTTTTACATTCTATTTCTTATTTTATGTGACGTGGTGGATATCCGCATTTTCACCATGACTGCAAGAAGGATGTGGGCCATAAAGTGGATGCTGGCTATCCCAATGTGATCAATTTGATGATTGACCGTTCATTGATCTGGAGACCGTCATGTCCCCTTTTAGAAATCAAGGTGATTCGTTCCGCAACGAAGTCCATTACCCTGAGTCTGTTGCCAGACATGGTGTGCCTGTCTCTGCTATAATAGGGACGCGTAGTAGACGGTCTATAGTTATGTGCGCTGTTTCCGCACGTAAAAATTAGTAAGAGAGAGAGCTAATGAGAAAGGAAAAAACAACACTTCAGAAAAAATCTATGAAATAATTGACTGCAGAATTTCTGTTGATAAGGATCAGTAAACTGTCAGTCGGCATCAGAAATTGAAAAGTCGTTTATTTCATGTAATTTGTTATATCACGAAAGATATAACATTTCGTTTACTAAGAGAATTTACACCCACTCCAAGGGAAATTTATTAATTTTACATTATTTGATGAAAAAACTGCCTGTGCCATCATAGTTTTTTTTAGACAACTGAAAACAGTTATCGAGATAATTGAGTTTTTAGAAAACCATTGATGTATGAGGTACCATATATTTGTATATTTTTTTGAGTCCAATTCAATTAGTAGTGGCAATTAGTAGTTTGGGCTCGAATATTCAAAACAGTCTGAATTGAACAGTTTGAATTTTCGCGCAATCGCACAACATTCCTTTAGTAAGTATAACGGGATGTAAAAAAAACACAAGTCAAGGTTATAACGATTAACGACTGAGTGCGGAATGTGCGGAATGCACAATAATATTAAACTTAACCCAACTAAATTGAAATTTTTGATTAAAATATAGTGTCACTCGGCCCTAAGACACTTCACCAATACGTATTGGATTAATCATGAACTCGCCCATCTTTGTTTTCAAAGTGACATGTGTCAAAAATTAGGATGTTGAATTCTGTAAATTCACGTGTTTGGGTAGTTTTTATTTATCTACTCGTTGTCGTTTTTGTAATAAACTTTTTTAAACATGATAAGCGGCATAAAAATGGATAAAAATAAAATTAGAACGCTCCTTAAGCAGGAAAATGATTATATCATCGATCTATTAACAAACTTTAATGTGCCAGACTCGCTTGAAGGTATGTTTTTATAAAACTATCAAACCCACACGCTAAACAAAACCCACCTCACATTTTAGAGCTCAACTACAATGAATATCTTCTTGAAAGCAAAAATGGATCAAAAACCTCAACTGAAACCAAAACAGCCAGCGTTACGGACATCGAAGATCGACTAAATACAATCAAAAACAAAATGAAGACAAAAAAACGCAAGGTATCAGAAAGATCACTGAAGAAACGTGAAGCTAAAAAACTGAAGAAAAACAAAGAATTTAAAAAAGTCTTACAAACAGCACACACGACTATGAAGATCGAACAGACCAATGGCAATAGTAAAACTGGTGATGTTAAACCATTCGTTCCAAAACCAATTTTCAATTCTGAGGGGAAAATCGTCTTTTCAAAGTTCGATTTCGCAGCACATCCCGGCTCGAAATCAAAGAAATTTAAAAGCGACAAAGTAATGAAGAACCCTCAGCAAATTCTAAAGAAAATGAAAGAAACTGACAAAAAGCTGCAAGAATTAGAAAGCCAGGGTGAAACTGAGAAGGTAAAGAAGATCAAAACAGATATGGCGTGGAAGAAGGCGTTCGATAAAGTCGATGGCAAGAAAGTTAAAGACGATCCAAAATTGTTGTACAAAGCGATGAAGCGGAAGAAGGATGAGAAGAAGAAATCCAAACAGAAGTGGATAGAAAGAAAGAAGAAGGTGGAGCAGGGAATAGATAACAAGCAGAAGAAACGAACAGAGAATATCAATAAACGAATCAAGGATACAAAAAACAAAAAGTTGAAAAAATTGTCAAAGAAGGGACGAATTATACCGGGTTTCTAGGTTATTTAAAAAATAAAATTATTATTTTAGATAACTGGCTTTAATTTGTATTTGAACTTATCCTAGAAGGGCTGTAGATGTAGAAATGGGGGGGCTATGATTGCGATTATCAAAATCCTCTTTTTAATATGGCCTAGTGGTTGGTGCGTTGGACTACTAATATCACCTTCCTTTCCATTAACTAGGGAATACATCCGGCGGCAGGCAAGAAAGCATATTTCCATTGTCTTACGACTTTTGGTAGGATTCGCCCTGAGAATAGTCATTACTGAAACTACCTTTCAGCAGGGTAGAGAATCTTAAATGTTTGGCCTATAAAACTTAATGGATCAAGATACATGAGCCAGAAAAACAGACACATTGGATGCTGTATAATGAGCTTAGCGACAGAGAAGAGATTTAATTGCTAAAATGCGAGGCTGGATAAATGTTATTTTTAGCATATAACGCAACGAGTTCACTCTGTTTCACAACACCTATCGCGTGAAACATTTTGATCGCGAAGATCGATTAATTGGATTTTTTGCTTCAATACTTTTTTTCGGGGAAGAGCAGTACAAAAGCACAGCTGACTTTGAATGGTACTGTGCAGACAGGTTTTTTGTGGTCTTGGATAAGGAAATCGATCGGATTGGTCAAGGTAAATCTAGGAACAATAATTAACTGTTACCAAACTTAGTTTACCCTACAATCTCTTAAACTACAATTTTGCTAATCAATTCGTTTTTTACCCTTCATGTACATTATGATTCCGGCATTGGATTTAAAGTTACTAGTCTACCATTAAACACGTATTCAGGTGACTGATAGAGAAACGCTTTGTAGATATACAATAAAATACCTCTCGCGGACCAAAAATAAGGTCAGCAAACCAAAAACGGCAACAAAAGAATTCCCGAGATGGAATCAACGGTTCCAGTTAGACTTGGCGAAACAAAAAGCTTTCAAGAGCTGGTCTAAACTAATCGGAACTCAAAGAGATTTTGTAAGATGAGTCGAAATGCCGACGCCAGCGCCCTTTATAAGTTGGAACTAGCCTTCCAGATGTGATTTGGGTTAATCACGCAATTAATTATACCCGCGGAAAAGTCTGATGTCAATATTAACGTGCAATCGAAGAAATCCAGGGATAAAAGCAGCGAATAGAATCATGTCGAGAAGAACAAGGGAAGATCGTAGTTGAGACACAGTCAATGCTGAGGATATGAAAATGACGAAAGATCATCCGCTATCATGCAGAACGAACCACTTAATATTGACAACGGCAGCGAAAACTACCAGCCAGCCGACCCAACTGAAGTAAGGATACCAAACCAATACAAAGTCTTATACGACAGTTTTTTTTTAGAGACAATATATAAAGAGCTGTTTCTAGTTTAGGCATACCGCCCATACTCGTCCTTATGTGCTGGAAAACGATGGCGAATTCTTCTTGAGGGGATTATGCAAATCTTCCGAGCCAAGACCAGAGGCACAATCTTCCACAAATCAGTGCAACTACCAGAGTCCAGAATACAGCGATGATGTTGACATCATTGCCCGGATTCAACGTGATGTTACAGCCACGTTAGCTAGTATAGATAAAGAAACGCCAAAAATTTGGTTAACCCTTAACGAGGGTAAGACCAAGTAGGTATAAATGCTGTCAATATGAAAAAAAACACACACACACAACATCGACGAATTTGAGCTAGGAATAAAATTTAGTTATAATCACTCACTCAGATATTAAACACTCACTCAGACATGCTTAGGAGATTGTCTATCTCAATCCTGTTCTATGCAAAAGCATGCACCGTATCCAAAGCGTTTCATAGACCGTTTGAAGCGAAAAATTCTTTGGAAAACCGAACCAACATGAAGTGCGCAACTGGCGGTAGTTAGCTAAGGAATGTATTAATCACCACTCAAAGAAATTTAACAAATTTACTTTGTTTTACTGCAAAAGTACGGGAACGGAGCTATTAAAACACATCATTGGAAAATTTGTTGCTGAATTTTAAGAAATTTTACATAACAATGTTGGTGTTTATTGGTATTGAAATGAAGCTTATACTATATAAAATAGTTTTGTTAAAAGAAAACCTTGATTGCCATTTCAATGTTAAATGATGTAATGATCATTTTATATTATAAGAAAATTTAAATCAATATCAAGTATTTTTGTTAGTAAAAATGTTGTACAATACATTAGTTTAATGTTCATTCCAATAAACATTAACATTGTTGATCTCTTAAACCTCTTTAAATTCAAAAACTAAATTGTTTCCGTTTCTCATCAAGACCAAAAGAAAGATTTAGGTTGCTTCATATACGCATGTTCAACAAACGTTCCATTGTTTTTAGAAAGGAAGATGCAACATTTTCTAATGCCTTCCCCCGCAGGCAGTTGGAAAAAAGATTACTTCTTACCAATATAGTGGTAGATATTTTATATAACTCCAAACAAATCTGTCTCTCTAGATTTTTTGTACGCAGTTTTTTGGAGCATATAATATAACTATTTTTGTCGGCGAACTTATTATAATTACAATATATTTAGGATGATATCATCTCAATACTTACCCATTCAAATAGTCGATAAGCTGGACCTGAGTTATGTTTTAGATAATAACTTTATTTCTTATATCAAAGCCAATAAAATATTAATTTACAGAATTATAATAGGTAGTTACATACTATGCACATACGTATGATAAGTAAATATAAAAAAAAAAAACAATTACTTTTACAAGGTGGCGCAAAAATAACCTTCCGATGTTTTTTGGCTGTAATTTAAAAAAAAAAATGAAAAACTTTGATTCTTCTTGTGGATTATTTTTATTTGGTCTTTTAATTTTTTTTTACATCAAGTCGAGAATATGATGTCATGTAAATGGCCGCCACAGTTGATTGTCATTTGAGCCCTTTTTATGGCATTTTCCATCACTTTGGCCAAAACTTCCGGCGATAGGTCCTCACATTCTTGACGGATATTGTCTTTAAGAGCTGCAAGATTCTGAGGCTTGTTGACATAAACCCGCGACTTCAAAAAGCCCCACAAAAAGAAGTCTGGAGCGGTCAAATCAGGCGATCTTGCTGGCCAGTGCAAATCGCCAAAACGGGAGATTAGGCGCCCGGGAAATGCATCCTTCAGCATATCGGATGTGGCACGTGCAGTGTGTGCCGTTGCACCGTCCTGTTGGAACCACATGTTTTCCAATCCCAATTCATCAAGGATGGCTTGAGCGTATGTTAGACGCGATTGGCGGTCAGCAGCTAACAGCTGATGCACCGTCTGGACATTGTACGGAAACATCTTCAAATCTTGTATCAAAATTCGCTGTAAAGACCGTCGACTGATACCCATTTGCGTGGCACATCGTCTGGTCGATGTCGACGGCGCTTCCATGACATCTTCGGCTACAGCAGCAATATTCTCTGCAGAACGGCTACTCCGGGGTCTGCCACGCCTGGCAGCATCTCGTGTTGTGCCAGTCTCTTCGAGGCGAGCGGCTAAACGTCGCAGTGTTTCACCAGTAGACGTTGGACGGCTAGGAAATCTGCGACGAAATTCACGTTGTGCCAAAGTCACCGACCGATTATTGCTCAAATAAATAGTCACCAATATTCCGCGTTCTGGAGCAGTGTAGCGTAACATTGTTTATTAAAGTGTATTTCGAAAGTGTTTACTACACAAATGTCAAAACAGAACTGTTTTGATAGGATAGGATAGGAGGAGGATTACTTTTGCGCCACCTTGTATTTACAAATTTTATTAAATTGGGCGAAAAATGTGCTAACTTTCAAAGTAACGGCTAAAGTTAAAGCTTACCTTTTGAAAAGCTTTTCAAACCATGGAATTGCCTACTAAATTGGAAATATTGGAATACTTTTCAATCGAAAAGTAAGATACACGACCCAATAATGAATAAAAATCAGCGAACATTTTTTTTTTACTTTTCTCTCCTCTCCTAATATGAATAAAAGGACGGAGGGAACATTTTCTCATTTCTCTTTCCTCCGTAGGAGAAAAATAGGTATCACAAACATCAAAAGAATAGCAGAAAGCGATCGCATTTGCCAAAATGTTAACTCCAACAATCCTAGCTTAATAAGGTCACCAGAAATGACGGCCTTCCCGCTGAGCTTTATAAAGCTGGCGGAGATGACTTGGTAAGTAGCATCCACCAATTTATAAGCCAAATCTAGTCGGATGAAAGTATGCCTGAAGAATGGAACCTCAGCATCATTTGCCCAATCCACAAAAAAGGAGACCCTCTTAATTGCGACAACTACAGAGGCATAACTCTCCTCAACATCGCCTACAAGATCCTATCTGCCGTAATATGTGAACGCCCGGGCAGTGAGCATAGTGACATTCCAGGGAACTGTAAGGCTGATGAACTCGCCAGAAATGGAACCAAATTACCAGTTGTACCCGACACTGGTGCACTAGGTGTTCCTATCGCTACATGCAAAAACTTATTAGCGCAACATGCTAACAGCAAATCAAACCTCAGATGGAGTCTTGGCACGACGTGTCAAACAACCAAACAAATTTGGCCAAAGCTAGATTTGAGAAGATCAAAGGGACTGATTTCGCTTGATAGACCGTATATTTGCGATACCATAGGTGTCATCACAGGACACTGCTTAATAGGTAGGCACGCCGAAAGGCTAGTCCTTTTCTAAAACGACTTCTGTAGGATCTGCATGGACGAGGAGGAGGAGGAAACATTACTTCATTTCCTTTGTAACTGCCCGCCCATATCAAACAAAAGGAAGCTAAATCTTGGAGCTTTCTATTTTCAAAATCTCAGTGATTTGGAAAAAAAAGGAAGTGAAAAGCCTCCTCCGCTTCATCAAGAGCTAAGAATGGTTTTCCCACGGATAGAAAGGAGATTGGACAAGATCCACGTTGTCCAATCTCCTGGCAGCCACTGTAACCTGACCTAACCTATATTCGCTGAACATTTCCAAGCACAATTTTAAAAGCGTACTGTGGTAGTCGCTCGTAAGTTTGTATAGGAACTGGTAGAAACAGTTCTAATCAATGTCATCTCATTTCTTCGTCGGAGAGTGGCCTTTATACGCATTGATATAACACATTTGCTAATGTGTTTAAGCAATACGAGTTCTTGCTGTCCTTATAACAAATCCATATCCAAAAACTCCATACTTTTGCTCAGCATAACACGGGTCGTAGTAAATGTCACAGTTGTTCATCCTTTTTTGCTCGGCCCATCTAATCGTATTTCTTGGAGGGCAGTAATGTCAACTTTGTAGCAACTTAAGGCTTGTTCAACTGCAAGTCTTCTGTTTAATGTTCCTACATTTTAGATGTAGAAATGAACGTCGTTGTCCTTTTATGTTTAGCATGGTCGTGTGATGAGTCCTTTCCACGGCATTTGGTTGCTTCCAAACAATAGGTGTTTTCATTGATTGAATAGTTAACCCAAATCACAACCCATAACCTGTAGGGCTAATTCAAATTTACTAGAAACACCTAGACATAGGCCCGTAAGTATCCACTACGGAATTGAGAGATGAAGTTGGATTTTTGGTGCTTAAAGCCCATGACATTTTTGTTGGTCCTATTGTCCGAATATGTCGGACTTGCTAATATATGTTTTTTACAGTAGATGACACCGTTAATTCCATCTTGGGATTTTTTATCTCTGCTCTTTGGGAAGGATTTTTGATTGATGACTTTACCCCTAGCTAGTTTTGTTCGAAAATACTCTGAGCAACCAGCGAGTTATTTTTTGTATCCCCTTTCCCATAGGGGTATATTAGTTTTGATAGATATTCGTTTTCGTCGCGTGTTGCCAAAGCTCACTGTAAACACCGCAGTGGTTGCGTAATTTAAATTGATTTTTCGTTACAAAAAATCGTATTATAATTTCGATAGGAAAGGAGGTAGAAGAAGGATTCAGGGCAAGAAGGGAGGTTTTTGAACTTTTTGGTTCAAAAAGGAGGATAGATGGGATGGTTAGGTATAACGAGTAATATCCTTTAAAAATGTGAAAAAGTGAAATGGGTTTGTAAGACTTTATTTCATTCAGAGATTTTCCCGATTTTAGAACCATAATCACTTTCGCGACTTTCTATTGACTAGGTATGTACTTGCCTCATTTATAATGTAGAAAAGCATAGTTTCCGAGGCAACATTTTAAGAAGTTCTCTAGTAATTAGGTCATAACTAATCAAATGGACCGAAAAACGAATATCTTAGTCTCTGTATGGTTTAGCAAAAAAATATGAAATTGAATATTTGACTGTTGTATTCAGTATTATTGTACCTTTCTGTAAATTAATGTTTTTTTCTCATTGATCCTTGAAAAAAGAAAAAAATATCAGAATCCTAAACGCAACTCAGGTGCTTATAATCAAACGAACCGTACTGTGTTTAGTGAAATTTAGTAAAACTCAACAAAAAAACCAACAAGAAAGTATTTTTTTTGAAATCATTTTTTTTATCTTAGTGGCTAAACAAAACAAAACACAATTTGTCGATTTCCATGTATTCTATGTTTGTTTTTTTTTTATAGGAAGAAGTTTTGAAAATCAATTAGATCAGTTTTATATATATTTTATAACAAGCACATTTAAATATATTTTTTGTTTTACTTTTTAACTACAGTTAATATCTATATATAGAATGTTGATTTTTTTTGTTTGTTAACATTTGGTGAACTAATGGGAGCGTTTGTTTTTTGATTAGTAACAATGAAGTGCGGATTAAGGCGGAATTAAAATAAATAATATATTATTATTTTTTAAAATGATTTTTTCCGTATAAATATATAGATATTTTTAATTATGTAGTTTTTTTTTTGTTTAATTTTATATATGAAATTATATATTTCCATCATATACCTATTCTTAGCTACAGTACACAATTATTGTTTTATGAATATAGAAATACATATGATTTTGTTTTGTATAAAAAAAGAGTTATTTTCAAAATAGTTTTATAAAAAAAAATAAATACTATTTATTTTACTGATTTATTAATAGTTTTTGAATTTAAAAAAAATTGGTGCAGTGGGAGAGTTTAAAATTTCAAACATACATTGGTTAAAATTAATGTATTAAAACAGTTATTAAAAAGTACATTATATCACTTGCATTGCTTAGGTTCTTTGAGGAAGATCTTTATAAAGATTTTCAATTTATTTTTACCTTGCAGTTTGTGACAACTACTGTCACATAATTATAATGTCAATTTTGTTCATCAAATTATATGAATGTACTACTGGAGACAACCAATCTCTAATACTAATACTAATAAAATTAATGGAAACGATACAATAAAAAGAAAGTTTTAGAAAACTAAAAAAAAATACAGTTTTTCTCGCTTAGTGTTATTAACTTAAATTTGACTTTTGGATAAATTTCCGGTAAGCGAATTTCATGATTTTTAAAAATTTCTAAAATTGTAGAGGACTTGAAATATATTTTTAAGAATTTACTAACAAATATATTGCGTCAACAAAACAGTTATGGAAATTACTGTTATGATGATGCTATACGCGGTTTAATTTTTTTTAAATACTAGACCACATATGGATACAATAGGCGTACGGATCACTCCAAAATCTCTATTCAATCCGTATTGGAATTGGAACACGATGATTCACCCTAGCAACCGAAGATTTTTTTTCATTTGCAAAGTCTTAAGTTTTTTTTGGATTTAATTATTAATTCGCAGCATATAGATATCAATATTAAATGCTGTTATTTGAAAGAAAAGTTTTCTCTCTGCTGAGAAAAAAATCTCAGCTGAGCCAAATGAGAAAAATCTCAGAGTTTCGAGATTCAGATTTGATACGATTTTAGATGTATCTGTGTTCTTGATTTTCTTCCAAAAAAACTTTGCGATCTATTTTGTATAATATTTTGTCAATATTTTGATTATAATTTGCATCAACTAATGAAATAAAAAAAACTTTATAAAATACACGTAGCTTCATGCACAATGCCAAACTTTACAATCTATACGATCGATTATTGAGATATATCGATGTTAGATCGATATCCGACACTCACAATAGGAGCCTTTTACTTACTCCAAAAGAGAAAGAAGTGGTTTTGTGAAGATCTCAGGTCTTCAAGACTCTAACATTTCGATGATGGATAATGTCGAAAAAGTGGGTCTCGCGATTCTTACGTCTGACGCGGTCTGTTGGTCTGTGACGGTAACTGGAGGCTAATCGGCTGGACGGATATACTTCGAGTTTAATATACGAAGTTCTTGAATTAATGCCTGGAGGAGTTTTTGGAATTGGGTCATAGGTATGACACTAACTGCACCTGCCATATAAAGATTTTGGTAATATGGAAAATTCTCAAAAACAGCTCTACCGGTTTTGATTAAACTTGACACACTTACTTACGTTATCATTTAAAACAAAATTGCATAGACCTAGTTTTTTTTTTTTTTTTTAGCCTAAATTAAGAAAATCGTTAGTGTCTCGAAAACTGTATTGACTAGTTGAATAAAATTGGATATTTTAGGTTACTATTGGCGTCAACTATGAACAAAAAGAAACATTTTTTTGTAGCATCAACGCTGATTTTTCTCAAATTCTTCTTATAATCATTGATGCACAGAATTTGTGTATTTTTGGAATACGCCTCATAATTTAATTTCGATGAAATGAATTTGTTCAAATCTCAAAATTAAGCACATACACTTCTAAATATCAGAGATAGGTTTTATTCGAGTCGTGTCGCAACTTCGTCTTCGAAAAATAAGACACATTCAGTACAATTTGGACTGTAAAAAAGCCACTGGACCTGATGGAAATCCAACTATTGTACTTAAAAAAATATGCACCAAAACTTGCACCCGTTTTTTCCAGACTATTTTCTACGTCGTATGATCAACAGGTATTCCCTAGTTGTCAGAAAATTGCTCAAATTCAAATGAATACCTGAAAGGTACATACACATTGGTTTACTAAAGGTAATGACCAAAAAAACACCGATATTGTTGATATCCTGGAAAATTGAAATAGCTGGCCTTTACGGCCAATATATGGCCTCAAACCTAGATTCTCCCTTCATTTAGTGTCTGCAAATTATTATTTTGCCAAAAAGAAGAGGACCTCCTATCGTCGAATCCGAACGGCAAATTTGAGAAGCTTCTAAGGGCAGTGTTACACTTGGATGTTTGTCAGACTTTCTGTGAAACAAATTTAGGTGTTGTCTCTTTTGGGTGATCAGTGACTCCGCGCTAAGTCGCCCAACGCACTAACCACTAGGCCAATGCATCCATATAAAAAGAAATGGATTATGGGGTTTCGAAAGATACGTTCAACTGGAGATCTGCTATAAAACCAATTTACAGATATGGAAACACATGGAGAGTCGAGAGTTGTTGCCTTAGATATTCCCCAGGCATTAAAGACTGCTCTTTAAACTAAGGCGTATAAAAGATTATACAAAAGGGAAAGATCTCAATTGAACTCAAAGAAAATGTGGTATAGAGCATTTTCAAGAAAGGACAAGTCTACAAATGAAAATGTTGAATACAGTCGTTCAACCAGAAGAACCAATGCGTCTTCTAAGGATCACAATTGGTCAGATGTATCTTTCGCATCATTGAAGTTGGACCATTGTTGCAATATATCTCCTCTGTGGGAGAACCGCGACGAGCTATGAAGTTGCAAATTGCGACGATGAAAAAATCTGTAGACAGTGAATAGGCTCTTCGAGATGTACCGCTCGTGTAGTCAAGCAAGTCAGGAACACCCGATACCTCATTCGCTACTTCGGTGCACCGACGTGAATATAGGTTCAAAGCCATCCAAAGCGATCCAAAGAAGAGCCTGTAAAACGGGAATTTCAAACTGCAGGAAAACAACCCGTGGTAAGGGATGGGCATGATGATTTTTACCTACCCGAACACTTTGTCTTGCTTTATTTAAAACCGTGTGAAGCTTGGGAATCCAACATTTTTGACGAATTTAGTTTTGGTGAAGGGGATCTATCTCTTTATTATAGGTACTACAACAGCAGATGTTTAAAGAGTTTAGAGAAATTTTCCACGAACAACGCAATACAAGAACAAGCAAACAATGAAACGAACTACCAGAAGATGTATTTCCACCAAACATACAATTTACAGAAAATGTTGAACAACATTGAATAACATTTTGAGCATTATAGGGTCGTTGCATATGAGTACCTAAACATTAAAGTTTATATAAAACATTTTTGCAACCCTTGATCACTCTTATTATTTACACCAACTTTTGAAGAAAAAATTCTGTGAATTTAGCTTTTAAGAAAAAATTCGGTGAAGAAAAAATTCTGTGAATTTAGCAAACACAAGATAAACATTGACTTTCCGAACATTTAGTTCGGACACCACCCACGGAGTATGTCTCCACTACACCCAACATCTTTTCTATTTATCTTTCTTTCGCTTCTCTGTGAAATGGCCGCGCTAATCAAAAACCCTACAAAATTATAAAAACACTATATTCATTCAAAAGGTATTCATGTCCCTTTTAAGCACATCTAAATTATAGAAAAAAACTTCATTGGATATATTTGTCGCTCTCTCTCTATAGATAACCTATAGCTACGTAGTTCTAAAGCGATCTGAACGATTTTTGAACAACGTCAGTATGGTCGACTTAAGATGATTTATTAAGAAATGAAAATGTTTTTTTTCGAATAGCTCAAAAAAAGGCCTAAACATTGGTATTGATCCTTTGTGGTCTAACCACACCCTTTCGTAAGACCACTCTAAACAAACGAAAGGCAGACTTTTCTGTCGCGCAGTGTATTATATAAATTGGTAGTTAGTTAGTAAATAAATATTGTGCGTGATAAAATCGTTAGGAAGTGCAAAACAGAAAATAAATGTAAACTAAATCCAAATTAGTGTATTGTCACCAAATGTGCGGAGAAACTTATAAAGGCTCTATAACGTTCGTCTAACAATAATAATACTCAATCAATTCTTTATCAGGTGTCAACCATCCCAGCACTAAGATAATTTTATTTATTGTTCAATTTCACAATGCTTTCACACCTACTTATATACCGTTGAATACATTTTCGATTCAAATTCAAAATTTGCATTTTGTGCAGTTTGACAGATGAATAAGTGCATGACGGATAGAGATTAAACATTTGAATTTGACTGTACAAACTGTGTGCCTTATATAAAAACATGTATATTTTTCTGAAATGCATTCGAACCGAAAACGCATTCGTCGGTATTGAGGTTAAATTTTGTTAATTTCATGGATTTAAAATTACTGCACATGCTTTTGTTCTAAATAGATGGGCTATAGACACATAAAATTTGTATTCCTTTTCGCACATATTTTGTTTGTTTAAAATTGAGAAAAGGATAATTCTATCTACTTCTATCACACTTTTACAAAAATAACTATTATTTTCTCGCTATTATTTTTTTTTATCTTAATTTGTATTATTTAATTTTTTTGTATAATATTGTATCATTTTGTTTTGAATATAGGTATCCAGTTTTGCATTTTTTTTTATTATTATTACATTTTTTAAGACTTATGTTACGCGTTTTTTTTTTGTTTTTTTTTCTGTGGCATTAAAATGTGAAAATTTCGAACTTAAATTAATACCGGAAAATAATGTACACGTTACTTGATATACATATACTGCGAATAGCTGCATTAATACATATGTATACATAATATATTATTCAATTTGCTTGTAAATATTACTTTGTTTTATTTTTTTCATCTTTTACAGTCTTTTTTTGATTTTTCTTTTTATATTTTAAATATTATTTTCTTTAAATACTTTTTGTTGTATGTATATTTTAATGTTTAATTTAGGTTAGTAAATGAGTGGAGAATATATATGTATTTAGGTGAGTGTATATATATGTATTGTATGTATAATGTTCGGTGATTTTTCAATCGAACTTAAATTTATTAAAATGTTTGCGCGTTTTTTGTTTATTAGTATTTTTTTGTTTAATGTTTTGATTGCGTGGTTATTTGCATTTTTATTTTGCAAGACGGCATAAGCTTCGCTTAATTTTTGTTTGTTTAACAAAAAAAATTTAAATCATTTAAGGGGTTTACCTAGATATTAGTTTTTTTAATCATCATCTGAAAGATTGGAATTGGTTAGAAGGGTTGCGTTGTCCTCGCCCTGTCCTTCTTCAATATCCTATAAGGTGATAGAAGGATATTTTGTTAGTGGGGAAACTTGTTATTGTTGTTTTATATAAATATAGTAAAAAGTGTTGTCAATGGGCTCTTAACAATAGTTCTGTTTCCGTAAGATATTGTGTTCACTTCTTACTGCTGAATTTTTTTTACATTTTAAGTAGAAATCATAAATGTCTGTACGGGAACATTTTTTTAAAACAATCACACTCTCAAACTTTTGATGACAAAACGTCAGTCTTTCTATACATAAGCTCTATTCATAATACATAAGATCTATTGATCAATATGGTAAATGAGAACAGAGCTTCATCTAAGATATCTTACTAAATCTGAAATCCGGAACACGTCCAATGTTTCGCAATCGTAAGTGATTCAGTTCCAAATGTGCTAAACCAGTCGAAATTAATTCACTGGATTTGGGAATCTCATAGTCCATATTGTGGCGAATTTTTAGTAAAGATCTTAACCTATACCCTTACAAGATCAAATTATCATTTGAAGCTTCGAAACATCTTTGATTGAGTTTTGCAGAAGTTTCACACATTTATGACTTTTTAGAGAGATTCCATTACTGGCCCTGGCCCGATGAAGGTTCTTCCATGCTCATCGATCTTGAAAGCACCCAGTCATTCAGTGTAAAAGCACTGGCATTTGCGATCACTTGAGCACTAAACCAGAGGTTCGGTCTTCTCTGTCGTATCGAACATGATAGCTGGGATTCGTAGATTCCCTTGGCTGAAGCATTGCTATTAATTGGCCCAATATAGTCGTCGTGACTTTTACCTTTTGTATTGCACCTACATCTTGGTAAAGTTCATAAAGTTCATGGTTGTCCCTTATCCTACATTCACGTTTCTCGCACACCAAAAATATTTTCTCCTGCTTATATTCCAGCACTCGGTGGCGGCGTAAAGTAGGACTGTTAGGATTAGGGTCTGGTAGAGCAAACATTTGGACTTTCGAACTATGAGTTTTGATCCCATTTGTTTCGCTTAATCGAAGTAGCATCGGTTTTCTAGGATCAGTCTGCGTCATATCTGTTGATAGCGCGTCTTCTTGTTGGTACATCCTGTACATGTTTGGAAATGTTCAGATGAGCTGTTTGCAAATTGAAGATGGGATATATGGAGCTGATACTCCAATCATCATTCATCGGACATGCTCTTATCCATTTGTTGATGGTTTAGTGCAATCACACTTTTATGGCAAAAAATGCCTTGTTGTTCTTAAACTTTTTGATGTCTGCATAAGCCAAATCTGGTCGGATAAAAGCATGCCTGTTAAATGAAACCTCAGCATCGTTTGCCCGATCCATATATAGAGCCATGTCTAATTTTGGTATACCGCCCAAACTTGTCCGGTTGTGTAGGATGACGATGGAGAATTCTCGCTGCACCATCAGGGTCGGAAACGACTTCACCGACCATTCGGATTTAGGCAAGGCGATGCGCTGTTATGTGACTTCTTCAATTTGATTCTTTAGAGGATTGTGCAAAACTCCCGAGCCAACGCCAGAGGCACAATTTTCCAAAAATCAAAACCAAAAATAGCATACGCCGACGATATTGACTTCATTGGTACGACTCAACGTGATGTCATAGCCACGTTTGCTAGTATAGAGAAGGAAGTGGCAAAAATGGGTTTAGCAGTAAATGAGGGTAAGACTAACTATATGCTGTCAACATGAAAGGACACACAACATCGACGAATTGGACAGAACGTAACCATTGACAGATATAACTTTGAGGTAGTACGGGACTTTGTCTTCCTCGGCTCTGCTATTAACTATGACAACAACATCTTGTCAGAAATCAAACGAAGAATTACTCTTGCCAACCGCTGTTTCTTCGGGCTAAGAAGGCAATTTAGTAGTAAAGCCCTCACTCGAACTACTTCTACAGCGCTGAAGCATGGGCCGTATCAAAAGCGGATGAAGAAATCCTTGGTCGATTCGAGAGAAAAATTCTTCGAAAAATCTTCGGTCCCGTTTGCGTTGACGGGCTATGGATATAAAGATTCAACCAAGAACTATACGAGCTGTACAGCGACATACCCCTGGCGAAAAAACTCCGCATTGGACGTTTAAGATGGATAGGACATGTAGAACGAATGGACACCATTACTCCGGCTCGCAAAGTATTCTATTCCCAGCCAGACGTCGGACGCAGTAGAGGAAGACCTCGTCTTAAGTGGCGCGCACAAGTAGAAACCGACCTCGACCAACTTGGAGTGCGCAACTGGTGGCAGTTATCTAAGGATAAGGACCGGGCTAATTGGAGAGGCATGTTGGTTGAGGCCCAGGTTCATCCCGGGCTGTAGCGCCACTTAAGTATGTAAGTAGAGTTGAATATATCAACGGAAAGCAGATATTTTTGTGATGCGCATAAATGTATCTTCAAATTTTTAAAGGATCAAGTTATACTTATGGATCCTAAGTAAATACACGTCTTTAAAAAAAATTTTTCTCTTTCAATACTTTAGTATTAGTAAATTCTCAAATTTCTGGAAGTGCCGGTAAATTCTATACTAGAGGCGCACATTTACGGAAACATATGTCAAAACAAAAGTCTTGTCAGTTTCCACTTCCGTACCAGTTTTTGAAATTGTTTCCGGAACATTTTGGTACAATACTAAACTGAATATCTCTAGACTTGTAAGTCTACAGATCTTCCATCAATCTGAAACACTGCCATTGATGCTGGGATAAAAATCTGTAAAAACAATATTGTACGGGAAGAGAGCTAATATCCGACATTGACAGCAAAAGTGTTGCCAATCGCCGATTTTTTCCTTAAAAAAATATTACAGTAAACTCGAAAAAAAGTAGATAAAGGAATAAATCCTCAACAGGAGATAAGTATAGATGGTTGGATGTTAAAAGCCACAATTTCTAATATACATATAATATTGTTTAATATAAACCAACACTTACATTTCTATTCCGCTTTCTAACTGAGCTGACAATCGTTCGCTTATTACGTGCCACCAAGCACAGGGCTATTATCATAATGACCACAATCAATGCAATTCCCAAAATGGCTGGTAAGAGAACACTATCCTCGGCCTTGTAACCCTAAAATGTTTTAAATACATTTTTTTAAGTTCTAAAAATACCGCACGTGTGTACGTGTTACATCATACCGTCCATTGAAAATATGTCGACGGATCTATGTATGGCCAGTGTGAACGTATCCAAGCATTTGGCCCATTTGGATCCTTCTTGTTATTGCTGTTCTTCTGAGGTTGTTCCTCATCACTTGCAAATACCTTCACACTCTCACGACCAATGGAATTTGTTTTGGCCAATACTGGCGGTATGATGGGCTTCTTGGAGGCAGATTTCAGCAATGGTACTTTCATGGCACGGCTTGTCATGTTTTGCCCACCACCTGATACTACAATTGGCCTCATTGTTGATATTGTGGCTGCAGTGGGTGCAATTCCGCCATCGACCACTCCCTCTTTGTTTTGGTCATTATTTATCACCGTGGTAACAACGATTGTTGGTGCCACAGCTGCTGCCATTTGACCTCGCAAGCCCTCAAAACGTACCTCGGCGACGAAATCTTTTCCAATCCTAGACTCGGAATCGTAAACGGGCTTATTACTAGTGGCTACGGTGCTGATTGCTGCTGCGGCGCCTGCATCTAATTGTGGATCTGATATTTGTGGTAATACTATGCTACTACTTTCCACAGGATATGACTGAATTGTACTCTCGATTGGTTTATTATTGTTTCTTGCATCGGTGGTGATGGTGGTGGTGGGGCTGCTAGCCGTCGTCGTCGTCGTTGATGTTGTTGTTGTCGATGACGTACTAGTTGCACCAAATCGTCGTGCACTGCCAGTTAGAGCAGCCTTTGTTTTTAAAAACCAATCCGATGGATTGGGAAGACATTCGGCTGATACCAAGAATGGCACCAGAACAGCTCCAATGATCACAGTGCAAATGAACAGTAGTCCCAGATACGCGAAGAAGGAGCGCCTTTTCGCAGAACGCTTAGATTTAAATTTACCACTACTGCTGGCATTGCTGCTGGCACTGGTTAGTTTGCCTTCAATTCGAAAATCGTCGTTCTGTGGAAGAATTGTATACTGCAGACTGTTCTCGCCATGACGGATGGTTTTGTACATTTTGGAATATTGTTCGCAAAACTATACGTATGCCCCGGCCTTAAGAAGAGGAATAATATTACGGGGATTGAAAGGACTCGAATAGTTTCGAAAGCTGGTTCAATTCACTTTGACATTTTTTTTTTTTAAATTCCACCGGGATTATCGATTTAACAGGGCAATAAACTACAGAATAGGAAAAAAAACTGTTCCGTTTTAGCCACGAACAAATACGCACTCACAAACAAGGATGTAGGTATCTATGAAGTGTTAATTTTCTTGCACAAAAACATTTACTTGACGAATGTTCGAAGAGTTTTAGGATATAAAATAACTTTGTAGTCGGACCGTGTAGCTATTCCTTCTTCGATATATGTTCATTGAAAATGCTCGCTTTGCGTTTTATTTTATTTTTATTTTTCGACTTTAATTTGCTTTCACTATCTACGGCGACTTTTATCATGGAGTGCGCACAAGGAACTGATGAGCAAATTTGATAGCTAGTCCTTGGTTGATGGGAAAAATCGATAAAAAAGGACCTGTAGTACATAGCAAGGGTTTGTTTGTTTTGTAAAAGAAGTTGCAAGCCTTGGTATTTGGTGAGCAATGGAATAGGTGTTATATAATATCGAATCGTAGAAATGTTTTAAGCAAGGATAGTATATTCTTGTTTGGTATACTTTACGATTTTTACTGAATTTAAACTTAACTTGGATAGGTTTTGTTAAGCGCATATCTAGAAATAGTTCAGAGACACAGATAAATTGCTGGACTTTAAGGGCAGATTCCTTTGCATTTGGTAAAGCTGAGTATATTCATTTAGGAGCAGTTTACAGTGCTTCAGGAATAACCTCAACTTAACACGAGTTACATACTAAAATGGTGCTACAGTTCGGGTGAATCTTAACCGACATAACTCTCCAATTAGCCCGGTCCTAAAACTTCAAGTTGGTTGAGGTCGGTTTCTTGTACGCGCGGTGAGGTCTTCCTTTACTGCGAGCCCATTCATTGGTGTTCATTTGCCCTACGTATCCTACCCATCTTAAATGTCAAATGGGAAGTTTTTTGACCATACAATTTTCGACATTTTCCATCAGTCAACGCAAACAGGACCGACGTTTTTCCAAACAATTTTTCGCTCAAAACTGCCAAGAATTTCGTCATTTGCTTTTGATACAGCCCATGTTGTTTAGAGCCGGGGTGGTAAGATCAGAGTCTTATATAAAATCTCCTTAGGTCTTCCAATAATGGGCTTTATTATTAAATTGCCTTCTAAGCCCGAAGAAACAGCGGTTAGCTAGAGTTATTCTTCGTTTTATTTCTGTCGTTGTAGGAGTTAATAGCGGAACCGAGGTAGTCAAAGTCCCTTACTACCTCAAGGTTGCATCTGACAATGGTGACTTTCTGTCTAATTCGTCGATATTGTGATTCCTTTCTTGTTAACAGCATATACTTGATCTTGTCATCGTTTACTGCGAAACCCACTTTAGCCGCGGCGGTGAAAGCTAGTTTAGTCCGATCTATGATAAGAACATCGCCGGCGTTGCACTAGAAGTTGCACAGATATATTGAAAATGTGCAAGTGGTGTTGGCTCGATTACTCGCAAGAATGGTTTCAAAGAAGTCACATGACAGTGTATCGCATTATCAAAGTTGGTAACGAATAATTCGGTTAGTTCGTTGCCAACCTGGAAGGAGCAGTATGAATGCTACATCATTTTGGGCGAAATAGCAAAAATTGACATGGCTTTGTAATGCCATCGATGAATAGGTGTTGCGTATCAATTTGGACTTCTTGGTTTATATCCAGGATCTGCTTTTGTGTGGTCGGGTGTCCATTTTTGTGGTCGGACCTTCAGTCGACAAAATTTTGGTAATGAGTTGGTTTATGTTATTACAAAATCATATCCATCGGCTTTATATACAGACATGGGAGTAATGCATTGGCATTGAGATTTCATTGGCATTGAAAAAATCAATGCTAATAAAAAAAAATTTCATTAGCATTGAAAATAATAATGCTAATGGAAAAAAATTGCATTGGCATTGACTTTTTCAATGCCAATGAAAAGTAGTAATTTTGAATGAAATCTATTTTCATTGAGTAACAAGGCATTTTTTATTTATTTATTTTTTTTTTTTTTTTGAAAAAAACCTCATGCAACTATAGAAGAAACACAATGTTTGTTGAGTTATTAATTAACTGTGTGAACCTTGTGGAATAAAATGGAATGTGCATGGTAGCAGCAACTCAAATCGTTGCTTCCAACTACAAACTGTCCATGGAACTAGAAAACAATAATTCCATTTTCCAAACAGAGGTCTATCCAGGGTTGGGTCAAATTGCAAAGTAACAAATAAACGGAGGACAGCACAAACGCTGTTTTTGGGTCGCAGTGCTCTGTTGGCCTTACATATGATTATGGTATATCATCCCAATATCTTAAAAAAAATTTAAAAAAAAATGGTGTACTTTATTTTTTTCATACTTCATTAGCATTGCAAAATGGTAATGAAAATTGATTGCATTGAAAATTTTCAATGGTAATGAAAAAAAAATGTCATTAGCACTGTGCTACTCAATGCTAATGAAATTTTTTTCATTGGCATTACTTTCACTCAATGCTAATGCTGTTTCCAATTTCATTTGTGTAGTAATGCTTTACTCCCATGTCTGCTGTCCATAGGAGTAGGAAAACATATATTTATTTACCAAACAGAGGTCTGTGCATGAGATTGAATCAGAAAATCAAACATCAATATACATTGGACAGCTCTCATGTCTTAAAACTTTGAGTCTAAGCTGGGTTTTAACCGTCTCTTAATTCTATTTACTTCGCATAATATAATCACTATAATAAAGCTTCCTGGACACAGAGCCATCTCTCATAATGAAACATATAAAGAATGAGTTATCCTAGCGGAAACGCCAAGAAAAACTCTTCCACTGGAGCATCTATATCTATATATCATCCCAATACCTTTAAAAAAATAAATAATAAAAAAAAGAAACAAAATTGTGAACTTTATTTTTTTCATACTCTTCATTAGCATTGCGAAATGCTAATGAAAATTGAATGCATTGAAAATTTTCAATGGTAATGAAAAAAAAATGTCATTAGCACTGTGCTACTCAATGCTAATGAAATTTTTTTCATTGGCATTACTTTCACTCAATGCTAATGCTGTTTTCAATTTCATTTGTGTAGTAATGCATTACTCCCATGTCTGTTTATATAGCATGGCAGAGCGGTCATAATTTCGTCTGTATCGTTACCTTGTGAGTCTCATATCTTGGTTACGACCATGTGTTAGCATTGTTCGTCAAACCAAGGGTTTCTAGTCGGTGGGCGAAAGAAACCCAGCACATCAGTTGTGACCAATCTTATGTGACAACGATTCGATTGGTCTTCGACATAAGATGTTGAAGAATTGTATTAATCCACGGGTTAAGTATTTGGTCCATAGATCACCCAGCAAGATTTAACATCATACTTCAGCAGTCGGTCATATATTTTGTCAAGAACCTCATAGAAGTAGTCTTTAGTGATATCATATCGTCAAGCATGAGTGCATATAAGCCTTATATTGATTTTCGGGATTGATGCGGATGGTCACAATGCATTCGCTGATGTCTATGAAGCATACAACTTTCAGCTTAAAAGCCCGGTTTTTCAGTGCTGAGTTAACTCTGAGTTAACCTATAGTTTACTAACAGCGGAATAAATTTAATCCAGAGTTAACTCACGAAGCAGTTTTTCAGTGCAGGATTAAATTTGACTCTGTGTGTGGTGATTTGATTTGGTAGTACTTATGTTTTATCAATTTTGCTGTCAAAAAGTTATCGAAATTCAATTTTTAAAACAGTTTCTGAATATATCGTATACGTATTTAGTTTACAAAAATTTAATAAAATATCCACATAAATGGAATTGAAAATAATTTTTTGCTTGGTATTTATCATCTGTCCCAGAGTTAACTCACCAAACTAGCTGGGTTACCTCGAAGTTAACTCCGGATTTAAATTGACTGAACAACTACTTTCTCGAGCTAACTTGAGTTTAATCCCGAAACTAGGATGATCTCGCACTGAAAAACCGGGCCTAAGTCTGCTACTGATTACAAATCAGCATTTGAATAGTTGCTAATTCTGCTCAATGTAACTTGGACCGTAGTAAATGTCATAGGTTTTCATCATTTTTTGTCTGGCCAATCCGTTTGTATTTCTTAGTTGTTGGTAATTGAAGCTTTGAAGCAGCATTGGACTTCCACAAGTTGTTCAGGTGCATCTTGTGTCTGTTAAGTGCTATTAAAATCGCTGTGCTAATACGGACGTGGTTTTCTTTTTTAACTTTCTCTTACAACTAGAATAGTAATGTTTTCGAAAAAATCCATTAAAACATTTTTGGATTTAGACCATATAAGGAAAAGTGGATAAACAAAAAATTTCTTGCAACAAAAAAAATTAAATCCCCTGTTGGCATCTAGGGGTTTCAGTTTCAGTGGTGTCAGATATCCGATTAGCTTTTTATACCCTATCCTACGGGACACGGGTATATTAGTTTTGACATTAAGTTTGTAACTGCGATAGATATCCCTCAAAGTATATGGATCGATTCAGAATCGCTAGCTGAGTCGATCTAGTCATGTCTGTCTGTCTGTCTGTCCATCCGTCTGATTTTAAGGCTTTAAATTTTGAGCTAGAGTGTTGAAATTTGGTATAAAGACTCTCTGGCGGACGAAGCAGAACAATTGTGAATATTTTCAAAATCGATATTTTTGGCCAAACGGTAAAGAATTTTGAAAAAGTGTAACATATTTAGACACTCTCAATATCTTTATTTAGTTAATATAAAGATTTTTGCCACGTCCACTTTTTGGGGATTTTCTTTAAAAAAAAATGTTTGGTACAATTTTAGGAAAACTCAAAAAAACTTTCAATGAAATCAATCCGAGAATACTACTATGAACATTTCGTACATTGATCATTTGGGTGGGTTACACTCTCATGTTTCGGGGCGTTATTCTATCCCATAGCATATCCATAGAAAACCTTGTTTTTTTGTCGAACCATAAAATCATTTCAATCATTTTCTATATTTCATTCCCATAAAGTATTAAGCCACGTCCACTTTTCTGGGCTATTTAAAGATGGCAAGGGATGGGATAGGGTATTCAACGATCCGCACAGTGGATTGTAGCCTTCTCATGTGTTTTTTCTCATTTTTATCAAAGCCTATATAGATAAAAATAACGAGGCCTACAAGGCTAAGCTGCAGGTGAAGACGAGAGCTGCCTTTCTGGTCGGATGAAAATATGCCTGAAGAATGGAACCTCAGCATCGTTTGTCCGATCCACAAAAAAGGAGACCCTCTGAACTGCGCCAACTACAGAGGCATAAGTCTCCTCAACATCGCCTACAAGATCCGTATCTGCCGTAATATGTGAACGTCTGAAACCGTTTACCAACAACCTGATTGGCCCTTATCAGTGTGGTTTTAGGTCAGGAAAGTCCACAGCCGATCAAATTTTCACACTTCGGCAGATCCTGGAAAAAAACTCAAGACGTCCAAATCGATACCCACCACCTATTCATCGATTTCAAAGCCGCATATGACAGCATTTATAGAGACGAACTGTACAGAGCCATGTCTAGTTTTGGTATACCGCCCAAACTCGTCCGTTTGTGTAGGATGACGATAGAGAATTCTCGCTGCTCCATCAGGGTCGGAAACGACCTCACCGACACATTCGATACCAAAAAAGGATTTAGGCAAGGCGATGCGCTGTCATGTGACTTCTTTAATCTGATTCTTGAGATGGTTGTGCAAAACTCCAAAGCCAACACCAGAGCCAGAATTTTCCAAAAGTCGGTGCAACTACTAGCATACGCTGACGATATTGACATCATTGGTAGGACTCAACGTGATGTCATAGCCACGTTTGCTAGTATAGAGAAGGAAGCGGCGAAAATGGGTTTAGCAGTAAATGAAGGTAAGACTAAGTATATGCTGTCATCACGAAAGGACTCACAACATCGACGAATTGGACAGAACGTCACCATTGACAGATATAACTTTGAGGTAGTACGGAACTTTGTCTACCTCGGCTCCGCTATTAGGTCTGGCAACAACATCTCGTCAGAATTAAACGAAGAATTACTCTTGCCAACCGCTGTTTCTTCGGGCTATGAAGGCAAATTAGTAGTAAAGCCCTCACTCGAACTACTAAGGAGACCCTATATAAGACCCTGATCATCCCAGTCCTGCTCTACGGCGCTTGGTAGATTCGAGAGGAAAATTCTTCGAAAAATCTTCGGTCCCGTTTGCGTTGACGGGCTATGGAGACGAAGATTTAACCAAGAACTATACGAGCTGTACACGACATGCCCCTGGTCAAAAAACTCCGCATTGGACGTTTAAGATGGCTAGGACATGTAGAACGAATGGACACCAATACTCCGGCTCGCACAGTCTTCGATTCCCAGCCAGACGTCGGACGCAGTAGAGGAAGACCTCGCCTTAAGTGGCGCGCACAAGTGGAAACCGACCTCAACCAACTTGGAGTGCGCAACTGGAGGCAGTTAGCTAAGGACCGGGCTATTGGAGAGGCATGTTGGTTGAGGCCCAGGCTCATTCCGGACTGTAGCGCCACTTAAGTAAGTAAGTAAGTAAGTATATAGATAAAAATAAATGCTATATGTTGGCTTAAAATAAAAAGGAGAAAAAAAACTATTTCCAAAAACATTGATTTCCCACCTATTTTGCAGCGTTTGTTTACCGGATGTGGTACCGCAAACCATGTTCTTGCAAGTTTAGCATTTTCGACAACCATTTTCGATAGCTATTAATAAAATAGGTTTGGTAGCACATTTTTTTTTCCGGGCTAAGGTGAATGACTGGATAATTATCCAGGCTTTACGAAATCCATATAGGCTAAGGTATTTTTGTATTTTACACATAAATTGTTTTGTAAGTCTATAAAGATTTACGAAAAAACACACCTTATAAAAATCCTAAAAAAAGCAAAAGGTGACTTGCACCAACTCTTTGATTCAACTCTCCAAAGACTTTTTTGTGGACTTCATGCAACTACCTCCTGCTTAGTTCAATAAATTTATTGGTGCAAGTGGTCCTAAAGGCCAGTATCTGTACCAGCCAGTAAAACATCGCAATATGACTGTGAATAGCTACGTGTTCATTCAAGCAACAGGTTGGTATTCCAATTGTCTACCGCGCTCTATACTTAATTTTATTTTTGCACTCAGCTGTGCATAAATTATATACATAGGAGTACATATTTATTTTTATTTAGGTATATGGGCGAAGTGTATTTTGATTAAACACGTGTCAATGTGTCACTAACTTGATAGTCTCGATAATAATTATGGGGGAGCGTACAATACAACGCATATTCGGCATATTATGTATCTTATCTACACTACACTGAGCGCGTTGGAAATGGAAACCAACAACGCGCCACTGGAAGTATGTTTTGATTCTAATAATAGCCCCTTGGAAATCGGAAAGGCTCCACGTTTTTGCTCGGAATATTACTTTGATAGCAACACCACACAAAATCAAAAGTCTGAAGCGTATAAGTCTTTCATGTTTGTGTGGGTGTGGCAACAATTATTGATTATGTAAGAGTAAGATTGATCATTACAATGTGGCGTGATAAAAATATTAACAGACCATTTGTAGATATGACAGTTAACGTCAATAATAAGAAGCTGCCCTTAACTTTATAAAAGTTCTCAAATATCCGTTGCCACGTGGTGAATGCATTTGCTAAAGTTTGTCAACGTTTTGAGAATGATCCTAATTTGACGAACGCGAAAATTCAAAATATATGATTTAACGTTATCTACGTTTTGTAACTGGCCAAATGGATATGGTGTGTTGGCATATTTTGACTAATGTTCGAGTTTTGAAGCTTTGTCAAGTGTTTTCGTATAGGATAGTATCGTATACGATAAAAATTTATGTATTCGGATTTCGGTTTTCGTCACAATCCTAGATGGAATCGAAGATAACGTCTTTCAAACAGCCGTATATTTTCAATGCTGCCCAGACGGGGCAACCGTTTGGGCTAGACTTCGGGTGATAAGTTTTAGCTTTTATGTCGGAAATTCAGTTTGTTAGCTTTCAGAGTTTGTGGCGTACTAGAACTGTGCTTTCAAAATCCTTCAACCGAAAAGAACTTTGCACCTTCGGCGTAAATAAAGTACTATGCAGTAAATGATAAGTTGATTCACAGTGTGCATAGTAAGTCTGTTCTTATGGAAATGGTAATCATCGCTCATGATGAATTTCGACTGAAAACCGTGCAACCCGTAATTGAGATTCCAAAGAGCGTTTAGACACAAATGCCGATATGAAAGCAGTTGCTAATGGACTGTCTGCACTCTTTGAGGAAAGATTTACAAGTGTTTCACAATTGTGTATCACGTCATCTATCCCGTCAATATCGATGGATATCCAGGAAATCTTCAGCTACGGCAGTGATATTCTCTGTTTTTTGATTATTGCTTGCTAGGCAGATAGAGGGGGATAACTTTCCTCAACATCAATTACAAGATCATATCTGCCACAATATGTGAACTCCTGAAACCATTAGTCAGCAACCTGATCGGGCCTTATCAATGTGGTTTAACTTACTTACTTACTTAAGTGGCGCTACAGTCCGGGATGAACCTGGGCCTCAACCAACATAAAAAACAAATTTTTGGCACAACAGGCTCGTTAGTACCCAGGGCCTAGCTTTCTCACAACCATTCATGTGTGCGTGTGTACTTCTTGCACGATTTATGCCGACTCGAACGGCTATGTTGAGATAAGCTATTCTTGACAATTGATACTACTCGGATGATTTGTCAGTTCATCACGAGAGGAGGGCCAGTGAAAAATCATTTAGGTGTTGCTACGGCTGGGAATCGAACCCAGATTAGCCCGGTCCTTATCCTTAGATAACTGCCTCCAGTTGCGCACTCCAAGTTGGTTGAGGTTGGTTTATACTTGTGCGCGCCACTTAAGGCGAGGTCTTTCTCTACTGCGTCCGACTTCTGGCTGGGAATCGAAGACTCTGCGAGCCGGAGTATTGGTGTCCATTCGTGCTACATGTCCTAGCCATCTTAAACGTCCAATGCGGAGTTTTTTTTGACCAAGGGTATGTCGCTGTACAGCTCGTATAGTTCGTGGTTGAATCTTCGTCTAGCGGGATAGCGGTATAGCGGGACTGTGATGATCAGGGTCTTATATAGGATCTCCTTACTAGTTCGAGTGAGGGCTTTCCTACTAAATTGCCTTCTTAGCCCGAAGAAACAGCGGTTGGCAAGATTAATTCTTCGTTTGATTTCTGACGAGATGTTGTTGTCAGAGTTAATAGCGGAGCCGAGGTAGACAAAGTCCCGTACTACCTCAAAGTTATATCTGTCAATGGTGACGTTCTGTCCAGTTCGTCGATGTTGTGTGTCCTTTCGTGTTGACAGCATATACTTAGTCTTACCCTCATTTACTGCTAAACCCATTTTCGCCGCTTCCTTCTCTATACTAGCAAACGTGGCTATGACATCACGTTGAGTCCTACCAATGATGTCAATATCGTCAGCGTATGCTAGTAGTTGCACCGACTTTTGGAAAATTCTGCCTCTGGTGTTGGCTTTGGAGTTTTGCACAATCCTCTCAAGAATCAGATTAAAGAAGTCACATGACAGCGCATCGCCTTGCCTAAATCCTTTTTTGGTATCGAATGTGTCGGTGAGGTCGTTTCCGACCCTGATGGAGCAGCGAGAATTCTCCATCGTCATCCTACACAAACGGACGAGTTTGGGCGGTATACCAAAACTAGACGTGGCTCTGTATAGTTCGTCTCTATGAATGCTGTCGTATGCGGCTTTGAAATCGATAAATAAGTGGTGGGTATCGATTTGGACTTTTTGGGTTTTTTTTTCAGTGTGTTTTTTTCCTAAGTGTGAAAATTTGATCGGTTGTGGACTTTCCTGGCCTAAAACCACACTGAAAAGGGCCGATCAGGTTGTTGGTAAACGGTTTCAGGCGTTCACATATTACGGCAGATAGGATCTTGTAGGCGATGTTGAGGAGACTTATGCCTCTGTAGTTGGCGCAGTTCAGAGGGTCTCCTTTTTTGTGTAAGGAAAAATGTGGTCTTAGGTAAGGAAAATCGACAACTGATTAAATCATCACACTTCAGCAGATCCTGGGAAAAATCCAAAAAGTCCAGCTTTTCATCGATTTCATTAGTCGAGCTTGATGTGATGTCACAGCTACGTTTGGTAGTATAGAAAAGGAAACTTAAAAATGGGTTTGACAATATATAGATACACTGTCAACAGGAAAGTACACACAACATCGCAAATTGGACAGATTGTAAGGGATTTTAAATACCTCGATAATAAACTCTGATAACGTGATCCGAGTCAGAAATAAAACGAAGAATTTGTCTTCCCAACCGCTGTTTCTTCGGGATAGAAAGGCAATTTATTAGAATAGCCCTTACTTGAGCCACTAATAAAAAAAAATTCTTCAACATATGTATATGCTATTTGCAAAAAAATTCTTAAAAAAGTAAACGCTGATTAGCTAATCAGTGACTAAATTTTTATATTTGCGCCAGTATTTCTTATGGGTAAAACTGTCAAGTTATTGATTAGTTATCAGCATTTGTTAATACGGGGGTAAGTATTTACCCTGTAATATTGCAACAAAATTAAGCTCAAAATAACTGGACTTTATATAAAGTCGCTGAAAACCACTCTTACTTTCTACAAGTAAAATCGAAAAGTGACTTTGTCACTGGAAATAAACCACATATTTGTTTTTTCTACGTCAATAATATCTCTCCATAGGTCTATCTATATATTTGCATATTCCAATTCTATATAATTATGCCAATTGCCATGCCATTGTTATGCTATCATTGCTATGCTATACAATTCACCTTTCACCAATACATACCGGCGTTCTAACATATGCAGCGTTACCAGATTTAGCAGTTTCCTGCGATTTTAGCAGTTTTTGATCATGAAAATGACGTGCAGCAGTTTTTTTAGCATTTTCTTAAATTTTAGCATTTTTTAGCAGTTTTCAAAGAAAAAAAAATTTGTACATGTTTTTAATTGTTTGGGCGACGGTAAACACGAATACACGATCATCTTCAAGAAAAATGATCCCAAAGAAGAAATGCAAATACGCAGAGTTAGGGTCAGAAAGAAAACAAAGTAAACACAGCTGTTTATATGGGTAGTGTCGGTGTGGTGGATACCTATTGATGTAACTGTGTAGCATTTCCAAAAGGAAAGGGTGCAGATAGTTATTATATTATTTACATAGACATTGTTTGGACAACGACACTCAATCCAAATTGTGTATTTATTAAATGCGTATGTCACTCGGTTGCTCTAGCTGTCAGTCATGCCAGTAAGATCCATTGAGCAATTGGTCAAAGATGTCTAATCATACTTTTCTCAAAGTAGTAAAAGACAACGAGAATTTTTAGAATTCCAAGAGTTTTTTGAAACAGAAAAGCATAGGATTTTTCGCCACTAAGACATTAGATGGCTATCGCTAAAACTAATACCCCCTAAAAGTTAGCATGGCTTAAAACACGATGGGGATTACATATAGAAAATGACAATGTCACAACAAATTTTACGGTTCTACAAAAGACAAGGTTTTTCTCCTGCATATATTATGGGGTAATGTATAAAAATGGTTTTTATATAAAAACGCCCCCAAAAAGTGGGCGTGGGTTAAAATGGTCTATAGACGAAATGTTCATATTAATATTACTAATGATTCTGCATCAATTTTTTTTCGAAAAATTTAAAATTTGACCGAAAACAGTTTTTTTATTGAAAACGCCCCCAAAAAGTGGGCGTGGCAAAAAAGTTTATATTGACGAAATATAGATATTCAGATTGTCTAAATGTGTTGTTAGGAATTTTTTTTTAAAATTCCTTACGGTTTGGCCAAAAACTGAGTTTTTCTGAAAAGGGGGCGTGTTCTGTAGGCACGGACGAGGATCCTATATACCTAAATTCATTATCCTATCTCAAAATTTAAGGCCTTAAAATCGGTGACGTACAGACGGACGGACGGACAGACAGACATGGCTTAATCGACTCAGCTAGCGAATCTGAGTCGATCCATATACTTTGAGGTATATGTAGCTAAATTATTTCTCTATGTTACAAACTATGTATCAAAACTAATATACCCCTATGGAATAGGGTAAAAAAAACGAATTTCTCAAGGAAAAATCGATCGCAGTTTTTTTAGCATTTTTTTACGCTTCCATCTAGCAGGTTTTGCAGTTTTTCGCCCTTCCTTTAGCAGGTTTAAAAAAATTTATCTGGTAACGCTGAACATATGCCCGATTGCCCGCAGCCCGCGCCCGGTCTTTCCAAACATACTTATTCCAGTGCCTATCATCATCCCACCAGCAAAGTAAGCACACGTTCAGTCAATTTCAGTTCCAACAAAACCATCGTCTTGTTTGGTAGCACTCCTAGGTATTTCCTAAAAGTTCTTGTTGTCTTTTGAGTTTTCCATATCCATTGTGTCAGAAAAAATGTCTTTAGTGCGTTTGATTGGAGCTGAGGTAAGTGCTGCAATCGCATATAAATGCATTTCAAATTAATTAATTTGTAAACGTCATTCGGTTGTCAAAGTTATGTTTTCAAATCCTTCCAAAACAAAAGAAAGTGTCATATTTAACCTACCTAATCGTAGCTTAACCAACAAGTGAATGTTATGTAAGACTGGCAAATTATATTAGACAACGACGCGTCAAGCTTTGATTATATCTAATTGCTGTTGTCAGCTGTGATGTGACATAACGATAACGAATAAAATTGTATTACAAAATTAACATGCACTTGGATTTAAAAATATTCCCGTGTGTGAGTGAGTGCAGGGGGTGTGTTCTATTCTGACACCTCACAGCAATGCAACTGCGTGCCAATGTCATATCAATTGAAGGGGGGTTCTTATGTCATTGTCACGATGTACAGTAGCAGTAATAAAACGTAATAGATCTATTTTTTTAGGAATATTCCAAGCTGTAAGTACTTTCTATTACGCAGATTTACGTCATACACACTGGGTGAGATATATGTGAAGTGTTTGAAATAGATTTGGAAGAACCTGTTTGTGGCAATGGAACGATGTATATACTCGAATGTATTTTTTTATTTCATGTATTTATCTTCATTGTACGTATCAGGTATTCTTAATTGTACGAATACTTATTTGAGGGCTTGTGCGCGTTTTATTTTTTATTTGTTTTCCAAAAGTAAGTCGTAAGAAGATTTTATTTAAATAAGTTATTGCCATCCGTTTTGCAATATATTATTAATGAAATAATAAAATAATACGACGCAATATTTCTCGACATTGAAATATACAATAACTGGCGTTAGCTTTTGCATTAATTGTGTGTGCGAAGTTATATTTTTGCCACAAAGAATGTTTAACGCTAACTACTAACGGTAAATTTGAGAAGCTTTATACTCTTCGATCTTTGTCAGACCTTTGGAGGAGCTGAAGAGTGAACAAAACTTAAGTGTTCATACTTTTGAGATTTGAACCAGGGACCCCACACTTATTTGTCCCATGCACTAACCACTAGACCAGTGCACCCAATCGACATTGCTTAGTAAACGTCAATAAGTTCATAAATCGATTATTGTTTTGGTGTTACTATATCTGTCAAACATTCTTTTTACAATGTCATATATTTTCATCTTTCTAAACAGCCTTAAGCATTCACCCTTATCATTATAATTGTAACTAACTAGGACTTTCATCCCAGCCTACAAGTAACAGTATATACATTATAAAAATGAACGAAATTAAAAAAAAAAAATAAACGCCAAACGTCATAATATTCACATGCTTCTTTATTAATATTAAAACCTTGTATTAATTCAAGGGCACAATTGATTGTGATATCCCAAAATAAACTAATTTTGAATATGACCAACATTATCTTTATAACTTCTTAGCGATAAGTAATGCCATAAGTAAGAGTTCTTTAATGTTGTTGCTATAGTGGTTTTAATTGCATAGAAATAGATAGGAACTTATCTATTAAACATTTTCACAACTCGTATGTCCAGAATTTACACATTGTTTTGAACATAGGCAATGTGAAGTATCTTCTGTTAGTTTAATAATTTTAATCAAATGTTAGGGAGCGGGATGTACTTTTTTATGACTTAAACAATTCAAGACATTTGACAGTTTTATTTTTACTTCTATTAACGTCCGCTCGACGGGCTCAGTGGCGCGATGGTTAGTGAGATGAACTGCCGCGCAGAAGGTCGGGTTCGAATCCCAGCCGTAGCAACACCTAAGTGATTTTTCACTGGCCCTCCTCTTGTGATGATCCGACAAATCATCCGAGTAGTATCAATTGTCAAGAAAAGCTAATCTCAAGTTAGGCGTTCGGATTCGGCATAAAACAGGAGGTCCTGCAATCGTGCAAGAAGTACACACGCACACATGAATGGCCCTGGTTACTGACGAGCCTGTTGCGCCAAAATTTTTTTTTAAAATCCGCCAAGAATTCACTGCACTGAGCCGAAACATCACATTCGGAAAAGCCGGATTTGGCTGATATGCATTACAAATGACATTGAAGTCTTTTTGAGTGTTTCATCGATAGCAAAGTTATTTGCGTTGCAATTAAATACACACATATTTACAAAAACTGGTGATAGAACAATGGAAAAAGAAAGATAGAAAAACTCAAATGGTCGTTTTGAATGCGTTGATGTTTTGGGCTGC
The DNA here is from genome assembly GCA_932526625.1 of Rhingia campestris. Lineage (NCBI taxonomy): Eukaryota > Metazoa > Arthropoda > Insecta > Diptera > Syrphidae > Rhingia > Rhingia campestris. The sequence continues at coordinate 82,682,862 of OW052182.1, forward strand.
TTTTTTAAATGCCTCTATGGGAATGTACAAATAAGGGCCTTATAGTTGAATCACGGGCTATTAAAAGTTGTTAAAATGAGAACCCAGGTTCTTAAATTTGCAATAAAATTAAATCAGGTGGATCATTTTTGACAGTAGTGAAATATAGAGAAAATAAAGTTGTAAAATAAATTAAAAATGGGATTTTGAAAAAGGATGGTTACGAATATGTCATGATTATATTTTGTTCGCTATATTTTGAGTTAAAAATTTGTTTCATTTGTTTGTAAAAAAATTTGTGCAAAGTTAGGAAGTTTGTTGTCCATAATAGTTCTTAAATACTATCCCAAGTTAAATATTATCAAGTGGATTCAATTCCCATTTCAACGCAATTGGCAGACTGCCTAAATGATTTTCGAAAATAAAAAGTATTCTCTTATTCGCCATTTTCAATTTCTAAAATAATATATCAACAAATCATATTCACTTAACATAAATAAACATTATTTGCACTAGTTGCTGAGTTAACTCATAAAGCAGATTTTCAGTGCAGGATTAAATCTACTATTGGATATGGTAGCATGATGATTTATTGAATTTTCTGTCAAAAAGCAAACAAAATGTAAAAAAAAGCAAATATAACTGCACAGTTATCAGCTGTTTGGTTTCTTATTTCCTACACAAATGAAAATGCTTTTATCGCGATCATACAAGACTATTTCTTCTTCAAACAAATAAACTCAATAGTTCGAACAATTTCGAGTTGCTCAGATTTGAATCTGGATATATCGTATACATACATATTTATTTTCTAAAAACTTAATCGAATATTCACATAAATGGAATTAAAATTTGCATTTTATCATCTGTCAAAAACTGATCATTTCATCTAGGGTTAACTCAGCAAACTTGCTGGGTTAACTCGAATCTGGATTTGAATTGACTGACTGATTTCTCGAGTTAACTCGTTTCTAAGCCCGAAACTAGGGTGACAACGATTAAAATCGAACTTAACCAAAAATAAATAATTTTTTTGTTTCAATCAAAAGTCAAGGGTAGAGTGACAGTGCAAAAACACGAAAAACTGCAGACTACAATCGATACATCAATCAATTTAATTTCGAACTAGCTATACACGGCATCTACTTGTTGTGGCTCAAGCTGGATAAATTGAAAACATTACGGCATTTGCATTCGTTAGAATCGTAAAAAAAAGTTTCGAAGTTTTCAAAGCCACGCCCACTTTTTGGGGATATTACCATATTAGTTTTTAAGATGGGGTGGGATGGGATAGGGCATTAAACAATTCGCACAGCGACAATTTTTTTCAATAGGTCTTTTCCCGTACTTTTTCAGTAAAAATTAGTAAATCAGTAATTAGTAATTAATTAGTCAAATTTCTTGGAGTGGGGGTAAATTATCTCAGAAAGAGACAAAATTACCAAAAAGTACGGGAATGCGTTTAAGTAAAAAACAGTAAAATTAAATATTTTGTATGCCTTTTAAAGAACATATGGTATAAATCACCTGTCAAAACAAGCGATTTGTAGTTTTAGATACCAACTCACAGTTTACTGATTTCTACCGACAGAAATTTCTGCAGTAAATTTTTTTACAGATTTTAATGGAGGGGTAGTTTTTTGCTCTCTCGTGAGCTGTCTCTTTTACTTATTTTTGCGTACGGGAACGGCAATAAGTAAAAATCAGTAAGAATCAGTAATTAATTTGTTTGTTCCAATCAAATGTCAAGGGTAGAGTGACAGTGCAAAAACACGAAGAACTGCAGACTACAATCGATACATCAATCAATTTAATTTCAAACTAGCTATGCACGGCATCTAGTTGTTCCGGCTCAGCCTGAGTAAATTGGAAATAACCACACACAAACATTACGGCATTTGCATTCGTTAGAATCGTAAATAAAACTTTCGAAGTTTTCGAAGCCACGCCCACTTTTTGGGGATATAACTATATTAGTTTTAAAGATGGGGTGGAAGGGGATAGGGTATTAAAAAATTCGCACAGCGGATTGTAGCCATTCATATGTTGTTTTCTCAATTTGTTTACGCAGAATTTGAGCTGGAGAGAAAATGAAAATGCCAAAACATGACAGCCCAAGAGTTTGACAGAAACCAGCAGAATAAATCTCTCTTTTATTCCAAATATAGGCGGAAATGTTTGTTTTGTAGATTTATTGTCATAATTGAGTTCCTAAAAATAATCTTCGAAGATTTTAGGCAAAACACTCAAGTGGAGAGATGTTTTATTTTTATGTCGTCTCTTTTAACATACTTCAAAAGTTGACGTTTTTAATTTTTCTTTGCAAAAGCGTTTGGGTGAAAGAGAATTCTCTCTTGATATTAGAGATTTGACATTTTTCATTTTTCTTTACACAAAAGTACCCCAACGGACCTTTTATGAAATGGCTTCAGATTTGTTAAGTTATAACATCACTTTTTTCTAACAACCATTAATTTCTGCGTTTATACTTCTTGCCCGAAGGTAGGGGGTACAACTTTATGACGAATTCAAACGGCTGAGATGAGATTATTCTTTATGACATCTGATGCTAACATCAGATTATCGCGAGAATAGGCCCAGTGAAAAAACATTTTGACTTTGCTATGTCTGGCAGTCAAGCCCACCTTCTGTGCAGCAGTTCATTATCCATTGCGTCACTGTGTCCGTCACTTATATGATCTGGCCATTTTTGACACTCCTGATGAATCAAAATCGGTCTCAAAAAATGGAAAGAAAACATACATCATGCTTCTAAGCAGTAGAAAATTATTGGTTTTACTTATAGACAATCTTTAAATTATTGGAAACTCATGTTCTAGAGGCAATCCGCTATGAGCCTTTGCCCGAGAAGAATGTTTGATTTGTGTTTTCATAAGTGTTTGCAGGCCAATAATCCTTTGAAAATTAAAGATGACAACAACGTTATGATCCACGGAATCTCTTTACTAGAACTTTATGACAATTTGGTCTACGCCACTGACCAGAAGAGCTTCTGTGATTATTTTATTGAATCGTCAAATTACATAACATACCTTCATGTCCACGAGACTTACACTTCAATCCCATCTGATCTAATACGTATTTCATTCTAAATAAAACCAGCTAATTAGATAATACTATAAATTATCGCTAAATTGTATAATAACGAAAGTATGTGATAACCAGAATCTATTTGCAGGGGCTCTTCGACTTGAAGCCTATCAGCATAAGCGTGTCACGCGTTTAGTTATTTTGCGAATTATCTTTACCACCCTTATCATGATTGAAATGGCGCATGAGGAAAAGCTAATGCCACATGTCAAGAATTAGATTATAAATTATTTTTTTTTTAAATGACATACCCCCTGATTAGAAAAATAGAAATAAGTCATCGGAAAGATTTTAAAATACATATGGCTATCATTTTTTTTAATATTTGCAGGCCCGTTTCCTGGCTCAGCGTTGCTATTCATCCACAGCTGCCCCAACCACAAAACTGTTCATCGATGGCAAGTTCGTTGAATCGAAAACCAAGGAATGGATCGATCTACATGATCCAGCTACCAATGAAGTAGTCACCCGTGTACCCAAAGCCACTCAGGATGAGATGCGCTCTGCAGTAGAGTCCTCAAAGAAGGCCTACAAGAGCTGGTCTCAGCAGTCAGTGCTCTCCCGCCAACAAGTGATGTTCAAATTGCAAGCACTTATCAAGGAAAATATGGGAGAACTGGCCAAGAATATTACCAAGGAGCAGGGAAAGACTCTAGTCGATGCTGAGGGCGATGTTTTGCGTGGTCTCCGTAAGTCAGGCTGTCGAAATTCAATAAACCGACAATCTAGCATTTGATATATTTTTTTTCATTGCAGAGGTCGTTGAACACTGCTGCAGCATCCCATCACTTCAAATGGGAGAGACCGTAGCTAATGTAGCCAAGGATATGGACACGTATTCCCTGGTCTTGCCTTTGGGTGTGACCGCTGGAATTGCTCCATTCAATTTCCCAGCTATGATCCCCCTGTGGATGTTCCCCGTCGCCATTACCTGCGGTAATACCAGCATTATCAAGCCTTCCGAACGTGTTCCTGGAGCCACAATGATGTTGATGGAATTGTTGAACGAAGCTGGCTGCCCACCAGGTGTTGTAAATGTGATTCACGGTGCTCATGACGCTGTAAACTTCATCTGCGACGCTCCTGAAATCAAGGCTGTCTCATTTGTTGGCTCTGACCAAGCTGGCAAGTACATCTACGAACGAGCTGGACGCAACGGTAAGCGAGTCCAGAGCAACATGGGAGCCAAGAATCACGGTGTCATCATGGCTGATGCTAACAAGGAAAATACCCTGAACCAACTTGCTGGTGCAGCATTCGGAGCTGCTGGCCAACGTTGTATGGCTCTATCTACCGCTATCTTTGTAGGAGAAGCCCAAGAATGGATCCCAGACTTGGTTGAACGTGCTCGTAAATTGAAGGTCAACGCTGGACATGTTCCCGGAACTGATGTAGGACCAGTTATCAGTCCCCAATCGAAACAACGAATTTGCGACTTGGTGCAATCCGGCGTCGATGAAGGTGCCAACTTGATCTTGGACGGTCGTAATATCAAGGTTTCAGGCTACGAAAATGGCAACTTTGTTGGACCTACCATTCTCACCAATGTCACACCAAACATGAAGTGCTACAAGGAGGAAATTTTCGGACCCGTCTTGGTCATCTTGAATGCCGACACAATCGATGATGCCATCGAGCTCATCAACAACAACCCCTATGGAAACGGTACCGCCATCTTCACCACCAATGGTGCCACTTCAAGGAAATTCGTCAATGAAATCGATGTTGGCCAAGTCGGTGTCAATGTACCAATCCCAGTGCCTCTGCCGATGTTCTCATTCACCGGCACCCGTGGAAGTTTCTTGGGCGATAATCACTTCTATGGTAAGATGGGCATGAAGTTCTATACACAAACGAAGACTGTGACCCAATTGTGGCGTCAAACCGATGTAAGCCATACTCAAGCCGCCGTCGCTATGCCAACCATGAAGTAGACGTCCGCAGTAGCATTTTTATGTATAAAGTAGATGTGTGTGAATGTGAAACCTTAGTTTAAGTAGATATACGTACCGGTTAACTAGGCACTAGGTTGACTTCAATTGACTTTATTTCCTTAGTTGACTGTACAGGAAAAAAACCAAGAACCAATTTGCATTTATTTTTTATTTTAAGTATGTAGCTACTTTCTTTGTTTTAAAGGAGTGATTATATATTTTTAAATTTAAATTAAAATAATTAAATAAATATATTTTAGTTACAAGATGTCTGATTTTTTTTATTCGGTTTTATGGACACCTTTCGCCACTTCACTTGATATTGTAAAACGCTGATTCACTAAACGAAGGACTATTACCTGGTTTTCATGTGAAATGATTTCCAGTATAACAGCCTTAAGCAGTTCAACACTGTATTTCCTTGAGCGGATAAGTGACTTCAAAATATGAAATGAAATGGAAATGAAAATATTATCCAATTCGTCAGCTTAACCTTACTTACACACTTAAGTGGCGCTACTATCCCGGATGAACTTGGGCCCGCTTTTAGTTGCATCCAGTTGCGGACTCTAAGTTGGGTGAGGTCGATAATTTATTTTTGCTCAACACTAAATGCGGGTTTTTTTTCAACTACCAACGTGTGGCTGGAAATCGAACACTATGCTGCCTGGAGTATTTGTGTAATTCGCTCTACACTCCCTAACTATTTTATTCTTACATACCGCTGGCAAATACCAATGATGACATTGGCCGTGTTCCGGGTTTAAGTTTTACGAAGTTAACTTTGCCGATGAAATATTCTCATTGGTCAATCGAGTATTTTTAGTCACGTGACATGGTCGATTGACCAATGAGAACAGTGCATCGGCAAAGTTAACTTGGGTAATCTAAGATCCGGATCACGGCCATTATCAACAAGTCAACAAATATAATAATGTCTGAAAAAAAAACCGCAGTATCGTTTGCCGATCCACAAAAAAATGGACCTTCTGAACTACCCCAACTAGAGGGACATTTCTTGAACATCGCCAACAAATTCCTCATGCTGTTCATCAAATACCTGGGGTGGAATCGGCTAAGGTGATAGTTGATTGTCGTTTTTGATTATCAATTCTTCTTTGCTCTGCGTAAAGCGATCACAAAAAAATGAATCATTATTGGCAGCACTTGGGATTTGGAACGTCACTTCCTTGCCGACGCTGTCATTCCGAGGTACAATTTTATTCGGAGTGTTTATATTAAATCAAGCAGTCCCAAAACAAACATAAACGCTTCTTTTGATAAGCGAACGTTTTTCAAAAATCTAAAAGACACAATAAATAATGCTACTTCAACCATGACTATTTATAAATATATGCATTCTTACATCTGGCTTAGAAGTTCCAAAATATTTGCTTTATTTCTCAGGTTTCTTCTAATTAGTTGGACATTTTTGTAATTATTTTCTTCAATTTCCTCTCTGTTTGAGTTGTAGAAAAGTTCCAATGAAGTAAACATTGCACTTCACGAATTTTCACTTTCACTTAATTTTTTTTACTTTAATTTATTCAATATTTTCTTTTATCACTAAATTATTTAATTTATTTGGTGTAGAAGATTTCCCTTCAGCTTCTACATATGAAAATGACACTAATGTATGAAAGCGACACCTAAATAGCTGTCACATGAAATTGATCGCAAAAAAGCGATTGTCAATTTGACAATCACCTTACGTGGACGTAAAGCGATGATTTTTATTGTCAGCTATCAACTATCACCATAGCCGATACCACCCCTGGTCAACCCGTATAATTGTGGGCTTAGGATAGGAAAGTCCACAACTGGAATATGTGTTTTGATTAGTTTTCAACCTTGTTCTACCTCACAAACTCGGTTGACGAATTTTACCCCGAAACTCCCGAAACTCTCTCGCCTACAAAACTGTTTTTTTTTAAGTTCAAACTCATCTCATTCTCGGGATAAATCCTAAAAAGGGGGTAATCCTCCTAAAGATAATAAATTTAAGAATACAAAAATTACACCCTGTGTTCCCAACCGTTCCCATATCTAAGTACTAACCGCGACCGACGCTGCTTGGTTTCTTGGTCCCTTCTGCACACATACACATCATAAACTCAATCAATTCTACCTGTTTGGATTCAAGCTTTAATTACAGTAAAATCTCGATTACTCTTACCCCGTTAAATCAAGCCCGCTTAATCGTTATAAACTGCAGTTCCCTTGCAAAAATCGCGGTTATTCGTAAAAACACAGTACATTTCGGTCCCCTCGGTAATTCGTAATGATTTCTGTAGTCAAATTTATTAAACTTCTTACGATTCGTACTTTTTTGTTGAAAACCTCGTTAATTCGCAAACAAATGTTCTCATTTCAACTCTCTGAATTTGTTTGTTGTGTATTGTATTTATAATTACAAGACCAGGAGAGAACTAGGATATGTAATAAGAATTATAGGGAATGGTAAGAGAAAAAGCCAAATTCTTGGCCTTTAAAAAAAAAAGGCACAACATTGTTTTTCGAAAACTATGCGTTGAAAGTGCGACTGTAAGCGATAACGTTTGTACATTAAGCGAATTGGTACAAAATTATGAGCCGAAGAACATCTTCAGCGCTGACGAAACGGGGTTGTTTTTTAAGTGCCTCCCAGACCGTTCAATGTGCTTTAAAAGCAAAAAATGTCATGGCGGCAAAAACATTAAGGGCAGAGTGACCATTTTACTGACAACAAATATGGATGGAACTGAAAAGTTAAAACCTTAGATGATCGGCAAGTCAGCTAAGCAAGGTGTTTTAAAAACATTAAATCATTCCCGATGTCTCTTCCGTTTTCAGTCATGTAAAAGTAGAGTTTTTGCCAGCAAACACGACGTCTAAGCTTCAGCCCCTTGATCAGGGCATAATTAACAACTTTAAGACCCATTACCGCAAGGAAGTGGTACAATTGCTGTTAGATAGCATTGAAGAGAGAAAGGAGCATAAAATGCCAATACTGTTAGCGATGAACATTGCTGACAAAGCGTCGAAAAATGTAAGGCAATACACTATTCGAAATTGATTCCGTGCTTGTGGTTCCATCAATAATAAACATTTTAACTGTTACAGGTTCCATTACCTGAAAGAAAAAAAATGGTACGTATACGACACCATATCATATGCAGTAATGTTGGATTTCTAAAACACTTACCTAGATCAGAAGAATACTTATTAAACAATTTAAACAACACTTATAACTTTGTTAAAAGCTAACTTATAACTTTATCATAAGCTTTCTCTTTTGCTAAGCCTAAGTGAAGTGAACTAAGATTTTGTATGTTAATCCAGGGGATCTATTACATAAAACGAAACGAATGGCAAATAAACGATTACGATTGACATTAAGCTGCCACTTGACTTTCGTTTCCGATGAATAAGTGTGTAAAAATAATTTTTATTTATATCAAATGAAAATTAAATATGTTTTCTTGATACTTTCGACCTTAATTAAGACTATATCCCTAAAGTAAAAAAATCATTAATAAACCAAGCTGTCAGATGACACGATACCGTAATAAAGACAAAAAATAGAAGTAAAGTCGGTTGCGGTTCAATATTTTTTTGTCTTTTTTTAGTTTCGTTTGTCATGACTATCGTTTACTTTACTATCTTTGAGTTGCCGCTCATTTCGTAATACGCAATATGGTCCCAGCGGTTGGCGTCCATTAGGTTTCGGAATATTAGTAGATCGAGTTAGGGCTTAATTATTAAATTGCCTTATTAACCCTCAGAAAGCTCAGTTGGCAAAAAGTATTGACTCGAGAGTAAAATGTTCTCAGAAAAAAATTAAAGAAGTCTCATGACAATGCATCACCTTGTCTAAATCCGTTTTTGGTTTACCACACTGGAAGTTGTTCGCAAAGGACCGGGCTAATTGGAGTGGTATGTTTGTTGAGGTCCAGGTAAATTTCGGACTGTAGCGCCACTTACCTATGTTATGTTTAATTTCATATAGGTCGGGTGGCTTGCAATTTTCCGTTACAAATATTGAATGTGGATGCAGCAACTTAGCGGTCAGTGCGTTGGGTCGAAAGTGACAACACTTACATTTTTTTACTGCTCCACCTCATGCGAAAGTCTGACGAACATCCGAGAGTAGCACAGCAACAATGTATTGAGAAGCTTCGGCGTTAAACAGGAGATCCTCTTCTTTGAGGCGAAAATAAAACCGTCAGACACACAAATGAGGGGAGAAGCTGGGTTAGATGCCCTGTATGGTCCATAAATGCCAGATATATCATTTGTTTACTAAAATCTAACTTACGGTCTTACTGTCTAACAGCTGGGCACTGTTCGTCGTCGCCGTTTTACAGTGAAAGTGATTCTTCCATAGTTTCAACATCGAATGTGACAGGATTCTGTCCTGCCTTGTATTTACACGTTTTACACTTTTGGTAAATCTTAAAATGACCATTCCTGGAGTGTTACCTCTCAGTATCTTCGATCGCTGCTCTTCTTTGCTTGTAAAGCTCATTGGCGGTTTCTTTTATATCTTTTGTCTTTTCTTTGCTGCTACAATCTGCCGGCTTTGTAATCATGGGTTTTATGCTGGTAGACAGTAGAAACCCACCACATTAGCGACTAGTTTTTTTCCAACAAGAAGTTCATCTTTAGTCAAATGTAAATTACGATTGGTTAAATTAAACCGAGAGTGAAAATAAACGTCGTACGTGTTCTGCAAAAGTTCAGGGTGTCCTTAAGACCGTTCCATGATTATAATACTACAATAGTAAATCTCTTATTATATTCTTTTAAAATCACCCAGCGAGATATTATTATTATACTTCAGCAGTTGCTCATAGATTCTAGAGAGGAGTTCGTAGAAGCAGTCTTCAGTTATATCATATTTTATAGGGTTTATGTTGCCGACTTTGTCCTTGATGCGGATAGTCACAATGCTTCGCTGATAGTCTGTCGCCTATTACAAATCTGCATCCAAATAATAGCTGATTCTGTGAACCTTAGTAAATCTATCCTAATGTAAAGGGTAATCCATTTCGAGGTTTCCGACTTTTTTAAAGAAAAAAACACAGAAAATTCAAATTTAATGGAGAATGTTTATTATCATTTGAAAGAACATTCTTTGGCATTTATTTTTTGAAGATTATGTCTATCAAATGTTGGCCGTTGCTACGTCGCAGATGGTCCATCCGTTGAGTCCAATTTTCGATCACTCGTTCGAGCATTTCGACTGGTAACTGGCGAATGACACGCGTGATGTTTTCCTCCAAGGCCTGAATCGAAGCGGGTTTGTCGGCATAAGCTTTTGACTTTACATATCCAAAAAAAATACAAATACAAATTTTTGGCGCAACAGGCTCGTTAGTACCCAGGGCCTAGCTTTCTCACAACCATTCATGTGTGCGTGTGTACTTCTTGCACGATGGCGGGACCTCCTGTTTTATGCCGACTCCGAACGGCTAAGTTGAGATAAGCTATTCTTGACAATTGATACTACTCGGATGATTTGTCAGATCATCACGAGAGGAGGGCCAGTGAAAAATAATTTAGGTGTTGCTACGGCTGGGAATCGAACCCAGACCTCTTGCGCGGCGGTTCATCGCACTAACCATCGCGCCACTGAGCCCACAGGAAAAAGTCTAACGGTGTGATATCACACGATCTTGGTGGCCAATCGAGGGGCCCAAAACGTGAAATTATGTGCTCACCGAAATGTTCTCTCAATAAGTCCATTGATTGATGCGATGTGTGGGAAGTGGCGCCGTCTTGCTGAAACCAAATGTCGCCGAGATCACGAGCTTCAATTTCAGGCATCAAATAGTCGGTTATCATGGCACGATAACGGTCGCCATTGACGGTTACGTTCGCCGAATCGACTCTCTACGGTCTTCGTGTACACTCTCAGCTACGGCCGCTATATTTTCTTCACAGCGTGCTGGACGTGGTCTATTCGGTCGAATATTATCCAATAATGAATGCTGGGTCTCAAAATGGGTGATGGTGTTGCGAATAGTACGCTCAGTAGGCCGATTATGTTGACCATAAGTTGAGCGAAGTGCACGAAACACATTCCTCACAGAACGTGAATTTTCATAATAAAGTTGAACAATTTGAAAACGTTGTTCACGCGTAAGTCTTTCCATTATGAAATGCCAAACAATACTAAACAAAAATAACATGACAGCATGACACGACTCACACGTGATCTGTCAAAAAATGCTATTGAAAAAAGTATCTCTACTTGGATCACCCGTTGTTTCCTATATGACAGTAATGTCTGGTTTGTTGTATCTTAGGTCAACTTTAGATTAGCAAGTCAAATCCGGTCGGATGAGACCATTATCCGATCCCACTATGAGGTTAAGTAATCACAATTTATGTGAACTCAAAGTAACAATACCTGGTTAACTTATATTAAATTGGAAATATTTTTAACTTTCTTTTACAAAGACTCTTCTCGACATCGAGATTTTGATTGATTCTAACATACCGATGATAGCGGAGCCTAAAAAAGTGGTTTTTGGAATTCCGTCCGTCGGTCCGTCTGTCCGTAATGGTCTCCCCAGCCTAAACGGCTTGACCGATTTTCTTCAAACTTCGTATCCAAGCTTATTTTAGTCATAATTCTAGGCCATTTTTTTGTTTGCTTTTAGCCATGTTAATAACGGTAACTGCCATATAAAAATGACACATAACCTCAATTTTCTCAAAAACGGCTCTAACGATTTTGATTAAACTTTATATATACTATAACCATATTAGCTCCAACAAAACTGCATACCCAGTTTTTTTTCGAGAAAATCCATATAACGGATTTTGTCATATAGGCCATATAAGGAAAATTGATAATTTCTCGCAAACTATTGTGTCAAATTGAATGAAATTTAATATATATACTACTATTACAGCTTGAAGCAATTCCACATAATTAGTTTTAGCCCAACTATCACTAAACGGAATTTTCAGTTTTGGCCAATAACGAAAAATCATTATTATTCCCATAGACACCGTTTCCTTCAAATTTCGTAGTAAACGTTCGTATAATCACATTTCGACATTATTCATATCATTTTAAGCATTAATAATCAAAATGGGTACTATTTGATCTAACACCCAACTCGCTGTGAAAGAGAAAGTTGCGTACGACCCAGTCGTGCACCCACCACTCGTTTTATTTAAAATCAACAACACCATATATTTTTTGCAAATTTTTTTTATTTTCTTTTCAACGTTTGACTTTATACAATTGGTTTTCGTTTCTCCTCTTTTTTATGTACTTTATTTTATTTTTTTTGTGATTTACATTATACATATTAATTAATTAAAAAAAATATCAATAATATTATTATAATAATAGTGAAGAAGAACACAATATTTTTTATTTGAAATAAAAAAAAATTAATTGTAATGGTAATTATAATTTTTTTTTTTGATTATTTCTTTCATGGAAAAAAAGAAAATCAATGCACATTACTTGAATTTCATCAAGTATTTTGCTTCGTTAATTTGTCGTTAAATAATTGCTTCTTTTCTACTTTATTTTGTGTATGTTCGTGTGTTATTTTGTTTTCTCTTATATTCTTAAGTTATTCTCAATTATTTCTTTTATATATATTATATATAAAAATATTAAGACAAATCACACTGGTAATTTATTTCTTCTGACTTCGTACTGGGATGTTATTCCATTTATTTATTTTTGTTTCAATAACTTGGCATATAGTGACTAAAATTGTTGTATATATAATATTTATATAGTGCCTTGTTCGATTCGTTTTTAGTTAAGTTATTATTACAAAAAAAAAAGAAAACAAAACAAAAATTAATTTTGTTTGTTTAAAAAAAAATGAATGAAAACAAAATCGACTCAAAACCTTTTAAATGTACAAAAATCGATTTGTAGCGATTTCGTTGTTTTTCCTCCATTTTGCTGATGTTGTTTTAAAATGTACGAGTTTTTTTTAATATTAGGAAAAATATTATTTTAAATTAAAAAAAAAGATTCGAAGTGTTATTAAACTTATACGACTGGTGGTTCTGTTCCTTCAATATCTTCATCACTAAAAGAAAAAAATAAAACAAAAAAACAAAATTAATTAAAACAAAAGGAAAAATGAAAATTAATAAAAAAATAAATAAACTTAACGCTTTTTAACAAATTTGTGAATTATAATTTTCGACAAGTGGGTTTTTGTAATTCAAATTAACAATGAGTGTTTAATACAACTTTCAACTTCAAATGATTTTATTATACACACCTTAACTTTTGATTTACATTAAATTTATTTAATTCGCAAGCATTTAATATTAAATATTTCTTGTAACATTATAGTTATTTACATTCAGTATAATTATTTTATTTACATTACATTGTATATTCTGTTTTTAATATCAATTGAATTTAATACCTAGCATATTTGTAATATCAAAACGGAAATATAATTTATTGATTAATTCACAGCGCAACATCCTCTGGTTACATGCATAACCCTTAACCCCCCTATATTTATTACTCTTACAGCTTTTATTGCTCCTTATTCAGCACTTTTGTTGTGCTCTTTTTTTAAAGAGCTAATTTTAGCTATGCACCTAATTGCTGATAGGCATGTTTTTAAATGTTATCTATTAAAAAATAGTATGTTGTATTCATAATACATACATAAATAATATAAATAAATCATCTACATTTTGTAATATAATTTTCTATTTTCAAATAAACTAAGAAAAACCTAACAATATTTTACTAGTAACTATAAATCTAAAGCGCACGCATTGTAAAAATTATTCACTACACCTTTTATTTTATTAATTACTTTTTATAAGTGAACAAAAATACGTCGTTACTCATAAAAGCTTACAAATTATGAATTTAAATATTGACCATAATACGGTTTTCACACATTTCGAAAGTTTTTACTAAAACATCCAAACTCTTTATCAAAAACTGTAGTTTCGTAGGTTGTGACGAAACAATTATGGCGTTTTCCATTGGGGAAAAAATCAATTTTTTTTTGATCTGAAGACCGATTTTGACAGTTGTTGTGTTCCATTGGGCGAAAAAATTGATTTTTTTTTGATCAGAGATCAATTTTGCAAATCTGAATTGTTCGGCAGATTTACCAATACAAATGATATCTGTCAGTTTGACAAGAGTGATTTTCATTTTGATTTTTTACTTCGGTTGTGATGTAATGGATATAGACACAGAAAAGAAAGTTATACGTGAACTATTCAATTGATTGAATGAATTAAATGAAGATAATTTCTGTATTTTCAAATGTTTGTTATGTTTTTAATGTTGGCAGCTACACCGATGCTCACTTCACAGACACGAAATGACACCAATACAATGACAAAAAATAAATAAATCTGAATCGTGTTCCATTGGCACTCAAAAAGATCAAATTTCAGATCAAAATCAAGATTTCCCAATGGAAAACGCCATTAGATATCAGAATACGCTTAGCAAATGTCATTTTGTTGAAGGTTATCTGAGCAAACACACCTTTTTATACATTTCCATATATTTTCATTTGACATACTAGCTATTAAAACATTTATTTTTTTTCTCGAGATCATTTCAGTTTGTTTTTTATTTGCGACAAAATTAGTTCCAAAACATTTTTTTTAAACGACAAAAACGTTTTCAACAGGCGATTTGTGATTATGCCTGTAATTGCGGTTTAAAAATTAAATGGGTGCATTATGAACGAATGCATTATTTATTTATTCATTTTAAACGTCAACCAAAACCTAGTCGATTTTGGGTGTGAAAGGATCAAGTAATTTTTGTCAAAAACTCAGTTTTTGTCAGAAATTCAGTTTTTGGTTCGGTGTGAAAACTGTATAATTGTCTTTTGAAAATTATTTACCTTGTCAGTTAATGAGCCAAAACATTAATATTTATATGATTTACATCCTTTATTAAAACCATCAAAAGGGTAATTCGATTTTTGTTTGTCAAAATTTAAGAAAGATTTATGAATAAAGTAATTTAAAAAAAAAACATTAATAAGCTTTATTCTGTAGGCATTTAAGAGTTTTTAAGTATTTATATGATTTACATCCTTTATTAAAACCATCAAAAGGGTAATTCGATTTTTGTTTGTCAAAATTTAAGAAAGATTTATGAATAAAGTAATTTTAAAAAAAAACATTAATAAGCTTTATTCTGTAGGTCTTGAAGAAACTTCAATAATTGGAGCAAGACCAAACCAGTCTGTTGGAACTTGGAACTCTATTGACAAATCGAAAAGTATTTTTGAACCTGTTTACCTTGGCTTTCAATTAACATTGTCGATGTTTTCGGATTCTATTTAAGCTTGACCAATATTGTTCTTATATGTCTGAATGGCCTGTTGATTATTCGTAAAGTATGGGTTGTCTAATCTTTGCTTCTGTGCAAGTACAGTTACCATTGGTAATCGGTACAGCCACAACGTCATTTTTGATGCATATTCATATAGATTTACCACTGTCGTGAATTATTAGATCACAGTTTTTATTAGGTGGCTCAATATACAAAACTGTTATTCATAAACATTTTCCCACCTGCGTTTTTTAAGACGGCAGTTCACACTGTTCTACTACAACAAAATAATTGTAGATTTTAATCATGCGGCTTCATTTGTTTGCAATAAAAAAATCATTTTTTTTATTTAGAAAGATGTTCAACGGAGCAACTTCGATGCACCGAAGTGCAATTATGTACACACGTCTTAAATACATATTCTGCATTTTTATTGTTAGACTCGAGTTTTTCGTATGGAAAAAGGTATAAATCGACTATGAATATAATAAACATAGATTAAATCTAACAACGACATAACATGCACGAACATTTATAAAATGCACCATCGGTTGTGTCGCAAATACATTAGTTTGTCGGTTCTCAGAGACTCATCGGGCCTGCGCACACGAGTATGCTTCAACCGGTTGAACGTCATGTTTGTTGGATGGACAAGTGAGGAGGGAGCACAGTTTGAGAGCCACTGGAGAGCAATTTTTCACCCAAAATTAAGTGGTTGAGAGGTTGAATCTACCAACACATGCATGTGCTTCTGACAGTTGTGGTATTAAAAAAAAATGACGGCGGCTAGTTCGGTGTCAATCGAATTAAATAAAAAAAATCAACAAACAAGAATTTAAACAAATAATATATATACGCAAAACAAATCGGTGTAACTCAGTTTTAATGGTTTGTGTTGTACATTATCGTGGAAAATAAAAGTTAAAACAAACCATGGAAGTACACATACATATAAAGTTTGTTATATTACACAAAATTCAACCTGTTGAAGATATTCGCGTGTGTTTGGAAAGTAACCATAATGACTACGGTTGAAGCATACTCATGTGCGCAGGCCCATCCAACTCATCCATACGTTTTATAGTAAATACTGACAGCCTTATACATAAACCCAATAAAGGAGTGTAAAAAGTTATGCAATCTTTAAAATGACTCTGAACGCAAAAAAAACGTATTCATAAAACTTTTACGTTTAATAAGGCTGCATAACCGAAACCGGTCTGATGGTTGAATAGCGCCTGTATAAGAGTGTTTAAACAGCCTTCTTCATAAAATCATTATAAGGAGTGTATAAAGATATGCAATCTTTATCTCTTGTTGGTACTTTATTTGACATAAACCCTGTAAAAATATTAGGGTGGTAACATATTTTATGAATAACAATTTGTGTGACCCAGAATAAAGGCTGTATAAATAGTTAATAATTATGCACGGTAAAACTATACAACCGTTCAGATGTGTTTTAGCAAATTCTAATGAATGGCGTATAACTATTTTCCCAAAAATTTAATAATACTAATTATTAGCAATAAACAGTTTTGATCGCAAATAAGAAACATTTGAGTTTTTGATAGATAATCGTATTTGCTGACATTTTAAATTTAATTTAACCAGTTAAATTATAGAGTTTTGACATGCATTGAAGCAAAAGTGACAATTATGTGAAAATCGCATTAATATTAGGTCTGTTCCCGTACAAAATAATATTTACTGATTCTTACTGATTTTTACTTATTGCCATTCCCGTACGCAAAAATAAGTAAAAGAGACAGCTCACGAGAGAGCAAAAAACTACCCCTCCATAAAAATCTGTAAAAAATTTTACTGCAGAAATTTATGTTGGTATAAAATAGTAAACTGTCAGTTGGTATCTAAAAGTGACAACTCGCTTGTTTTGACAGGTGTTTTGTGTCATTTGTTCTCTCATAGACATATAAGATATATAATTTTACTGTTTTTTACTTAAACGCGTTCCCGTACTTTATGGTAATTTTGTCTCTTTCTGACATAATTTACCCCCACTCCAAGAAATTTGAGAATTTACTAATTTTTACTGCAAAAGTACGGGAACAGACCTAATGTTTGAGTAATTCGAGACAACGTCAGTGTCAAATGAATAAAGAAAGGAATGTAGTAGCTAAGGAAGATGTAGGACGACAATAAAAAAATTAAATCGTCTTTCAAAACCTTTGTTTTTAGTAAAATATTAAATTAAATTAGAATTATGTCAGTATTGGTCCTACAAGGTCAGATGACTATTTTACAGAATAGTAAAATAGTCAGATGATTATTTTACTATTTTGGGCGTCTCATTTAAAGACACATATATTTTAATTTGACAGAATTTTGGTAACGTGTTGGACACAATTTAACGACTAACGATTTTCGTTTTATTTTCTGATAGATAACGGAGCTATCAATCATTTTATTATATTACACAAAGATACCCCTTTATTTGGAAACACAATTTCATTTTTTTATTAATTTAACCTACAAACGAAAGCTTTTACAAGGGAAACATTTTTAAATGCGCTTATTTAACAGGACTGTTGCAATATCTATGTGGTTGATCCTTCTTCAAATTAGTATTTACACAAATCTCTATTACCTAAAATATTAATGATCGTTGTTTTTCGATGAAAACGACTACAACTTCATACCTAAAACTAAAATTATATAAAATATACAAATCTATTTGAAACTACCTACGAGGTTTTTATTTTTCTACCGAACATCCAATCGGAACCTGTCTAGCCTAGTATATTTGAAGACATGCCAACTAATTAATACTAACGTGATTCGCCAATCACAACAACAACACTGTCCAACCCTATTTAAATAAAACGTCTGAAACGTTGGTCGTGGATATAATATATGTACCGGTGGTGGTTGATCGATTTCATCGAACGCATCGGGATCAAATCGACTCCCGAAATCACTATCAAATTCCTGATACACTAGACTGGAGGGACTCCAGCTACTGCTTGATTGTTAGTAATTAAATAAATATAAATTATTTCTAATGTTAGGTTAGGTTAAAATAATTTTTTGACTCACTCTGGGCACGTATCGACGTTGACGGCGCTTATCGCAGTCTCACTAAGTTGAATTTGACCGCTATTCTCAGCTTCAACAACGCGAACGCAACCGTTGAAACCGTTTCGGTAACGGTTGCCAGTGAATTTCTCCAAATCTGGAGCGCCACCTATTGATTCAAACAAACAACAGAATTTGAAATCCTTCAAAGGGCGAATATGATTTTAATAGGCTTACCAATGAACACATTTCCAGGCAGACTCATGGTGTTCTTGCCCGTCGGTATCGATTCACCGAATTGCACTAAGTGATTCAATTCCAAGCTGGCTTGATTATCATCCCGCTTAACGATAACAATATGTCGTTTGCCATCGTCAACCTTTGTGAATGGACTGCGAATGGTTTGTTCTTCGCCATCCAAACGGAATGAGAACTCCACAATACCATCAACAATGGCCAGGGCCATAAAGTCTTGATTGTTAAATTCTTCTCCCTTCTTTTGTCCCCACCAGAAGAGCAAGCCATTTGGTTCCATCGTTGAGAACAGAATGGCGACAAATGAGGTCGCTTGTTCGACTTCTTCACCGAAGGTGTTACGATCCAATTCGAGGTAACCATTTCCTCGGAAGTTGGCATTGTAGTGGATTTCCACATCTATTGAAAAAAATTGGTGGTTTAGAATAATAAACCTCTATCAAGAGTCTATGTGT
Source organism: Rhingia campestris (assembly GCA_932526625.1). Taxonomy (NCBI): domain Eukaryota; kingdom Metazoa; phylum Arthropoda; class Insecta; order Diptera; family Syrphidae; genus Rhingia; species Rhingia campestris. The sequence goes on from OW052182.1 coordinate 82,701,935, forward strand.
CTTACGAATTTCGCAGTGTTTTCCAGAGAATCCTAGAGGACAATTACATTCTACTTTGTCACCGTTCATGGCACAAGTTCCACCGTTCTCACAGGGATCTTGACTGCATGATTCACCCTCTAGCTCGTTGGATTCGTATCCACTTCCTGATGGTGGTTCGACTTCGTTGATATCTCCACAATTTTGTATGTTGGCAGCATCCTTAATTTCCGCAATCAAGTTAACCTTTCTGTTGGATTCCACAAGCTGGAAAGAACATTAATTTTAAAATTAGAGAACATTGGGTGTCCAGTGAGAAGTAAATTGCTTACGTTTGAAATACATCCGTCGAAGCCTCGGGTTATGTTTACATCACGATTCAGTGTGATCTGTCTATCATAGCCACCAATATACAAGGGAGTCTTAATATGCAAGGTTCTGGCCAAACCAGAGGCCTTTGCCTTTTGTTCAGGTTCATCGCCAACGCGAAGGACACCTTCGCCGAAGCGTCGATTAATTTCGATTTCAGTCCATTTGTTCAGTGGCAGTGGATTGAGAGAGCGTATAATTACAGGTCGTAGTCCTAAATATTAAACGTATTAATTAAATTTTTTTTTTAATATTAAATTTATTTGTTGTTGATATATACAAAATTTGCAAATATTTAAAAAAAATTAATTTCTGTGTTTACGGTCTTAAAATCAGCTATCAAAATATCAAGGGTTGTGTTCGATTTTGACATATTTGATAATCATATTTGTGTGACTTTTTTTTTTAAACAATAGTAATCACAAAAATCATAGTGACAATCACCTTACACAGGGCAAATTTACGTTTGTTTTATGAAAAAAAACTATAAACGAATTGTATTATCATAACAGAAAAGTACTGTCATTTTGCATTTAAACGTGCTTATGTATTCATAAACGTCATACTAACAATAGTTTCTTTCTCTACGATCATTGAAACAGGTTTATCGGGCGGTTTGGGGAGCCATTTTAATTTTTCTGCGGATTTGACAGAACATTAACATTTTCAAAAAAATGTGAGTACACATTTAAATATTTTATTACTGTTTTTGTGCGAAATATTTTATACAGAAATTGTTCCTTTTTATATCTAGAAGGGAATGAATCTGTAAATGGTCAAGTTTCGCAGAGATGGTTCTTTGACGTTTATGAACGATGTTTACATACAATTCTACTAACTCATGCGTTCGAAAACAAATGTGTAAAGAAATTTTATTGGATATGCGCAGATTTTTGACGTTTATGAATACACATGAAATCTTTAAAAGTAGGTATCACGAAATGTATTCTGTCTAGCGCGTAATCATAAAAGACCAAGAGTAAATATTTTTCTCAAGAAACATTAAAAGCCGAATTTGTTTCTACCTACTTTCAAGCTTTTGTATAAAAAATAAACAAAAAACTGTAGCAACGTTTGTAAAGGAGAATGTAGAAGCGCTTGTAAAGGAGACTGCACCAGCTCTTGTAGAGGAAACTGTAGCAGCGCTTGTAGAGGAGACTGTAGCAGACACGACCCAGTACCATGTCTACGAAGTGTTCGTAAGAATAAAAAAGACTACAGTACAAAGTATTTTTGTAAGAAAACATAGCTTTGATTTTTCACATTAAACATTTTGACGACGTTTAAAGTAAAGAGACATTAAAAGCTAAGGACGTGCCGTAGATAATAAACTTAAAAGACATCTGCTTTCGCAAAGGAACATCTGATTGATCAGATTTCTAAAGGTAGAAATGCAAAAAAACTGCCAGTTTGTCAAAAAGTGAGACATGGTGGAGGTTCTGTCATGTTCTGGGGATGTGTTACGTATGGTCTGAGTGACTTGGTTCATATCACACCGGCTCGATGAACAAATGCCAATATTTAAGTGTTATCTACCTAACTTTCAAAATAATTGTCACCAAAGTTGTTGTGTTTACTTTATGTCTCCAGTTAACTCGAGTTTAATCTTTAAACAATGATGATTTACTAAACCCCTGAACCTTACAGATACTTTACTTACTTGCAGCAGTGTTAATTCTAAGTTCCACATATTTGTTATGTAATACAACGGCGACGAAATCACCGCTGACTACCTTCGATTCAGCAATGTACAATAAAACAGAGTCTTCCAAACTATTCGGGCGAACTGAGAACTTGATGTTCAACTTCGATGGCCTTGGGGTGCTGCAAATAAAAATCACATTTGATGTCCATAATCCCGCAAAACACCTCAATAATTTGCACTTACCTATAAGCAGCATAACTGCCACCCTTGAATGATAAGCTAGCTTCATTCAAATGCTCAATGTATTGACACCTGTCACCGGTCTTATTCAGCGGGCAATAACATTCCATTCCAATATCAGTATTCTCACATCGGCCTGTTCCACAAACTCCTGGTGTGCAGGAAGTTCCCTCGATGGCACAGTTGCCTCCGGTAAAGCCATCTTGGCAGATGCAAGTGTAACCCATCTCGGTTTGACTCTCCAGGCAAATACCCTCATTCTGGCACGGATCATCTGCGCATGGTTCACACGATGTAATACCCTCCTTGTACTTGGCATCCTTGTAAAGCTCGATTATTTGATCTTGTAGGGTCAGTCGACTAATACAGCCAACAAAACCAATTGACTTTTCAACAGCTCCCAATGGTACATCCTCCCATTTGGGTACAGCGCCAATGTAAAGATCCTCGAGCAGATCTAATGGCGAAACGGAGGAAAGCAATGGGAATCCAACTGGATGTTGATTATCGACTGTCATGTAACCGTCACGCCTGAAACGGTTTACACGAATTGTATGCCATTCGCCAAGAGTAACTGGTGCTTCCGCACGCATAACAACTGGTTTGCCATCAAAGTCGAATCGGAACTCGGGATATCTGTCGTTCAGGGAAAGAGCGATGTAATCACCACTACCCTTCTTTTGTCCGTTGTAGAGGAGCAAGCCATTTGGTTGCTTCGGTCTGAATGTAATGTCAAAGTTGAACTTAAAGATTGAATTTGGCAGTGCTGGGAATGACATGTAACTACGCGGTGCTTGATGGAAGTGAGGAATGGCTCCGGTTACGACTAGAATTGTTGGGTAATCAGTTGATTCACCATTACTGGTGGCAGTGCATACGTAGGTTCCGGCATCACGGGCATGAACATCATCCAAACGAAGTTCGTTCTAAAATTGAAAATTCTTGAGTTTTGCATGTGACTTGAGAATTGTGTTGCAAACTTACGTTGTACAAGTCCTTTCCAGACTGAAGGGTGCCATATTGACGTGACCATCTGTATGATGACGAACTGTCTTCGGCATCGCAGTTCAGCTTAACATTTGTTCCGACTTCGGCGTATTCAATCTTTGGTTGTTTAGATTTGCGCTTTGTATCCTCTGAAAGTTGTATGGTGTTAGAAAAAGGACTCATCGAGAGGGTGTTAGGGGTATCTATTACCTGTAATATCGAGTTTATAGCTGGTAGTGTAAAGATCTCCTTCATCGGTCTTGCATTTGCACACGTATTCTCCAGCATCGCTGGTATCAGCATTTGAGATAATTAGTTTATTTCCAACTTGCTGTTTATTAGAAATGGGGAATTTCAATTAAGCATAGATAAAGTTTTAAGAAATTAAATTTAATTTTATGATACAGGGTGGCTCCTTTTTTGAATTTCAGATTTCGAGAAATGTGGACGTAAATAGAATACAGCCGGCATTTATTATTTTATATTAATATATCGAGTGATTACTCGTTACTTTTTGAATATCTTTATAATTTCTTTTCAAAGACGCATTCAAGCAAAAGAGCTATTTAATTCACGTTGACGATTTTAGAAAGAATGGAATGAAAATCAAGGATAACTCGCTTCTTGGTATGTTTCGCATTCAGTTTCTATCTGTCAGATTTGTTAAGCTAAATGACAGATATCGTAAATGCTAAAGAACTGCGATTTCCAGTACGTCTACAATGAGTTGGGTAATACTTTGCGCTGTGGTACACTTCGACAAACTTCCCTTTGACAAACTACATCCAATGAATTAAGATGCTAAAAAACTGTCCAAATTTGTTATGTCAATTGATCTTCATATCTATGATACAACAGAAAATTGCGCAGCACTACTAAGAGAAGCTGCGAAAGCGCTTATTAAACCGCCTGTCCACAGCTCAATATTGCAATCAGTGGCATATGAATAAGGAATACATATCTGATTATACCCCATACTTTCCCACGATATATTTCTAAACTGCTCAATTAGAATACCAAACAGAGACGAATGTTCGTCAACAAATATGATATCCAGCTTTGAAACAGAAATCTACACCCATGGATCGAAAATGAAAATCGGCGCAGACTCTGGGTCTTACTTTAAAATTTTCGGACTAGCCACATCGTTAATATTAGCAGTGATTTTCAAATAGTGATCCTGGCTATACTCCAAGAAGCCGTATCGGCTAAGGTACTGGACGTATCACATGAGGATATCTCCATTGTGTAAATAGTTAAGCGGCCATAAAAGATCTGCCCTAAAATGCAGTAAAATCTCGTGTTGTTGGATGTAGTCGTATATATCTAAGCAATCTATGCATTCAGAACAAGGTTCAAGCAATCTGGGTGCAAGGATGACATAATTGGATAAGAAGAGGCAGGCGAACTAGATACACAACACTAGCACGCTGCGCTTGGTAATATACCATTTAGGGCTCAAGGGATCGTGGATGACAGTGCACTTGGACTAAATAACTGGAAGCAACGTGGTAAGAGGATGGAAGGCTGCCTTGTCTCAGGCAGACCCCTTCAACGTGTCGTTAGCCCATTCAGTAAGAGTGATAACAGGTTACAGCCTGTTCAATGAGGTTAAGCAGCATGCATCATTCAAGCAAAAAATGTAGCTACCCTGAAGTAAAAGAGGATATATCACACCTGTTGTTTTCACTACCCTGCGATAAGCAATAGCCATTGAAGAAATCTTTTCAATATCTTTGTTTTTACTGTTATTAGGTCTGTTCCCGTACTTTCTCAGTAAAAAATTAGTAAATTCTCAAATTTCTTGGAGTGGGAATAAATTATCTCAGAAAGAGACAAAATTACCAAAAAGTACGGGAACGCGTTTAATTAAAAAACAGTAAAATTATAAATTTTGTATGCCTTTTAAAGAACAAATGACATAAATCACCTGTCAAAACAAGCGAGTTGTCACTTTTAGATACCAACTGACAGTTTACTGATTTTTACCAACAGAAATTTCTGCAGTAATTTTGTTTTACAGATTTTTATGGAGGGGTAGTTTTTTGCTCTCTCGTGAGCTTTCTCTTTTACTTATTTTTGCGTACGGAAACGGCAATAAGTAAAAATCAGTAAAAATCAGTAAGAATCAGTAAATATTATTTTGTACGGGAACAGACCTAATCTGTCAACTGGCTTGTCTATGTGACGTTTGTATTCAGTATGAATTTTTTTCTGAATAGCCGGTGTATAAACGCTTATTAATTGTGGAAACTTATTTCCAAAAACATTGCTCAGTTTAAAATTGTTATAGATTTCTTCGTCCACATTTTGGTCGTCATAATTGTTCAACGTTCAGTTGACTATTCATAACCATTACCAAATTCTGAAACCAATTTTACACTATTGGACAGTACGTAGAGCCTGTAATAATGAGAATATTGCTGCACTGCCAGAGAGTATTTGTAAAGACCGTGATCAATCAATTCGTCGCCGTTCTTAATGTTTGATAAGCTCTTATGGAACGTTCGGTTAAACGGCTACGTAAATAAGCAAAATTGCCTTATTTGGGCCGATGAACAGACAGTGTCAATCCAACAGCTACAATTTATGGGCAGACGGAAACATCAGAACGTATTTCTTTAAACATGTGGAAGGAGCGTGTTACTGTCGCTACAGAGCAATGACAAATGAATTTTTCTTGCCGAGAATTCACGATATTGTGGAATCAATCGCTTTATTGCGGGGCACGTTTGATGAAAACATAATCTCAAGAAATGGTGCTGTCAATTGGCCACCAAGATCTTCTGATTTGACATTGGATTACTTTCTATGGGGATATGTGAAATCTCTTGATTACGTCGATAAACGCGAAACGATTGTTGTGTTTCATTTTAAAAAAAAAGTCAGGACGCTCTTATTGGATCACCCTTAACAATGATTATCATGACATGAGCAATTGCTCAATAATCGTCTGTAATTTACCGATTATTGTTTTAGGTGAAGCAAATAAAGTGATATCGCCGACAGCAAAAACGACTATTGATCATACGTGATGCAAGATGTACCGTCGAAATATTATCGACAAACGATAATCACTTTACGGAATGAGGGCCCAGATTATCCACTTCTGTAAAGGAAAGGGGCAGCACACTATAAACCCACTTAAGTATCATTATACCCCTTTATCAATATTTATTCATTTCAAAAATTGGTATCGGTAATGGCATACGCAGGCTATGTGAAATTTTGAAACTTCATTCAAGAGCCAAAAATACATGAAACCTATCCTTAAATATCTATTTACAGAGTTACCCGATTACCACGTCCGGCGATAATATTACCGGAGTACGATTATCCGTACAACGTATTCTTATATATGTTATACTGCTTTCACACCGAACCGCAAACTGAGTTTTCGCAAAAAAATCCAAAACATTCATCGAAAACAGATAAGTTTTCTTATACATTTTCAGTTTTCGGAAACTTGTCGCAACCGCTTCGTAGACGCCATTTTGTAGGTTGTTGGAGCGAATACACTTTATGATACATTCCACACGCCTTTCAGAACATCTGACGTAATAGCTTTCAAAACAAACATCGGTGAGATGATATAACAACAATCTCATTTGCACAATATAGGGAGTAGTTTTGTTTTCGTTATTAATTTTTCAGTCGTTTCTGAGATATGCGGAGAAAAATAGTTGAAATTGTTCAACCGAGTTTATGCTGTTCTACCGAATAAACTCAGTTGAAACCCAATGCAAACACATTTTTCACCATAAAAGTCTGAAAAAAAAATTGTATGTCATTCGGATCTCAAACACGTTTTGTGAGTGAAACAATGCAAGTTAGCTCTATACAAGTCAAAAGCAGACAATCCTTTCTGAAGATATCGTCTATTTACTGCCCACCACGATGCAAGGTTTAGAAAATTGACTTTGAAAACTTGCTTAATTCCCTTGGACAACGTTTTGTCATCGGAGTGGACTTTAATGCAAAACATACATTCTGGGGATCAAGATGCATATCACAGAAAGGTAGGATGCTATATGATGTAGGTAGAAAGTACAATACCGAATTTCATTCTACGGGAAAACCAACTTACTGGCCAACTGATGTTAGAAAAATACCGGATTTGATTGATTTTTTCATTGTAAAAGGTCTGCCGTCCAATCGAATCAATGTTGAAGAATGCTTTGATCTTTCCTCTGATCATTCTCCAGTCATTTTAACAACGAGCGAGTCACTGTTTACAAATGAAAAACCACCCAGATTAACAAACGGTAAAACCAACTGGGAAGGTTTCAAAAACGATATTGAAAAAAATATCCGACTGGTTGTATCGCTTAGAACCCCATTGGAACTCGAAGTCGCGGTTGACTCCTTTATCGATACCATCCAAAAAGCAGCATGGAATAATACTCCTCAACAGGACAAAATTGTGAGCTATAGTAAAATTAAGTACCCCCGAGAAATACAAGATTTAGTAAGACAAAAAAGAAAAGCTCGTACAAGATGGCACCAAACTTGTGCCCCGCAAGATAAAACAAATCTCAATCGGTTGAGTAATTTGCTAACAATTTCGATTAAAAATTTTAAAAACCAAGCAGTAGAAACTATCTGCAAAGCCTAACCGCTGGAAAGGAATCGAATTATTCGCTCTGGAAAGCAATTAGAGTCACAAAACGGCCAAAAATCGCTGTGCCGCCAATTAGGGTAACTCAAGACGTTTTGGCAAAAAGCGATAAGGAAAAAGCTGACGTTTTTGCCTCACATCTTGAGGAAACATTTAAGCCACTTGATGGTCCAGCGCAAAATGAAAACATTAATATATTCGGAGTACAACCGATAATAATATAGTAAGATATGCAAGTATTGCAAGTATTGCCGAGCTTAAACGGGAAATACAGAGAACTTCTTAAAATGTTGCCTCGGAAAGCATTAACTAAGCTTCTTTTTATTATAAATGCAGCAATCAGATTAGAATACATACCGACAGTGGAAAGTCGCGGAAATGATTATGGTTCTAAAACCAGGAAAATCACCGAATGAAATAAAATCTTACAGACCTATTTCACTTCTTCCAATAATTTCAAAAGTATTTGAACGGACATTACTCGGTCGCTTACACCCCATAATTGAACAGAAACGTCTTTTACCTGACCATCAATTTGGGTTTAGAAGTAAACATTCAACGGTGGACCAGTTTTCGAAGAAAAGAAAATTTGTTCAGCCGTATTTCTTGACGTGTCGCAAGCTTTTGACAAGGTGTGGCACAAAGGCCTTACGTATAAACTTAGTCAAGTTCTGCCAGAACAATTATATAAAATCCTCGTGTCGTATCATGAGCATAGACTCTTCCGTGTGAAACTTGGAAGCGAATATTCCGAGTTCAAAGAAATAATGGCAGGTGTACCGCAAGGAAGCGTCCTTGGACCAATCCTGTACCTTCTATTCACTCGAGATATCCAACAAACAAACGATACAATAGTTGCAACGTTTGCTGACGATACTGCTATTATACTAGCAGTTGGCACAACAATAGTGGAAACAAATATCAAATTACAAAACGCTCTTAACGAGGTTAATGAATGGACTAAATCCTGGCGGATTGCTCTTAATGAGAGCAAATCGATCCATGTAGATTTTTCGTATAAACGGACAAACAATTTGCCTGTACTTCTAAATACGGTTCGAGTCCCGTTTGCAAATGAGTCGAAATATCTCGGTATGACACTCGATGCAAAATTATAATGGCAGCCGCATGTAAAAAAGAAATGCGAAGAACTTAAGAATAAATACAGAGAACTGTACTGGTTGCTCGGAAAATATTCGAAGCTTAACCTTGATAACAAGCTGCTGTTATACAAGCAAGTGCTAAAACCGATTTGGACATATGGTATACAACTATGGGGTTGCACCAGTGAAACGAATTTAAATATTTTACAAACTTTTGAAAACAAAATGTTAAGATCATTCGTAAATGCGCCGTGTTACGTAAGGAATGAAGATCTACGCAGAGATCTGGGTATTCCCGCGGTTAAAGATGAAACAAAAAATTTTGCACGAAAACATAAAAAACGTTTATTGAGACACATTAACACAACAGTCCTCCAAATTCTTGACGAAACAAATATATTGCGGCGTCTTCAAAGAACTAAACCCTTAGATTTGGCCCGGTAATAACAAACCGCGCTATAAATTGCGGAAAAAGCAGGAACTCTCAAAGGAAAGTTACCTACCAAAAATATTATATACTCGTGATAAAAAAAAGATAGATAAGTTGAATACTTAGTTGCAGTAGAAATACAAAATGGGTGGTGGTTTTAGTGAGTAAAAATCTCACACTACTTTGGGCACGTGCTCATCGAGTCTATGAAGATTTCCACCAGCCCACGAAAAAAAAAAAAAACATTTTGTGAGTAGAGTCAACATCAATGGCCGTGTTCCGGATTTCAGATTTAGTAAGATATCTTGTAGGAAGCTCTGTTCTCATTGGTTAATCGAACATTTTGACCAGTGAGAACAGAGCTTCATCTAAGATATCTTACTAAATCTGAAATCCGGAACGCGGCCAATGTAATTGAAACCTAAGAGCTTGCGAATTGTCAAAAGTACTCAAGGCAAATGTCAATTTGGATAGACATACTAACACAATTCATCTCGTGTGGGCTTGGAGTATGGTATGAATCCGGTCTTATGCCAGAGTTCAACTCATCTCGTGTGCGAAGTCCCAATAAGAAGTGAACGATATTGCTCAGCGTTAGGAATGGCTAGAAACACTACAATAAACATAGTCTTGCTGTTCTAAAGCTTTATTTGGTGTTTAATGCCATATATAAGGCAGTGCACCAAGTAATCAAGTTGTAACATTAGTAGTATCTTTTTTGTTTTGCTTTAGCTTAGAAGCAAACAAACCTGTTAACGTCAAACACAAAATTATAACAAATGAAAAAAAAAACTCTATAAGGACCAAAACTTACCCTAATATGCAACGGTAATGGTTCCCCATCGGCACGTTCCCAAACCACCTCGGTGTAGCTATTGTCGGATGAATAACACTCAACTTCAGTAGATTCTCCAATCCTCAGGTTAGAATGTTGTTGGTCCAACTTCAAAACTGGCGCATTCTCGTAGATCTTATTATCTGAAGAACTTGGCCAACTTGTTGGTGGTACTGCAGCTGCTATTTTTAATTTATTTTCGGATTTTTTTTTTTCGAATTTTCGTGTGTTTATCCGATTGTGTGCGTGTTTTTCGTTTGAATTTATTTTTTGAGAAAATAATTTTGTTGATGACAATCATGATGATTTTTGATTTTGTATATCGAATTGACATTTAGGCGAACAAAGAACAAACACATGTATTGCGTTTTTTGTAAATTGATGATGATTTTTTAGGCATAAAAACACACATAGGCGACACGAAATATGTTTTTGAAAACATTGAGAGATATGATGTCGATTGTTGCAGGTAGAGGATACAGTCACAAGAGATTTGATATTTATAGGAGAAAAAAAAAATAAACAAAATCACAAATTAAGACTTGTACCTAATCAAATGAATAATGTTATAAATACAAAAACTTAATTTTATGATCAAGAGATAAATTTTGAGTAAACAAAACAACAGTTTATCATATATATCTACAAGATAAACTGTTGCTAACCAAGTATTTTGTTTGATAATAATTTATATATTTACAAAATTTGATTTGTTATTAGCATTTCCAAATTAAATAAAAATCTAGCAAGCTGTTAGTATTTTTTTTTGTGTTTTCACACTCTAGAAGGGGCAACTACTGGTAAAGTCCAAATAAAAGTTTTTGTATTTACATTTTCTTGGAGGGGTGTTTGTTTTTTTTTTTGCTTAATATTAAACCAAACCCAATTTTAAAATATATATTTTCATGCAATTTATAATGAAAAGCATCACACAAGCAAAAAACAAAATGTAGATTTCTAATAATTTATAAAAGTTGAAGCAATTTTACACAATTACATTTACTTGCACTCGTACTTACTCAATTATTATCTAAATATTATATATAATCTAATATATAACTCTTAATTTTGATATGTTTTTTGGGAGTACAAATTCGGTAATTTATTTTAAATTAAACTATAGCGCATCTTTATAGTGGAATATATGCTTAAAAATACATTTGTCAATTTCGTCAATTTATTTCGTTTTTAGTAAAGCTGTGTTCAAATTTATCGACACTCATTTAAAAAATAAGAGAAGACATTTCAGAAACGTCATTAAATTTCACATGAACTTGGCATCACTACTCAAATATTGAAACAGTGATAACTTAAGTTTTAACAATTATCAGCAAAAATTTCGAAGGAGTTAATAATTTGCAATTATGAACGCTTAAAAGTGATGCCAAATATTTTTTTAAAATATGCAAATATGCATAGTTAATCAAGGAATGTTAAAGGATTCTTAACATCATGCTTAGAAATAAACAAGGGCACATCGACTTTGTAAAGGAAAATAAACTTTATCATCTATTCTTAAACATTTCTAAGTCAAATTATCATTGAAAGATACGTGGAAAATGTTTCTTTTCAAATTGTAATAATTAAGATAAGTATTTGATCTCTAGAATAGAAAAAAAGGCATCAGTTGCAGTGAAAATGTAAGACAGAATAAATGTCTTTTTAAAAAAGTTTGCAATACAAAATAAAAAATAAAGTCCTACCAAATCCTTGTAGCTATCTAAAAAAAAAGTTGCTAATTTGTTGGTTTTTATTTTATTCCTAAACTGATACCAAGTTGCAAAATTAATTCGAAAAACCAAGAATTCATAAATAATATCCGAAAGCAGTACAGAAGTTCTGAATCAATAGGGGTATTCATGCAACGTCATGAAGTCGTCGTAAACGTTGTAAACGTGATAAAATTACGACGCGATAAATGAACTGTCAAAATTTGTATGGGAAATCTTTTCTAACAATATCGGAATTTTCTCATAGGAATTGGGTGCGTAAACTGAGGTGGTAAATGTTGTAAACTTTTGAAGTGCTATTTTGACATTTAATCAGTCACTTTCACAAATCAAACGTATGCGCTAAACTGAAAAAAAATTATCGAGAACGGAAATAGAACAATAAGAACAAAATTCTATCAATAAATAAATTACTAAAATGTGATTGAGTTCAGTGGGTAACCGCATTATTTAGTGATGCAGTTTTACGCTCGTTCATGAAACGTCGTCGTAAAATTATAATCTTTCGCACGTAATAAAATTACGACGTTGCATGAATACCCTTAATGTAATGTTTAATTAAAATACTTTTTAATGGCCGTCATGTCCATTTTGCAGTGGTTGTATCTGAACTGATTTGATTTACAGAGTTTGATTGAAACTAGAGAGTTCGCTACGTCTATTTCTCCTGTAATTTTTTTGTCGAATGCCTTTAAATCCTGTCTAGTAGGTGCTAGGTGGTATTCGGTGCACCCAAGCTGATGTTAGTGTTGAACTCAAGTTTACGGTCTATATATTGAGGTCTGATCAGAAGGAGCTACGTTTTTCTTAAACAAATTAAGGAAGCCTTTCCCTGAATTTTGACCGTTTTGATAAAATGTGATCTTTCCAACGAGGGGTATTACTCACACAAATGCCGAGCATTGAAGGCGTTTTGCTATATCCGGTGAAAATAACATTCATGGATAATGGCTGTAGATTTTGGAATCGTTTTATTTACATATGACAGCCATGAGTTTTGTAAGCATTGGATTTCATTTTATTGAATTAAATCCTTTTTACGCGTTTCAGGTCAGAATTCAATGAGTTTAACATAAATACAAAATAAATACATATTTCTGGCGGGACCTCCTGTTTTATTTTATCCGAACGGCTAAGTTGATATAAGATTTTCTTGACAATTGATACTACTCGGATGATTTGTCAGATCATCACGATGATTTGTCAGATCATCACGAGAGAAGGGCCAGTGAAGAATGTTGTCGGCTCAGACCCTCTGCGCGGCAATTCATCGCGCCACTAAGTCCCCTATGGGCTTAACATAGATATTTTAAAGCTTCAAGTTTACGGCCAAAGATGAGGGATATGAGCTAGAAAACAAATATGAGAAGCTGTAAGTACTTTCATAAAAGTGAGAAAGACTGTCGAGACAAAACAGAGGGACATCAATATTTACTAAGAGAGTGACAGACTTAAAGCCGTTCAAATCAACATTAATTAAGCGTGCATTGGTTATTTCTAATCCATCGAAAATGTTTTTTATCGACTCCAAATGCACGAAAAAAGGCCAAACCCTGTCAAATGTCATGATAAATTGATTGGTTAAACTTTTCGGTTAGACAGGTCATCAAATCACAATTCGTTATGGATTTTTTCTCGAGATATTGAATGAGCTGACGATTAATAAAGTAAGTAAGTTCATTTGGCTGGTAATTGCAGAGAAAAGAACTGACACGAACTGGACAAATGCAGTCCTCTAACTGAAAAAGACCTCTTCAAAAGAATAATTTATGTATCTCAACATCAAATAACACCCTTTCAATTTTACGAGTGTGAAAGTGGATATTTGTCCCATGGATCATTCTACATTCACAAGTGCAGAATGGAAAATGACATTTAAGGATTTTCGGTATGAACAATTATATTATCTTGTTACACTGATACACTTTCTTGTGTGACAAATTGCCGTCAGATTTTAATCGCTTTTAACTACGAAAAAAAGAATACAAAAACAATGTTTTAGAACACAGCGGGTGGACCATATATCTAGGTGTTAGACGCGCGGTATTTATTTTACTTGTGACGTAATCGCCGGAAAGTAGGATAATTTGCCTAATCACGAATTAGCAAATGGTCTTTGAAGTTTTCCCTACCACACTAAATTTTAAATTTTTTTAAATTAGGGTTGTGTTTACAAAAAATTGTAGTAACTCCGTCAATCCAGACAACATAAAGGACTGCACTTATTTTTCGTATTGAGTTCAATTATGCAAAAGAACAGATATTCACTTGTACTTTCGTAGGTTTTTGAAGTTTGTGAACATAGCCGTGATACAGAAGTGCGACGTTGGCCCTCTTGAAAGGATAAAAGTGATCGGGACAACTATTCATTTAAAGTGTTCAGATAAAATTTATTAAAGTTCGCGGGGTCAAATGTTTAACATTAATACTTTCAAATAATTTACAACTAACAAAATGTAAGAACTCAATCCTTATTTGGGTTGGCGATTATTGAGTCATTTTATCAATGAGAGTATAGATATTTATTTTTTTTAAGTAAAATTATTTTTAAAATATATTTGCCTATGGCATAATAGAAAAAAAAAATACTGTGAACATAGTTTAACTAAAATTACAATAGGGTGCATGAAATGTGAGCATGTGTGTTCTATATGCGTGTACCTACTTTTATTTCTATAAACAAATATTTAATAATTTAATTATAAATTTGTTTACTTATATATACTGTGCATGGTGACAAAGTGCATTGACTTTACGGTACATTTCTATTTTATTTTTCTATATGAAGTGTAGATATACAGATTCAGTGTGTGTACGCAATAAAATAAAACTAAATACAAACTAAACAAAATTAAACTTAAATATAAAATTAAAATAAAAATAAAACAAACAAAATTTTTTTAAAACAAACCACTAATTGATCTCGATTTGGAGTGATCCTTTTTCCATCGCTTGAATCGGTTCGTTGAATCACGTGTACAATTAAACTCATCAGAATGATCGGTGCAATCGTAAATGCCATCGCATACCATTGATTTTTTAACACACGTATGCGGATGTGAGATGCATTTAAAGTCATTCGGTTCGCAAACATATGCAACAGGCTTGGTTATGATGCTTTTTGGTTTCAGGTCTTATGGATCCACGGGTTTTGGTATTCATTTTTTTTTGTTTTTATAACAAAATGCAGATAATTTACACATGAAGGGTTACGGGAGGATAACAAAAATTTTTTTTGATTTTTTTAATTATTTTACATGTCCAATTTGATATTGAGAGGAGGCAGATCATTTTTTTTAAATAAAAAAAAGTAACAAAGATTTTTGTACATGAGTTTTTTTTTGTAAAGTTGAGGAAGAAGGCAGGAAAATGGAAAAGAGAATAAAAAAATTAGAAAAAACGTGTTGCTGCTTTTGGAGAAAACATTCAAAAAAATTAAACTAAACAAAAGTGGTTTAACAAACAAAATTAGTCAACGGATAAATTATATTTGAAAACCAATGCTACATTGGAGGTGGATTTTTTTAGGTCATGTTTTGATGTATATGTACATGTAGGTACAATAGAGAATTAAGGTACACAGGGGTTTTCAAATACTTTTTTCGTTATTTTGTTACGAAAAAGAAATAACATTTCATCTACAAGTTAGAAGGACACACATTTTATTTGGATGGTTATAGTGATGATTCCTCACGAGCATTGGACAGAATTATTATACCATTGAGAGTGTAATTAGAATAAAAAAAACATTTTAGGGGATGATTTTTGTTGTTTTGATTTTTGTAAGCGAACGTGATATTATGGGCATTAAGTAGTTTTGGTGGAATTTTTTAAATGATTTGAGTTTGTTTCGAAGGTGAGTTTGCATTATGTACTTTTTATTGTTTGTTTTAATTTTAGTTGTTATTTGGGGCTGTAAATATAATACGTACACATTGAGAGGAGGTTATACAAAACAAAGAGACACATTATGGACTATATACTAGGTAGACACTAATTTTAATCGCTGGAGTTATACTGTAAAAAAAGGATGATCGAAGAACTGGCAAAGTAGTCGCAGTGTAATGGCTAAGTCTAATAGTCCATTAAGGACGGTTATTCAGTGCTGAGTTAAGCCTGGTCATTCAATTTATAGTTATCTCTGAGTTAAGCTATGTCTCTCGATTTATATCGGTGTTAACATAGAATGATATAGCACTGCAAAACTGGCCCTACATTTTCATTGGCCGACTATAGCACCGTTTTTCAGTGCTAAGTTTGATCTGAGTTGTACTAGATTACTCAATCTTCATTTAACTCAACAATATTTTTGAGTTTCTTATGAAATAACATGTGTTTCTCGGTTTAACTCAATGTTAACCCTAAAGCTATTATTATCTTGCACTGAAAAATTAGCTGTAAGTATGACCTAACTCAGTAGGATACGGTTTTGTAGTGCCGCATAAGCTCTGAGTTAAACCAGATCATTCAATCTAATATTTTTTCAATTTAACTTTAGGTTAATCCTTAAACTAGGATGATCTCGCTCGATGAGCAGGTGTTAAAAACACGACTGAGTAAATTAATACTGATCAGCAACGAAAGTGTCAGAAATAAAAAGAATCCTTTTGATTGCACAAAGTATTTTCTTATTATGGTGGATATTGATTTCGAAAGTATTCGAAGGAAAACCAAGCATTCCGATATAAAAAAAAAATACATTTTAGGGGATGAAAATGGAGAGTTGTGTAGAAGTGCTCATAGATATATATGAAGAAGCAAATGCAATACAGAATGTAGAAAAGTTCACAATCACAGTTGCTGAACCAGGTAAGCGTCCTCAGTCCTATGCTTTTTTATTCAGTCCACGTATCTGTGGAGAGAAAGAGTTACGATTTCTAATACTGATATCTGAAGACGAGTGTGGATTTGCAAAGTTACACAGTTACAATCCACATGGCGTTAGTTGTTTACTAAAAAGTATTCGAAGGAAAACCAAGTATTTTGACATAGGCAGTATTAAGACAACGAGGAATGGGAGAAATCAACCTACAAATAGTATGAGGAAGCAAATGCAGGAGTACAATGGCCCTCCATAGTCCCCGAAAAATTCCCAATCAATGTTGGTGCATACCAGGAAAGCCTTCTCAGACCTATGCTTTTTATGTAGTACACAATT
Source organism: Rhingia campestris (assembly GCA_932526625.1). Taxonomy (NCBI): domain Eukaryota; kingdom Metazoa; phylum Arthropoda; class Insecta; order Diptera; family Syrphidae; genus Rhingia; species Rhingia campestris. The sequence goes on from OW052182.1 coordinate 82,719,029, forward strand.
CTCTATTTGTAGAAAAGGTTATACATTTTATAGTGAATCAGTGATTCTTTATTTCTTTCTTCTTTATGTTAAGAAAAGCTCTATACTGCGAAATAGTAAACCTGGCATTAACAGAAGTTGGCAAAGACTTTTGAAAAAAAAAACACCAGAGCCGTCATATTTAGCGAAGAGAGCAGATGAACAGATGCAAATGCTTAGACGACAGATGACGTATGTAGAGGAGAAAAATAGGATGAATCGCGTAATCTCAAATGTAAAATATTATGTTTTCTATTCATCCCTGAGAAGAGACGAATGGAACAAAAATGAACCCGTGAATAAGATATCGATGTCTTTTCTACACACATGGATCAGAGATGGACTGGTGATGGCATAGTCTTACTTATAGCGTTTTCGATTGGGATTTTTAGATTTACTCTCAGATTTCAGATTTTACCCGTCCCAATCGAACATTAAAGAGGTTACTCTGGTTTTGTGTGAGTGTAAGTGTGCCATTTGAGAGCTTATTGTTTATCTTTAGGCCGCAATTATAGGTATTAGCTATCAATGAAAACCATCATTTGAAAATTTCTTTTATTCATTGCGGCTTTTTTATAATTTCAACCATTGGCGAGTTGGTGTCAAAACATAGCTTATGAATTTTAGAACATGATTATCCAAAAATATTTTAAATTCTTATTATAATTTTCCCAGAAAATCACTTTTTAATCATCAAACTGCGAAATGCAAACTTCAAATTGACATATTAAGTCAGATGTCAAGTGTTTTTGTGTTGGTGCATGTTGGTGTGAATCTCACTTGGAATCCAGATTCTTCAAAAGTACTCTAGATTAAAAAAAGAGTGATTTTTTTTTATCCCAATCGAAAACGAAAAAATAGATCTAGATTAAGAGAAGTGCTCTAGAGCATAAAAGAGTGCTTTTATATAAAACGCTATTAAATAAAACGAATTCTTGCCTCTCGTAGCGCCAGAAGGTTTGCCTCCAATTTCATTGTAGATTGCTCTTCGGCAAACGATACTCGTAATATGCATTTGTTTGAGCGTCTGACTGCATCATTAAGATTTTGGCATCAAATACTCAGCCTGATTACCATGCAGAGACGAATGGTCATTTAATAATGTGGTATCCATGATGGAAACAGCAGAGTTGACTCTGTATAATTCCATCTACGTGCATATGTTTAGTGGGCATAAGAATTCTGTCATCAAATCTAGTAAAATCGCGGGTAGTTGAACACAGCCGATGAAAGCTGAAGGCTGCATGGAGCTAGGTTACAACGATATGGAATTGATATGGAATTGTCCGCTTCTGCATTAGATCGGTATTAAGCAACAACCTCTTTAAGGGAGAGACAAATATACACGACATATATATCACAACCCTTTTTTTCGAAGAACACCATTTCACATCAGGGGGTATTACTATGGGGCCAGGTAAGCCCATAAGAGATAAATTTCTCAGTTGAGCACTAAAAGCCCATTAAACCTACCCAAACCCAATGCAATATAGTTGTTCAGTGCCAATAAATCATCCTATTTTCCAGTATAACCATTTTAAATAACATTCTAACCGAATTAAATTACTAACGAAATTAATGGATTTTTAGTAATTTCGGTGATCACATAAAAGAATAATGGATTGCTAAACTTACTGCTAAGGCAGAAAAATACCAATACGTACATTTTAATTTTAATTTCGAAAAAAAGAAATACATTTTTGAATCTGCCCTATCAGCTACAAGAATACGCAACACTTCTACATACGACTCATATAGAAAAGAAAATGGCTTAGAAGAGTACCAAAATGTTTTTTTTTTTTTTTTTTAAATTTTGTCAATAACTTTTTTTTCGAAAATCAATTTTAAACAATTGAAAAAATATATATATCACCATAAAATCTTCTCCTTTCTACATAAGATACAAATAGATGGATGGGGGAAGAAATGAGATTTTGTTTGTATATAACTACTACCAAAAAGATATACGACACAAACAAATTAAATATTACTTTCAATTTTGTATGTAAATCTACTTTTAACATGTATTGCAAAGTTTTATCTACGATTAAATAAAATAAGAAACAATATTTGATTTTTTTTCGAAAATTTGATTTTGATTTTAAAATAAATTAATTTGAGAACACACCTGTACAGATATAGAATACCATGCAAACAACCTCATTTTTGCTGAGACGTCCTTTTTTTTCAAATCATTTTCGGAATGAAATACAGATGGGATAAGGTCGATATGCGTATAGACACGAGTATTTATATAGTTTATTTTTTTTGTTTTAGTCCCAATTCGTTAGTTTTTTTTATGGTTTTTTTTTGTCGAGTAGTAGAGACAGATTTCAGTTTTTTTTTATAATATGTTTTTGATCAGAGTTCAATGTATACAAAAGGAAGATCGAGGAAAGAAAAAAAAGAGAAAGTAGAATAAGTAAAATATAGTTTTTTTTATACATAAAATTATATAAGAAAATATATAGTTTATCATACTATAAAAAATTGAATTTGTAAAAAAAAATATAAGAAAAAAATATCCCTTAATATAGAATTTTGAACTGATTTATACTTGTATATTTTTATTGAATTTAAAAATATTGCAAACGTGTTTGTGCAAAAATTAGTAGTGCAATAGTTTAGTTATTCAATTACAATTTTATTTATCAGACTACACTTAGACATAGACTAGAATATTGCGCAATAATTTGAGAGTGATAGATACATTATTTACACAGTAGCCAGACGATCAAAAACAAAGTGTAATTATGTTTAAAAAAAAGAATAATAACATTGAAATATAAGAATTTATGAGATAAAATGAGAGAGTTTTGAATTAAACTATATATACATTGTTATGAAAATATTGCATATTCATAATTAGAATCTTTTTGAGTTTTTTATTCGGTATTTATTTTAAACTATCAATAGTTCCGTATATGTACTTATGTTCAAGCGTTTGTTTGAATAACTTGGATAAGAAACTTCGCAAAACCGTTCCCGTACTAAGAAAGTAGTAAAAAGTAATGGCTCTTCAATCCCCGGTTAGGAAATAAAAGTTGTTTCGATAATTATACAGAGAACTGAACGTTCAATGAGGACACTTGTTAGTGTCCGAAACAGCTATAATTCTAGACAAATAGTCTAGACAAATAGTGCTGTTTTCTTCACGGAAAATTGCGATAGTGGAGAAAAAGAAAACTGTCAAAGGATGACAACTAAGCGCCCAAATCAAGCTAAATTCTTCTTTATTTTATGTATTTCAATATTTAAGGTCGTGCAAATGTTGTAAGGAGGTTTGATAGGTAAAACACTAGAGTGGGGGATCCTTTTTGTTAGCCGTCTCTTTAACCAAACTTCAAACATTGACGTTTTTCATTTTATTTCCGTCCAAAGTGTACGGGTACCTTTTTACTGAAATGAGAAAATGTTCTGTAAACACTGGAGATTTGACAGTTTAAATTTTTCTTCACACAAAAGTACCGAACGGATCTAATCATCTTTGAATAAAATATGACAGCTATCATGACTTGCTTTTAAATTATAAAGCGCTTACCGATTGAACATTTCAATTTATTTTTGAAAATATATGATTTTTATAAAAATAAATAACTTTAAATTAATGGCATTTCTACAAAAATACGGCAGCTGTGTTCACATTGAACAAGGAGGCGCTTTATGGTAGAGACGGCCTTTCAAGTTGCAATTATTGACAAGCTGACTAGTAATTGTAGCTAGATGGCGGATGCATAGCGGGCGATTTATGACAAACTGTCTGAGATGTTAATGCACAGAAAAATGACATTTTGGAAGTACACAACCGTAATTCGCCCGATACTATCAGTAGACTGGTGGCCTTCTGTAGTTTTGTAAGGGGACATTATCGACAAAGATAAGAGGGTACAATGAACTCCAAGTATTGGCACCACTGGGACCATGAGTTATTTCATAAAAAACATTCGTCTTATAGACCTCTATGATAAAAAGTGCAGCGCAGTCTAAAGGAATCTGATTGCTCGAAAACCCAACGGACAAATTGACTTTCCATAAATGCTTTACCGCAGGTTTTCTAACAAGAGAAGATTGGATAAAGCAGCTGTTGAAAAATACTTTGACATATTCATGTTCACTGACGGCTCGAAAATGAACAGCTTATGTGGCATAGATGGAAACGAGCAAGCTGATGATTAGCCAAAGACTGGGTTCGTCTCTTCGCAGCTTACTAGCAATAAACAGTCTCATCCCACCAAAAGTACTTATATTAGCCAAACACAGATGGAGAAACCTAACTGGATGTTTCATATCAAGAAATATGTTATAACTTGCAAAGGACATGCGTCCTTTTAACAATATTTCCTAAGGAGAAGTTCAGAGAGGTAGAGATAATTACTGGCCAATCGGCGATCATGCTTAATGATCAGAAAGGCAGATCTTTCCAATACATCATGAAGCAAATGCTTTAATATCGTGGTTCGGAGAAATTAGGTCCGTACTTTGATGTGAAAATTCATAAAGCAGTAAACGTACTGAGGAATTGTAAAAAAAGATGAACGACGAAAAAAGTTAGTTTCGTTCGTTTTTTATCAATTTTGTTCACGATGAATTTCTGCTGATGAGAAAATGAAAACTGTCAAAGGATGACAGCAAAGCAGTTAGAACAAATAAATGGCCGTGTTCCGGATATCAGATGTAGTAAGATATCTTATAACGTTTTCGATATTGATTTTCAGATTTGCTTTTAGATTTCACTTTTACCCGTCCCAATCGAACTTAAAAGAGGTTGATCTGGTTTTGTGTTTATGTTAGTGTGCCATTTGACAGCTTATTGTTAATCTTTAGGCCGCACTTATAGCTTTAATTGAAAACCATTGAAATTTTCTTTTACTCATTGCGGTTTTTTTATAAATTCAACCATTGGCGAGTTGGTATCAAAACAAAGCATATGAATTTAAGAACATGAATTGATTATCCGAAAATATTTTAATTTCTAATTTTTTTAATTTTACATCCGACATAAGTCAGAGGGGTACTTTATCTATCAAAAAATAATTTCCTTTCTTGGAACCATATACTATTGTTACCGAGAGACAATTGCAGACATTTTAGATGCAGTTAAGCACACATAGTGTTGGAGGCAAAACATGATATACTTTACATACAGGTTGTGCCATCTTTTATGTCATAATATAAACATTGAATAACTTTGACATTTATCAACCGATTGACTTGAATAGACATCTTTTTGAAATGTCAATTCACTACAATTTTTAATTCGATAGAGCCAATAGTTTCTGCACCTAGGCTCATTAGTTACCCTGTAATTTTAGTTACTGTTAATAAAAAAATAATAATAATATGTAGTCGTCGTTATCAAAAAGCGCCGTCTGATAACACTAATCCGTTTGGTGTCGAAAATTGGGAGATCGTCGGTATGACGTTCATAAACGCCTAAAAAGTTCCAATGAACTGTCTGAAGTGGTAAGAGAGAGTGTTGCAACGAAAATTCTCTGGACGTTTGCTGTTAAAAAATGACAAGATTGACTGGCCAGACAGATCTCCAGATTTGACCACACAGTAATTCTTTTAGAGGGTTTTCTTGAAAAGCAAATTGTTTGTGAGGAAAGTCAAGGAAAACGTTCGTGCTGAAATCATCGCTATAGCGCCCAAGATTCTCGAAAAATGTTGGAAAGTGCAAAAAAAAGTGCTCCATGGATCTTGTATTCAAAAACTGGTCCAAATATGTTTTAAAGGACAAAATTTAATAAAAATACGTTATATTTGAAAATCGGTTTTTTAAGGTTATTTATGATGATGGGAAAAATGATGCAGAAACATAAAATGTGAATACATCAAATTCGACTGCGCTCCTATCAGGAGCACTCCAGCGTTTTTTTTTTTAAATGGGGATTAGGTTCACCCATCTAATACAAATAGTGTTGATCAGCCATTTTATAAAAATAGTGTCTACACCAAGAGACATAAGCTTAATAACATAAGCGCCTATGTTATTATGACAGAATTGGTCAACAAGAAGCACTAAACGGTAGTTTTTATTATTTCGGTCTATCATGTTTCCAAATATGTACTAAAACATGAGGTACGATTTTTTGTATTTGTTTGGCATATTCGATCAGAAATAAAATTAAGTTAAATTCTAGTAAAATAATTTAAAAAAATCGTCCATTAAGGTTATTGTTAAAAAATACTTATTTTTAATTCAAAACTCTCAGTTTGCCAAAATGTACACAAAGTTATGGAACACAAAATAAATCTTGGTGATCAAATTTGTATGTATGATTCGTGCATGCAAAATTTAGTAATATAATTCCAATATTGTTGTTTCATGTTATGTAGTACTAAAAATAAAAAGAAAGAAATCCAAAACCAAAAAGAAAACGAAGAGAAGATAAAAAAGAGCCAACAAAAAACATCACACGACAAACACAAAAATCGTAGTCACCATAGAAATTCAAGAAAACACTAAAAAAAACACCACAACCAAATTTAAATGTAAATAGAAAAACAAAAACATTTACAACAACACAAAAAAAAAGAAAGAAACGTAATTGAACAAATTTTAATTATATTGATGTATAAAAAAAGTCTTAAACCAATTAAACAATTTCAATAAAAAGAAATTTAAAAAAAAATTATAAAAATATTTAATCCTTTTTTTTAAAGAGAACAATGAATTACCATATTAGAAATACACAAGGCAACAAGTTTTCGACAGTATTGTTGAAAAGAAAGGTGTAGCTTTTACCATCATTATGTAGTTTAGCAATGCCGCAAACCGATCGGAACTTCATTTCATAGCTTTGTTTCATTAGTGGAAATTATAGCCAGAAACCATTCATATATTGCAAAATGCTTCTATCGAAATCGGTTAAAACAAAACTGCTTGTGAAAGCAATTACTAACTGATTTTGAAAACTGCTGAGTATGATAAAGTGTTTTCGGTTATGTTTTGTTCATAGAGAGTTTCCGAAAACGTCAATCAAAGTCTCATGATGATTTATGATCAAATGTCATACAACTACTTGTAGGATATGACGAACGGCCATGTTTATGTCAGGTGCATCAAATGCCAAAAAGCTGAACGCTGCATTTTGTTCTTTCAATGATTTTCGAAACATTAGGTTTTAAAAAATCTCATACAATCGATTTTTGTTTTGTTAAAATTGAAAGAGATATTGTAATGAGTTGACATTAAATTAGCACCGTAATAATATAATGAATACTTTCAATACTGTAGGCAAAAACTGTCACCCCAAATTATTGTTAAATATAATAAATGAAAATTAAAATTTCGCTAACAAGGAAAATTAAAAAAAAACAGACAATAAACAAATAGAAGAAAAAAAAAAACGTTCAAATTCAGCAGTAAAACAAAATTATAAAAATAGAGTTATGTTATTTATATATATTATTATTAATTTTAATGTGTTTCATTACATTAAGTAATTAAAAAAATAAATGGCAGCCAGAGTTATATATAATTATTATTGTTGTTAATACAAAAACGACAAATCATAATGGTCTAAGTTAAAAAAAAAGACATAAAGTAAAAAAATTGTAGGTTTGTTATGCTATTAAATCTCCTTTCCTTATTGTTAATTATATATATAATTGTTTAGTACTTTATTGTTTGTATAATTATATATGTATATTCTTTTTGATATGACATGCATTCGACATTTCGTTTTTCTTAGAAAGAAAAAAAATTGTTTTAAGCCTGTACTTGAGTATTGGCTTGGTTTTTGATTTTTTTTTTGGAAATATTCAACAAACGGAACAAATTATAAAGTTTTTTTTTTACAGAATATATTTTATGAATGATTTTTGTTTATAAATGCTGAACTCCCGCCACCGCTTTGTTATTTGGTGTATGTGTTGGAAATATTTATTATTTTGGTTTAAGTAAAATCAGGGAATGATCAATTTTTGCTTAAGATTTCGTTTTTATATATATATTAAATTTGTTCCAATTTATATTAAATTATTATTCATTCTTGTTTTGTCCTATAGTTATTTTTTTCTACCTTTTTTTTTCTTTAGTTTTATATATACAGATTAAAAGTAACGTTTATTTTTACGCATTGCGCTACGGGGTTGTCGATACTCACGCTTAATGATTAGATCAACATAGGTGGGTTCGGATCCAATACCGGCTGAGGAGTAGAGTTCGCAAATGTATCGGCCTTGATCTTCTTGGTGTACGGAACGCAGATAGAGAACTTGGTCTCTAGCGAATGATGTTTCTGGCAGTGGTTTTCCATCGATACGACGCCAAATGTACTGCAAAAAAAATATTGGACTTATAAATTGATATTCAGGATAAAGGGGATTTTATAGTCGAAAATTTCATAAAACGAGTGGTGGGTGCACGACTGGGTCGTACGCAACTTTCTCTTTCACAGCAAGTTGGGCGTTAGATCAAATAGTACGCATTTTGATTATTGATGCTAAAAATGATATTAATAATGTCGAAATGTGTTTGTACGAACGTTTACTCCGAAATTCGAAGGAATCGATGTCAATGTGAATAATAATGATTTTCCGTTATTGGCCAAAACTGAAAATTCCGTTTAGTGATAGTTGGGCTAAAACTAATTATGTGGAATTGCTTCAAGCTGTAATAGTAGTATATATATTAAATTTCATTCAATTTGACATAATAGTTTGCGAGCAATTATCAATTTTCCTTATATGGCCTAAATGACAAAATCCGTTATATGGATTTTCTCGAAAAAACTGGGTATGCAGTTTTGTTAGAGCTAATATGGTTATAGTATATATAAAGTTTAATCAAAATCGTTAGAGCCGTTTTCGAGAAAATTGAGGTTATTTGTATTTTTTATATGGCAGGTACCGTTATTAACATGGCTAAAAGCAAACCAAAAAATGGCCTAGAATTATGACTTAAATAAGCTTGGATACGAAGTTTGAAGAAAATCGGTCTAGCCGTTTAGGCTGGGGAGACCATTACGGACAGACGGACCGACGGACGGAATTCCAAAAACCACTTTTTTAGGCTCCACTATCATCGTAATGTTAGAATCAATCAAAATCTCGAGGTCGAAAATTTTCACGAAAACAATATCTTTCTCTTTGTAAGAAGAAGTTAAAAAGTATAAAAATATCACAGCAAGTGATGAAAGCCAATATTGACAATAAAATGCCAGATTTGGAGCCAGATATTTTGCGAGGTGGTAATACCTAAATATAACTTCCATAATTTTTTCAAGTAAATTTCATATTATTATCTTTCTAACAAAATGGCAGCCAATTTACATTTTGACTGGCATTACTTTTGCTTAGGAGATCTGGTTCAAGCCATCAAACATCGTAATCTTAATCATACTATGCGGAGTAGGAGTATGGGCATTAACTCCTTTTTTCAGTTTTATAGGATTTGAGGCAGCTTCGCTCGTCATAGCTCTCCAGATGTACATGGAACAGATTAGAATAGAATACGATACAAAATTCAATACAAAATAATTAGCTTGACTTGTAAGCACTGTGAAAAGTGTTGTTTTCAATTTGTATTATTTGCACTAATTGACTGAAAATTGCTATTTTGGGGTCAACCTGAGAAGTTCACTACCTTTATAAGGGTAGGGTGCACAAGCAAACTTTTCCAGCTGCAAATTACATTTTTAAATATCAATTTCAAAATAAGAAGAAATTAGTGAACAAAAAATAAGTGAGATCACAATTTTTACCTTGCAGCAGATTTCTGTAATTCTATTTAAAAAAGCGAAATAAGAGGGTACTTGACAGATGGGAGATGAATTTCAAAAAGTTAAGTCTCTGCAAATGGAAAAGAGGTCTCCAGTTTCTAAGACGATGATCCATTCTTTTAGATCTCGGATGGATTCGTAACTGGAAGTGATATAATATGTATTGTAATAAATAAGACATTTGACAACGGAAATGTCTCAGTGCTAACGTAACTGAGGTTGTTAATGTAGTTAAACTTAGTTAACGTAGTAAAATGTAGTACACGTAGTGGTATATGTCAAAATGTAGTTGGGGTTGCCTGTTTCCCAGAATAATTTATTTTGCCTCGAAATAATTAGATAAAAATCGCCGAATACTCTGAACTTATCCGTGAATTGTGTGTGATTTGTGAGCAAAATCAAAATAAACGATTAAAAAATAAAAAAAATACGTATCCAGTTCCAACGACACGTAATGGATATGCTGATGAAATTTAAAATTTAACGTTTGATATGTAGGTTGCATTTGTTACACATGTAGGTAGTAAATGAAATAAATCAGGCATGTAGTTTATCCGATTTACTACGCGTAGTTAATCGAGTAGATTACTTCATTTAAGCTACACTGCCATCTCTGCAGTAGGTATACAACTGTCGGTAAGGTAGATGTAGTATTTTTTCTTTTTATTATTATTGCCAGGTAAGCTTATAGGGTTTTCCAGGGAAGTAGTACAAATTATCGAAAAGGACGACTAATCAGCAAACAGATTGATGGTAATGCAATTATGGTAAATTAACTACGAATAAAACGAATATCATTATTCCTGTCAAAGAGAGGTTCCTAGTAAAGAGTTTGGTATATTAGACAATTAGACATTGACAGTGGTTTATTTGGGCGTTTAGGATTTGGAATGCACTACACTTTAATCTGTTTCCGTATAGTAATATATTTACTGATTCTTACCGATTTTTATTGTATAGATTTATTTGCATACGAAAAAAAGCTAAATAGTGAGCTATAGTAAAATTAAGTACGCCCGGGAAATAAAAGATTTAGTAAGACAAAAAAGAAAGCATGTAAAAGATGACACCAAACTCGTGCCCAGCAAGGTAAAACACATCTCAATCGATTGAGTAACTTGCTATCAAATTCGATTAAACTTTTTAAAACCATGCAGTAGAAACTTATCTAGAAAAGAATCGAATTATTCACTTTGGAAAGCAACGGCCAAAAAACGCTGTGCCAACAATTAGGGTAAGGAAAAAGCTGACAGAAAAACATTCATTTATTCGAGACTAGAACAAATAATAATATAGTAAGATATACAACTAATATAAACTAAAGGCTAAAAGGGCTCCAGGTTACGAGCTGATTACCGGAAAACTTCTAAAAAGGTTGCCTCGGCAATAGATTAGAGTACATATCAAGACAGTGGAAAGTCGCGGAAGTGATTATGGTTCTAAAACCAGGAAAATCGCCAAATGAAATAAAATCTTTCAGACCTATTTCACTTCTTCCAATAATTTCAAAAGTTTTTAAAAGGATATTACTCGGACGCTTACACCCCATTATTGATCAGAAACGCCTTTTACCTGGCCATCAATTTGGGTTTAGAAGTAAAAATTCAACTGTGGACCGAGTATATCGAATTACTGATGTAATTGGGAAGTCTTTCGAAGAAAAGAAAATTTGCTCAGCTGTATTTCTTGACGTGTCGCAATAAGAAAAGTTCTGCCTGAAAAATTATCTAAAATCCTCGTGTCGTATCTTCAGCATAGACTCTTCCGTTTGAAACTTGGAAACGAATATTCAGAGTTCAAAGAAATAATGGCGGAGTACCCCAAGAAAGCTTTCTTGGACCACTCTTGTACCTCCTATTTAAGCGTGATATCCCACAAACAATATATTGTTACGAAGCAACCAATAGCCTCGGAAAGGACTGATATTATTGTTAACGACCATGCTAAACGAAAAAAGGACAACGACGTTCGTATCTGCACTTGGAATGTGAGAACATTAAACAGGAGAGGTGCAGGCGAACAATTAGCGGAAGCCATAAACTGCTACAAAGCAGACATTACTGCCATCCAGGAAATACGTTGGGATGGGCCGGGCAAAAGGAGGATGAAAAACTGTGACATTTACTATGGACCGTGTTATAGTGAGCAGAAACAGCGACTATTTGGATGCGGATTTGTTATAAGTGCCAGACTTAGGCAAGAAGTCTTATGTTTTCAAGACAATAGCGATAGCATTGTAACAATCCGCATCAAGGCCAAATTCGCCAACATAAGCTTTATATGCGCTCATACTCCGACGGAGGAAAAGGATGATATAACTATGGATTGCTTCTACGAGCTCCTCGACAAAACCTATGAGCGACTACCAAAGTACGATGTTAAAATCGTGCTGGGAGATCTTCGCTACGGAACGAAATGCCACTATAACCAGCACACGGTTTCCTCACCTCGATATCCACAAGGGGGCATGGCGGTCTCCAGATCAACGAACAGTCAACCAAATTGATCACATTGCGATAGACAAGAGACACGCATCCAGTATTTTGGATGTCCTAACAATCCGAGGGGCCAACATCGACTCGGACCACTACCTTGTTGTAGCCAAGGTAAGGATGCGGATATCCACCACAAAAAATACAGAAATACTGTGAAAAAATTTAATGTCGAAAGACTGCAATCGCCAGAGACCGCTAACTGATGTGCTAGGTTTCTCGCGGCCACCAGCAAGAAACCCCTGGTTTGATGAGGAATGCCGACAATTGCTCGCAGATAAGAACGAGGCCTACAAGGTTAGCTGCAGGTGAAGACGAGAGCAGCCATTGAGCTCTATAGGCAAAGAAGAAGGGAAGAACATCGGCTTTTCAGAAAGAAGAAAAAAGAGCAAGAAAAGCGCGCGATCGAGGATCTATAGAGGTGCCACTCCAGGAACGATGTTCGCAAGTTTTACCAAAGTGTAAAACGTCAAAGCCAAGGCTACAAGGCTCGAACAGAATCCTGTCGAGATGAACAAGGAAATATCGTAGTTGAGACACAGTCGATGCTGAGGACATGGAAGAACCACTTCTGCAGACTGTTAAACGGCGATGACGAACAACATTCCGCCGTCAGGCAGAACGATCCATTCAATATTGGCAACGACAGCGAAAACTGCCAACCACCCGACCTAAGTGAAGTGAGGATAGCTTTATCTAAACTCAAGCTTAATAAGGCCGCCGGATATGACGGCCTTCCCGCTGAGCTTTATAAAGCTGGCGGAGATGACTTGGTAAGCAACATCCACCAACTCATAAGCCAAATCTGGTCGGTTGAAAGCATGCCTGAAGAATGGAACCTCAGCATCGTTTGCCCGATCCACAAAAGAGGAGACCCTTTGGACTGCGCCAACTACAGAGGCATAAGTCTACTCAACATCGCTTACAAGATCCTATCTGCCGTAATATGTGAACGCTTGAAACCGTTTACCAACAACCTGATCGGCCCTTATCAGTGTGGTTTTAGGCCAGGAAAGTCCACAATCGATCAAATTTTCACACTTTGGCAAATCCTGGAAAAAACCTAAGAAGTCCAAATCGATACCCACCACCTATTTATCGATTTCAAAGCCGCATACAACAGCATTTATAGAGACGAACTATACAGAGCCATGTCTAGTTTTGGTATACCGCCCAAACTCGTCCGTTTGTGTAGGATGACGATGGAGAATTCCCGCTGCACCATCAGGGTCGGAAACGACCTCACCGACACATTCGATACCAAAAAAGGATTTAGGCAAGGCGATGCGCTGTTATGTGACTTCTTCAATTTGATTCTTGAGAGGATTGTGCAAAACTCCCGAGCCAACACCAGAGGCACAATTTTCCAAAAATCGGTGCAACTACTAGCATACGCCGACGATATTGACATCATTGGTAGGACTCCACGTGATGTCATAGCCCATTTGCTAGTATAGAGAAGGAAGCGGCAAAAATGGGTTTAGCAGTAAATGAGGGTAAGACAAAGTATATGCTATCAACACGAAAGGACACATAACATCGACGAATTGGACAGAACATCACAATTGACAGATATAACTTTGAGGTAGTACGGGACTTTGTCTACCTCGGCTCCGCTATTAACTCTGACAACAACATCTCGTCAGAAATCAAACGAAGAATTACTCTTGCCAATCGCTGTTTCTTCGGGCTAAGAAGGCAATTTAGTAGTAAAGCCCTCACTCGAACTACTAAGGAGATCCTTTATAAGACCCTGATCATCCCAGTCCTGCTCTACGGCGCTGAAGCATGGACCATATCAAAAGCGGATGAAGAAATCCTTGGTCGATTCGAGCGGAAAATTCTTCGGAAAATATTCGGTCCCGTTTGCGTTGACGGGCTATGGAGACGAAGATTCAACCACGAACTATACGAGCTGTACAGCGACATGCCCCTGGTCAAAAAACTCCGCATTGGATGTTTAAGATGGCTAGGACATGTAGAAAGAATGGACACCAATACTCCGGCTCGCAGAGTCTTCGATTCCCAGCCAGACGTCGGACGCAGTAGAGGAAGACCTCGTCTTAAGTGGCGCGCACAAGTGGAAACCGACCTCAACCAACTTGGAGTGCGCAACTGAAGGCAGTTAGCTAAGGACCGGGCTAATTGGAGAGGCATGTTGGTTGAGGCCCAGGACTGTAGCGCCACTTAAGACAAGAAGAAGATCCCACAAACAAACGATACAATTGCAACGTTTGCTGACGATACTGCTATACTAGCAGTTGGCACAACAATAGAGGAAACAAATATGAAATTACAAAACGCTCTAAACGAGGTTAATGAATGGACAAAATCTTGGTGGATTGCACTTAACGAGAGCAAATCGATTCATGTAGATTTTTCGTAAAAACGGATAAACAATTTGCTTGTATTTCTAAATACGGTTCGAAACCCGTTTGCAAATGAAGCGATGCGAAATTAAAATAGAAGTCGCATGTAACAAAGATATGCGAAGAACTTAAAAATAAATACAGAGAACTGTACTGGTTGCTAGGAAAATATTCGACGCACGAAAACACAAAAAAACTTTTATTAGGACACGTTAACACAACGGTCCTCCAAATTCTTGACTTCAAAGAACTAAGCCCTTGGATTTGGCCCGATAATAACAAACCACGCTATAAATTGCTGAAAAAGTAGGAACTCTTAAAGGAAAGTTACCTGACAAACATTTCATTACTCGTGATAAAAATATTACTAGATAAGTCGAATACGTCGTTGCAATAAAAATACTAAAAGGGTAGGTAGTGGTTTTAGTGAGTAAAACCCTCACACTACTTTGAGCACGGACTCATCATGTCTATGAAGATTACCATCAGCCCACGGAAAAAAATAAATAAAAACAATGTGTACGGGAACGGTTTTAAGCAAAAATCAGTAAAAATCAATTGTGCGGAAACAGACCTATTTTGTCAAATCTATCGGGGGTCAGTCCGTAACTATGAAAACGATTATCACTTAGACTATGATTTGATGTTTTAAGTGAGGCAAATAAAGTGAATTTGCCGACCTCAAAAACGTCTTATGATCTAACGTGATTTAAGATGTACCGTTGAAATGTTATCGTCAAACGATAATCACTTTTTTTACTGGTCAAAATTAATTTTGTGTTGTTGCTCTGGTTACGAGCTGTCATAAAAGCTACAAATATTTTTCATCAGGAAGAAAATGGCGCTGCGATCAATAGCAGCGTGGTATACCCCAAACATTTTGTGGATTTCAATACTATCTATGAAAGATAGTGAATGAAGAAATACCATGAGTTTCATTTCATATAAAAAAAATCTAAGAAAGTGAGGAAGGTTTAAATGAAATTCTTTTAAATTTGTTCTTACCCTAATGTCGGATCGGACTGGTACCCTCGATGTCGTAATATCACACGATAGTCTTACATCTTCTCCCTCATTGATGGAATAACGACGGGCATTTGCTGGCTGTTCTACTGAAGTTCCACGGTTTACAACAACTTCGGCAACCTTGGTAGTGTTGCCATATGCATTAGTTGCAGAGCAGTAGTAACGTCCAGCATCGGCGGGTGTAATTGCATTGAATCTCAAATATTGTCCATCAGCTTGAACGGACCTAGAAATATGAAACAAATTTGTAAGTCTCATTAGACTGACCTAAAAAATTAAATCCTTACCGTGGCAGTGGGCGATTATTTTCGGCATACCAGAGCACATCAATTGGTTGCGCTCCAGTTACTTCGCAAAGGATTTGAACGTTTTCGTTGGCTCTAACATTGATAGGCATCTCGGGGTGGAATGTTATATGGGGAATAGGAACCAATATCAATTCGGCGATAATGTATGTCACAGGATTGTTATCACGGTCGAAGGCATTGCAACGATATTGTCCAACGGCATCGGGCTCAACACGAGTGATTATTAAATTGTTCCTGTCAAGGCGGGAGCTTCTTGGCAGAGGATGTCCATCGACACGTTCCCATGTGGTTTTCAGTTGAGGCGAACCAGCTATGAATTAAATGATTAAAGGGCATTGCAACAGCGCAGTTGAATGGGTACATACAAATGTCACAGCTTAGCGTGGCAGTGTCTCCGATTTCGGTTCTATAAATGGAGCTAGCTGCTGCATCGGGATATGGTTGGTAATTAGGTCTGCTTGTATGTGGATGATCATCTTCTCCAAGTCCTAAAAAACAAAGAAAGTGCATTAACTATAGAGCTCACAAACATTTCATTGAAGGCTTATGCCAGTTAAACAATGCCGGATCCATTTAACTTACCGGTATCACCACGACTTGGAACAACGCGTACGGTTATGTACTTAGCGTCTTGGCCGGCGTTGCTGGTTGCCTGACAAACGTATACCTTAGCATCGTTCATTGTAACCCGGTAAATATGGAGGACGGCTTGCGATTGAGTGAATGCTTGCGCATCAAACGATGGTTTAATCTCATCGACCCATTGAACCGATGGTCTGGGTGTACCAGTGGCAGAACAAGTGATCTTCAGCTCATCACCTTCAGTTAATTCGATCTCTTCCTCGCTGGGGTCAAGTGTGATTACAGGTGCTTCCTCGATGATGATACTAACGGTGCCAGTCACTTTACCGACAATATTTTCAGCAACGCACTCATACTCACCGGCATCAGCCAGTGTTAGGTCAGCGATTCTAGATAAACGAGTCGCGTTAGAAAGTTCCGATCTATAAATGTTAGATCACCGACTTACGTTCCAGTTCCTGGGTAATCTTCTCTGTAACGGGTTGGCATTGGATAACCATCAACACGACGCCATGTCAACTTTGGTGTAGGTATTCCAGATACATAGTGGCAACTCAACGATGCAGTGCTGCCAACCTGTAGCCTTTGTGGCTCCGTTGGATAGAGCTCAATAGTTGGACGCTCACGGGCTGCAATCAAGTAAATAATTGATGAACATATAACAAGAAGTAGATATAGATTTGGAACAATCGTATTACCGACTCCAGTATTGAATGCTTATAATGGTTAGACATTTATAAATGAAAATGTGAGGTTAGTTTTTCTTTTTTTTTTGCGAAATTAAATGGTCACTATACTGTTAAAATTTAAAGTAAAAAAAATTTGAAAATTCTTACGTTCAACGTCGATAGTAGTGCTGGCTTGATCTGATCCCAGAGGACTTTCAGCAACACAGAGGAAGACGCCTCGGTTAGATGGCTGGGCATTTATGATGCGTAGTACATTGCCTGTTTGTTGGATGTTCGAATCAAGGGTGTCATGTACCTTTGTCCATTTTATGGTTGGATATGGTGTTCCACTTGCTTCGCATGTGATGCTGAAGTCTTGACCTTGAGTGATGACATTGTCCGGTTGGAGAGGCTTAATGGTTGGTGAAGCTCTGAAAAGTCAATTATTTTATGAAACTATCTGGTTGTGACATCCCTTATGACTCTTACCCGCCGCCGATTGGACCACCAGAACTACCGCCACGTCTTTCTTCAATTGTAACATAGGCTGTAGAAGTGTAGTTCTTTCTAGCGCGCTGATCCATTCCAGTACAGATGTATCTACCAGTGTCCCTTACGGTTGATTCGCGGATAACGAGCACATTGTCATTGATAATAAAGTTCCTATTCCAACGTAGAGGTGAACCATCCTTAGTCCAATCATAGACAAGTACTGTCTGAGTTCGGGGCTGGCAAACTAATTGAACACTATCACCATTATAACCCTGGAACTGTGGTGGTTCAATGTAGACCAGTTCACGTGCTGGTGGTGGGGGTGTAGCTTGATTGACATAAATATTGACAACACGTTCAGCGGTGCCAATAGTATTTGCAGCATAGCAACGGTAGGCACCCTCGTCAGATTTGCGAACTGTTGCGAAGATTATACGATCACCATCGATTTCGGCATCACGAGATAGTGCTCCACCAAGACGAGTCCATGAAACTGTTGGCTGTGGATTGCCAGTGACTTGACAATCGATTTCAATTGGACGGTATTCCTCAACAGTTATATGGGGTGTGTTGAGGTTAATAACAGGCACTGATTCCTGGCTTCTTGCTGTAATAAGGGGTTTTAGATTTATGTTTCTTAATATTGATCTATGATTTGGATGAAAGAAATTACTGACCGACTTAAAAAAATCAGTATATAAGGGAAAAATGGCAAAGCACAGAGTGTTTTTGATTAAATTCAAAGAGAAGGGCTTTTGAATACATGACACGCTGTTTTGACAAAATAACATTAAACACCTCTTAGATTTCCAGGGACTAAAGTCAAAATTAACGTTTTTGTGAAACGATAATAGTTTTTTGAATAACGATACTGTTTTTTTAGGAAACGATACTCGTTGTTTTTCCGAAATGATATTCATTAATTCTTTCGTATACCCTTGGGTTTAATTAACCTTTTTATTTGGAGTTATTTATAAAAAACAAACATTTTTGAGGAGAAATAATATTTCCGGTTTTCTGTTTTTAGTTTAGACAGGGCTCATGGAAACATTCTCTTCTATCTCACAAAATCTTTTTCATTTGCAGGGTCACATCCATCTCATATGCCGCACTGAGACCTGTGCTTTTGGGTGAGGTGAAAGATGACCTTGGTAACGACCGTATCAAAAACAGATGAATACATTTTTGGGCGTTACGAGACCTGGAGAAAAAACCTCCGCATTGGGCGTTTAAGTTACAAACAGATGATGAGTAAATGAACACCAAGACACTGGACCGCCAAGTCTTCGAATCCCAGTCAGATGATAGGCGCAGTAGAGAAAGATCACGCCTTAGTTGGTGAGCACAAGGAAAATCCGCATTAACTTATTTTAACTGAGAAACTGGGGGATGATAAAGTCCCATTTTTGTTAAGATGCAGACTTCTTCCAGTATACATAGCAACTTTCAAGTCGAAAGTGACCATTGAAATAATAGCTTGGCGGTTTGTAAGCCGATAATAAGGAGGGGCGAAATTATATTTCATAATGGTTAAAGTCTAGTTCCATCCCGGACTTAAGCAACTTAAAAATCGACGGTGGCATTTAAAATATTTACTAGCTTGCCGATTTGTTAAACATCTTATCGTATCGGAAGCTCGATCTAAAAATTTTATCGCGTTTAGGTCGTAATGTAGTGGTAAAATTTGTCAAATTTATTTTATGAGGTTATATAGACATGCACCTGCATCGAGGTTTTTTTTGTAAACTGGGAAGCTTTAAATCAGTTGTTTTGGTGATGATTTTGTCATCCTCGCAGCCTGCATTTTGAAGGTTTGAACTATATTGGAGCACTATTAACACTGTTTGAAACTGGTGAATTGAAGATATCCGGTTTTTTCTAAACTGTATTTGACATATGAATTTTTGACCAGGAGGGTAGATGGACACATATTTTTGATTTGATATTTTTTGATAATTTCTCAGAAGGAATTGATCTAGTATAACTTCTCATATAGCGTCATATAAAGTCTTATTCATTTTGAAAGACAATAAATGGTTTTATCTTACAATTCCATTGTTTAGAAATGGGATTCGTCAATTTGACAGTGCATAACCTTGTCTTGTGTTAAAAATGGGTAGCAATTTAGAGTTAGGACAGCTTTATCGTTATGTTCTCAGAGAGGCTCAATGTCTGTTTCAGAATCGGGGTTCAAATATCGTAAGTAACAAACACGTAAGCATTTTCACTGACAATCATCCACGAGTATAAAACTGACATGAGCAGCTTCTCATATTTGTCGTTTGGAGACGGCGTTAAATTGTAGGTTCCATTGTTGAAGGCGAAAATGTAAAACATCGCACACACCAAAATGAATATATAAGCTGGGTTTGAGAACCTGCGGGTATGCATTAAAACTGTCATGAGCAGCTTCTCAATTTTTTTCGTTTGGAATCGGCGTTAAACTTCAGTTTTCCATTCTTTGAAACAAAAAAGCATTCAAATACGTGTTCTAAACAGTTTATGAAATAAACTCTTGATTTATCATCCTTAAGTACTTTTCCCAAATATATATATTTTTTTAATAATTTTCTTTAAAACTAATTAAATGTATACCATATTTAGCAGCTAACTCCTTAGCATATCCTTGTTAGCATGCGTGTAAAATATATACAAGTAGTTCATATATATCATAACTAAACATTAAAATCATCTCAAAACTTACGTGATATTGTGATGGATACTTGATCCTCGAATGTCTTGCTACCGGCCTGGGCTTGACAGATGTACACACCCGAGTCTGTGATTTGCAGATCGCGCAAGTAAAGCGATCCATGATCTTGTATAGCTTGATATGGCAGACGTCCATTTAACTTGTACCAAGTGACCAGGACAGGTGCCTATAAAACAAGAACTTAATATAATTCATCCTCTCTATAGTTGACAATTGAGAATTTACCCTGTTAACTGTGAACATTCCGGAACAGAGTAGAGTCAGTGATCCACCAACTGGTATAATGCTGATTTCTGGAGATGCGATTGCGACTGTAATTTCGGTATCATATGGTGGTGGTTGAGAAGTTGTTGTTGGCATTGGTCGATCTAATAAAAATACGAAATTATTTAGTAATCAGATCCTAAAGGATTAAAGTTGAAAACATAGTTAGTCACATGATTGGTGATATTATGAAGTTTGCTGATCACTAAAAACACTACATCAGACAAAGATCACTTCAAGATTGTGCTTGTATTAGTTACCCTTTCTAGGACTAAATGAACATACATTGTTCGTAAAGTATTTTATTTGTTGAACAGTTTAACAGAGAAGTAGATATACATATAGACTATTTTTTGGAATGATTCAAAAAATGTTTTAACAATAATAAAAGAGACTAAGAAAAATAAAAGATTATATTGTGCTGAATAGTGTGATGTATAACTTTAGAAACTACAAGATAAAGTCGTTTATATATCAGGTAATTTCCTTATACTTGCTGTAGGCGGTTTGAGGACTCGGGGCTACACTTTCTACTACTTACCATCAAAAGCATTTTGACCTCACTTAAACTTACAAATGGAAATATGGGTCGTCTTGAGATACCTATGTACTATCGGTTCACTTGAACTTGACGACTAACGGGGCAGTTCAGACGCGAGATTTAGTGATCCGAAAAATATAGTCCTACTATTGGGGATAACTGGCAATAAATCTGGTGCTACAGGTGGACATAGTATGCCAATTTTTTCTTATTGTCGTTCCCGTATGTAATTGAAAAAGAAAAAGCTTATGAAAGACCAAAAACCCTTCTACAAAAATCATCAAAGAAATTAGACCTGTTCTGGTACAAATATTTTGTTTAACGATTTTTTTTCAAATGATTACTTAAAACCGTTCTAGTGCGAAATTTTGCAGTAAGATCAGCAAAAGAAAATAAGGGAAAAGACCTATTTACCTACTGCAGAAATTTCTGTTGATTGAAAGTGTCAAATCAATTGTTTTGACATGTGTTTTATTTTGAAGCCATTTAATTGGTGTAGGGATGGTCGACATAAGCTTTTACTTGTATTAACAAAATTCACCACGGTCATTGTAGATTCGAAGTGTCCTATCTAAATAGTTACGCTAGTAGCATCCGTATCACATACAAATTTTTCATATCCCCAATTTTGTTTTTGAACTTTTTTTACGAAATTATGATAATATGTTCTAGATATTACACTTTTTATGAATGAGACTAGGGTACTGCATCATCCTATAAAACCACATTTTGCCAAAAACTTTGTTTGCGCAAGCTGCAATAGAAGACGAACAGGAAGAAACAATAGGACCTATCTTCTTATAAAATGATCCAATAGAACCAATTATAGAAGAAGTAGCTATACAATTTTGTTCCTTACATATTTTTAATTTTTTTTCTAATTGTCAATTCTTATTGAAGATTTAACAAAAATACATGTAGTTCTCAGATATTGCAAATAATTATCTGAATTTCATCAAAGCAAATCAGAAATGGACTGTCATCCTTTTAACAGTTCAAAAACCAAAAACTACTGTTATTTTGTTTGAACCGAAAGCTGATTGTTCGATCGTTAAAATTTAAATTTAATTTTGTTGAAAATACGAACAAATTTGGAAGGGTTCGCGAAGAGTTTTCGAAAATTACCTTAGTCTTTCACATAGAACATCGATCAGGATTAGTTTGATCTTTAAAAAATAATAAATATAAAAATAAAACTCCATGTATAAAGTTTCATGCACTCACAAAATTTTTAAATAATATTTAAATACATAATTACTAATTGTCTGTTGAAAACGGTTATGTTAAAAAAAAACTTGGACTTGTGGAATTATCAATAATTGTGTTCCTCGAACAACCATCAACAAAATGATATAGACGAAGCGATTTGGGGACAGTTACATCGTAGCCTATATGTTTTCGAAAACTGAAAATGTTTGGCAAAACTTCAGTATTTGATTAAGGTTTCGGGTTCATGTTTTCGGTTGATCGCAAAGCCTTATTTTTCGAAAACTGAAAAATGTATGGTAAAACTTCAGTTTTTTATGAAGGGTGTTCGGGTGTACGGGCTCAGTGGCGCGATAGTAAGTTCGATTAACTGCCGTGCAGAAGGTTTGGGGTCGATTCCCAGAAGGTTTGGTTTCGATAAAACAGGAGGTCGCCGCCATCGTGCAAGAAATCCACACGCACACATGAATAGCTGTGAGAGAACTAGACCCTGGGTACTGTAACGAGACTGTTGCACCAACAAATTGTATTTTTTTTGTTCGAGTGTTGCATGGATTCCCCTATTGTTATCGTTCTTTTGTTAATTGCTGTTCCATACACACAAATAAGTTAAAAATAATTTATAACTTCTGACGGTAAAAAATTTAACTTTTGAAATTTCTGTTGGTAATGGCCGTGTTCCGGGTTTTAGTTTTACCAAGTTAACTATGCTGATGCACTGTTCTCATTGGTCAATCGACCATTTCAGTCACGTGACATTGGAGGGGAAACGACTGACTAACGAGTTGAAAATTTACGCATGGACACTCAGATATTAAAGAAACAGCTGATTTTGCATCCAAAAAATGATTTTGCATCCACCCGTCATGAAATTGTTTTTGATTTCAGTAGCATTACCCAATATTATGGGTTTATTTAGGTTATTTTTTTTACTTTTTTGATAAAGAATAATTATTCTCAATAGATATACCTTTATAAGTAAATAAAAATCTATAAATATGGAAAAATGAAACTACAAAATAAGGGTTGGCATAGTTTGACATTTACCTTGCTTATCAATATGATTTTGCCTTCTACATTACCTCACCTCATTTTTCAATTTTATTCTAAAATCCGGAACACGGCCAATCAGTAAACTGTCAGTTCTAAAAGTGACAAGGGGTTTGTTTTGATATGTGCTTTATGTCAGTTGTTTTTTGAAAGTTAAACGAGCTGATACTGGTCGCGATACTAAGATTACACTTGAATAAAATCTTACCTACATTTTCAAGTAAACGTCAAATGAAATGGTGATGCTTATTCTACATCAAAAATCTAACTTAAACAAACCTTTAATATCGGTTTGTTTAATTGAAAAAAAAAATAAATTATTTTTATGACAGCTTGAAACGAAATAAGATTTTTTAATAGAACCTGCTTAGTCTGACATTTCCCCTCAAATGTCATGTGATTCAATTGATCATTTGACCAATCAGGACCGAGATTAGTCTAGACTCTAGAAAATCTTACAATCTGAGTTTTGAAACGCGGTCATTGTAATATGGCGCCATTCAAACCAAATCAGATACATTTAGTTAGAAATATTTAAGTTACTTATGAAAAAGTAAAAGCACTTTATTTATTTTTTTAAGTCATACCATTTTATGCTCAATTTATTTTAAAACTAATTTATTTTTAAAACTAAGACTCCGGAAAATAAATTTAGTCCTTATCTTACAAAACTAGGTTTTAAAATAACGTAGTGTCCATTAAGGCGTTACATTTAAAAACGTCCTAAAATACAATTCAAGCCCTTCTACATATACGGCCTCATGTTGTGTAATTCGGCGATGAGTCCTTAGACTATTTTACGAATAAACTTCTGAAAAAAGCGTATTCTAAAAAACCTATAATATGTGAAGATGTTTTTTTTACTAAACGCTATAGCATTAGTTGATGCTATTGATGCAAAACCTTGTTTGCAGGGATACCAACACAAACCTGGATAATTTTAACAAAAGTCTAATATTCCTTCCGGTGCGTAGATTGTTAAAGGTATCCCATTTCGAAAAATTAGTAAGCTTAGTTTCGAACCTACTTGTTAGTGTATACATCCTATCTACGGAAACATATAAAACATTAAGCCTAAAGGACGGACAGCTACATTTTGTAGTTTTTGTTTGTTTTGTTTGAACACCCACACAGTGTTGTTGTTCATCCAAACGAAGGATATACATATCTACACATAGAAATTGAGGGACAGACTTTGTTTTTTTTTTGAACGA
Organism: Rhingia campestris; assembly: GCA_932526625.1. Classification (NCBI taxonomy): domain Eukaryota; kingdom Metazoa; phylum Arthropoda; class Insecta; order Diptera; family Syrphidae; genus Rhingia; species Rhingia campestris. Next base: position 82,743,700 of record OW052182.1, read on the forward strand.
ATAGACTACAACAGAACAGAACATGAAATGATTCCCAATTTTTGTGTTTGTTTGGAGCACCTGTTCTGGATGAAAGAGATGGTGGATTCTGGCCCGAATTGTTCGAACAATTTGTATTTATAATAGACAGTGATCCGATATAATGGCCTTTGTCATCATGGACGAAATATTTCTTGTTTGTGACGATTGTATTATTTGGCGTCAAAATCGTCAAACCATATCGGCTACAACACGGCGTTCTTTCACTTAACTGCTCAACATCAGTTACCGGAACTACTGCTTAATATATATTACAGGAGGGTGAGGAATATTTATGAGCAAAATGAGAAAATGGATTCTTGTTACTGTCGAAAGAGAGATAGAAGATAACTTACCTGAGCCAGTGTTTTGACAACGATCACCGTAGTAGCCAGGCTTGCAGCGGCATTCGACGTATCTATCGCTCTTACTGCACGATTCAGCACCATCACTGCATGGGCATTGTAGGCAGGCGCCAAAGGAAGAACCATTTACATCACTGGTATCGCGGTAGTACATGGCTGAACAAGACTGACAACTGATTCCGGTGTAACCGGCTGGGCATTGGCACATTTCAATATCAGTGACACGTGCTGCACCTATTTCAGTACCAGATTCACCGGCTGACTCAAGGATCACATTGCCGATCGAGGACGAACGAGTAGGGATTTTCGGAGTGGCACGGATAAGAATATATTCCAAATTGGCAAGAACTGTCATTATATCGATGCGTGATGCGCGGATACCGTTATCACGGGTCCAGTTCTCCTCTTCGTGAAGACTTACTGCGATCTCCTCATCATCGATCGTATCAGGGTGACGAGTCCATACCAATTTGAGTCCGTTACCGATGAGGATCACATCCTTGCCGGGTTCAAAGCTATTTGGTTCTTTTGTTTCGACGCGGAGTATGAAGGAGAGCTTGCCGCCATATGACTTGAGGCGATCACCGGCGATCGTGTTCGGGAGGCTCCAGTATTTCTGAGAGTATGATGGAGTGCTGTAGGTGTACATGTTGCTGCCGATGTCGAGGTCCATGTTTCCGGTGTCCAAAAGGTCACCGTTTTCATCGGTAATTTGTGGCAGGTATTCGAGGAATGGAATTGGGATAAGTTGTCTATAGAGATTGGCATTGTAGCATTGGTTTGATGCTCCAGAACAGAAACATTCTGAGCAACCATCAGGGTTTGAGGCACTCAGTCCGAATGAACCACGACGACATTGATCGCAGAATTGTCCCACAACATTTCGCTTACACTGACAGTATCCGCGATCACAGGAAGAAGTTCCAGCACTGTTGCAAAGGCCACAAGTGCCTATATCTACGCCCGATGGTTGGCAGCTTCGTGGTGAGCCGTCGGTTGCATTTCCTGAAAAGCCATGAGAGCACTCATCACAGAAGTCGCCCATGGTATTGTCACGGCAGTTCTACAATGGAAGACAATGAAGCAAACACTTGTTAAGATCGAAGAAAAAATTACTTACCAAACAGACTCCGCTCTCAGGGTCGCATTCTGTTGAGTGTCCGTTGCACTCGCAGGGTTCACACAAGCCGAGGTAAAGGCCAGATTCAAATGTCCTCTTGTAGCCTGGTGCACAGTCTTCGCAAGATAAGCCGGTATATTCAGGTGGGCAACGACATTCCTCGACTTCATAGGCACGATTGGTTCCACGGTTGGTTGGGTCAGCAGTGTCCAAGCTAACGTAGGTCAGGGTACCGTCCTTAGTGACAGTTGTGTAGGTGGCCTTAATGTAAATAGATTGAATATCGGCCAAAGCCATAAGCAGATGTTCACGGTTCACAGTGATACCATCGGAGCGCTGCCAAGAGCTTTCCAAAATCGGAATAGTGTAAGTTTGGGAAACACTTGGGTTCACCACCGACTTGCGGAAATGGTGGATAGATATGTCATTGGCCTGAAAACGAAAAAATGCATACAGCTGCAACGTTTAAATATCCTGTGAGACTTTGTATACTTACACTCTTGATAACAACATCGGGAGCAACATTCCTTGAGATGTGACCACCGGGCAGGGGGCTGTAGCTAAGTGTGTAGTTCAAATGACCGCCATACGAAGTCACCTTATCACCCAAGAAGTCAGCTGGGAGGCTCCAGTAAAGAACGTCATTTGGCTCAGAACGACCAAAAGTCAGTTGACTATTGCTTTCATAAAACTTAACGGGAATTGGTTCGTGGCTGTCGTAACCTGTGATCAAGTTGAAGCCATGTGGAGCGCGGGAACGTCCGAAGTTTGTGGCCACTGAACTGCGGTACCACGAGCTGCTGGAACATTGCTTGGCGACTCCCATACAGAAGCACTCAATGCAGCCTGAGTAAGTGAACGAGTTCAGGAAGAATGACGATGGTGCACACTCATCGCAACGAGATCCAGTGACATGAGATTTGCATTCGCAAGTACCATCTGGCCGTGGGGCTAATGTACCTTCTGCATTGCATTCATTATCTGGTCGTGGATAGCAACGACCTATTGGAACTAGTGGACTACCTGTATAACCGTCGGCGCAGAATTCACAGCGACGACCAGTATAGCCCTCGAGACAGTTGCAGATAACCTCCCCATCGGAATTCAGCGAGCATCCACTGGCAAAGTTGTTTTGTGGGTTTGTCAGTGGGCATGGGCATGGTTTGCATTGTATTCCACGGCGAGGATCACCGAAAGTACCGGCTGGGCATGGCTCAGGCTCATCTGGAACACATCGGCCTAACCATGGACCTCCTGGCTGGCGCACAAAGCCTGGGGCACAACGTTCGCATGAGTCTCCATTGTATCCAGGTGGACACGAGCACTGTTCTACCAACGATGCAGATCCCAAGCCGCGATCATTAACCGCCGCTGAGTCCATGTTTATATTGGTCAACTCGACTTCCCTTTCAGTGGCATCGATATAACTCAAACGGATCAAGATGTTATCAACGTTAGCCAAGATCATCATAATTTCCTCTCGAGTTGCACGTCGGCCATCAGGTTTCTGCCAGTTGCCAGCGGTGAATTGCACAGTCATCTTGTTGTTCACATTCGGTTGTGTGGGAGTCCGACCACGGTGAGTCAAAGTGTAGCCGTTTCCAGTGATGATGACATCGGGTGATTCAGTTGGACGACCGAAACCCTGATATTGTACATCATACTTCAGGTAACCTCCGTACGAGCGTAGCTGTCCACCTTGATAGTCGGATGGTAGTGCCAAGTAGGGCAGTAGGCGACTGTAACCCACATCGGAAGCACGGAACTGTACGCCATGATGGAGATTAATCACATTGTGATCAGTCGATTCACTTATCTTTATATCTTGGTATGGGCGGATTTCGACTCCTACGACACGGTGAGATGTGATTGGAGGCTGTAGCGAGTATGTAAACAATTCGGCGCTCTTGCAAGTCTTTGAGACCCCAAAGCAGAAGCAGTTAATGCAGTCGTCTTCTCGCTCAGCCAATTTATTGAAGAATCCGGCTGGGCATACTCCATCATCGCCAGTCACAGATACCAGGGTATCGGGTGTGACAAACAATGTTCCCTTGGTGTTGATTATTTCACAGGAATAGGCTCCGCTATCGGCAACTTGCATATCATTACAGAAGAGGGTTCCCAAACCACCATAAGTCTTTGACACGCACTTCTCGGGCACATGACCCCAGTTGAGACGCCATACGATCACTGGAACTGGAACACCAGTTGCGCGACATGTAATATTCAAAACGCCTCCAGGTGGAAGGATAACCCTAGGTGGTGGTGGTCGAATAACCGCTGGAGCAGCTGTAAATAAATTATTTAGTTTCATCTGAAGGGTTATCTGAAAAGAAAATGAACACTTACTGCAACCGATTTCGTCCGATCCGTCATTACAATCGTTGGTACTGTCACAATGGAACGACTTGGGAATACAATGTCCACTCCTGCACTGGAATTCGTCATACCGGCATGGGGAACCGCTTGGTTCAGCATCACAACTAGCCTCATCGGAGTTATCTCCGCAATCGTTCTCACCATCACAACGCCAAAGACGATCGACGCACTTGCTGTTTCTGCACAAGAACTGATTGGGGTGGCATTGGCGACCATGACTACAACTGTGCTCATCTGATGCGTCCGAGCAATGTGGAATTCCGTCACATATCTGGTTCTTATCGATACACTCGCCATTCATGCAGGTAGCCTGGTTCTCGTGGCAAGCTGTTGTTGGACGTTCATCAATAGGGTTGTCTAAAAGGATAAATTTGATTGGAATTAGCTTTTAAAAAGCACGTGTCTTAAGTCCGCCCTATAAAAGTCTTTACCGGAGTGCCCAATTCATTTGAAAGCAGAGGGAAGAGAAAAATTGGTTTTAAGAAATTTTCAATATTATTCGTCGGGTATGGAGACACAAACACACACATGGTTAAGTGAGTGCAGTATGACCATACCCAGGTATTGCCATACCTAGGCCAAAAAACTCAAGACCGATGTGCGGCACAGTACCATACTTGATCTTGGTGGAAGGCGCTTTGTATTTATGAACTCCCCAAGCTGAATGTAGCATGGAATGTTTGTTTGTTTTGATGCTTAGAAGTTATTTTCCATTTTTATTACACTTATTGAGCGGGACGATTCTCTGTCATACTTACATCTTTCCACAGTCAAGTGAACGGAAACGGATTGTCCTGGAATGTGTGTTGGATAGCCAACAGCTTCGCAAATGTATTTACCGGAATCATCAACCTAGAAATGAAATAAAAAATAGTTACTAACTCTTGTAAGGTACATTTTGTGCTGATAAACATTTTTTTTTTTAAACCATGCACTTTTAAGGGGTCATTTTAAATATGAGGGTCTGTCAATGACGTATGATCCTTAGAATGAAATAAACAAAAACATCACATGTCTCTTCAATTAAATGGTGATTGTATTTAGATTTATGCTGAACCCTTTTGGAGGGGCATTTTAAACCATTTTTTAATTTTTTTCTATGGAGGCTAAATCAATTTTTCTGAATTTATCTTGCTTTTCGCATGTATATATGTACACTAGTCGGCATAAGTATTTTGACGAAATAAAAATCGTGCATTTTTGAGTTTAACTTCTAAATGGCTTGACAAGAATTCATGTTTATTTTTTCATTTTTATATATAACTAATACAAACTTAAAAATAGGCAAACAAATATTTTTTCATAGAAGTCAAAAAAGATATAAATTAATTTGTAATTTCGTGTGTTGGCATAAGTATTTTGACAAGTATATAACTCTAAGAAAAAACATTTTAAACTTAACAAAAGTAAATAAATAAAGAAGAATTTAGTAAAATATATAACCTCCTTTGGCTTCAATAACTTTTTGAAAGCGTCTCGGTTCTGGTTCTACTAAATTTTGAAGAATCTCTGGAGATATCTCTTCCCAAAGGGAAGTGACCTCAGAAATCGTCTCCTCTCTGGTTTTATATAAAGAAACTGTTCTTTTGCGTTTCAAAAGAGACCAGACGTTTTCTATTATATTTAAATCTGGACTTTGAGGCGGCCAGTCCAAAGTGGCAACACCAACATCCTTCAAAAATTTAGTTATCATCCGGGCTTTGTGGCATGGGGCATTGTCCTGTTGCAGGATAAATGATTCACCAATAAGCCTACCTCCGGAAGGAAAGGCATTATCATTTAGGGTTCTTAAATATTGACCTTGGTTCATCGAGCCGGTGATAGGAACCAATTCACCCAGGCCATTATACGCAACACATCCCCAGAACATGACAGAGCCTCCACCATGGCTCACTTTTTGACAAACGGGGCGTCTTTTTTGCCTTTCTACCTTTGGCAATCTAACGTAAAATTTGTTTTTTGATGAGTGATACTCAAAGGAGCTTTCATCGGTCCATAGAACGCTTCTCCAGTACTCCTTTGGCTTGTGCAGATGTTCCTTTGCGAAAGACAGTCTTTTAAGCTTGTTTACCTTTGATATGTACGGCACGTCCTTAGCTTTAAATGTTTTAAAATCTCCTTCCATTAAACGTCGTCGGACAGTGCGCTCACTGATTGGATTCGTTGCCGTCAAATTCCATTGATTTGCAGCAGTTTGAGGCTTCAGGAATATATTTCTTTTAAATTCCCGTAGAAGGGTTCGGTCTTCAGTGGGCGTTGTTTTGCGCTTAGCACCTGATCTCATTAGGTTTGTGATGTCATTATGCTTTTTAAACTTATTGATTTGATAGTGCACAGTTTGACGCGACACATTAAACTCACTTGCTATGTCTTTTACTGCCGTTCCAGCGTTAAACTTCGCTACCATTGAAGATCTGACAACCAAACTCAACTCAGCCGTTTTACCCATGGTTTTTAATAAATTTTAATAAATGTTTATTTTGTTATCAACGTTTAATGTAAATTAAAGTTAACTACACAAGTTTTTTGGTTATCACGTGCTCAAAACTGTTAAAATATTTACACAAAGTTTCCGTCAAAATACTTATGCCACGTAAAAATTCTTTGTCTGCATGCGTTCTTATCAGCAGAAAGAGAATGCAAAAGGTAAACAATACAAAACTTGGCATGCATAGAGCTAAAAATAGATTCTTTGTTTCGCGCATCATTTTTGCACCTTTGTTTTAACGATACCAAGCAAAGTTAGTCTCAATAGTCACAAAAAGGTTTCGTCAAAATACTTATGCCGACTAGTCTATATTGATAAAAATATATATTAGTGACTAAATTTCTTTTTTGTGTACGACTATCTATTTTCCCCTTAGAATGACTTTTTTTTAAGTTTTCGGATTGCCATAACAAATTAAAGTGGTCTATGTGACTATATTCTTCAATTATTAATTAAATTTACATAAAATTAATAAAAAGTTTGTAACCCCGATTTTGGGGAGACTTTTGAAGACCCTCAAAGACATGTGTTATTTACTTTTTTTTTCTTTGATTGGTTAGCCCTAGAATATGTGTACTCTTTGTGCCATCTAAGATTTTTATACCCTATCCCATAGGGGGGTATATTAGTTTTGATACTTAGTTTGTAACATAGAGAAATAATTTTGCTACATATACCTCAAAGTATATGGATCGACTCAGAATCGCTAGCTGATTCGATTAAGCCATGTCTGTCTGTCCGTCCGTCCGTCCGTCCGTCCGTCCGTCCGTCCGTCCGTCCGTCTGTACGTCACCGATTTTTAGGCCTTAAATTTTGAGCTAGGATAATGAAATTTGGTATATAGGATCCTCGTCTCTGCCTACAGAACAAGTGTAAAAATTTTTGAAATCCGCCCACTGCCACGCCCCCTTTTAAGAAAAACTCAGTTTTTGACCAAACCGTAAGGAATTTTAAAAAAGTTTCTGAACAACATATTTAGACAATATTAATATCTATATTTCGTCCATATAAAGTTTTTTGCCACGCCCACTTTTTGGGGGCGTTTTTAATTAAAAACTGTTTTCGGTCAAATTTTAAATTTTTCGAAAAAAATTTTGATGCAGAATCATTAACATTATTAATATGAACATTTCGTCTGTATACCATTTTAACCCACGCCCACTTTTTGGGGGCGTTTTTATATAAAAACCATTTTTATACACTACCCCATAACATATGCAGGAGAAAACCTTGTCTTTTGTAGAACCGCAAAATTGTTTTGTAAGCAGTCTGAAGAACTTGTTGTCACTATATCATTTTTTCTATTTTATCCACATCGTGTTTTTAGCCATGTCCCCTTTTTTGGGGATTTTAGTTTTATGGATAGGATGGGATAGGGTATTCAACGATCCGCACAGCGGATTGTAGCCTTCTCATATTTTTTTATTTAAATACATCTTGGCATCGAATGGCATCGCAGGAAACTGCCAGTGGCTTTGTGACTTAGCAAGCCGTGATAGGTTATGAATTGGCCGTCCTCTTACCTCTCAGGCCCTTGTGGTTTCATGTTGATAGTAAAGCAAACCAATACATATTCAATTGCCTAGAAAAATGATTCATCTTCGACTCGAGGAAACTAAAGCGACGAAACGCCATATTCAGCATTTACTCTATTAAATGGACCGCAGATCTCGCTGTAAGTGAAATAAGATGCTAAATCTCAGGTGGTCTTTAAATTTGCTCAACTGTAAGCGCAGTCGAAGTAAAATAAGAAGTACCTACGAGAATCTGCTAAATGGGCGGCACTCAAGACCCTCATATCTTGAAATTCATATGGCAAGCAAAATGTACTTCAGATAGTTCTATATATGTATTCAGGTAGGTTGTCGCTAAAATATATTTTATGGAAATGTATATACAATGCTTAGATTTGTGATATAAATTCTCGATAAAGGCTTCCAACGTATTAACAATGTAGACCGCCAATGAAATAAGAATGATAATGACGAGCTGTTCAATTATTCAAACCCTCGATGAAAGCTTTCACTTAAGTTCCCTGCTTGACAGCACAATCAACTGCAATAGAGCAACACGTCGGACTTAAGAATCTCCTTACTCTGCTTATACTGTATTCGAGGCGGCATTGGACGTCATAAATCAAAGGTCTCTGGCGTTTGTCATGAGTTCATGACCTTTAGCAGGATAGCAGCGATTGTGTTGGCAATTTCAGACGAGAAGCTGGCTTTTAAGTCTTGTAGTATCCTTTGGCGGTAGATATAAATGCGGGATTACAAAGATACAAACAAATGAAAGATGGAGTCGGCTGGCTACTCCAAATCGCCCTATTGAGATGAGTCACTCAGCGATTTTTTTGTTAGCCGTTACTCCCGCTGTAATCAAATTTTCCCGAAGTTAAATTCTATAAAAAAAAAGGAAGTTCAGACGCTGCCCTGAATTCAATGTAGCTATGACCTAATTTTCTTCAAAAAACCTGGGACCTACAATCCCAACTGAGGAAATTGTGCACCACACAGTGACTCTAGGTCGATTGGTGATAGTCCAGTAGCGAATTATGTTGATAAATCCACTCAAAAAAGGAAGTAGTCGGAATTCGACTGGGTTTGGGATCAGAAAACAGGAGTAGGCCTCGACGGCAAATGCACGCCCCTATTGTTCCAACGTAGAATGGACTGAGCGGGATAGGTGAACAAAAAATTAGAACCATACCTGCGAATGAGACCATGTCATATTGCCTTACTCTGTATATGTCCTAGTACTAGATAGCGTCTATTTAGTTTTAAACACCTACCGCAAACTAAACAGTAGTTCTCCATACTTTGGGCTACTAAGTCCCTGGTTCAGAAGCAACCTTTTCTTTTTTCACTGCCTCATCTCTTGCAAAAGTCTGACAATTATCCATGAGTATACAACTGTCATGATAAACTTTAAACTTTTTTGTGCCAAAAATATAACTTCACACTCACAATATTAAAGAAGCTAGGCTTGAGGCTCTGTGTGACCTGTGATTGCCTAATATTTATTTTTCATACAATACTCTTTAATGGTAGTGTTCCATTACCGGTACCTATAAATGATACAAATCATTAGCTTACCTGAATATTTGGAATTTCCAAGCGTCCATTTTTGTCAACAAATCCAGCTGGTAAGGGTCTACCGCCTGGGCGGCTCCATTTAACCTTAGCCCTGAGTGGACCTTCGTCACGACAACGGAAGATAACTTCACGACCTGTGCAGAGAAAGAGATCACAATTAGTTAACGTTGGTATATAAGACCGCTTTTTACTACTGGCGGTGCAGCTAGCAGTCGGCAAGCTCTGTGAGATACAAGATAGATACAAGATATAAACAAAGTGTTGTTCTTAATATTAAATTTTTGGTACAACTACGTAACGTGAAGGTTGCACAATATTAAATTTTGTAATTATAGACATAACGGATCTTCACGTGACGGCAGATGTACCTACTCTACTTTATATTATATACATTTATGTTGGATATATTTTACTGTTCATAATATTTTATAGGGTGCAGCTTTAAAACACATTTTAGAGGATTATTTTAAAATTTAACGGGCGAGGAAGTCTTTAAAATTTGGGCAGCTTTTTACCACATTGAAATACGTCAAACTTTTTGAAACTATCAATAGATTTATTTTTTTGTGCACAAAACTACTATTGTTGAGATTTCGGAATATGGAATAGATGGAACACGCTTACTGAGGTGTTTCAACCGTTCCGTGTTCCGATTCTTACGAGATATCCAACAAGTCCTTAAGAAGAACACGATTCGATACCTCAGAAAGCGGAGATTCTGGGATATGGTAAGACTTAAATTTGTTGGATTTGTCTCCTCAAATAAAAAAACACCTTTTGGCAGCAACATTCTGCCGCAACTGTCTCGCGACAATTCATCGTTCATCACAATTTCTAATAAAAGAACATTGCTGGTTATTTTGTATTAATCATGAAGGAAATTCATCATTACTATGAGCTGCGAAGTAAGGAAACTGTTGTTTGACAGAAAAAAAGATAATCTCCGATGAGGCCCAACAGAGGAAAATCTTTGAGGTCGGTGCGTTCACTCATGCTTAGATACTTTAGAACCTTAGGACACACTAAAGGGTTTCCATTATGATGAGGCTCTTAGCCTTACAGCTGCAAAAGCTTCGGTCTGTCTGCCAATTGCATCTAAGGGCACTAGATCTAGGATAGGGTCTAGAGATGCGGATGAATGGTTCGTTGTTCTCCGCTTATACATATACAGGCTGATCTTTGAACTTTCCGCAGATGGTTATGGTTTGTGATTGTATTGAGAGCCATCCCCCAGACATTAATACCCTGTATATTGATAAGAGTCTAATGATTGCCATAAAGTAATGTGAATATTGGCCTATTGGTTCAATTTCTTGTCCAAGATCAGGCCCTTTTATTTTTGGTTATTAGTTTTGAAGGGTTAATGTGCTGACCTTTGGATTATTCGGCCCTATCATAGTATCCGTTTCGAAAGAAAAATTCTCCGATTTTGTACGAATAGGAACATTTTGCTCCATGGCAATCGTTCCGATCAGTTGTTCCTTGATCGGAACATTTCTCCGACAAAGCGTAATGCACATCGGCAGTCTACTTCAGTTTCTTCATTGCGATGGGTTGCATTTTTTGCATCTATTTTTGACAGTTACACGTCAATTTCTCTCCGATGGTCTCCCACATCTTCTCGTCGCGGAAATATTTTTAAGTGAACAAAAGTAAACAATAAAATTATTTTATTGAAGTTTTTGCTGATTTTTTGTCGAAAACTTGTGTTTTAGGCAAAATTAAAATAAAAAAAACAAGCACCACATAATAAGTGCGCTTTGTTGAGTTGATTCATGAGACACCCAACGTAGCTCAGATTTAACAAAAGGACACCAAAAGAGGTTTCTAATTTTAGCTGATGTCAAATGAATGCATTAATGCACCTTCGGAAAACGGATACTATGAATGTAAATTCAGTATCCGCCTGGATTTGCGTTGCATAGAAAATTACTCTCCGAACGGATACCACGATAGGGCCGATTGTTTTCCGTAAAGGTTCGCATCGGGTCCACTGAAAAAGCATTTGGAAATAGCTTTTTGAGGCTATTTAGTTACTTTCCAAAATACAGCTTATCTTTCTTTGCTGGTAACTGTTAGAATTGCATCTATCAATTATGACATTCATTCACCCAGATGATTGCTCGTTGTTCGGTATATTACCGTACTTTTGTATAAGTAAACTTTCGAATTTCTGAAGGCAAATAGGGCAAAAATTACTAAAATGCAGTTTAGTAAAATACATTACGAACATCTACATGAACATGTATATCTTAATATTTACTCTAACATTACTGTTGATGTCGGTATTATTAATATGTCACACATCATACAAAACTCACTTTGCTGTCAATGTCGATGTGAATGGTGATGTGTAAATGTGTTTCAGAATTCATTTCAAGAACACATGACAAACAAAAAACACATACCAATGTTACATCGAAGTTATTTGCCAATTGTCAAAGACCAGTTAACAAATTACTGTCTATTTACAACAGAAAAAGCGAATTCTGAGCCTTCACTACAATATCGATAGCTCTTTGACAGCAAAATCAATAAATTTACAGTGTGACCATATTAAATCACCACTCATGTAGTGAACACTAATCCTGCCCTATAAACTGTAAATTGAGCTAAAATTATATGAATTTTAATCCCGGATTAGTATACATAAGTAGGACTTAAATCTGTAAATTATGTGTGCGGGAGGTTTCAGTTGTGTACATAAAATTTTTGTTTCTTTGCCGTGTGCCAATTGCGTAAACATTTTAGCCAGTGGATAATTTTTGACATTAGTTTGGTGAATAGAGACTTCAAAATTTTAACCTGCTCAACAGCTTGCTAAAATTTATCCAGTGGTTAATTTTTGACATTTGGTATACCTACTGAGGAGTGAGAGTGATAGAAAGCACACCAGTGTTCACATGTGTAGGAAAATAGCACATCATTCAGATTTTAATAAAAAGAATATGTATTTCATATCAGAAAATGTAAACAAAGTTGTAACATAAACTAAAATTGGGTTTTAAAAAAAAGGATGATTACAAAAAAGTTATGACTACATTTGTTTCGGTATATTTTTTATGCGAAATATGTTTAACTTGAACAAAGTAAAATGGATATCCTTAATCATGAATACAAATTGTGCATCAATATTGTTTCAATGTCAATAATCTATAATTAAGTTTTTTTTATAAAAAAATTACAAGAAAATATACAAAAAGGAATTTTGTTCCAATTCTTTTGGGAAATTAAAAAAAATAGTATTTAAATAACATCCCATTTAATCCAACTGACACAGCAAAAAGCCAAATTTTGTTTACCACAGCAGAAATGTCAAAATTAGCCAGTGGATAAAATTTAACCCCTTTTTTTTTTAACGCAATTGACACACGGACTAAGATCGTTTCCTCCAGAAATACGGAAATAAAATTAGCTTCATTTTTATTGTAGCGCATCTCTATCGCATACATTTTAATTGTACGTCTCAAAAAAATTTATTGGAAGATATTGCAACTAAAAAACCTTGCTGAAATGTTCAATTTAACTATTGTGACTCTCACCAATCAGCTGATTTGATGCAGATTATTACCGTTTTATAATTAAGAGTGTTACACGTATGACTCCCTCCTTGATCTCAAAAAATTCCGTAAGTTTTACGTAAGTAACTTGTTAGATTGTCACAATTTCCGCTAAAATAGGTCTGCTGTTTATATTGGATGCTGTGAAGTAAGAAAATTTTTGTTTGACAGAAAAGTTTTCCTCTGGTTAGAATGTTGTTCCACTCTCTCAAAAAATCTTAGCTGAAGAAGCAGGAGAAAATATTTGTGTGATCCGTAAGTAGAAAACGCTTAATGAGTTGGTGAAGGTGACAGTAAGCTGTGAAATTGAATATATCAACATTAGTTTTGTAGAACGCATTTGCAACGGTGAAGAATGCAAACAAATAGAATGAAATTCATTCGTGAAATATTTTTTTTTAGAAAATAATCAAAGTAAAGAGCGACTTTTTTCCCCGGAATTCTTTCTTCAGAATTGTGGAATTCAACTTGTGGAAAGCATAATGTAGTTCAGGACTACATAAAAGGCGCTCACCTTTCTAACTTGTCATGTAAATGTTGCTGCCATCAGCAGTGAAGTAATTTTTAGGAACACCTCCTGTTAGAAAATAGAAATTAGAAATCATGCATTTCACTTAACGCCTACTGCCAGTACGCTTTTGCCAAGCAGAAAAGATACGTGACTATTGTAGATTAGATAGCTTTATTATATTTAACTATTATTAAAAATGTTGTATCATTTAAGGGCCTTAGCTACGCTCTTCAATACTTCAATACTTAAGTTGTGTTTTTCTAAATGTAAATGTCATATATAAACCATAAAAAAAACAGCCTCATATATTGTAATCAATTAAATTTTAATTTTAACTTTTGCCGCACCCTGTTTTCAACTGTCTGTATTGTTTGTATTTTGAAAATGTTTCAGATTTTTAAGGGAATCTGGGAATAATTCTAGACAGGAAGCTCAATTGGAAACTTAATGTCAATGAAAGAGTTAAGAAAGCAGCAAATGCTTTCTACGCATGTAACCGAATATTCGGCAGAAGTGGGGACCTAGCCCCAAAATAATCCTGTGGATATATACGGCTATCGTGCGACCAATACTCACATATGGCAGTATAGTCTGGTGGCAGGCCACAGACAGAGCAACCAACTTGAAGCAAATGACAAAAATACAAAGACTAGCGTGTATAGGGACAACCAGTGCGATGAGAACAACCCCAACCTCTGGATTGGAGGTGATTCTGAATCTGCTGCCCTTGGATCTATACATGCAGGAATTAGCTGCCAAAAGCTCCTCGAGGATCAGCCAAACAAACAGCTGGATCCCGAGCCTCGCTGGGCATGCGCAGGTCCTAAAGAAATACGTAGGGAACGTAGTAAACTCTGACTATCTATCTCCCTATCTAGACTTCGATCGACCCTTCACCTGCTCGTTTCCGAGCAGAGACGAATGGGACAAGAATGAACCCACAAAAAGAAAATCGATATTCATCTTCACAGATGGATCAAAGATGGACTGTGGAACAGGTGCTGGCATATTCTCAGAGGAATTAGTAATACACAAATCAATCAGGCTTCCTGATCATAGTAGTGTGTTCCAGGCTTAGGTGCTAGCAATCGCTGAAGCGGCTCATTTGGTGTCAATAATGGAAATACCACACAGTGATATCACCATATTCATTGACAGCCAAGCGGCTATAAAAGCAGTATCTGCTATCGAAATTAAATCAAAGCTAGTTCGCCGCTGTCGCGAAGAGCTCAAGGTTCTCTGCTCACAGCATAATGCTGATCTCTGCTGGGTTCCTGGTCACAGGGACATAGACGGCAACGAGATGGCCGACGAACTGGCAAGAAATGGATCTGCTACAGATCATGGTCAGGCACTACAAACGGTCGAACCACCACTCTGTAACCTCAGAGAAAGAGTGGAATACAAAACCCAAATGGAAGCCAATACCAGGTGGAAGTCATTGACTCCCTGCGAAATATCTCGGAAGCTCTGGCCAGAATACAACGGAAACCGAACCAAAAAACTTTTGCGGTACGACAGAAGCTCCTTATCTAAACTGGTAGGGGCTCTAACTGGTCACAACATTCTCAGAACCCATACAATGAAATTAAATCTCAAGGATGACGATATCTGTAGAGGCTGCGGCGATGAGGAAACACACGAGGATACACCTCACTTCCTCTGTCACTGCCCGAGTCTCTGTCACCTGAGGAACAGAACACTTGGAAGCTACTACTTCCAAGACATCCAAGAGCTATCCGATATTCCATTACCCTATCTTTACAGGTTCCTACGAACATTAGGATGGCTGGATAGAGTGGAGTAACCCATAGTAACGATAAGGAAGGACGTAATCCCACCAAGGGTATCACAATGGGTCCACATTGACCTAAGTGTGGCGGAATAGAGAATCCTCTACTCCACCAACCCGTAAACCTAACCTAAGGGGTAGATGTATTTTTTTAAAATGTACATTATCCAATTCGTATTTCTGCATTTTGTTGTTTATGAGAAGATCGTAATCAATTCAATTTAAAATTTAAAGTTTGCCGAACTCTATTGTTATATTTTTACACCTGCCTAGATGTTACGGAAATAAGCAATTTTTTTGTTTTTCTAAAAATTTTTATATTTTTAAGGGGTAATCTTTTTTTTAATGTACATTATCCAATTTTATTTTTTTTTTGTGCGTAGTGGTAGTGGAAGTATAATGTATATTTGCGTGCGTATTTTTTGTATTTTGGTGGATACTTTTTGTGTTTGTGTTTTTTGTTCGATTTGATTTTTCCAACTTACCCTCCATAATATATCCTTTAAGTTTATGTTAGGGATAGTTTTGTTTATTTTTTTTTAACGATTTTTTCGTTTGTATTGTTAAAGAAGAGAGAGAAAAATTAACGTTAAGTATAATTGACAAAATTAACACTGACAAAGGGAGATTTATAATTTTAAAGATCCTTTCACGATTTTTTTTTTTTAAATTTTGCTTTATAAATTAAAGTTGACTTACTTTGCTTGATGATTTGACTGTCGGGGTAGGTCTTCAAACTGAGTTTTGGTTCCGTTGGAGAGTGAGCTGTGAAAATAATGCAACGATTTAGTAATTACAAATTGAAGTGAGTATTTAGAGGAGTTATGTGGGTGAGATCTGATAATTGTGCGGGGTTAGGATTTTTTTTTTTTAGAGAGATTGTGCAACCTTTCCTCAGTGCAAGGAGATATTAGATGTGTTGTTGACTGTTCAGCCGTTGGGATTAATATCAGTTATTTTTGGTATTTTGGTATTTTTACCATGTTAGACAAATTTAACGATTTACTTTAAGGCAATTATTTCTTTTGACAGCAGTTCATTTGGCGTTTCAACCAAATTTAGTGATTGGTTGGGACCGTGAAATGTGATATTTTCTTTGTCTATTAGTAACTATAGCATTTTTGGTTTAAATAATTAGAAGCTTTTAAAATGTTATAAATGGCTGTGCGCCAGATCCTATTTTTGTTGAATTAAATTATTTTTTTTTAGTTTTATAAGTCAGAGTCAGTTTTGTAAAAGGCGAACAAATAGCAAATCCCCATTATTATTATAATTTAGTGAATACAGCTAGCCGTACAAGTCTCTAAGTCAGGTGGCAATCCATAAATAAAGTAACTTATATGACAAGTCGTCATAGGTGCTAACTAGTGCAATAAAAACCCCACCTTTACCGGGGTTGGAAATCATTCTCACCCAGTTACCCTTACATTTTTATGTGGAAGAAGTTTCACTTAAAAGGGCTCTGCGAATCAGGAAGCTTCAATGATAGCTTAAAGGCTTAAATTTATAACAGATTTTTGGGGCTCAGTATTCTCAAGTACTCTTTGATTAAAAAGACAATTTGCCCGAAGAGAGGAGAGCGGAAAAAGAAAGAATTTAAGACCTGATATGGATGGAAAAATGAACGTAAGCGTTAAAGAGGCAAAACAGCTCAAGAACACATTTCATCTTTCTAAACACCATAGTGTCTTCAAGGAGGAAATATTGGCAGTGACAGAGGCATTTAAGGCGTTAAACCAAATTATATTAAAATTAAGATAATTTCTACCGTCGAAATAATATCTAAGCTTGTTAAAGTCGTAAAAAGCTAATGGTTCCTGGCGTTGGTCAAAAAATCCTACTGTTTGCAGAATCATACAGGGTAATAAAACTGCTGATAAGCTGTCAAATACTAGATATCGAAAAATATTTTTGTCCAGCTAACTCGTTGATATAATCAACTGTGAGTAAGTCAACTTTCAAGACATCCAAGGTTTGTGGTGGTTTGTTATGGTTCACAACCCAAAAGAAGAAGTTTGGCAAAGTTCACGTTGCTTCTATGAACACCAGATCAGGAATTGGTCAAATAAGCAGTAACAATATTGCACATTTATCAGGTGTGTAAAGCTTAATTGATAGTTGTCAACAAAATTTATTACCTGCCTACATTATAAATGTTGAAACACAATGACATTTGACGCCATATGCAAAAGTGATGACACACTCACAAAATGACATTACTTTTGAACCATCTTATATATATTTAACTTGAAGATGGCGATCTTCGAAATGGGACTGTCAAGCTTGTCACTGTGAATAGTGATCGAGTCAAAATGATGACAACTACTGCAACTAAAAATACCAACAAGGATATATTTTTAAAAAAAATCTTAGAGATGAAAATAAAAACAAATTTCCCGCATTACATTTTGCGCCATCTGTTGGTACAGATGTTTGCTTATAAGAGCATATATTTTGAATTTTAGAATGATAGGCCATCGTGAATGGTGCTCAAAAAGCAAAATTTTTAGTTCGACTAATTTGTTTCTCTTTTTCGTCTTAATAGTTTTAAAAAAAATATATCATGTGAGGATAAGGAAATTTTACAGATCTTGTCTGGCTCCCAAATTATATTGAAAAATACGTCATATGGGGTGACGTATAAAGGTATAAGCACATATCATCTTATTAATTAACTGGGTATGTCTTTGAGTTCGAACTAATTTAAGGCATACTACTTTTTGGTGGTCCAAACCGTGAGCATTTTTTTCGAATTTTAGGTTGAAAAGATCTAATGCTATGACAGATAGACAGACAATGCAGAAACCAAACCTACGGCTTGTTCCACTACTGTCAAATCTCCAATATCGAGACAGAATTCTCTCATTTCAACGAAAAGTAAAAACAATTCCTGTACGCTTACGTAAATAAAAATAAAAAAAGACGGCAAAGTTTGAAGTATTGCGAAAAAGACGTCAAACAAAAATGACCCCTTCACGTAGGTAGATTATTTTAACGAACTTAAATTTTGAAATAAATCTACGAACATCCACATTTCCACGTATGTTGTTATTAATTATTATTTGTCAAACTCTTGGGATGTCATCCTTTGACAGTTTTAATTTTCTCGCCTGCAGAAATTCGGCGTGAAAAAAATAGACGAATCTAATTTGTTTTTTTATTTCTGTAGTAGAATAATACAATGTAATACTGTACTAAAGTAATGGTTTGGTACCATTCAAAGGTGATGCCATAAGGCATTTTGTAACTTATTGAAATACCGGAAGTAGAAAGAGACGATGTGTTGTATTTTTGTTTGGTTATGATTATGAGTCATTCACTGTGAAAATTCTGTACAAGAAAGCATGTTAACGAGAGAAAAAATAAAGAAATCGGTTTAAATCTTAAAAATCCAAGTTAATTAGTCCAATATACTCTCAGTAAGCTAACGATTTCACAAAGTTTCAGATATAAAGTTATTTAATTGTTACTTTTGAGCACAAGTACGTGAACGGACGTCTAGATTTTCATTTTGACAGGCATTTTATATAATGCCATAGAAACACCCAAGATATAATTTTTTGAAATACATATTCAAAGATGTAATTTAGGACACCCTAATACGTTTGTGTGTAAAATCTATTTGACGAGCGAATCAGCAGGTCTGAAATATATTTCGAATTGAAATATTTATCAAATAGAAGGTAGAGTAACGTCAAAGGATAAATCATTGGTCGCAACGATCATTTGATTTGACACATTTGTCAGATTGATTACTGCTGATATTGGTGCTACATATAGGAAATACCTACGTATTTTCTTAACATCTTTAGCTTTATTTTGGTTAATTTGTAGTTGTTTAAAAAAATAAGTGTGACTCGGAAAAGCACATTGAGTTAATTGCCAAACGATTAGGACCTTCGTTAGGTTGTTGTTGTTTATGTTTGCCTTGACGTATAACTTACTATCAATTTGATTGGTAATTGGACCACAATCTAATTCATCACTTATATCCAATGGACAATCAACATGATTGTTACAACGCAATGCGATCGATATACATGGACCGTTCTCACAACGGAACATATTTGTGCCACATGCTCTCCCATCAACTTCTGGATAGGTGGTAGGAACAGACAATGCTATACACATACACAATAGGATCACATAAATGTTTTTTTTTTATTTTATGAACAAATGGGAATGGATTTAATAAAAAGAGTGATCAACTTACGACAACTCCACTCATCTGAACTATCAGCACAATCAGTACGTCCATCGCATCGAGCATAATCGCTGATACATTGTCCACTTGCACAACGGAACTGGAATGGATGACAAGCGGGGCGTTCGGAATCACGGCAGTCCTCTTCATCTGAATCATCTGGACAATCGGTACGGCCATCACATTTAGCCACCTCAGGAACGCAGTGTCCGGAACGGCAGGCAAACTCATCAGAGGCGCAACCTGAATTATTCAAAATATTAATTTTAATTCAAATAAATTGGTAAATAAAAAAATACAAACAAATCATGCAGAAATATACATAAAGGGATACAAAAATGTCGAAATAGCGACAAATCTAACTGGCAATATATTAAGGAAAAACAGTGCAATCAAATTAAAACCACACTATATTACAAAAACTTTCTAAAAATATTTTATATAGAAAAAGAAAATTAAATGAACAGAAAATATTAACCAGAACAATTTTGCTCGTCGGAAAAATCTTTACAGTCATAGAAGCCATCACATCGTTGTGTCAGATTTATACACAGTTGATTGTCGTAGCAGGAAAATTCGATATCCTTACAAGGACCTTGACGTGAAATAATTTAATTCGTGCGCATAAGAAAGAAGTTTTGTGCATGGTGTTCGTGCAAAATTGTCAAAAGAAAAAAAAAGAATTATTAAGAAAAGTAATTATTTTTTTTTAATCTTGTGCAAGACAAGTGTTGAAATAAAAATCCTAAGGAAAAAAGTGTGGTAGTAGCTGACATACATTTTTTAATAAACTTTTTCCAGGAGAGGCGAACCTATAACGCTCATGGAGCGCTCTAAGATGATGCTTGCAGGTGTTTATTGACTCTGTTCTTAAACTGTTATAGATTGCAACATTTTGAACCACACTAACGTTTTGGGAATATTTATTTTAAAGATGTGGTGGGATAGGGTATACAGCGGTTTTGTAACCTTTTCATGTTTTTTTTTATTTTTTCATTGCAATCCTTATAAGTTGGTGTCAATACGAGAAATATTTAAACAGAAAACAACTTCAACAGTTTTCAAATAATTAAATCGTTATTCAAGAAAAAATGCTGATATTATTTTGTTTGTATAAGCAGTTCTAATATTAAGCCTGTTTCACTTATGGATCCCTCAGAGATTTTCCTCTGCTATCCTAGATGATATTTTTTGATTAAGTGGAACAACATTCACAGCCGAGGGAAACATGCTCTATCCACAAAGAACGAATTGCTTAGTTCTCAGCATGAAATATATCAAAATTTCGTCAAATATCAAAAATTACCACCTGCAATCTTTTAGAAGAAAGGGTGAGGAGCTGAATCCAAAAACTATTAGTCTCAGAATATTACAGAAAATCTCCGAAAATCAAGTGAGGAATCGGGTCCCACTTACGGATTTTTTGATATGTATCAGAGATCCGTAAGTTGCACCTGCATATTATCTCAAAGTTGGTCTTTGAGCTTGAAGCACAAACTTAATTATAATTAATAAAACAAATTAATAGAAAAGGAAGTGACAAAGAAAAAAAGGAATCGAAATCGACTGTTCCGCTCGTAACTATAACTATAAATATTGCCAATTGCCTTTTTTCGGGTTATGAGAGCATTTTCGTACTAAAACGTTGAAACATGGACGGTATATTAAAAAAAAAACTTAAAAATCATCGGTTCACCTGGCCAAAAAACTCCACATTGTGCGTTTAATAATACTAACACTCCGACTCGCAGAGCCTTCGATTCCCAGCCAGATGTCAGTTGGTCAGGGAATGATCTAGTTCGAGGCACATATGATTTTAAGTCAGAAAAGAAACAGTAATTGGAGTGTATTCAGTTTTGTTGGCTATAATATAAACCTTTTGACGACAGACTTATGGGTTGTCTTCCAAGCGGTTAAAAATCCGGCACAGGCTGGACTAAAAGCGATCAACTCCAGCAATTTTGTAAATGGAAAAACACAGATTATCTCTTGGCACGTTAAGTTTATAAAGACATATTAGAGACAAAGTCCAAAATCTATTCTCATAAAAGGCATATCGGGGTGTTCGTCAAGGTAGAAAACATACAACTGTAGAAAACCTCCAGAACCACTGCCCAATTCTAGGAGAACCTCGCTTATCGTGTCATTTCTTTTACTAATGCAATGTGTGAACTGTATAAATAACCAAACCTAGCCCAGCCCTATCTGTCAAAACATTAATTCAAAACAAGGTAATGGATAGTGCGGAAGTGCCATTGTTTTGATGGACCTGAAATGCCTGACATGCCTAAACGCCCAAATCTTATATGTAGTTCAGAAAATTGTTCAAGTAATTCAGAAAATGGAAGTCCTTACAAAAATATGAAGGAGACATTGGTTAATTTCACCCTGTTCAGTGTGCTTCCCAGTTGATTACATATCAAATCAGGTCTACTTAAAATAGCATACAAAATGTTCTCAGCTATTAAGTTAAAAAGTTATCCTGCTTAAGTGCATTGACATTGACATCTCGTTTAAATTCGTAAGTGGAGCAACATTTTTGCAATTTTCTAAGACTAAAATTTATTACATTCATTACCTCACTATTTCTGCTAAAAAAGCACAGAACTTCGTGAAAATTACAGCGAATTAAGGAATTTTGTTTGTTACAGATAAAGTTCCCCTCTGATAAGAATATTATTCTAGAAAATTAAAAAAAAATCTCAGCTAAGACTTGAAGGAAGATCTCTGAGGGATCCGTAAGTTGAACACACCGTGTAGATGCACCTTAATAAACAAAGTGACCAAAAGTGAGATTCTTAAATTTGTATCGAAAATTAAATTTATCCAGACCACACTCCACTTTCGTTTTAAAACAGAATTGGTTAATGTTTCAATGTTTCAAATCAGGTAGCGGTTCTAGAAACGTATCTACATACACGGCCCGCACGTACACTCCAAGTCATCATCACTCTTAGTATGTGTCGAAATGAACCACGTACCTTGATTCAGCTTGTATCGTTTTAAGCACACATAACCTTAAGTTTTTCATGGAATAATAGGGCGTTACAAAAAAGTGTGTTTGTGAGCTCAAGGGAACTTTTCGGACTGGAAGTTCTCATAGGCTAAATAATATAATTATCTCATCATTTGGCTTTTTGTACTGTTCCTTCCATCACAAACTGTTATTATTTATAGACAATATGGGATACCTCCATCCGGATATTTTCGAGATAGAGGCATTTATTGACGAACATCCTTCGAAATCAACAGGGTGGAGGTATTCCTAGTTAAACATTGCAACGACGCTCTTATGCAAGCAGTATTAATATTAGTTTCCTCCATGTTCTCAAGATAGAGGCATTTATTGACGAACATCCTTCGAAATCAACAGGGTTAGGATTACCTCCACAGAGTGGAGCAAGCAACTAATTGCAAACAGGACCACAGTGCTAGAAAAATGATAAATCAGTCCGTTTTGAGACATCGCTTGGTGTGGTACCTCGGCCAAAAAAGTCGAATGACCCCATTTCTTCAAAGGCACCAAGATGAAGGAAATGTTAACAAAGACCATTATAAAAGAAAGGTCGAACAAAATCGAATATACCTGTTGGTTTGAATAGACAAACTTGAAACAAAAATGATGAAAAAGACTAAGCTTCAACATTCTTCAAATTTTGTCTAAAGTTCATTAAGCAAAAAAAAATTATTTATGTTGCAAGCCCACTTATTATTCTTTCCCACAAAAAAACGTTTTCTTTTACCACAAACTATTTCCTTATAATATTTAGGTGCTCATAAAGTGAATCATAAGTGTGTATAGTTAACATTGTTAAATAAAGAAAAAAATTGCCAAAAAAAGTACTTACAATTACGTTCATCTGAGCCATCTTCACAATCGGGAGTTCCATCGCATTTCTCCGAGAATTTGTAGCATTTACCACTTCCTGGGCATTTCAGTTCTTCGCATGGATAAGGCATTGGTGGGTAAAGGCCTGAACTGCCTCCACCAACTCCAGAAACCGGAGATGTATCATTGCAGTTATATTCATCTGACTGATCAATACAATCCAAGTTGCCATTGCAACGGATTGAAATTGGATGACATTCCTCATCGCAGTAAAACTCACTGTACGAACAATCGTCCACACTTGGGTGATGTGCTGTTAAAATTCAAAATATTAATTATAAACAAAATTATAAAAAAAAATTACTTAGAAATTTAAAATACAATTCACTATTTTAACATTTTTCTTTTCTTTTAAATTAAAATTATAACTAAAAATTTCTTTTTACACTTTTTTTGTTGTTTACTTAAATTAAGTATGCATGATCATCCAAAAATAAATCTACAATAAATTCTATACAAAACGTAATGCATTCACATATATTATTAAATATTTAATTTCTCCAAATTTTGTTAAAAAAAAAATAATAAAAACAAAATAATAAAGTTACCCTCTTTGTGACATGTTCTTGGAGCTTCGTCTGATTCATCCTTACAATCAATATGTTTGTCACACAGAAAATCCCTATTAATACATTGTGCATTATCACATTCCCATTGGTCTTGACGACAGTTGCCATTAATCATGTTCTTTGTGTCATTACGATCTTGATCAGTGTTTTATATTCAGTTGTGTTAAAATGATGTTAGATAACGTATATTATTTTAGTCCCAAACCAAACAAAATCACACACACACACAGGTATCGAATGAGTGCGTTGAGTATGTATATATGAGTTAAATGAAACAAATGAAAAAAGAAAAAAAGAAAATGTTTTATAAAAAAAAAACATTTAAAATTGCTTTAAGAATTTATACAAAATGAAAATAGTTGGGCCGAAAGTAAAAATCAACAATTATGTGTTTTAGATTAAAAAAAAAAAGGAAACACAATAAAGGAGAACTAATTAATTGAAAAAAACTATCATAAGTTACTATTTATCATTATTAGTAACAAATAAAATTTTTAGATATCTACAGGAGCTAATATTTAATAGAAATGTCTAAAATATTTTGTATGACTTTGAGCTTTGATTGACTACCTCGATTTGTATATTTAAAAATGCCTGAAAACTGGAATGCATACTTCGAAACATATGAAAATCATATACTGATGTTGGGTGTGGGTGAGAGGTTTACTAAAAATAACTGCAATACTCTAGATATTTCTTGGCAGCTAGCCCGATTTTGAATATTCCCGGAAACTTCTTCTCGAGAATTAATTCCTCTTATCAACGAGGGAATTTTTGTCACTTCGAAACCGCTAGGAGATTTCTGTTTTCGAAATCAGCTGTTTGAAGAATTAAGTCTCATTTTACAAACTCTGTTAAAAGAATAAAAAGTACTTTCATAAATAAACTACACAAATGCTTTGATACTTTCATTCAATTCAAAAATAATTTCCAGAGTTGTTTCAATTTTTACATTCATGGCTGCTTTCTTACGTTGTTGGCAGTTTCCGACCTTAACAATCACTGCTGAAATATTCACTAACATATGTAAAAATCACATTCCCATCTAATTTCCAGCTTGAATTGTTGAAGACATTTTTTTTAGGAAATGCAATCGCTTTCTCATAATTTTTTGACTTTTGTGATACCAACATTATTCCTACGGATTTGTTCCCTTTTTTCGAAGTTTTTTTTATGATAGGAGGAGGCTGAATACTGAAAAATTTCCCACTGTTAAATTATTCCGAATAGGAGAGTTTATTTATGATTGGGCTGACTTTCATTTTATAACAGGAATTTTACATGACATTTGCCAGGAAATTTACTCAAACATACATCAGTTAAATTTGTTTGAACCCCTTTAATGAAGGTGTTCCCTAACATTTAACAGGTAGATGCAAATGATCATTCACAAAAAAAGAAAACGTTACTTTCATTAAGCTGAGCTATAGTAGGGGTGATGTTTACAAAAAATGCATTATATTTTATTTTGAATTATTGTCTTGGTTTTTGATTCTCAAAAAATTGAGATGTATTCTAGTTTACAGAAATTCCTCTTTGTGATAACGGGTCCGCCATCTAACGTTTTTTTTTCAACTAGTGCTTATTTCGTGAATGGTAAAACTTAGCTCATGTCTGATTTGACAGATAAATAGTTTTATCATTCCGCTGAACGAATATGGCTGTGTATACGCTTGAACAACGCTGGAAAATATTGCGACATTACTTTGAAAATCATGGTAATGTTGCAGAATATGTGCGAAAATTGCGTACGGATTTTGGAAGAAGAGAAGCACCGTCAGCTCCGTATGTTCGTTATCTTGTGAAAAAAGTGAAAGAAACTGGCATCCTCATCGGTAAACCAAAGCGTGAAAAGCCAAAAACAGTGCGTACACCCGAGAATATTGCTGCTGTGGCAGAAAGTGTGCGTGAAGCGCCATCAACATCAATTCACCGTCGTTCTTAACAATTGAACATTTCGGAGACATCATTGAGACGAATTTTGCAGAAAGACCTTGGTATGACGCTATACAAAGTCCAATTGAACCATACAATGCGTTTTCGCTTCGCTAAGTGGGCCTGCGATCGACTTAGAGGAGATGCCGATTTTGCCAAAAAATCATCTTTTCAGATGAAGCTCATTTTGATCTTGGCGGGTATGTAAACAAGCAAAATTGTCGCATTTGGGGCACAGAAAACCCGCACGCATACATTGAAAAGCCGATACACCCAAAACGAGTCACTCTTTGGTGCGGGTTTTTGGTCCAGAGGCGTAATTGGGCCATTTT
This sequence comes from Rhingia campestris, assembly GCA_932526625.1. NCBI lineage: Eukaryota > Metazoa > Arthropoda > Insecta > Diptera > Syrphidae > Rhingia > Rhingia campestris. The sequence goes on from OW052182.1 coordinate 82,769,954, forward strand.
GCTTCGAAAATGAGCATGGAGTGGCCGTTACAGTCAATGGGGATCGTTATCGGGGCATGTTGAACGAATTTTTGTTCACAACAATTGAAGAGGAGGATATTGGCAACATTTGGTTTCAACAGGACGGCGCTACGTGCCACACAACCGAAGCTACACTCGATGTTTTGCGCCCTGTTTTTGAAGATCGCATTATCAGCCACAGAGCTAATGTCGTTTCGCCACCTCGGAGCTGCGATTTGACACCAAATAATTGTGTTCGGCCAACAAGCCAGAGACAATTGACGCTTTAAAGGACAATATTCGTGAAGCCATTGGTGAAATACAGCTGCACACAATCGATAATGTGCTTAAAAATTGGACCGATCGTGTAGGCTACTGCATGGTCAGCCGAGGCAGCCATTTGAATGAAATTATTTTCCATTATTAACCGGAAGGATTGTACTTTCAAATAAAAAAAGAAATTTGAGAAAATATTCTGTAGTTTTTTTTATAACATTTTCAAAAAAAAAAAATTATTTGGCGGACCCTTTATTTAAATTTATATGTAACATTATGACTTTAAGTCTACGAAAATTCACCGCAAATTCCATGACATATGCAAGTCAGATTGATAAGTTCACAATAGAGGAGGAGAAATATGTCATGATATACCGCATCATCAAACAAAACTCCAATAAAGAAAAAATCTTGTTCGATTCAACTCAATGAAAACGCAATATACTTGTATAGGAAATTCAGAAAAAATTCGATTGTATTTGTAAATTTAAAACTTCTGCATTTGCTTCTGTGGAATTACTGTCATTTTAAACTAAAAAGCTTGGTAGTTATACACCTGTAACGCTTATGTTACTGAGCGCTTTAATAAAACAACTGTGCAGTCAGTTTGACATAAAAACTGATTGAATTTGAAGCAAGGAAACTATTTTTTCTTGATTCGCTAAAATTTCGAATTTAAATTAAGAATTGCTTTGTTAATGGTTATCAGTTGACATCAAAATATCAATATAAGCAAAAACGATCGATTTTCAAGAACGTGGCAGTTGAATATTAATCGGAAGCGGTGGAACACTTCATTTGGGGTGAATACAGCAATTGAAGTTTGTAGTTATAAGACGGATACATTCCATAAGACGTAATTCAATACTTTTTTTTATCATTATATAATTTTGAAAACCTAATAATAATAAAAAGTTTTTGTTCGTTGGTTGTATTTTTAAGACTGCCTAAATTAGCTCATGATCATATAAATATCATAAATGTCAAAAGTCTCCTCAAGTACAATCGACTTATTTTTCAAATCTGCGTCCAAAATAAAAGAGGTTCACAATCTACCCGAAGTGAGTTCTTGTCAATAAGTGAGAAGTCAAAAGTAAGACAAACATTTTCCAAGTACTCTTTTCCGAAACATGGCCATTTGCTGACTATTAACGCCATTTTTTGGTAGGACGTTATTTGTAGTAGAGGTTTGATTACCATAAGACAAGAAAAGTGATGTAAGAGGTGAGAGGACTTCAATCATAGTTATATTTACTTTCCTTAAAGTGATAAATTTTGGGTTTCATAATAAATGTTACCCATTCTGTAAGTGTGCAAAGTGATCCCTAGGACAGTCGATAGTGCGTTCTTTTTATAAACTTGGTCAAACAAACCAAGGCTGGAAATTTTTTGTGTGATTTTAATTAAAATTAAAAAGATTATGGACCTATTGGGAAACTGCATCATTTCACCCGCAATTTTCAACACAACCAAGTACTTATGTAGACTTTATGACAATGATATCTGTTTGAGGAATAAACTTTATGAATATACAAAGAATCAAATAGCAGTTGACAGTAAACCGAATACAAAAGATTCAATCTCACGGCTCTTTAGGACCGAATTTGTGATGAATTTGAATGCCTTTGTTGTAAAATTGTTCATAAATTTGTAATTTTTAAAAATTAAGGCGTTGTTTCATTTCATAAATCGTTTTCTTTTTTGGAAATTGTAAATCGTACTTTTTAAGATGGCCGCCAATTTGATAGCTGGTTGATTTTTTTATTCTTATACCAAATATTTTTAAGGGCCACCATTTAACCATTTTTTTTTATAAAATGAAGATAGAATTGAGTTAGAGTATGGCTATATTTTGAAATATTAAAATATGTCATTTTATACATTCCATAAGTTATGTTTTGTTCAGATAACAAATAATAAGATAATGTGCCAATTAAACCGTCTTATAAAGTTTAATAATCCTTTGATTGACATATATTTTCGTGTTGAATAAAAAAAGGGGGGTCTTAAAACAATAATAACTTTTGTCAGGAAATATTTAGAAGGGGGTACATTTTTCCCGCTTCGATCTTGTAAAGCCTTATACAAATTTGGGCATTATTGGCTTAGTTCATAAAAAAAATCTGGGTGACATTTCATAGATTCTAACATTGCCAATGCATTCTTTTATTCTATCATCCTCAGATGAACTATTTCAACTTTTTTTTAGACTTCATAAAACGTCTCTTCTAAAACACATACTGCGTAATATAAATTTGGACTACATAAAATATGAAATTTTGAATTTGTAAAAATTCTACAAAAAATACTATTTCCTCTATTACCAGTACAATTGTGCTCATCACTGGAATCCAGACAATCGGATTTACCATTACAAAGTGCTTCCCATGGCAAACAAATACCATCACAATAGTATTGTAGTCGAGGACATCTATCACTAACCGGTAATCTGTCATCTTGAATATTTCGTAAAATATTTAAAAAAAAATTAAAAAAATAAAATCTTTTCGACGATGACACCATGAAATTTTTACTAAAATAACACAAACAAATTGTTAGAGAAAACAATAAATATTGCATGCACTTACATACAAACATAAAATGTTAGATTTTTGTTTTAATTAAAATTGGAATTTGATATTTTGTTAATGTTTATTCTACTGGCTTATGTAAAACCACACACTTACCACAATTTGATTCATCGCTCGCATCAGCGCAATCATTTTTACCATTGCAACGATTTGTACCCAAAGTACATTGACCATTTAAACAGCTTTTTTGTAAACCGAATTAAATTTAAAAATATAAATTAAGTTTTTCCGATTTGGTTTAACATTTAAACGGCCATGTTGTTTTAGTTCAAGTGTGATGTGTATTTTTTTTTTGTTTTATTATGTATCGATGAAGAGATGAAAATAAATAGAAAATGTGAAGTAAAAATAAAGAAATTAATTTAATTTATTTTTCTGTTGTGGTGAAGAAAATTATGAAAATAAAAAAAAATTGAGAAAAAGTTTAATTTTGTTTTTTTTTTTTAAATAAGGAGGATACTTGTGTTTGTTTATGTATGAAGCATTTATCGATTACTTGTTTTAATTTATCGTCGGGATATGGGAAGGAGTCTTACAATATGTCGGGTTTACATTTTTTTAGGGACCCTGATATTTTAAAACACTGAATTTGTGAAGAGGGTTTTTTAAGGACCCACATTTTTAAAAATACTCGAAGCACAATTCAACTGTCAAACTGTTTGTTTAGTTTTTCTTTGACCCTAAATTGCTCCAAAAGGTTGGCATTTAGAAAAGTAATAAAGACAAAGCCATGTGTTTCGTGCTGCAGTAATAAAGAAATAGTAGTCCTTTTAAGAAAACTGAACAAAAACAGAAGGCTACAATCCGCTGTGCGAATCGTTAAAAACCCTATCCTATCCATCCTTAAAATTAATATCCCCAAAAACTGGGCGTGACTAAAAACTGAATGGGATTGATATAAAGAAAATTTCATTGTGAGCACATCTTGTTCAGATATTTTGTAAATCTTAGTTGGTTCGACAAAAAAAAAAGTTTTTCTAAGGCATGTGGTTTGGGGTAGGGAATACAAATGGTTTTTGTAAGAAAACGTGGGCGTGGGTCAAAATGATCTGAAGACGAAATGTTTATATTGACATTATGGATGTATTTGCATCGATTTTTCAAAAAACTTTGTATTGACGATTTATTGATATTAAGATTGTCTAAATATGTTATTCAGACACTTTTTAAAAATGTCCTAACGTTTGGCCCAAAACAACGTTTTTCAAAAAAGTGGGCGTGGCAGTGGACGGATTTTGAAAATGTTTACTCGTGTGCTGTACGGACGGACAAGGATCCTATATACCAAATCTGATTATCCTAACTCAAAATTTAATGCCCAAAAAGCGGTGACGAACAGACGGACGGACAGACATACATGGCTAAATCGACTTAGTTAGCGATTTTGAGTCGATCCATATATCTACCTAAATTATTTCTCTCATGTTACAAACTATGTATCAAAACTAATATACCGCTATGGGATAGGGTATAAAAATCAATAAAGACGCAAGGCCGCATGGGTTATCCAAAAATGTTGTGTTGAATTTTTTCAACAGATGGCGTAATAGTATTTTTGAAGTACTAAAAGAGAACTCTCGTGGTGATCTAATAAATAATAGGAGTTGCATCAACTGTCAGAAATGGTTATTCATCTCAGTATTTCGTATTCGGAAATAAAACGGAGTTCCTGCAATCATGCAAGAAGTACAAAAACTTGTATTTGTACTAAAACAATGTCTTGCAAGTATATATAATTTAATTTTTAAATAATTTGATATAACCAAACATGCATTTATTTGGGTTTAAACTTTTGTCGCTGCCATTCAAAAGAACTAAATGTTTTGTAATTGGAAGCCAAAAATATGCATTTGAAAAAAAAAACAAAACTATTGTTGTATTCTTCCTGTATATGTTTTTAACTTTACGAATGTTTTAAGGGGGTCATATTAAAAATATTCATAGAGTCCATTTTCTTTTAAATGAATTGTTTAGGTACGTATTAGGATCAAAATCGACAAAATTCTCGGGTTGTAATGTTTATAACGCTCTGAAAAAAAATGAAAAAGGGGGTAAAACGCTTTTTTACGTACTTATATTCTGATCATTGAAATGTAACCCTTGAAAAGCATTGAGATATAAATATTAAGTCGACGAAAAGTAAGTGATTTTAAATAGAAGTAAGTGAATTTAAAATAGAAGGGATACAAGTATTCTGTTTAGACTCCCCTTTGAAAAACTTTTCAAAAAATAGAAAGAATTCGAACTGAAGCATTTTTTTTAGAGGGTCAAGCTATTAATCTACAATTTTATATTTTCAAGCTTAAAATTATTTATTCTATAACCATTGAAAATTGTTTGGGGACGAAATATAAACAAAATGCTTTTGTAAAAACTTTTTTGGAAAAAAATACTTTTTGTTTATGTTTTTGTCTGAGGGATCACGACAATTTTTCTAAAAAAATCAGCATTTTTTTAATATAGAAAAGAGTACTAATTTATATAAAGGTTCTTTAAGAATTTGTTTGGGTATCGAAAAATGTATATCCCGTTGCATGGACTCCTAAGGAACGTATCAAGGTTTTATCTAAGAAAACAATGTTTTTTGTATTAAATTCTTTCTAGAAAAATATTCATTCTTATTAATGAAATAAATTTATAAACCCTTTTAGAATAAGTAAGGGGTAAAAAAAATGTTCTTATAAAAAATCCCTTCTCAGTAAAAGTAAAGGTTTTAATTTCGAAAATGCAATTAACTCAAAGTTTTGATAGGTTCGATTGGATTTTTAGAAAAAATATTTTTCCCAGAAAATTGTAAATGCCAGAATTTCTGAATGGTTGCTAGAAAAGATCGACCATAATTTAAAAGACTTTATTACTTCTAACACACACATTTATGAATTTCGAAAGAAGGCTTAAACCGTAAAAGGAACCTACATACACATCTAAATGATATCAAACACAAATATAACCTCCGATTAAATAAAACAAAATTAAAATTCACAAATAAAAATATTTAAAACAAAAATAAACAAATTCATATGATCTTACAGAAAAGCACCATCTTGACAGTAAGTGCAATTGTGTTCATCTGTACTGTCATCACACTGTGATACACCATTGCATCGTTGATCCTTTGGTATGCAATATGTTTTATCACATTCGAATTCATTAACTGAACAATATGCTGTGAATGGTATAATGAGTTTGATTTTGTTGTTGTTTGGTGATTTTGGATTCAATTTAAAAAAAAAATCAGTTTTAGTTTGAGGTTATGTATTAAATTCGAATTTGGTATTATAATTGAGAAAAATGGTGGTGGTTAAAGTGGTAATGTGAATTTGGTTAAACATAGACCAGTAGAAATGATGTATATTCGTTTTCCAATTTATTTATTTTTTCCAAGAACAATTAACAAACTTAAAATAAACAGAAAAACATAGAAAAAAAATACAAAATTTTTCTTGACAATTTATGTAGATACTATCATAACTACTGGTGGACATAATTTTATTCTGCGAGTGTATAAATAGGGGGTTGGGGGAGGGAGAATTTATTTTAATATTATTGAATTTTTTTTACTCATAACTGAGTTGGAGATATTTTTTTTTGATTAGCCAATTTGATGTTAGTTTTAAATAAAAAATAAATCAAATTTGTCGGGGTTTTAAATGGACGTGGTGTCTTTAGCTGTATTTAAGTGGGCTGAGGGTGAGTGGTGTTTTTTTGGGTATGTTTTCTTGTGTTACCTGCAAATGCTGGACAATTCATTTCGTCAGTTTCATCTTCGCAATCGGGATAGCCATCGCATCGCTTTTCAATTGGAACGCATTGTGTATGATCACATTCGAACTCATATAATTCACAGTGTGTTGTATCCATGTCAAATGTGTCTGAGATGTATGTGAGAATGATGTTGTATTTTGTTGTATGTTCAGTAAAATTTGTATGCATATTGTTAGTGTCTTAGGTGAATTGGTTAAGTTGGTTGTTGTGTTTGGAGACATGCTCAAAATGTGATTGGGGCTTGGGGACAAATTAGGACACATTTAAACTAAATTAAAATGGAAAATCGATCATTTGGGAACGCATTTTTTAGAAATAAATTAAGTAGATATTGTAGTCAACAGGATAGTGATTTTGGATATCTTTGGATATAAAATATTTTAAAAACTATATAACCATTCAGAATCAATAAGAATTAATGATATACTGTAAGGAGAACAAACCGTTGACACGTCGTTTGAAAAATGGAAGTATGTGAAAAAATCTCGGAAATGAGATTAAAGCAAATTTGGGTTACGAAAGTAGTACTGCAGTTACTCTTGAATATAAGGAATATACATCCATTCTAAGCTGTGAAAACAATATTTTAGGATGGCCAAACATTGTATTCATCTGGAAAATTTTTGTTTTCTTGGACAGAAATAACATAATTGTTTATTTTTCAAAGCATTTATCTCAGATACGCTTTATTTTTTATTTGTTTTTTTTATAATTTTCACGAGCTTTTATGGTGTTATTAAATCTTTGTAGGGTTTCAAAACTGAGTGGGGAATTTCGACAAGAAGAGGGAAAAAGAGCTATTGAAGCTATTGTTGGGTGTGGTGAATACCATTTCGTCGGCAATTGAACTTTATACATATTTATTGTACGAAATATAAGCTTTGTTGTCTTAAATATTTATTGTTATTAATATTCAATCAAATGGATTTACTACCAAACTGAGATTTTATACCAAAAATTAAATCATTCACGCGTTCAGTATATTTCATTTTGATCGTTCACTTCTAATTGATTTATTGAAGTAAAATTTATAAAAAGCGATTGGGTATTAGTTAGCTTAATGAATTACATATATACGGTTATTAAATTCTAATCTCCTGCCACTGATCTACTATCTCAACATACACACATACAAAAAAGAAAGAAATAAAAAAGTACCATAATTTTCATCTTTGTAATCATAATTAATTGAATCCTGACAATTGATCTCATCGGAACCGTCTGAACAGTCAGTAATACCATTACAACGTTTATAACCCAATATACAAATCCCATCTGCACACTGAAATTGGAAACTCAAGCAGTTCCCACTCAACCTACTAATATTATAATTTTGTTGATGATCTAAAAAAAGAAGAGATGAAAAGAAGCAAAGAAAATGTATGGAAATGGAAAAGAAATATTTTAAAAAAAAAACTGATTTAAAGAAAAATTTATAAAAATCGTACAAAAGAATTTTAAAAATTTTGAAAAAATCCATAACCATAAAAAAATAAAAAATAAATACCAAAACGAAAAAAGGGTTTAGTAAAATTTTGTGTAAATTTATAATGATGCAGATTAGTTTACAAAAAGAAAAGAAAATTTAGAAATACAACGCATAATGGAATTAAAACTTGGGGCCTTATCTGTGAAAAAAGTGGGAACCCACACACCAGTGATCAACATTGCGATAAAGATTTATTTTTCTAATTATATAGAAGTATCAATAGATATGGTAACCGTCAGCTGAAATTTACTCAGTATTTATTAATATTAGCAGTTTAGCAGTGGTCTTAACATATTGTACAAAAAATCACCATAACCACAATAATCCACAGAGATAAAGCGGTGATATATTGAAATTGAATAATTTAAGAAATAAAAACAATTTAGCTAGAAGGTAAACTGTACTTAATGGCCGTATTTATTTCGTTACAAAGAAAATATACACAGTAATATTGAGGAAGTATTTTCATCGAAACTATATTAACTTCTTTAAAATTTAACCAAAAATCGTATTTTTTTTTAAGATAACGCCCCTTTCAAAATACGTTACCAAAGTATTTTGATTTAAGGTTTTTTTTGATTTCCTTAAAACTCAATTTTCCGTAAAACGCCACCAAAAACTTATTTTAGACAAAATAAAGATGTTGAAATTATCTAATATTTTGCTCACACACTTTTTCAAAAATGTTTACAGTTTGAGAAAAAATAACGTTGTTCTGAAAAGTGGGCGTGGAAATGGGCGGATTTTGAAAATGTTTACACGTGTTCTGCTGAGAGGAACAAAAATTACGTATACCAACTTCATCATTCTAACTCAAAATTTAAGGCTCAGACATCGTGGAAGAGGAATATGATGGATTACGTACAAATCTTGACAACATCCGAATAAAAATCGTGTCTTTAACTCTTAAGCAGGTATTTAAGAAATCTTATGAAAAATAACGCTCCAGGATATGATTTAGTTATTTACCATGTACTTTAAAAAAATTATTGAAAAAAGCCTTAGTTAACTAACTTCACTTTATAAATGCTTCGCTTTCCACCGGCGTCGTAGATTTAGGACACCAGTGGAAAGTCAAGTCATTATGGTCCCAAAGATGGGGAAACCTCCAATAGTAACTGACTAAAGAAGCCATAAAATAGACCAAAACTATTCTCGTAAATAAGATTATTTTGAAGAAGTAATCAAAAGTGTCAATAAGCACTTAAAACGCCAATCGTATCATGAAAACAATTTTCTCCGCTACTAGCGTTTGAACTTAAACATGGTGGTGCAAAAGTCAAAGTAATATATCTATAAATTGAAGAAAATTCGCTACTAATTAAATTGACATTTAATGACATTTGTCAATATATGTCATTTCTCTGATTCATATAGCTGAGAACATATTTCGTGAGTATTCATCTTCAGTTTGATTTTTTTGTTTTTAATTATGGAACTAGTAATTTTATGAGTTAGAAAATCGATCACTAGGAATCAAGTTACGATTGGTAAATGTTGCAAATTGGTCATGGGTAGATTGCTATTTATTGCTAGATCAGATATATTTATCTATTAATTCGTAGCTGTCATAGATCATAGATCAAAAATATATATTAAGTCGTATTTTGCTTACATTTAAAAATTTTAACAGTGATTTCTTGGACATGCAGAATAAGAATATTATAAGCAAAGAATAGTCACCACCTATACAGTTTTTCAATAATGTGCTCGTTATTCTTCTTCTGAAATACGTTAGGTTTCTCGCGGCCACCAGTAAGAAACCCCTGGTTTGATGAGGAATGCCGAAGATGAGAGCTGCCAATGAGCTCTATAGGCAAAGAAGAAGGGAAGAACACTGGCTTTTCAGAAAGAAGAAAAAAACAAATGTTATGGCTACAATCCGCTGTGCGGATCGTTGAACACCCTCTATCTCATCCTTAAAATTAATATCCCCAAAATGTGGGCTTTATGGCGATAAAACATTGAAAATGACGTTGTCACAACATATTATACAGACGGTTTATCAAAATCTTTTATGGTTCGACAAAAACAGCGTTTTTCTATTGCATATGCCTTGGGGTAGGGTATAAAAATGTTTTTTGTAGGAAAACGCACCCAAAAAGTGGGAGTGGTTTAAAATGATCTAAGGACGAAATGTTCATATTATCATTATTGATGATCTTGCATCGAAAGTTTTTTCAAATATTTTAAAAATGTACCAAAAAACGTTTTTTATAGAAAACGCCCCCAAACGCGTGGCAAAAAAACTTTGTATAGGCGAAACATAGATATTAAGATACTCTTTAAAATTTCTTATGGTTTGGCTGAAAACAACGTTTTTCGTGGTAGTGGGCGGATTTTGAAAAAATGTTTGTTCTGCTTCGTTGGCCAGAGAGTCTAAATTCCAAATTTCAACTTTCTAGCTCAAAATTTAAGGAGCAAAAATCGGTGACACACAGACGGTCGGACGGACAGACAGACATGGCTAGATCGACTCAGCTAGCGATTCTGAATCGATCCATACACTTTGTGGTATATCTATCGAAATTATTTCTCTATGTTACAAACTTAATGTCAAAACTAATATACCCCTATGGGATAGGGTATAAAGAGCAAGAAAAGTGCGCGATCGATGATATAGAGAGGTGTCACTCCAGCAACGATGTTCGCAAGTTTTACGAAACGTCAAAGCCAGGGATACAAGGCTCGAACAGAACCCTGTCGATGAACAAGGAAATATCGTAGTTGAGACACAGTCGATGCTGAGTATATGGACGAACCACTTCTGCAGACTATTAAACGGCTATGACGAACAACATTCCGCTGTCAGGCAGAACGAACCATTTAATATTGGCAACGACAGCGAAAACTGCCAACCACCCGACCTAAATGAAGTGAGGATAGCAATATCTAAACTCAAGCTTAATAAGGCCGCCGGTAATGACGGACTTCCCGCTGAGCTTTATAAAGCTGCCGGAGATGACTTGGTAAGTAACATCCACCAACTCATAAGCCAAATCTGGTCGGATAAAAGCATGCCTGATGAATGGAACCTCAGCATCGTTTGCCCGATCCATAAAAAAGGAGACCATAAGTCTCCTCAACATCGCCTACAGATCCTATCTGCCGCTATATGTGAATGCCTGAAACCGTTTACCAACAACCTGATCGGCCCTTATCGCAGTGTGTTTTAGGCCAGGAAAGTAAACAACCGATCAAATTTCCACTCTTCGGCAGATCCTGGAAAAAACCCAAGAAATCAATATCGATACCCACCACCTATTTATCGATTCCAAAGCCGCTCACGACAGCATTTATAGAGACGAACTATACAGAGCCATGTCTAGTTTTGGTATACCGCCCAAACTCTTCCCTTTGTGGAGGATGACGATGGAGAATTCTCGCTGCTTCATCAGGGTCGGAAACGACCTTAACGACCTCATCGACACATTCGATACCAAAAAAGGATTTAGACAAGGCGATGCGCTGTCATGCGACTTCTTTTATCTGATTCTTGAGAGGCCAAGAATCAGAGCCAAGAAGAATCCCGAGCCAACACCAGAAGCACAATTTTCCAAAATTCGGTGCATCTACTAGCATACGCCGACGATATTGACGTCAGTGAGTCCTACCAATGATGTCCTAACGTGATGTCATAGCCAAGTTTGCTAGTATAGAGAAGGAAGCGGCAAAAATGGGTTTAGCGGTAAATGAGGGTAAGACTAAGTATATGCTGTCAACACGAAAGGACACACAACATCGACGAATTGGACAGAACGTAACCATTGACAGATATACCTCAGCTCCGCTATTAACTCTGACAACAACATCTCGTCAGAAATAAAACGAAGAATTACTCTTGCCAATCGCTGTTTCTTCGGGCTAAGAAGGCAATTTAGTAGTAAAGCCCTCACTCGAACTACTAAGGAGATCCTATATAAGACCCTGATCATCCTAGTCCTGCTCTACGGCGCTGAAGCATGGACCGTATCAAAAGCGGATAAAGGAATCCTTGGTCGATTCGAGAGAAAAATTCTTCGAAAAATATTCGATCCCGTTTGCGTTGACTTGCTATGGAGACGGAGATTTAACCACGAACTATACGAGCTATGCAGCGACATACCCCTGGTCAAAAAACTCCGCATTGGACGTTTAAGATGTCTAGGACATGTAGAACGAATGGACACCAATACTCCGGCTCGCAGAGTTTTCGATTACCAGTCAGATATCGGCCGCAGTAGGGGAAGACCTCGCCTTAAATAGCGCCCACAAGTAGAAACCGACCTCAACCAACTTGGACTGCGCCACTGGAGGCAGTTAGCTAAGGACCGGGTTAATTGGAGAGGCATGTTGGTTGGGGCCCAGGTTCATCCCGGACTGTAGCGCCACTGAAGTAAGTATGAAATACGTTAATTTGTTCTCTAAGAGCTGTCAAAAAGTACATTTAGCCAGTTCAATAATGCATTTACTAACGTCGTTCAATTTAATATGTTTAATAGGCGACTGGGAGCAGATTAATTGTGCTTCCCAAAATTTTACTGACTATGAACCAATAGAAAATATAATTGGATATATTATTTATTATTACCGATTTTAAATACATGATTGTGAAAAGTCTTGAGTAATTTTAATCGACAAATTGACAGGCCCTAGTTGTTGACTATCAAAATAATTGCCACAGTCCCCTAAAAAATAATTTCACAATACCCACGCCTAATCATTTAAATCCAAAACAAAAATTATGATATTTAAACTTTAAAACATCAAATTGGCCAATCAAAAAACAACACTCAACAATCACACTACTGAAATGTACGTTACACTACATTTGTACATCTATACAAAAATATATATACATTATTTTTATGACTAAACATTTTGATATTTAAATAAATTTATTTCTAAGTGATCATGCAATATTGCTTACTTTTAAAAATTTTAAATTGAAATTAAAATTTTTGGTTGGTTATTTTATATTATATTGTACCTTATAGTGCGATTAAGCCACTCATGCAAATTGTATCTATATATTTATATAAATAAAAAATAAAATGTATGAATAAAACCCAATGTACTTACTGCAATTGTCCTCATCACTGCCATCCTTGCATTGTCTGGTTCCATCACAAACTTCAGCTTTTGGAAGACATTCACCGCCGCGCAAACATTTAAACTAAGTTTATTGGAAATTTAATTTAATAATGAATTTGGACTTTGTTTTTAAAAAGAAAGGGCTGTATGCAAAACTTTACTAAAATCACAAGATCGCTCATTAGAAATGATCAGGGATGTCGTATGCATAACAGATCTAAGCAGAGAATTGAGTGGAAAAGAAAAAGTACGAGTGACAATTTTTGAAAACTCATTAGCAAATCCAAAAGGGATTGGTCTGCTACCATGATCATATAACTACTTCAGGACAAGCTTAAGCAAGGTACTTAAAAGGAAAATCTTCCACTTCTTTTTTGATGATCGCTAGATTATTGATAAATAAAATCCTGAATTTATGAATGCAATCACAAGTTAACAAAGAAAACCACGGTCCTTAAATTGTTGATCGTTCGAAAAATGAAGGAAAATAATCAAGGAACCAAAGCAAAAATTGGGTTTGGTAAATCCAAAAGGTTGTGTTTGCGTCCAAGATCACAAAGTAATCGAAAGAGATTCGTATTTTTAAGGTGAAATTTGCAAATAATAAAGTAGGTCTAGAAATGAAAATCATTCACGCCTTATTTGACGATCAGTAGATCATTCATTCACATCAACCCAGGTTTCAAATAATTAATTAAAACTTTATCTATGCCAGTAAAACCATAAAACCACGATTTCTGAATCCTTGAATGCCATTGCATAAAATATTACATTCGTGTGACCGATCACTTAAATAATCGTAAGCATCAAATTGATCGTTGAATTTGTGCGACGAATAAAAACTATCGATATAAAGGAAAATTATGTTGCTAATTAAACATAAAATCATAATTGGTGATCTTGGGATATATGAACAAATTTTATGTCACAATGTGACATATGTGAATACCCAGGTTATATTAGAAGTTCACTTCATGAAAACAGAACAATTTGTTACCATTTTATGTGAGATTGTGAATTTCAAAATCATTTATCTTTTAATATTTGAATAATAGATCACAGGTTAAAACATAAAATTTCGATCGTGGATCGTTAATTTAAAAAAAAAATTAAGTATAATGGTTCTATATGGTTTACTATGTGATAATCAAAACACAGAATAAAACAGAGGTATGCTACTACCTTTATGTCTTATGTGCGATCATTTTTTTTAAAACATAAACTAATGATCGAATCGTTGATCTTTGGATAATATTCAAAAATATGTTTACAATCGATATTAGGCTAAAATTTAAAACTACGGTTTTTCGTTTATCGCTGAAAAGCGTTGAATTTTTGGAAAGTCAGTTTACAATTGATCATAGGTTAAAACTTAAAACTACGATCTTTGAAAGTTAAATTCTTTTACTAAAAGTAATTTCACAAAGTAGATAGATAAATTAGAATGAAATGGATTTCATCGTTATCAAATCTATCTTAAATCCGATCGAAAGTTATCGACAAATGTCACTCTTTTTGAGCGATCAAAGCAAAACCACAATCGTTGAATCTCTTAATTGGTGGCCTCGATCATTGAATTTATCAACGAAAATCTTCTTTGCCGTTCTTATGTCATCGACTGATTCTACAATTCCAACTCAATCTTGCTCTAAAATCACAATTTCAAAGGATATAACACAATGTTCCGGCGTGAATGTCTCGCAAACTTACCTCAGAACTCCGACAGGAGCATATATGTTCACTCTCATCGTCATTGTATGGGCAATCACTTGTTCCATCACAGACAGCCACAATTGGAATACAATTGCCATTTCGACATGCAAATTCTTCGCTCGTGCATTCAGTGCCCCCTATGATATAATGTTGCGTATTTTTAAGGTGTCGATTAAATAAATTATGATTGAATGAAAATGTTTGTCGAAAAATGGTATTTGTGTTTTGTGTAAAGAAAAGGAAAGAAAAAAAAATATTTACAAGGAGTAGGAAATGCCTATTTCCTATCATCCTCTCATGCAATGATATATGAAGAAAAGAAAATGTTAGAAAAATATTTTAATATTATAAACTGTGTCTATATGTGTGTCAATTGTGTATTGTGATTTTTAATGCCATACATTGGTAAGGTCCTTCGGTCGTTGTTGTTGGCGGAACATAGTTCTCACATCCAATTTCATCTGAAATATCATTACAATGACGGAAGCCATCGCATCGCAGATGAATAGGTATGCAGACACCCGTTTCCACGCACTTGAACTGATCGTGACGGCATTTTTTCTTCTTTTGATATTCAATACTTGGATCGTAGTAATTCATATATTCGTTATCCTGTTCATGTAGATTTAAGGAAGCGGATGTAGTTGTTTGTTGTTGGTGGTGATGTTGTTGTTGGTGGTGATGTTGTTGTTGGTGGTGATCGTGATTTGGTCTGGATGTATGCGGTTTTTGTATAAACTCATGATCATCTTCATTTGCATCGCGCGCTAATTATTGTTTGTTGTTGTGTTGTGTTTTTTGTTTTATGTTAATTAAGTATCCATGCAGTTAATTTTGTTTTATAAAATTAATAATAACAAACGTGCAATTAAATCCATTCCATTATAAACACATTTTGTAGTAAATAGTACCATAACCGTTAAATAAATTTGATTTTAATTGGGAGAGAAAATAAAGTAATAAAATCAGTTTTTTTGTTTAATTGCAATCAAGTTTTATTTTTCACACATAGGTTAAGTTAAAGAGAGAAGAAGGCAGTTTTCTTGAAGTATACCATCACCAATTACATTTACTACACGAAATTAGTAAGAGCTTACGAGAATATTTGTTGTGTTGGACAGGACATTGTACATATTTTCTTTGCATATAATTGGATTACATTTTTATATTTAAAACATAAAACTTAACTAAGACACAAAATAATACAAGCTTTTGCTTTACAATAATTGGTTTTGTCGTAATAGTACCTTTGGGCTGTAGAACTTGGATTCACCTCTTACAGAGGGAATTAAGACGAAGCCAAAAATACGATGTTTACAATGCGCAGAATATCTATAATATTGAATTAGCTTCTTTAAAAGGCAAATAACATTCTAACTGCAAGTTAAAAATTAATTTTGACGTTACTAATTTTGTGTGTGAACTCAGATTGAATATGATATCTTAGGTGAATCTTTATTATTTTTAGTCAAACACTGACAAATTTAATCTTAGAAATCTTACTAAAGTGGAAAGTGGGCATTGACTCAAAAATTCAAGAAGATCTGTCAAATATTCAGATTATGACAGCGCCAAAATGGAAACAACTTGGCAACACTGCAAAAACTTAACTTTCGCAAGTTGATGAAATACTATTTTTTGATACTATGATCATAGAAAATATTAATGAATGATTGGAATAAGCATTCCAATGTCGAGTATATACGTTATTCATACTGAATGTTCGGATATACTCTAAAAGATATATTTGTATAGTTGACGATCATTTTGTCAGCTACAAAGGTTTACCACGACGGCAATTAATTTTTTTGTCATGATTGGCACTTTGATTTAAAAACTCGGCTCACGTCATCAACACTAAATAGTGCAATTCTGCTATCTAGTAGGAATTTTAGAAAAAAAGTCCAATCATAATCATGATTAGATAAATCATTCAAAACAACCTCCAAAATTGAAGGTGACTAAAAAAACAAATCCCATATTCGAAACTCACTTCTCGAATATATTTCTTTATCTAGAGAAGATCTTACATAGATATCACAAGATAACTTTACATAACAAAGATTCCCAGTTGTTTAAACTAAACACAGCAGGACATAATTTGCAAAACTATCTCACTTTCAGAGAAAATGCATTTCAAATAGACAAACATATAAACAAGCGACACACCATCACCCGAGCGGAAGAAATAGTTTTGCACGACGATTTACGAATACACATCTGTATTTGTTTTAGTAGTATCTACTTACAACAATCTTTCTCATCCGAGTAATCTTGACAATCATAAATGTTGTCACAAAATTCCCGGTATGGTATACACTGACCATTGTCGCAACGGAATTGATAATACTTGCAATCACCGTCACCGCCTAAATTGATTTCAAGGGATAAGTGTTAGTTTCGTTAGTAAGGCAAATTTAGCGTTAATTTTTAAATAGCGGTAGTAAGCTATTGGGTAGGGGATATGAATTGGGATTGGGATATAAGAAAGGGTTGAGGAGAATTTCTTACACTGAGGAATGACAAGGGTTACATTACCCTCTTTACTGAACTGATTGCTTTTTTCGAACTCTATCTAATCTCATAGGACTAAATTATGATACACAAAATGATTTTTGACACCTAAACCAAAATCAGAGTCAATTTTTTTTTACATATTGCAATTTTTTTTGTAGATAAAAGCTCTTTGAACTTTGATACAAATAACATTCCATACAAATAATTAACGAAACGAAAAACAACAGACAATTGATTGACTTGTCGCTTGTCACCAGTGGGACAGTCATTTGGAATGGCCATCGCATCGTAGGTGAAGAGGTATGCAGACGGCTTTTTTTCTTCTTTTGATATTCAATACCAGGATCGTAGTAATTCATGTATTCGAATGTAGATTTTAGGAAGCGGATGTAGACAAATGATTAACTTGTCAGCAGTATGACAGTCATTTAGAAATTGTCATTATCGTCTGGCAATACTGCCAAAAATGAAAAATACTCGATGCACTTCAAATATTTGCTTGACGACAAGGTCGGATGGGTTTCGAGTTGCCATTTTTGCAAATAGTAAGCACACGCGCGTATGCTTCGTTGTACTCACGAGACTTGTTTTTTGAAATGGAAATGTCTACCAAGTTGGAACTTCAAATCGTTGTTGTTTGACGCGTAATGCAGCAAAAGTTCCACATGTGTTACTAGTTTTTTGAATATATAACACAGGGTGGTAATGGAAATTTAAATTAAAGTTGTTAGCGGTCATATGTTCGTAGTAAAAAATGAATGAAGACCGATTTTTTTTGCGGACAAATTGAGAACTGAGACAGCTGTCAAAATGGATAAGCAGACATTAATTAAGAAACACAATGATTACCTTGAAACAGTTTATTTATTTATTTTTATTTTAGTATTTCAAATCAATGATTGTCACCAGTACAAGCTGACATACTTTCCCATTCGTCAAAAGTACCAGATGGATTTTAACCTACATGATTATAGACATAAATATACTTCTCGTCCGCCTTTTAAGACGTTCACCATAGATAATTCTAGTAAAGTGAAGTATGAAGTATTCAATTGACATTTAAATTTTATTTTATTTCATTTCGCATAGCTGATGTTTTGATATGAATTCCATACTTAAAAAAAAGTATGATTGGTAGTTATTATTAAACCAACAAAAAGCCAATGTCCTGCATAGAGAATTTAAAAAAAAATCGAGGTCCAAAGTGGAGGTCAACAGGGAAGCATCCTGTCGCCATAGGCTTTTTTTCGATTAGAACGTTGACGGCTGGTAGTGAATAAAGACGATTGTTTACTCTTGTATAGGATCCACCATAAGAAGGCAACGTTGTATAAACATAGTCAAATTATTAGTCCAACGCTACTGCACCCCTATTGCACAATGGCGGGGCTTAAAGTTTTATGCCAAAGTTTATAGGCTTAATAAAACTGATACTAGTCAATTGATTTGACAACTGTCCCATCATCGGGTCAGTTAAATCAAATCTTGGTTATGTAATAACTTTGGAACCAACCAAAACCCTTTGGATGACATTGTGTGAAAGGTTTAATCTATCATGCGGTAGATGTCACGATAGATTACATTTTATTTTTTTTTTAAAAATTGGGAATTTCAATTTATCTTGGCCTAGATGCCGACCGGAAATTGGTCAAATAAGTAGTAACACAAAATGGCTTACTGTCAATTTAATTTTCTATCTGCCCACAGCATAAATGTCAAGGCGCAATTTGACGCCATTTGCAAAAATTAAAGCCTATTCACATTATGCCATTATCTTTGACGCATCATATATAAGAAGATTGGCTATCGTGTCGGCAAAACAAGAATCGAAGCCTTTTTTTTTTTAAAACTTGTACTAGTTTGTTCTTTGACATTTCAACAACAAAACAAACGATTTTTAATGGAACATAGATGGCATTACTTAAGGACCCGTGTAAAGTCTTTTAGAAAAGGAAAAACTCAATATTTGAATAAAGTCACACGCTTAGCAACGATAGTCTCAATTCTCTCTGAATTGGCTCAAAGGATTCGTTTTGAATGATGCCAAAGATCGTAAAGTATTTCTATAAGCCCAGAAAAGCGACGACTGTTCCTTTCAAATGTCACGTGGGAAGTAACCGCTACTGTCAAAATAAAATTGCAAGAGTCTGTGAATCGTTTTTCAAAAATTATATTCACAACCATTCGACCCAAAAAATGGCGATGGATTGGTATATTCGAATTTGAGAAGCTTCTTATTACAGCTTTTTACTCTTGGATATTGAACATTGAACCTTTTGACAAAGTGACTACATTGCGTTAAAGTGAATAGCACAACCTTCTATTAGTAACCCAATTTATGTGCGTTCAAATACGAGCTGGTATCTGCAGTTCACCGACCAGAATACATTGAGGCGAAGTTTTTCGGTGTGAGATCAATATTAATTTCATTGTAGGTTAACTCGAGAAACATGAGTAAATTCAGAGTTAACTGACTTTTTTGAACTAACTCAAGATTTAATGTTCTGGTTTTACTTGGAGTAAACTAAGGATTGAAAAGCTGGACCTAAGAAACAAAAAAACTGCCATTTGCGCCATTTTGGAAGCTAAGCTGAGAGAAGTCGAATCGAATTCAATCAGATTTAACCAGAGTTCTTTAAAAATATTTTTTCTCGTTACAATTTCTCAGTGGGCAAAGCAAGTGACAAAGCATGCGACCCAGAGAACTATGCTAATTTGATAAAACGAAATTTGAAATCGTGGTATTGTATACCGATCTAAAAAATCCCCTAGACAATCTGTAAACGAAAAATCTAGTGCCACCCTCTAATTGGGAAAGACACAAACAAATAAATTTGAATAAATGTCTGAGGATAGGTGTTCCATCAGTATGAATGTACTACTCGTCTCTAATAAAGAAGAAAAACTCGAAGACAGCTGAATAAAATCCGGTTCTTCTATTTAGTTACTCCAGTGCGGCAGGTAATCGGATACCTCGTTGTTAAGCTCCGTGACGAGCATGCACTAAATAGTTTAATATTATTTATGACGTGCGTTTTGTTATAAAAAAAACTTAAGTGCAACAATATGTAGAACTTAAAAAGTCTACTTGGATGTAATTTGTCAGATAAAGTGTCTTGGATGCAGGGAATAATCGATGTGTTGAGAATTAAGCGCTTGATAGGGGATGGCAGCTTAGGAATTGTAATGAAAAACATTTATACAAACACATGTCTACTGAACTATAAAAATCCACTTAAAGCACTTACCTGCGATCTGACTGTCTTAACTTTAAATAAATACATACAATTCTAAACATATATGTACATCAAAAGGCAACAATTGTGCCAGCAAAGCAAGGATGTCATTTTTTATCTAAAACATGCGTGCATACTATCTGTCAATTTAAAGTCTATATCCGGCTCACCATTGCAATTCCGTTCGTCGGAAATATCTTCTCTACAATCGATATTTCCGTTGCACCGTAGTGAGATATCTATACAAGATCCATCATCACATTGCCATTTATCATATAAGCAGGCTTTTGTTAGTAAATACATGAAAATAATGAATTGATACAATTTTACACAAATATATATACGACTAATCTAATAACAATCACATACGACATCCTTCCTCATCCGAACGATCGTTGGGACAATCTACTTTGCCATCACAACGACCTACTATTGAGATACACGATAGATCTCGACATGTAAATTTACCCTCTGGACAGAAATATTTTAATTTAGGAATAACTACGAACACAGTTTTTTTTTTGATTGATAACACATTTTACCATGAAATAGTAAATATTTACAAAATGCAGCAATGGGAGTAAGAAGAAGAGATATATATTTTTTAATTTTGTTTAGTATTTACACTTACAGATACACGTACTTTGGGGAAGGCGGGGTTCGAATGGTTCGAAGAACTTGCCAAAATTTAGTCAATTTTATATATCGTAGAGTAGAAAACTAAATTAAATTGACAACAGAATTTGTTTTATATTCAAGTCTATATATATATGTATGATTTAATAAAACTTCATTTAAATACATTTAATAATTTAATTTAATTTAATAATGTTTGGCTAAATATTTTTTTATTTTGATTGAGCTTTTTTTAAAACTAATTTCTTATATAATTTAAGGGAGTTTAAAAAAATGATTTATAGATTGCCCTTGGAGTAAAATATTAATACATTTGTAAACGTTTAAGTTATTTTAATTATTTTTGTTGGGAATTAAATTTTTTAGTATAAATTTTTCATAATTAAGTTTTGTCAGGTTTTAATTAATATAATTATATGGGGTCAGCAAATTGGCGGAATTTTAAAAACGATAGTCATCAAGACGATTTTAAAACAATTTTAGTAATGAAGACTTTTGACGCTTTATTCAATTTATATGGAGCGAATTGGGTAGTTAGAAAAATATTATTTTGTTGATTGTGATTACAGAATCATTGTCAGTGTTACACGAGACAAAAAGGTGGTTAAAATGACATCGCCTGAGGATAATTATCTTAATTATGGATACCGCACTAGAAAATTATCCCCACTATATCTTGGAATGCAACTGGCTATTTCATTTGACAATTGGTTGGTATATTAGCAATAAAAAACATATGGGAAGGCTACAATCCGCTGTGTGGATCGTTAATTACCCTCTCTCATCCTATCCTTGAAATTAATATCCCCAAAATGAGGGCTTTATGAAGATGAAATATAGAAAATGATGTTGTCGCAACACATTGTTCAGACAGTTTATCAAAATATTTTATGGTTCGACAAATAACAACGTTTTTCTATTGCATATGCCTTGGGGTAGGGTATACAAATGGTTTTTGTAGGAAAACGCCCCCAAAAAGTGGGCGTGAGTTAAAATGGTCTAAGGACGAAATTTGCATATCCATCGAATATTTGAAAAAATTTGAAAAGGGCGTGGCAAAAAATTTATATTTTTATGGTTTCACTTTAATGACAGAAGTCAGTTATGTGCTTTGGAAGCATTGAATTCTACTCTGTTGGATTTACTCCATTTGATAAATGCTGTCAAGATCAGAACTAAACATAGAATCCACGTCCGAAGACGAGAGTCGTATACCTAAAAACCGATATGAAAATCTGATCATCGAAGTAATGAATTGGATTACAAGTTGCAAATAGGAGAGTATTTAAAAAAATGATAAAGAGAGTCAGAGTCAAAATTGGGCCTTGGGGAACGCCAGCAATTATTTGGTCCAAAACGTTTAAAGGAAACAGATCAAGAAGTCAGTTAAATATTTTTCTAGAAGGCTAATGAAACTCTTTCCAAGTCTTCCCTTTGTATTAATAAACGCTGATTAGCTAATCAATGACTTACATAACAGTTATTCCCATACGAAATAGGTACACGCGCAAATATCAAAAGTAATGCTGGGGTAAATATCTAATATTCTTTGTATAAATAAAATCTTTGTATAAAGCAAATAATTTTGTGTAACTTAATATTTAAGTTAACCGATAGTTGTTTAGGTTACTCGTAAATTTTGGCAAGTTCAGATTAATTCCTTAAGGAAACAACTTTCACATTAATAAAAATTGAGTATATTTGGCAATTTCCACGAACCGATTCATTAGCAAACTTAAGGGATGGGATACAAGGACTAAAGGAAGACATAAGGTCGGAAAAAATGCAAACAATTCGTTTACAATACTTACTCGCATCACAATCGTCTTCGTCATCCCCATCGGCACAATCGTAATTACCGTCACATAATAGAGATTCACTTATACATTGATGTCTGCCACGACATTGATATTCTAAGCTACTGCATTCGGTAGCTTTATTGAAAAGTTTTTTTTGTTTTTTTTTTGTTAGTTTAACCCAAAATTAAGAAAAGCAATATTTTGTTGTTGTGCGATCCCAGGTGATGATATAATACACATATGTAAATGTATATATATATATATATGTATATTTTTGGTGATGTGAAGTTAGTCCCATATTTATGCGATTAGTTTTTTTTGACATAACAAAAAAAATAGAAAAATTTTAATAAATTAGTTAAACATTTAAAAATTATACACAAGTTTTGTAAAAAGAAATTTCAAAGCGTTACAGAAGAAGTTTGAAATAGTAAAATAGAGTAAAGAGATAGATTTGTGGATTGAAAAGTTTAAGGCTGTCAATGTACTTACGACATGATTCATCCTCATCATCGCCATCGGGACAGTCTCGGTAGTTGTCACAACGTTTGCTTCCAGGTATACAGTGCCCGCTTCGGCACTGGAATTCACCAGTGAGGCATTCTGTAAATAAATAAAAAAAAATCCATTGATTAGTAATTTGATTTCAATGTCATGTCGTAAGAAAACCGTCTGACATCGATTTCCCGCATTAAAGAAAAGTGTGTCCAAGAAGTTCCATGGACTAACAACACCCAACTCAGTGTTGTCAACTAGTTGCGCATTCACCCAGCGACTGACAATCCTCTTTCCATGCGGTATGAACGCATAAATCTTAATCTAGGATCGTGATATGACTTTAAAATACGTATGTTCACCTATCTACATATCTAAGCGTTCTTGGATTCTACAATTGCATTGCAACATGTCAATCGAGGTATGGTAACCCCTCCTTCACATTGTATACAAACAAAAAAAAACTCAATTGTAATGTAGAGTGTTGCCAACGGTAGTGGAATTCCAAGGTATCAAGTACACCAAGTGGCTAAGTTTTGCTTCATGTAATTGAAACCTTCTTTCACTTTAACCTTTTCTGCCCCCTCAGGCAGTTCTCAATTTCACCCTAAAATTTTCTTTACCCTACACGGATGTTGATCCCTTTCATCCTGATTTTTTTTGTGTTCACATTTTCGCCTGTAATTTCTGTATCATCTCTTTTTTGTCGCACGATTTAATTAGCTGTTAAGGATACACAGGAATAGGGTTCTTTGTAATTGTACGTAATTATCTTCTTTATGGGTGTGTGTGTTCCCAATTAAAAGCAGAGTTTGCTTTTTGACAACACATTGCAGCAAGCTAGATGCACTTTGTAAAAGGATTTCTCTAATATACATGTTCACATTTTTTTTTGCACTAAAGGACCTTCTCCACTTAAGATTAGACTTTACACACTTCTTGTGACACAAAGAATTAGCGCGAGGTAGAAAGGCTTAAATTCAAAAAAAAAATCTCCTTACGAGGATAATGAGGTCATTGTAAGAATATCAACAAACATCAACCCGGTTCAATCATCCCTGTTCACACACACAATTCAACAGGTGATTCTTTGGCATACCCACAATGAATCCCCTGCCAGAATACTTAAAGGTAATCTGATTGTTTAATGGCTTAGAATAGTCAGAGAGTGGTGTGAGGCCGTCAAGATCTGAAGTTTGAGAGGGGGCGAGCCATATTTATTTGTTTCTTTTGAGACACCTACCCGGAATTGGGGATAACAACATTTGTTTTGCAAAAGGATTACACCTGAAGGTGGATGGGCACTTCTGTTTTTTTTTTGCTCTCCCTCTCTGTCTCTGTGTTGGATTTGTTTTGATATTCAATATCTGGGATATTTCAATGTTATCCCCGGCGATAATTCATTTCAGATGCACACATATATTTTCGTTCGAAAATTCTTTGTTTACCTCACCTTTAGAGGAGTTGTTCAAGGAGCTCGGAAGGGAGCACATTATAGATGAAAAAATTCACGGATAAAAGAAGCCAAGTGTAACATATTCCAAAGGTTGTAAATTTCCACAGGAGGATATTTGCCTGCAAGGGTTGCTATATGTAAGTGGGTTTGGAAAATGATTAGCTAATCAGAGCATTTTTCGGGGGGATTTCCGTCAATTACAGGAGATTGCTTTTGTTTACAATTTCGATGATAAAAAAATCCTTAATTAAAACAAAGTCACACCGAAGGATTATATAACATATGTCTGACATCGTTTAAAGAACCTCAGGGATACCACTTTTTAGCTTGGAAGAAAAGATATTTTTGTTTGCAAGAAATTGTCGTTCTGTGTGTTTTCAGACAAGAAATTGTGATTCAAATCTATTTATTGATCCAAACAAAAAAAAAATTCCTGGGAAATTAAAATCCAATCCTGGGAGTACTCTGTTTATACCGGCAAATATAGTTGACGATAACCAAAACAGGAAGGAAATAACAACGTTTATATCAGTTTTTGTAAACGAGGGGAATTGATGTGATTATTCTGGGTTTTCTATTAGCTCGACTATGTTTATATTGACAATCACGAGATCTACCAAACATAATCAAGGTGATCTAAATGAATTCCTTTCCGATACTGTCATGTACGTTATGTTGAATTTTCAAAAGATGACATATCAGTTGTAACAATCATTTTATGAACATTTCTCTATCTGCGATGAACAACAATGTCCTCTCTTCTATTCTTTGTTTCCTCTTTTTATAATTCAAGAGAAATCATAACAAAAAATCCCAACAGGACATCCTAATTCCGAAGACCGAAAAGTTTTGAGAGACTTTAGATTCAAAAGAAAAGGTTACCAATGTGCTACGCAATTATGAAGGGTCACTGTCAAACACTTTTTGAACCTAATTGTGTTAACAATTTGGAAATTTTGTTTTTTATTACTAGCCAGATAACTTAGGTGTAGTGGTAGCTGAATAATATATAAAATGTGCTAGAAGTTGAATTACACAGAACTTTGTTAAATCCTTTTCTTTTTTTCTTGGTGTGTTTATTCAAGAGAGAATGTGATGAAAGAGTTCTGTCACTGTGAACACATAAATTATTTGAGTTGTTAGTTCTTAGCCATGGTAAGGACCGCTATTTTTTATTTCTTTAAATTGTTTATAGATGTTAACACCATTATTCTTTAAAACATAATCTGTGTATATATACCAAACATGATGTTTGTATCACGAGTTGCATCAGGACTAGCTTGTCAATCAAATGGTATGACAAAAAAATTCGCATTTGTTCATATTGCAGACGTGTTGCAGAGATTTTAAGAATAGAAACTAATCAATTCAAACTCAAGGCTTATTTTTGCTAGAAAATCAATTAGGAAAATGAAATTTAACCTGGGATTACTTAAAACACATTATGCAGCCATTAGATATGCAGCAAAAAAATATAAATTCATAAAAAACGTGGTACTGATAATAATTTTGAATAAAATTTAATGGAGCCTGGATCTGCACATTCATGTTGAAGAATTTAAGCAATTTTGAACACATAAATACAAGACCAACAACTGATAATGCGATCTATCTGTTGTTAGATTGCCTTGTCAACCAAATCATGTGATGAAATATTACGAATATGTTGATAACGCAATGATGCCGAATTGATTTTAAGAATAAATACCGACCACTTCAAATTCACGACTGTTTTGGATTATTCAGAAGATTAAAATAAAATCTGAAAGTAGTTAAAAATCATATTTTCCCAATGTTACTATGCGCCATAAGGTATGCAGCAAAATATATTGAATCGTAAAAAACTCCTTACTGATAATAATTTTAAATAAAATTTAATAGAGGTTTGAATTTTATATTCATCATGAAGAGTTCAAGCAAACTTAATGAATTATATAGAATACCAAAGACTGAGAATTCGTCTTTCATAATTATATTTTTGTCCAACTTTATTTTAAAACTAAAATAAAGCAACAAAACAAAATAAAACCAATAGACATTTTAAAAGGCAACAAACAACCAACACCTTTAAAATTTCAAGCTTTATCAATGATCAACGAAATTTTTTTTTGTGAAGAAGACCTCCTTGTAACGACAAAATCAAAACCATGTCTGATCGGAATCTTTTCATTGAAACTGACAAACATTGCCTACCTCTACTCAAACACTGCCAATGTGTACTGTGACAACAGACAGCCGAGATTGCGTGTGTCCTTTTAATTCCTTCGAACGGATTCACCACACAAATTAATTCGTTCGCTCATCAACCCACTGGAGATGCACATGCCTGCTGGTGGGGTAGCTAGAAAAATGCCAAACAACCTCCCCCCAGTAAAACACTCATACGCCCATTGCATGCAGACAATAATCAGAAAACTTTCGCCAGTTGAATATGCGCGCACACCACCACCACCGCAATTTAACATTCGTTTGACATTTACCAGCGTTATGCCGCTCTATAAGGGAGCCGTCCGTTGTATGCATTGATTGCGTGACATTAAAAAAAAATAAAACAAATTGTAAGCAGTGTGAGGGGAGTTGTTATAGTTATTATCTGACGATGAGTCCTTTTGCATTTTTTTTTTCGTTCGGTTGTATGTTTTGCATAAGGGCGCCAATCACCCACAAACTGTCTCGTGGTACTGCGGTATCATCATCATTTGAAGAATTCGGTTGTAAAACTTCTGCAATGCTGCAGAAGAATGCAAAACTTTGAATTTTTTCGCTGCTGCTGCTGGTGGTGGTTCTGTTTCTATTCTATGCCCTGAATCAAGTGAGCCTGATTCTTGTTTTAATGTATGGGCATTCCATTCAGTTTCGTGGTAAACAAACAACAGATATCAACGTTTACAAGTTTCTTAACCTTCTACTTTTCGATTTTGTCTACCGACTCTTTGCGGTGAATTGAGGTTTCTTTTCCGTGGTTAGTGGTTATTTTCCATAAACAAATGGAGAAGAAGGAGTTTGGAGTGTGGTGCGATGGAAGCAATTGCTGTTGGAGATTCTTGACAAATGCCAGAAGGTAAAGGATTTTGTTTGTATCAATTGCTTTTTCGATATTTTTTTCGAAGGCTAACTAAAGTTGTGGAAAATAGTCTTATTCAAAGAAAGGAGGGGGTAAGTTAGGGAGCACAGGTACCTTACAGCGTGAGGTATATCTGAATACGCAACTGGTATTGAGTCGCCAAAGAGTGAGTATGATAATTGCAATTGCAAAGCTGCCCACTATCTGATAAAAATAAATTGAGGAACAGTCAGAGTTACAATAGGACCCATCTATTGTACTTAAGCGTCTTCATATTTTCAGCTTAAATACTTCCCAAAACCTTATGTTTATGGTTTCTCACAAGCTGCTAACCCGAAACAACAATATACATATAGGCTATATTTACGATACAAGAAAAGATTTTGAAATTCGAAATTTAAGTAGAGAAGCGATTTTCCCCTATTTTAGTGGTAACGATAAAACATCCCTAACTCAATATTGGACTGTCGGATTTATTCATAACGATTTGTTTGAGCTATCGACGATCCTCCAGCGTTGTTTTGAAGCTAAGAAGTGCTTAAATTACTTGAAATCATCTCCAGAAATTTTTAATTGCCCATTTTCAGCAGTGATGCTACACAACTATTGTGTGATTCGGTTCACGCGTTAACATGTTTTTTTTTTGAAAACCTCAGTCTGTTGTTCTTAAACTACCACCAACAACAAAACGAATGTGCTTGATCCTTATTTCGAACAAAAATTCTTCGTCCAATTATGTAGTACGGAGGGCAAATACTTGTTGACTACATTGGCTCGGCCATACTAAGCGAATGAACAACAATTCTCCAGACAAGAGCAATTTTGAAATCCAGCCTTCACATTCGAGACGATTATACCCAGATATCCGGTGTAAGGATCAGGAAATCAAGAACACTATAGGGGGCTTGGCTTGAACGATTAGACACTGTCGAGAGCCAGATTAGTAGAGTGATTGAAGTAAATAAAAAATTATCACAAAACACTGGTTGAAGATTGTGCGTGGGTACAGATTGAGTACGGAGAAGAGTCGGTGAGCAGTACATTTTCATGCCTAAATATGTATGCCGATTTGAAACTAAAAAGGGGCTGGTAATAAGGTGAGCCCGGGAAAAGTATCGGTTGATTAGGAGCGACGTACGATGAGAAATGATAATTGGTAATGAAAGTCGGATGAAGGAAGATCTATGAAGGTGGAGTCAGTGCAGGCCGGAATAAATGCCAGTTGGGGAAGATTGGTTATGTCGGTAGTTAATACACGACAGACAGGGAGTATTTTATTTAGAATCGTTGAAAGTATACTGACAGTCTTTCACAGATATATCTCAAAGAAGAACATTAAGGCTTTAGAGCAAAAATCAGAAGCGGAAAAAAACAATTTAAAAAGGAGTTTTACTTAATATAAAAAATACCTTTCGCAGAAAACTCAAAACATTCACAGAAAACCTGATATTCAATGTTGACAAAAATCTTTTTGATAAAGTCTGGGTTCTATTCGCTATCGTTATTTAGACATTGTCAATAGTTTGCTATATGACAGTGTTTGACAGTTTAATAAGTTAAATTATGAAGCAAAAGTTGAATTTCCAGACCGATTATCAGATCCAGGCAACAAAAAGTTTGCAATCACTGTTCCAGTAGGAAACTCGGATCACAATTTAATAACAGCGATTTAAACACTACCAATATTAATTTTAAAAATCATAATTGTCTGCAACATCTACGCATTCACACATTTCTTTCAAATTCAGTATTAAGAGTTTTTTTTTATAATTACAATTTAAAGTCGAGGTAGCAAGGAGCAAGTACGTACGTCCTAGTCGTGCACCCATCACTCGTCTTGTTAAAATTGTGGATGGTCAATAGGAATACAATCGCCTCAGTTGACAGTGGGGCAATGTATCTTTATATTATTGTAGAAACATTCAGTTATAAAAAACGTCAGATATCATCTTTGAGATGTCTTAAAAAAAACAATGTCCGTCCGAATTTGGAATCGAACCGAATATAACGGCGAATTTCAGAAATATCATCCAATATTGTTAACACTGATTGCCACTATTGGTGTAGGTAAAGATTAGCCACAGAGGTATCTTTGATGCAAGAGAGGAGTACTTTGAAAGCTCGCGGTTGCTCGGTTTAGCACTTCGGACACAGAGTGATTGTTGTTCTTTCACTCTTAATCAAAAAGAAAATAAAAGGAGAAAGTAACTTTACTTCTACAAGACAAAGAAGATAGAAAAGAGATATAGAAGGAGAAAAGACTGAAATCGATGACTAACTTTTGCCACTACTAGTGAAAAAGATCAGGGATTTACCGAGAAACTAAGTTCTAGCACTTCAACTTAAAACAAATAAGTCAAGTTTTATAAATAAGTTTTCTTAAAAACTAACTTAAAAATACCCTAAACGCGATAAAATCCTTCGTGATATAAATGGCAAGGTTGGCCTTCCAAAATTTGACGTCCTGAATAGCCGGTTAAAAGACAGGACAAATTTAAGGCCCTTCACGAACCCTTACAATTACAACTAAATATTTACTTTAAAATTTAAAAACTCCATTTAAAACATTGCCTCTGATCACACCCACTGTCCCAAACAGACAGTTGACTAAAAAAGGATTGTAAATTGCAGCAACACATCCTTAAAACCCTCATAATACGACTTCTACCAGGAGTATAACGATGTGTACAAGCTTTTATCCCCCAAAAACGCTCTTAATAGATTTATCTACTTCCTGCTTACCGCATACGGAAAGCTGAGAGGTACTACCACTACTATACACCGCGCGCACACATTTTCAATAGAGATGCAAAATTTTTGATTTTTGTTTAAACACTTTACACTCGACGACGGGATACACGATGAAGTGAGCGAGTGAGTGACTGACAAACACAATTCACTGACTGATGGGAAATATGCACAATTAAGGGTTGTGCGTCTTCTTTGGCAAGGGTAAATATCCTTGCAGCTGCAAATTCTGTGTTTTGTTGAGTAAATTGCGGTTTAATTAGGATGAAAATATGATTATTGATGTACTTCCCTGCAAGTCTACGATGGCCCAAAAGGGTGCAGACTTGTTGTGGCAGGAGACAATTTAAATGTTGAATTTTCAATCATCTTCATGGCCAGGCGAACAGAAAAGGATGCAATGGGTTCCTTTTTCGTTAAGCTGTTGAAAGTGAAAGTGCGGCAACCTGAGTGGCGGGAGTTGGGCTTGAAATAGGAAAAATTAAAAGAAAGTTTCGAGGTTGTTTCGAGAGGGTTTCGTTTTCACTCAGGGAGCAAATGGGAGAGAAATGATTGCAATGGCATGCAACCCAATACATGAGGTGCTCTTGCTTTAAAATAAGGAAATCATAGCAGGAGATAAGAAGTTGTAGTTACTCGTAAGCTTGTAGCTGAACCTTTGAAAAGTGAAAGGACTGCTAAGAAGTTTGACGTACAAGTTTTAGTAATAGATAGATTGCAAAGTGCAGTTTTCAGTTGATGAGGAACAAACCCCAACAAACGTGGCTAACTTCAAATCGAATAGATATGCGTACTGTTCAGTGCACTTTCACTTGAGAGGGATGTTGATGTATTGTTTTTATAATTGCCCGCGCTAAAGGGCTTACGACATTATGACAGAAGGGAAATTGAATTGAAAAAAAAGAAGATATTTATGCGTTGGTTTTAAATGTCTAAATGGGGTTCTTGGAATGGGGATTGTTAAGGGCCGAAATAAAACATTCTTCGAGCATATATTGTTTAAATAGCGACACAAGAGAAGATTTTCCTGAGGTGTTTGAACGAGACAATGGAGTTGGATACGGTTGAGTTTTTTTTATCAGGTTAATCGCATGCTTTTGCCCCATCAAACAGGTGCGGGATAGGAAAGGAAATTAATTCATCACACGCGTTTGTATTCGATTCAGTTGGTGTGGATATGACACAAACTCGTGCAATTGACCTGATAGGAGACTCAACCATAGCGAACTCCATAGTCTTACTCGATATTTCTGTTGCACTCTTAAGAACATTTTTTTCTAAAAGGTTGAATCTCTGCTTGTATACTGGGGCAGTACTGATAGAATGTTTCAACTTTGTTTTATAAATTTTCTCAGGTAAGGCGATCTTATAAAGCTAGAATCCCGAGACCAGATCTTGGTTATAACTGCTGAAGATTTACTCGTGATAGAATATCATATATGTAACTTGGTGTGTAAGCTACAGTTAAGTGCAACAAAATACAGGTCATACTAAATGAACGTTTTTGAAAGCATAAGAAAGAAGAATATCAGGTCTGCCGAAGACAATAGAGCGCAACTCTGCAGAAGACAAAGGCAATTCACCTCTCGGCCTTGAACGTATTTCTACTTCTTTTGTCAGATGTGGGGGGATTAAAACGGAGCTACGGCTTTCTTCTTAAGCACAACTTAGGTCCGGTTTTTCATTGTTGACTCAAATTTTATTTATTCAAAAGTTACTCAACAAAGTTGTTGGGTTAACTCAGGATTATGATTGACTGAAAAACATGTCGGGGTTAATACTGAAACAAGGACCGAAAAATTGGACACTATTAGCAGACAAGCCAGCTAATATTATACTGAATAAATATTCTTTTGCATCAGAGACTCGTTAGAAGATTAGGAGCCCAGATCCCAGAGCCCAGTTTTTTCAAGGCTCTCGTGTAGGTGTTAACTTCTGGTTTAAATGGTGAAACCTACAATTTTATGTCAAATTCGAGAGGGTTGAGTTGATATAACCAACGGATTTTAAGTTCTCATGATTGTTAGCATATACAAATAGGAGGATAAATAGGCTTTTCTCAAATCTGTACGGCTGACTATATTTGCGGGAGTAAAAAAACGTTCATTTGTATTAATCATGTTCCTTCAGGGAAGCTTTAAATAAATAAAAGCCCTCATAGCACTAGAACTTGACTGCATTCGTCTCGTACTTCAGAATTGCATGTTTCAGTTTAGTGAAAAATTAGAGCTGATCTATTGTTGATACTATTACAGCAGATACAGAAAAAAACTTGACGAAATCACCGCAAGGGTTGTGACAGTGAATTGTTCTACACAGCCCCCCATCATGCATGTACATTGTACAAGTATGTGCTACCTAGCCTAAACACTAAGTACGTCTTCATAATTCCACACCCCCTTTTGGGAATTTTTTTTGTCGTTCATTTGATTTTCTTTTCTATTGGGTGTCCTTGGAAATTGCTTTGATCCGATGATACAACCAACCCCTTCGACGAATGACTTTCTACCAGGTGCTCAGATATACCAAAGGTTTTGTCGGTTCCGTTCGTGTCGGTTTCCGATGATACTCTCATTAGATGACACATATACATACAAATATCAAAAGTTGGGAAGACGTAGCGCGCTCTCTTGCATTCAAGGAATCTCGATAGAAAATTGTTGTCAGTTATGAGATACTTGGTAGAAAAAACAGCAAGTATCTCGAATTGACACCCTATCCGCGTATCGTAGCATGCTTTTCACAACCCTTACACCGTACACCATTTAAGAAAAAAAAAGAAAAAACTGTTGCCGGTGTAAAGTTTGCCACATTGTCCTTATTAAGCTGGATGTGGCTTCTGGCTTTGCATCTGGGAAGAAATAGAAGAAGAGCTGCTACCGATGCTGCTGCTGGTGGTTGCTCCTTTAGTTGGCTTTAGTGTGTGTGTGCGGTCCTTCGAAAGTGATTGCTGTTTGGTTGTCATCATTGTTCGGTTTTGATTTTTTTTACGTTTGTTGCTCTCCCTGGTTTTGTGAAGGCATAATGCAGTTATATTCTTTAGGAATCAGGAACAAAAAATCCAACCAAAGAATGAAGACAACGACGATGGGATATGCTTATGCTGGGGTATGTGTATGTTCTAGCGAATCATTTTTTATGTGTGAATGGGAGGAAATTGTACATGACAAGTTTAGGGTGAACCGATTATGATGTCAGAGTGGAAATTTAATTCTGCGTGCAAAGTGTTTTCAACAATCAGGTGAAGGTTTCTTTTTTTTTTAAGTAGATCCAAGGTTTTCAACGCGATTTAAGATTATTGAATTCAACTTAAATGGCGGGTATTGTATGATGTGGATATATAGTAGGTTCTGCAGTCAGTAAAACATAATGGGGTTCATTTTAAATAGTTCTGTGCAACTGCTAGAATACTCCGTGTTTACGAGTATATAGAAGGACCCGACTAAAATGGGTTAAGCCGTAAATATGGGCTAGACTAGAGGGCACACAACATCGATCAATTCGACAAAACGTTACAATCGATAGCTAAAACTTTGGTGTAGTAAGGAGCTTTACATACCTCGGTTTTGGTATAAAATCTGATAACGACATCTCGTTAGAAACCAAATAAAGGATTCCTTTTGTCAGTCGCTATTTCTTTGCGATGGGAGGCCAATTTAATAATATAGTCCTTAATCGAACTACTATAAGAGGATTCCATCAAAAACACCTATCATGTCATTCCTGCTACTTTATTAGCATGGACGGTATTGAAACTGTTTGAACAAAACCTTTGAACCCATTTGCATTGAAGAGCTGTGGACAGATACAACTATTACGAGCTATAGATCGGAATAGGCCTGGTAAAACAAACTCCATCTTGGACGTTAAAGATGGTAAGGACACCATACTGGATTAATATACATCTCTGAACTGACAACTGATTCCACACGCTTGTCAATGGTACACAGAAATATACTTTAAAAAATTACTGTCTTCGTTTGGGTCGGTGGACTTTTGAAAAGATTTAACCACGAACTGTAGATACATGTACATTTAAGTTTCAATGGACTTATGGTTACAATGTTAGACTAATAAGCGTGGGGTCCTTAATTTAATTTTTTTCTCTTGAGAAAATCGGGCAAGTGGAAGCCATGAGAAGCTTTTCAAATTTGCCAATCAGAGTCGGCTTTGAACTGGAGTTGCCATTTATAATGGCAAATAATGTTTTAGACCCTATTTGAGGCCGTTTATGCCAATTAATATATCCGTTTACATCGACATAGACCTAGGAAGAAAACACTGCATTGTCACCAACACTAGTCTTAAGAGCCTTCGATTCCCAGGCAGACGATAGACACGGAGGAGCAAACCCTCGCGCATAAGTATTAACCGATCTAAACCAACATGAAACACAAAAATTGAGCAATTAGGTCAGGACCAGGGTACACGGACTGCGGAATTGGTTGCTGCCTAGATTCGCATTGGACTGTTACTTTAGTAAGCTAGCAAGTTTCCGCTTGATAGACACCAAGGATGAGAAGCAAGCCCTCGCGCATGCGTAGAAACCGATCGCAACCAACTTGAATCCCAAATCTGGATACAATTAGCTCAGGACTAGGGTAAAAGGAGATTGATCGGTGAATGCCTAGGTTTCACCTTGCTTACTTAAATCTGCTCACGTACGAGTCAAGAAAGTTCGTGGTAGAGAGCTATTGGTGATATAAAATCCAATGATACAAATAAGCCCAACGAGCAAAGCACATTCAAAGAGTAGAAGAGACAGATAACAAAATAAAAGGTTTAATACCATCAAAAGGCGTCGTCCTATTCGATGGCTCAATAAACTAAACCACTAAAAAGGGAGGAAGCACATCTAAGACAAGTAATCGCTACCCTCCTCGATAATTTGCAACAATTTCATTGATTTGTTCTGGCTTGTGGTCAGATAAGTGAGAAGTGAGTCCTAATACGAGTACTCCCACCTTTTCCATTATTAAATCCTCAAATTACTTCCTATACAAACCCCCTACCCCACAGCAATAAAACAATCGCGTGATCAATCAATTGATTACTACGCAACCATTATATTAAGGTCAATTAATCTAACCCTTCATATACGTAGGGGGGTATATCCTTGCACATAATATTAACAAATGATACCATTTAATGTCACATAATCAAAAAAAAAAAAAAAAACCTTCTCACACACTAAAAATATTTACAGAAGCACGGTTGACTCCTTAAGGACGTGTCCCAATCCTTCTGAATAGCTATTATCATTCCACTTGACACAGAAATAAGCTAAGCCTCAGCGCGCGCTCTCCTTTTCGCCTTCAGTCATGTGTCTCTTGCAATCCTTCCGAAAAATGACAACGTGTCCCTAACCGGGGGTAAAATCAATTGCCGTGTTGTCTGGAATCATCATTCCGCATCGCATGCATGTCTAATAAATTACCAAAGATATTAGCATACTCAAGCATTCTTCATCTGTTATCCTGATAGTTGTCCTCGTCGTTGCCATTTCATAGGCAGTGGTAGGCAGTTGTTGGTGAATGAATATTAATAACCAAAGATCATGGCACCACCATACCGTAGCACTTGACGACCCTTTTACGCTGTGGATCTATTAAAATCGAATAATATGTCTCCAAACAGACATGAAAACATAGGAATATCCTTCTTAGCCCCTTCTCACATCACAGCCACAAAATGGGGTGTTTATTGCAGAATACAGACGTACGTACCCCACTGCACAGTCAGACAACCAACAACTGTTGCAACATACCTATACACGTACACTTTACGAGCGGGAGTAATTTGATTTGATTTTACGTCGATTAAAAGTCAGAGGACATGAGTTCCTGTGTTTGTTTGCTTTCGGGGGTTTTTTTTTTGCTGTTGTCTTCTTTCGCTCAAGCACAGGATGTTTGCCAGGAGCGCGCGAGACACTGTAACGGTGGTTAATGAAAATGAATGGAGAACGCGATGGATGGCAATGCCAAAGGTTGAAACCACCGACAACGCAAGTGAGGTAAAAAGGAACTCACCGAGTTGGCTTATTAATGAGAGGACATTTTTAGATGAATTTCAACTCGGCGAGTGGTACCGAGAGGTACTGAAAGTTGCTCCATAACCCGAAAGAGTTAACCGAAACCCCGTGGCGGACCGGTTAAGAGGGTGGGGAAAATGTGCGCAATTCTTAAAGGGAACTTTCACTTGGGGTTTAGTTCTTTTTAATTGTACGGTTATTTGGTATGTTCGCGAATGTCACTTTGCGGGTTGGCATTTTCGTTTAGAAATTGATTTGTTGTCTGAGGTTCGAGGGAATCAATAAAGCGAGAGGAACGCATTTGTAATTTGGCGACTGTTTGATTTTTGGACTTTGCCGCGAAATTTGCCGAGAAAAATAAATAAATAAGAGCAAATTTTGTAGCCATCTATCTCGAGTTGACGAGTATGATAGTACTAAAAAAATAAAAAAATTAGTCGCAACAGGCTCTTTTGGACCCAAAGACTTCCTTCTCACAACTAATCATTTGAGCGTGTTTACTTCTTGCTCCAGTTTTATGCTGAACCCGAACGGCTGAGTTGAGTCAATACTACCTGGATGATCGCAAGAAGAGAGTCAGTGACCTTCTTCGCGATAGTTCAATTATGCAGCTACTGAGTCCGTCATGCTGAGGATATGGAAGAACCACTTCTGCAGACTGTTAAAAGACGATGACGAACAACATTCCGCTGTCAGGCAGAACGAACCATTCAATATTCGCGAAGACACCAAAAACTACCAACCATCCGACCTAAGTGATGTGAGGATAGCAATATCTAAAAGGCCGGAAATGACGGCCTTCCCGCGGAGCTTAATAAAGCCGGCGGAGATGAAAACCACCAACTCATAAGCCAAATCTCGTCGGATGAAAGTATGCCTGAAGAATGTAACCTTAGCATCATTTTCCCGATCCACAAAAAAGGAGACCCTCTGAACTGCGCCAACTACGGAGGCATAAGTCTCCTCAATATCGCCTACAAGATCCTATCTGCCGTAATATGTGAATGCCTGAAACCGTTTACCAACAACCTAATCGGCCCTTTTCAGTGTGGTTTTAGGACAGGAAAGTCCACAACTGATTAATTCTTCACACTTCGGCAGATCCTAGAAAAAACCGAAGAAGTCCAAATCGATACCCACCACCTATTCATCGATATCAAAGGTATGACAGCATTTATAGAGACGAACTATACAGAGCCAAAACATTCGATACATAAAGGATTTAGGCAAGTAACTGTCATGTAATGTCTCCCGAGCCAACACCAGAAGCACAGTCTTCAAAAAATCGGTGCAACTACTATAGCATATGCCGACGATAATGACATCATTGTCAATGTTAGCTCCTCGGAATGTTCGGAGATCCAAAATACTGGATACATACTACTTGTCTATCGCAATGTGATCAAATAGGCTGATAAAACTTTGAGGTAGTACGGGACAGAAAACAACATCTCGTCAGAAATAAAAAAAAAAAAATTACTTTTCCCAAACGCTAAAAAAATCATTATAATAGTAAAGCCTTCACTTAAACTACTAAGGAGATCTTATACAAGACCCTGATCATCCAAGTTCTGCTCTACGGCGCTGAACCATGGACCGTATTAAAAGCGAATGAAGAAATCCTTGCTGTTTTGAGCGAAAAATTCTTCGAGACGAAGATTCAACCTCAAACTATGAAAGCTGTACAGCGTACTTTTTAAAAAGTTAGAGGTGGTGTCTGGTTTAAATTAAGGCCAGCATACATTGTGCCATTTTCCATCTATAAGAGCTCATTCCTGCATGATTTATGGTCTAAAGCTACCTAAAATTTCTACTTATTGTAAAATTCAAGGTTTTACCTATTGTGACAAGCTCAAAAGCCTTGCAGTTCCCTGGGATATTTATATTCCTCAGTACTCAGAGAAGCTGGATGTTTAAGTGACAGCATTCGTGAGTGCTTTTGATGTATAAATAAAGATTTCATTCAAGATATTTATCATGAGCATCACGTTACACTTCAACTACGACAAGGCTTCCTTAACTGCAATGATTTCCGCCCGGAAAATGCCCTCTTGATGATACAGGAGGATATCATTCCAAGTTCAAGTTCAGTATCTAGTAGAAGACACACACCATAGTCAGTTCCAAAGCCATCCGTGTAGATGACAACCAAGATGTCACATTCAACTGAGACCGAGTACAGATCTATTCGAGATGACGCGGCGCAAGGGGGAATTCAAAATGAAAAAAAACATCTCTGAAATAGCACTTAACATTGAGAGTCGAATAATTTTCGAACTGAATGATTTACCATTTTTTTTGACAACTGGCCAAATGTGGATACCCGCATGTCCATGCACTTGAGATAAATGCGAAATTGCGAAAATGCGAAAAATTTGCAGACAACTAGTAGACTTTATTTTCGTCTTCGAATAATGTGTCAACAGATATTTATGTTCGAGAAGATCATTTGATAGATTTGTTGCTGTTTTTGAAAATTTCACTTTTTGATATTGACAGCACCCTCTTGAAACCAAATTAGAAGTTTTGAGGACCCTCTTTTTGAATCAAAGAAAACCAACAAAAAGTTCTCGAAGTGTTTGCCAATACTTCCTAAAACGCAACGTTAGAACACCGTCCAGCAATCAGTGTTGACAGTTCAGTCAGTGTTGACATTTAGACAATTTGGAGAGTGATATTTGTTTGAAGAAGTTTAACCATACGACTTATTTATGTTTGAGTACATGGAAGTTATTGATCCATGACTAACGATAGAGATGGTTAAATAGAAATGTTTTCGAAAAATGTTCAAAATATAAACAAAAACTTAAATCTTGATGACACTTAGAGAGTGTTGATTGTTTGAAGATATTTGACAATATATTTGAAGATATGGACTTCATGACTAACGACTAAGATGACTAAATCGATATGTGTTCGAAATATCTTTAAAATTCCGAAACAAAAATTAGATCTCAGCTTGAAATTCAGAGTCTACTACGATTTCCAAATTAAATGCAATGAAGTAGAGAGATTATGATCAAACGTGTGGGCTTGTCGATAAGTAAGTAGAGGAAGAGGATGTTACCGACAAAACCTCTTAATTATGTCTCGTCACAGTAAGAACGGAAATGTCATCACAGATTCGACAGATAAAAAATCTACATTAACAGCTCATTCCTTGTAGAATTTGTGGTTGTTGATGTATGACACAATTTCATCAGCAACAGCATGATCAATTTTTAATAATTTCATTGAGCAAAGTGTGTATTTGTTTTGTGAGGTTATGGCAATCTCAAACAATTCATGTATTCGCATTGTTATTCGTTTTTATTCTGTTCAACATGACTTTTACTGTGGATCTCCAATATTGTACATCACCTTCCTGAGCTCTACAATATAAATCTCGGTACATGCGCATATCACTTTAAAAGTAAAAACTTCTCTGTGATAACTGCTTCGAAACTCACATACTTGAAGATCTTTTATAAATTGTAGGCAAATCCATTTCCAAAAATGAATTCCCTATTAATATCCGTTCATTAGAGGATTAACCGCTGATAACATCTCTTACCTCTAAGTGGTATACATATACTCGCCCACATTCGTTTATGAAATGTTACACTCATTTCTAAAAACGAAAAACCTCAAACCCTCCGCCTTATATCCATAATCGATTATGGGCTATGGCTGATGTTTTCCCGGTAATTATCCGTTTTTGGTATAATTATTCACACGAAATTGACTTTGAAATTCGATTGCATGGCAATCGTCTGTACATGTAGTGGTTGCTAGACGAATGTTCTGAGGAAAGGGAATGAACTGTCAGAGTTCTAAAAATTACCTATTCCATTTGGATACTGATAACACTGCTGTGGACTGTTGTGTCGGTAGCTATATAATTTCTACACCAACGCAACCCCTGAACAATTGCAGTGCCATTTCAGATAGATGTCACTTTTGCATGCTTCAATGTTTACTAACATTTACAGCCGAGCCGTTTCCTAGTGTCAATTCGAATGAATTTTGTTAGAATTGATTGCTATTCGTCTCGACAAAAGAGCTAGAGGTTTGACGGTAGGTATTTGCTTAAGATGGTTTAATGGGGCGGGGTACCTAGGTTTTTGCAATAAATTTATAAAATCCCGGATAGATGACACATGCATTAAAATGAGCTTGCGTTCATTTATTGTGTGAATAGTATAGTGTTATAGGTACTATGTCCGTTCGCGTATTCATGTTGAAATGTTTTTTTTTTTTTATAATTGGATTTGAAACTCTGTTATTGCCTGACACAGCATCATCCATAATGATATTAACAGCACAATTTGTATGTATTTTGTATGATCTGTCACACATTACCAATGTCGGCGTCAGTACCGTGTTTACAACAATTCCTAAAAGCATGTTAATGTTAATGTCGATGTAGATGCTGTGTATCAATAGGCAAAGAAAGTTCTATAAAAAAAAAAAAAAATTTGTTTTTTTTTCATTCGTAGCAACCTACCAGCCTGCTATAGAAGTAAATTGAGTTATTTTTCTGATCTGTCACAAATTGTAACCCAAAAATTCATTCATACGTTAAGTTAGGTTAGGTTATATTGTAGAGGCTGTCATTTAAAATTGGTGAGCGATCAGTTTGAAGTCCACACCATTGTTAGATATAAGTAGAATGTAAGAGTAAAACAGAACGACTATTGCGGGTGATGGTGTAGTACGTAGTATTCATATAAGCCGTGTTGGACGTACAAATCATTCTAATAGATACACCGATATGTAAAACCAGTCAATATTGCCTTACACACTTTGTAATCTCGCAGAGCTGCAGGCATATAAAATATGATAAAGGATCTCTATGAACACTCGACAATATTTGGTATATAGCGACAACATATACCGCTAAAGCAGGATCTTTCAAATTTGGTTTAAAATGGTCATTTAGATATGGCAAACCAACATGTAAGTTTTGGTCTGATGACCTAGATGTTGAGAAGTCAACGATACAAGGTGTCATTCTCTATCTTGTAGCTCCGAGGAGTTGCGGATATATAATATATACCAATGGGTCTTTGAATTGAGACTCTCAAAAATGATTTATCTGAAGCGGCCATGTTGTTAAAGCTGCATCTGTCAAATTTGTTGTGCAGTGGGGTAGAACAACAAAGCATGGGGATATTCTTAAATATTACTTTCTGTTAGTTTTATCCTCACTACAACGGTCCTGTCTAGTCGATATTGAACTTTTGCCAAATTTGAATTTGTCAATTTGAATCGATAACATCAATAAGTCCGATAAGTTCGATAAACAATACCCATAAGACAAAAAGCAAGGTCTGCTTTGGAGCTGTGAAAAGTTGAGCCAAATTTCGCAATAAAAAATCATATTTTTCACCAGGCTTATTTTTGGTTCGATGAATGTGGGAACAAGCTTAATTGTCAGATTTGGGACATTACTAATCTACAAGAGAAAAAAACAAGACCCAGTTCATCCCGAAATGCCATTATGTGGTGCGAATTTTTGTTGGCAGAATTATCGATTCTGACATCTTTTAAAACGAAACTGGCCTGAAGAGGACCTCCTGCTTAATGCCTAATCCGAACGGCAAATTTGAGAATCTTTGAGAAGTGCCCTATATTATAATTAAAGGATTGTCATACAAAATAATTTTGGATTGTTATTTCGAAATTATATTTTAAGGACCACTTGCAACAACGCATATTAACTAACCAGTGGTCCGTCTGAAATCCATGAAAAAAAAGCCTGACAAGTTGAATAAATATGTTGGTCTTACCCATCCTAACCTATAAACATCTGAAATGAGGAAATCGTTTGCCAGAATCAATTATCAAGTCGAAAAGTATCTATAAATCTTATTAGCACATTATTTAGCACCAATTCCGGCGCAAGAAACTTGGTTTGTTTTGCTATTTGCCTTTCTACATAAAATATTAATGATCTATCTTCAATTAGTGATCCGTCCAGCACACCTAACAACTTTCAATAAAATGCAAATTACCTAGATCATAATGTCTGCGCGCCTACCATCAGTTGGAACGTTTTCAACTTGTCTACAGCTTGTCATGTTGCAGATTACATTCGCGAAATTACATCGGATCGCAAGTATCCAATACACTCAGTTGGATATGCCTCGCAGATATTGAGATATAAACTCTTGCACATGCCGACAGGTGATTTGATCACCGATCAGAGATTCAGTGATATCGCGTCAGATGTTATGCTACTTGAATCAATCCGTCGTCGGGCGATGGGATGGTCGATTTAACGCTCAATTGCACCCGTTTTAAATGCAACACGATCGCGAGGGAGTTGGATAATACCCATGCATGAAATGTATCTAGATAGATGGCTATTGATTTGCATGTGATAGGAAAGCGCGCACGCTTAGGATGCAGAGCGTTTTTTATTGAATTTGAATTGTAAAGCGATTGATCTTGAAATAGAAATTATAAATCAATCGATTAGTTGAAGGTGTGTACATTCAAAGCAATTATGCATAAATAGTGCAATAATGACACAATCTCGGGGAAG
Organism: Rhingia campestris; assembly: GCA_932526625.1. Classification (NCBI taxonomy): domain Eukaryota; kingdom Metazoa; phylum Arthropoda; class Insecta; order Diptera; family Syrphidae; genus Rhingia; species Rhingia campestris. The sequence continues at coordinate 82,813,372 of OW052182.1, forward strand.
AGTGGAAGTGACGTTTGAAAAGTTTGTTGGCACGAGTCAGAGAAGTTTTTTTTTTTGAGAGGTAATATTATGTATGGTGGGAAAGGCTAAGGTTAAGGAAAGTCACAATTATCAGAGTCAGATTTTGTATCTTTTTTTGTGTAAACAAATGGCTGTCACTAGGAAAGAAGTCACAAAAGTGTTGATTTGTGATTGTCGCTTATCAAAAATCCCTGAAATTTGACGCCATTTGCAAAAATGATTGCACATTCCTAGTATAACATTACTTTCCACAAATGTTAAGAATAGACTTATCTACATAAGGGAATTTACAAAACGCATAATTTGCTACTAGCAGTTGCCGGAAGTTATATGGCTTCGTCAAAATTGTACGTGAGAGTATTGTGTAATACACAAGGGCTATGACAAGGGATACTAGGAAGCTTTTTGCATTCGTCTATCATTTTGACATGATTATCAGAAGAAAACGAAATATCGGAAAATAAATGCTTTCAAAAACAAGAGACGGACAATACCTACGAATTGGACCAAATGAAGTTCTAATACGGCATGAAACTTTTCAAAACGATTTTTTTTTTTTTTTTGAAGAGGAATACTTTTCAAAATGAACATCGAATCCCGAATGTTGGGTTTTTTTTACTTTTAAAAAATCAATTAGGGACAGTTGATCCTCATATCACCTTTTAAAAGGTGTGCAATCTACTGGTGTCTTTTTAAAAGGCTGTTGCTTTGTATTCTTTATTATAGGAGTTAACATTCGAATTTATAACAAAAAATAAAGAATCTATAACAGTGATCCTATGAAAAAAGTTATGCAGCCTGAAAACTCTGCAAATGTCAGAAAAGTCGCTGACTTAACGATTTTTAAACTTTGTGCCTAAGAAAGATTTATTTCTTTATTTATAGGAAATTATAAAGCAATAAATGATATTTAACGTTGATCCTTTGAAAAAAATTAAGCAGCCTAAGCAAATGCGAATGTCCTGCTTACTTTACGATTTTTAAACTTTGTGCGTAATAAAGATAAATGGTGTTGGCGGCATCCTGCTGCAAATAGAGTCGGTATAATACAAATTCCTCGTGTAACTGTTGGACCCTTAATTGACTGTAACATCCTCCTTGAAGACAAAAACGCAACAATTAAACCAAAGAATTACAGTCAGAAAAATCTATCCAAGCAGATTCCTAGGTTACTCTAGGACTATGTTTGGTTTTGCCGATCCCAAATTCATCATTTTTGCATGTGTAGTTGCATTTGACATAATTTTGTTTCAATGAGTCGATTGAAGTTTTAAAGGCTAAAAATGTGAAGACCCCAGTAAAGATTATGCTGCTAATAGCTGGGTGGAACAAGAAGAACAAGAGCATACATACCTCATGTAGTCAAATAGTATAGTGATTTCCAGAAACAAGCTTGACTTTAGTGCTATATTATGACCGACATTTCATTTCAAAATTCGACAAGAACAGGACAAGTACCATCCATTTTGAAAAAAAGTGGTTAGTATTTCGAAACATAACAAAAATGCGAGTAATTTCATTCCAAGGCTAATACCTTATCTGTTTGTGCCACTTTTAAAAACGTAAGTCCGCAAATGAACTGGATCTAAGATTGATTTACCCGCTACAAACCTAACCTACATCTGTAATTAGATAGCCGCTGTCGGATTATTATAAATGTGACGGTAGCATGCAAACCTGTTTTTATTTAAGGATTTTGAATATCACTCTCTTTGCTTTGAATTAATCTATCAGATATTTTTTGACTCGTTTGTTTTCCATGACGAATAATCTACACACTCAGCAGCATATGCGTTAATAATGTGGTAAACCACTGTCCGAGTATCACTCTCGTTGTGTACAATTCGTGTGCCAAATTTCCGATATTGTAAAAGATTTCCCATACAAATTTTGACGGTTCATTAACTTCGTCGTAAGTTTACAGCATTTACAACGTTAACGACGACTTTCGGCCGTTGCAATAATACCCCTACTTTAACCATAAATTGTTTCAAAGCTTTATTTTCTACAAATTCCCAAATGTCAAAATTAATTGGAATAAAATCTACTACATTCGAACATGTAAATTGAAAAGTTTAAATTGATCTCTATTTTGTATCGAAGTTTACATTTTGTCGTTAACGAATATTTTTTACTTTTGTGACGAGAAAGGGTTAATGAGAACGTTGAAGAGGAAGACCAGAGCGGGAGCAACATGAGTACGCAGTTGTTTAGAGAGTTGTTCATGAAACTATCTCCCTCCCAAGCTTGTTGTCTCTTTCTTTAAAACGTCAAAATCACTTGGAGAAAAACAACGTGATATGAAAACAAAATATGGCAGGAGTGCTGTTTTTTTGGGTTATTGCATTAAAAACCTAAAAATATAAGTATTTGACTGTGAAACACAAATTAAAATACAAAGTGAGTGTGTTAAATCATAAAATTGATTTAAAAGAGTGGAATTCATGACCAGTATCATTGCAAAGTGTGAATATAAATGCAATTTCAATGATAAAAAGAAAAAGTATTCTGTGCAAAAACAAACAACAATAAAAACCAAGTTGTTCTTAACAATTTTATAATTTAACATTAATTAACATGTGTTTAGTCAAAATAATTTGTACTTTTTTGTGGTTTACAATTCAATTTTCGATTTGATTTATAATTTTTTCTGTTTTGTTCTGTCACTTTACTTTGCGCGGAATTGTCAAAGTTTGTTTTCATACAGATGCTGTCAGTTTGTCAATTGACACTGACGTTGTCGTATAGATAGACTAAAGACACTGTACGAGCAGCAGTGAAAGCCGACGTTTGTTTTTCTATAATAAAGATTTAAAAGAGATTTGTTTCCTCTCTTCTTTTAAAGCTGAATAAAATCTGGTACTTTCGAATATGTACAACCGAATGCAGAATTTTATTCCCTGGCAGCACGTATTAGTAGATTTTTGCATTTTTAAAGCGGCACAAAGTGTAAATTATAAAATGAATTCTCAAATAGAAATGACAATTTCATCATTTATCATGTTGTGCTTCAGCTACTTTCTATCTATCGCACATACATATTTCAAAGGTTATGAATATCTGCCGGCAGCAACAATTACTTCCCAAGTAGAAAAGGAACTCGCATATTGTACTAGTTCCAAGATGTCACTTGAAATTGGTCCACCTCAGTCAAGCCACAGAACTGTAAACACAGCTATTCCAATCCCATAAACAGTTGGCCACTCGCGGGTATCTATCATATTATGACAACCACAGAACAATATGTCAATTAACTTAACTCTAGCTGTTCCTTAATAAATCACATTGTGATAAGGTTGCCTATCAAACAAATATTCATTCATAAGTCCCATAAATCAAAGTCCAGAAATGGTCAACATATATCGCAGAATAAAAAAAAATCCTCCGACATTAAAACAATTTGCATTCGAATGAATCAAAAGCAGTATTTTTTTTGTAGACAAAAAAAGAGCAAACAAGACACACATACACATCCCCTCCGCCCGGTGCATCCATCCACAAGGACAACACAAATAATGTCCACGAAAAACAAAAAAACAAGTGCGATTCCCAGAGATGTATGCAGCACTATGACACGCTGTCCTTATGTAAACCATGACAGATATAGATTTAACTCTGAGCACTCTCACTCACGCATAATTTAATTTGTCGAAACCACCACTTTAGATGGCCGTGCTACCGCTATATACTCCTTCCACCTTATGGTATGGCACTCGTGTATGCCACAGTGTAATACCAAAAAACTGGAACACAAATCAGAGATTTAACAAACAAGGACAAGTAATTCAACTAGTTGGGGGATGAATGATCCATGGGAGATCATTTTTATATTTTTTTTTTTTGAATATTTTCTGTGATTGTATCTGTTGAAAGTGATTAAAAATTATGAGTCACTAGGGACAGAAGCGCAGTGAATGGTGGACATTTTTGTTTCACTACGACCCTAGGAGAGTTGCAAATTTTTATTGATGCTCTTGCGTTTTATCATTCACTGCCATGGAATACGTTGACATTGATTGAGCATTGGAATTTTATTCATATAGATACGTTACGTATACGTAGGCATACAACAATACAATTGTTCCTTTTCTGTTAAATGTGTTTGGAGGTAGCTACACCCATAAGGCGAGAGAGCTTAAGTCACGATTTTCTTGGGCACACGTAGGTAATAGGCACGACTATTCGATTTGTTCGACATGTAGCCCTTTCTCACTGGAGGGCTCCAGACAAATCTATTTCGTTGGCCATAAATGGCTAACATTGCAACGTAATGATTGGTGATTTCTGTTAACAAGTTTATTTCGTGATCGTCCTGTAATAGGCGCCTGGATGTGGAAAAGGATGAATAGAAATAATCTGGTTATTTGGAGAGAGATGTGTTACTTAAGAATGAGTGTGATACTTTAGTTAGAAGACTCAATTGCAATTGATATTATGAAGTCAATGCACAGTATAGTCGGTACCAAATCAGTTGGCCATTCTACTGCGCAGGTCTATTAAATTTTATCTTAAAATATCTTAAATTTCTCTTAAATACTCTCTCTGCGCAATCGACCGTTGCGTTGGCCAACTGATTTGGTATGGACTATATCAGATGACAGTTTTCAGTTTCTCAGTTTTGAAGGTGTTTCCGGTTCACTTTTCTTCACTCAATGTCTTCTTCAACTCTATTTTGGAATGCGTGAAATTCAGTTTTTAAAAATGTCAATGGATTCAATGAATATAAAAGTTAAAATAAGAAGCACTTCATTAACCTTAAGAACTGTCAACGGATTCAACGGACGGAAAAGTAAAAATTATAAGTAAATTATCCACCCACAAAAACTGTCCACGGATTCAATGGACAAAGAAGTAATAATGGAATTACGTTATCCCTCGCTGCCAGTATATACGTTGTTTAAATGCTTACTGATCATCTTCCATAAGCCGTGATGTCCTTAATCCAGGGTCCCTGCCCTGTAATTCGTTCCAAATGTTTTTTTTTTTTTCAAAAACAGACTGTGGGTAAAGTAGTACTTTTGAATATGTAAACTCGAAAATGGAAGTTTGTTATCTAGAAAAACGTAGCACAAGTATTTGCATTTCAAAAGTCTTACAGTAACGAAAGGCAATTTCGAACGAAATAGACAGTATATGGCTACAGCTGTCAGTAAAAATTTTGAAGTAACAAATCACTCGGATATTTAGTTATGTTAAATTCAACTGTCAGTTTATATCGTAGCGCAACGGATTCGACAGATTTTATCCAATCGCCAGTCAAAATTTTGACGAAAGAAATATGACGAGTATGGTGTTACATCCAGTTGTCAGTTTAAATCTTTAAGCAACGGATGCGAAGAATTGTATGCTGTTAAATCCAATTTTCTGTTTAAGCCATGCCCAACGGATGCAACGTATTATATGGCATAATGCTAAATAGTGAGGCTAGTTAGACTACCAGCATATGACATTTATATATGCTCAAACATTATCCTTCATGTTAAACAATAACACAAATAAAAGGAATCAATGTCGAGTTTTTGTGACATTCGTCTGATACTCACAAATACTTTGTAGACGGTAACGCTTTCTCCATTTTATCTAGCAAAAGTGTCAAATTTAATGTCGTTAAAAATTAGTTTTTTTGAAAGCACTTCGTACCACAATCGAAATATTTTTCAAAAATAACTTTAAACAAACAACAGTTAACCGGACAGAAGTAACAGAAGAACGCTTGAAATGCTAATTGTTTCTAAAATAATTCTGATCATAAAGTCCCTATCATCCGATTTGCACAAAGCTGACATCGACATCGACTGATAGATTGCACGTAACCGCCAAAGTAGATGTTAATCGCTGGACGTCTTTGAATAAGCAAAGAACGAAACAGGAGTCTGGCGACGTTTTTCTTCAAGTATGCACGAGGAGTAGGGTAAGGAGACATTTCTGAACCTGTTTGGAGCTTTTAAATAAAATAAGGTGCTAACTGCACGAAAATGTTTCTGGTTTTTCAAAAACTGACATGAACGATGAAAATATCCAAAATGCATTTGGTACTGGAATGGACCAAAAACTGGGGCTTCCAAACCACTGAAACCCATTAAAACCTAGTCAAAGAACTGGAGCATTCAAACCACTGAAAGGTGTTATAACCTAGTCAAACTTAATCTGGTATTAGGAAAACTTTGGTAACCATTAATCGGGCTAAGAGGAGGGCTCAGTGGCGCGATGGTTAGTGCGATGAACTGCCGCGCAGAAGGCCTGGGTTCGATTTCCTGCCGTTGCAACACCTTAATGATTTTTCACTGGCCCTCCTCTCGTAATGATCTGACAAATCATTCGAGTAGTATTGATTGTCAAGAATAGCTTATCTCAACTTAGCCGTTCGGAGTCGGCATAAAACAGGAGGTCCCGCCATCGTGCAAGAAGTACACACGCACACATGAATGGTTGTGAGAAAGCTAGGCCCTGTGTACTAATGAGCCTGTTGCGCTAAAAATTTGTATTTTGTAACAGGTCTCATAAAGCTTCTGTTGCGTCAGGTTTCTCCAAATTACCATTTACCTGTATCTAAAAACGTTAAAATCAATCATGTTACTAAATAAAGTTCAGAACCTAAAAACCTTTGAAAAACCAGCGGCGACATTGACTGCAACATCGAAAACCTGGAAGTGATGTGCCGGGTACTCATTCCGTAAATTTCAAAACGATAACAGTTGACAAAATAATAGTGAAACGATAAAATTATCTAGTAAGTCTCCTACACTATCGTTAACGATTATCGTTTTGAAAGTTACGGGATGAGTATTTATTCCGCTTTCTCATAAATAATGTGGGAGCTGTGGTCTAGTGGCCAGTGCGTTGGACTGCTAAGAACGGGGTCCTGGTTTAATTCCGAATGTGATAACCTCTATATGCTATCCACTGCCCCACCTCTTGCGAAAAGCTGACTAACATCCAAGAGTATACTACTTCTGCTCTCAAATATGGCGTTCGGAATCGGCGTTTAAGTTTAGGTACCATTATTTGTGGCCAAAATATAGAATAGGCTTATGGACCTGCATGGGTCGTTAATGACATATGTATATTTAATAAAACCAGGTTCGATATAGAACGTCGATGGTCACATGATAAGCTCTGCTTGAAAGGTTTACCTAAAGTTAAAACGAGCGTCGGAACCTGGGTTGCAAGTTAAAATCGGTACAGTAGTAGGCTTACAGACAGTGTAAATGATAACTATTAAATAATGACCCAAATCTCGATGTCGGAATTGTTTTTTTTATAGATGGCGAGAGCTAAAAATTCCGGTTATTAGATAAATAAATGAAGCTAGCCGGTATTATGACAACTGGTATTTCTGGTACTGTAAATCGGTGTTTTTCATACTTAAAAGGCAGCTAATAAGAAAAGCTATGACATCCATTACAAATAAGATCTTCTATACAACTTCTAAAATCCCAGTCTTATTTTACATCGCTGATAAATAAAAAGCCCCTATTTCGCGGAAAAAGACACTCCTGGTGTTTTTGAACGCACGCAATTCTAAAGCAAATTGCAAGACAGTTTAAAGATGCTCAATATGTTGCTATGTACTCCTTGCCAATTTGCACTTTTTCTAGGACAGGGATATTCATTTTTTTTCCACCGGACCGACCTAAATTAACCCCTGACTATAAAAACTCAAAACCAATGCCGCGATGTTACACAACGCAGTTTATTCCAATTACAATGTTCCGCCTTATTATGTAACATCGTCGCAACAATTAGTGAAACCAATCAAAGAGGCGCTGCGGGGATTGAAGTTCGATACTCATAGTAGAGGAGCATCATCAATTGACATGGCACTACTGTCCAGATGGATCATTGCGCCGATCAATCACTTGATTCAATTGTCAACACCACCGCATATGCATGCGCGCTCAAATGCGGACGAATCAACCGAAATGCGAATACCAGTCAGTTGGTGCACGCGTTTTGCTCAATTTAAATTATCTGTGAATTGTTTGAATGCTGGATGTTGCGTTTTTTTTTTCGATTGGTCGCATCTGATATGATATTCGCGTTCCGTTCGCTATCATAATGCGTGCGTTCACTTTTAACGATTTTGATTTTTGCCGCATTGCGCACGCGAATCAGCAAAATGATTCAAATTCCTCTGTGCGCGGTCCATTCAGATAAATTAATCTATTTTTCTTGTTGCGAATGTATGCTGCAGATAGTCTCATTTGTAGGCACACTATGCAGTCACTTAGTGGCTCTTGTCTAATGGGTCAGCAGTGGCAAGTGTGTTCAGTTGATATGGATGCTAGTTTTTTTTTATTTTACTGTTTTTGATCTTTCCCGATCTTGTGCGGTCGTCGTTGTTATTAATACTATTTTACTTTTACTGCATGTTCTTGTTGTTTTGCTGTTTTTTTTTTATTATTTTACTGAAAGACTTGTTTTAATAGACAACAGATGTTTGGTTCCATAAAAATTTATGAACAATTCGAATAAAAATAAAATTAAATGGAAATTGTGCTGGATTTGCAATTTAGCGATGAGGTAATTTATATATCTAAGTCGTTGTTGGAAATCAATAGAATATTGTTCTAAAGATATATGCCTTAACACATTGTGAAGGAAATAAACCACAAACAGATGTTCTTTAAAATATATTGTCATTTCAATACCTCTATTATGTACAAAGCATTTTCCCTCATCAATCCTGTTATTCCAGCGCTATAAAAAAAAATCCCATAAAAAAGGACACTTGGTAACCCAATTCGAGTATTAACGGGTGATCTAAGTAGAGATACTTTTTTCAATAGCCTTTTTTGACAGATCACGTGTGAGTCGTGTCATGCTGTCATGTTATTTTTGTTTAGTACTGTTTGGCATTTCATAATGGAAAGACTTACGCGTGAACAACGTTTACAAATTGTTCAACTTTATTATGAAAATTCACGTTCTGTGAGGAATGTGTTTCGTGCACTTCGCTCAACTTATGGTCAACATAATCGGCCTACTGAGCGTACTATTCGCAACACCATCACCCATTTTGAGACCCAGCATTAATTATTGGATAATATTCGATCGAATAGACCACGTCTAGCACGCTGTGAAGAAAATATAGCGGCCGTAGCTGAGAGTGTACACGAAGGCCGTAGAGAGTCGATTCGGCGCCGTTCGCAGCAACTCGGACTGACGTATGGAACGACTTGGCGCATTTTACGTCAAGATCTTTAGTTGAAAGCGTACAAAATACAGCCTGTGCAACAACTGAAGCCGCTCGACCTTCCCAAGCGACATCGCTTCGCTCTATGGGCTCTTGAAAAGTTCCAAGAAGATCCGACGTTTTCGAGGCAAATTTTGTTTAGCAATGAGGCCCATTTCTGGCTCAATGGGTATGTAAACAAAATTTCCGCATTTAGGACGAAGAGCAACCTGAAGAGATTGAAGAACTGCCACTTCATCCAGAAAAAAACAACGGTTTGGTGTGGTTTGTGGGCCGGTGGAATCATCGGTCCATATTTCTTTAAAAATTATGCCGGTGCGAACGTAACCGTCAATGGCGACCGTTATCGTGCCATGATAACCGACTATTGCCTGAAAATGAAGCTCGTGATCTCGGCGACATTTGGTTTCAGCAAGACGGCGCCACTTCCCACACATCGCATCAATCAATTGACTTATTGAGAGAACATTTCGGTGAGCACATAATTTCACGTTTTGGGCCGGTAGATTGGCCACCAAGATCGTGTGATATCACACCGTTAGACTTTTTCCTGTGGGGATATGTAAAGTCAAAAGCTTATGCCGACAAACCCGCTTCGATTCAGGCCTTGAAGGAAAACATCACGCGTGTCATTCGCCAGTTACCAGTCGAAATGCTCGAACGAGTGATAGAAAATTGGACTCAACGGATGGACCATCTGCGACGTAGCAACGGCCAACATTTGGTAGACATAATCTTCAAAAAATAAATGCCAAAGAACGGTCTTTCAAATGATAATAAACATTCTCCATTAAATTTGAATTTTCTGTGTTTTTTCCTTTAAAAAAGTAGGGAACCTCGAAATGGATCACCCTTTATATAGACAGAAAACTAAGGAGTTCTATTAACTTTTAAAGAAACATCATTCTAAAGTTGTATTTGTTTGTCAATTTCATGTAACTATAACTTGGAATTTGCTAAAAAATATATGCCTGTGGTTATTGCGTTGGACTACCAAGCGCGGTTTGCATGGCTTGAATCCCGAAAGTGACAACAACTAATTTTGTTCACTGCTCCACAACTTGCAAAATTCTGACAAACATGTAAGCATTTCAACGTCTCAACATCTTAAATTTCTCGTTCGGCTTCGGCGATAAAGGAGGTCCTCTTCTTTGTGCTTGCACACACGCATGAAGGAAGAAGTTACGTTTGAGGCCCTGTAGGTTAATGACAGATATTTTTTTGCAGCAGTTTATCAGTCCAAAATACATCTTACTCTTTTTATAGTCCTTAGATTGAATTTGAATTGAATATTTTATTCCATAAAGTAAAGTATCGTGAAACTGGCTGCAATATTTGCAGAGATCAAATAAACTTTGTATGCAAAACTGACATTTCATGTGAAAATTGATAAATTCTCACATTTAGCAAAATCGAGATTAAATATCTGAAAGTATAAAGAAAGTATAACAGTCTAGAATCTTAGGGAAATGTTTGGAATCATAGCCGCAGCCACGGCGTCAGTGAATATGTGGAAACCTGTGGCACAAGTCTGTATTTCGTATCAAAAATAAGATTTTCCGAAAACAAATATTCTGTACTCTCTTTTTAGAAAGTATATATTCTAACATTTTGGAAAGTTGTTGTCTAGAAACACACTTTTTTTTTAATTTGAAAGTGTTACAAACTGTGAGTGACAAAATTTCAATATCAAAACCGAACCCAAACCAATTTAAAAAAAAAAAAGAATAAAAAAGTCCTGGTTTATAGCGATACGGTCAGTACCTAAAGGTTGATGAGTGTGCATATTTGTGAAAGGAAATAGGGAAGACACTTTGGCTTTAAAACCTTGTCCGAATTAAAACCGTCAAAAATAGCAGCGGTTCATCAAAATAAATACTTTTCAGATCAACACTATGAATTAGTACGTTGGTCACTTCTTCTGGAAGTGTGATTTCAGCTATAGTGGAACCATTAGGAAAATCTAATCCCAACTTGACGTGCAGTTGCACTAGGGTCATTTCATTGTGCATCCCATTATGGATGAATGTGCTTCTGAGCCGTTCTTTAACTTTTATTAGACTCTTATCTGTTTTGGCATAAAAAAGATTTTTCTAGATTGGTTAAAGGAACAACACTATGATATGAACGTTGACGAATCTATAGATTTCAATCCTTTATATTTATTAAATTGGCTTTGAATTGTGTTACATAACACAAAATGGCGTATTACAAATTGTTTTAGAATATCCAATGTCTTACATCCTAAGGCTGCGGTTATAGCTATCATTGAAAACCATCATGTGAAATTTTCTTTTACTCATTGCGGCTTTTTTATAAATTCAACCATTGGCGAGTTGGTGCCAAAACAAAGCTTATGAATTTTAGAACATGATTATCCAAACATAATTTAATTTTTAATTGTAGTTATCGCAGAAAATCACTTTTTATTTTTCACTGATCATGATTTATTTTTGTGAAGTAATGTTTGTCGTTCCAACGAAATGAAACGGAATTTTTCAAAAATTCCCATTATATTCCCTACAATTCCATCATGTTTTTTGTTCCAATGAAGTTGTTTAATGATAGCTATAAACACAGCCTAAGCCTGGATAGAAATTGTGCGAAAAAACCTTTGTATTGCAATTGTTTTCGAAAACAGACATGGAAAATGGCAAAGATGGTTACGGGTACTACATCCGGTCAAAAATCACTGCAAAATATTCATCTTATCCATGCAAAGTTTGTTTTTGTAATGTTTTTTTAAATTTAATTTAATGTCAAAATTACAACATTCCAATTAGAGGACAAAATGAAAAAAAATTGGTGATTGCTTATAAATAAAAATAAGAATCATGATACTCAACTGTCAAATTTTCGAAGTAGCGGGTGATTTTTTAGCTGGTTTGGTTTTGGCAACACTGGTTTTGACAGCTGACGTGTGTTTAGTACCTTGTGTCACTGTCAAAGAGATTCAGTTTGGTTTGCAATTTAACCATGGATCGTCTTACAAATGAACAACGCTTGCAAATTATTGAATTTTACTATCAAAATTCGTCCTCGGTTCGAAATGTTCATCGCGCGCTGCTTCCATTTTATGATCGGCATTCTCGACCTTCTGAGCAGTCTATTCGGAAGATTGTGACCAAATTTCGCACCAAATTTACTTTGTTGGACATTAAACCACCAACACGTTTACGTACTGTGCGTAGTGAAGAAAATATTGCGGCCGTATCAGCTAGTGTGACAGAAGACCGCGAAATGTCGATTCGGCGCCGTTCCCAGCAGTTAGGCCTTTGTTACAGCACTACGTGGAAAATTTTGCGGAAGGATTTGGGCGTAAAGCCTTTTAAGATACAGCTGGTGCAAGAACTAAAGCCAGCCGACCTACCACAACGCCGAATTTTTGGTGAATGGGCTCTTGGAAAGCTGGCCGAGGATCCGCTTTTTTATCGAAAAATTGTGTTCAGCGATGAGGCTCATTTTTGGTTGAATGGGTACGTAAATAAGCAAAATTGCCGCATTTGGAGTGAAGATCAGCCAAAAGCATTGCAACAGCTACCAATGCATCCCGAAAAAGCCACTGTTTATGGGCCGGCGGCATTATTGGGCCATATTTCTTCAAAGATGATGCGAATCGCAGCGTTACTGTCAATGGTGAACGCTACCGAGCGATGATAACAAACTTTTTTTTGCCCGAAATGGAAGTTCTTGACTTGCATGATATGTGGTTTCAACAAGACGGTGCCACATGCCACACAGCACGCGAAACAATGGCGCAATTGCGAGGCGAGTTTGTGAACAGTTAATTTCACGTTTCGGGCCGGTCAATTGGCCGCCTAGATCGTGCGATTTGACACCATTAGATTATTTTTTGTGGGGGTATGTCAAGGCTAATGTCTATAGGGACATGCCCGCTTCGATTGACGCACTGGAAGCCAACATCCATGCATTCATTCGTGAGATACCGGCCGATATGTGTGAAAGAGTATGCCAAAATTGGACTCAGCGGATGGGCTACCTGAGACGCAGCCGCGGTCAACATTTGCATGAAATTATCTTTAAACATTGCAAGGTTCGAACTATCGATTCAAATAAATATTTCATTCATTTTTTCGAATTTATTGTGTTTTTTTTTTTAAAAAAAGTTCTAAACCTCTTAAAAAATCACCCGTTACTTAGAAATGTTTTTTTCTACTGATTTTAATTCAAACCTACATAGATATATAACACTATTGATATTGAGATAACTCATGTAGTAGTTTTTCAATTAATATTTTCAGTAAGTCCCATTTAATTTGGTAGCAAAGTTATTCCCTGATTTAACGATTTATTTTACAAAATTACTATCGAAATCCATCGACCGATGACTTTTCGCGTTTTACAATAATTGTGTAATCGAAAGAGCTGTGCAAGTCATCGCAAGCGTTTTGCCTATTCTGATGCGATATTGAGAAGCGAAATCCTCTAATGAGTTTTGCCGGAATGGAAGTGCGTTCTGACAGTTCTCTGGGTCTTCTGATAACTTATTTGTTTATCAATGACAAACGCCATTAGTCAATTTTAAAACATTTAGCAATACAATATGAATTAAAGGAAATTAAACGTGATTTACACATCAAATCAAAATCGATCGTAAAAAATATTATCTCCAACCAAATTTAATTATTTGGTCAATTAATCCAGAGATAAGTCACAAAAATTGTTGGGTTAACTCTGTTTTAAGTCACTATTGCAGGTGATATAAAACTATGTCTCTCGAGGAAACTGAAGTTTAATCCCAAAACATGGGTGATCCCGTCGCACAGAAATCATAATCTTTATGGTCTACCTGAATTTTCTTTGGTTAAATCCTCTTTTTTGTGCTCTTTGTTAAAAAAAATCGTTTTTTCCTATTTGTCTGGGTATAAATTATGTTTTCATTAACTTAGTAATAAGGTGGACAGTAAAATGTTGATTGTATTCACACCCATCACAACGGTTCGCTAAAAAAGACTTTTAAAAATGTCTACTTAACCGTCTGGAAATAACACCCAAATCGGATATCCAATTAGAAAGAAAAACGTCACTTGATAAGGAATTTCCTTAAAAAAAACCGATGCGATGAGTTGTACGACTTTGTCAACAATGCCCCGTCGTAGTCCACCGCATTTGATTTATTTTCTCTATAATCGACCCATATCGCCTATGACATTGAGCGGTTTAGCCTTCCATAAATAAGATTATAAATGTTCCGTTTATTTCCGACTGGCAGGAACAGCTGATAGATATACACGGAATATATCGCCTCCTATTTATTATACGTCTGCATCCGCTAAGAGCCGATATGACTTCATGTTTTATATTCCTTGTCAAACAGACCCATTGTGTCATGTTTAAAAATGACAAACTTCCACCAAATGACAGTGATCAATTGACAATTGAAAATGTCCAATTACTTACACTTTCCGTGCACGAGATATTTCCATATTCCGAATACAACAACTATTGCATAAGATTTGTCAACCATGATATTAACGAATTTACATCATTTGTGACAAACTTACTAATCATCTGGAAGAGTATCTACATTCTACATCTATGTTCGATGTAATAGCAATTCTCCGATTACCATACAGTGAAGTCATCAATACAAGCTCATTATATCATGAGTGTTCACTGATCAAATACCAATCGCGAATCTGTAGTCACACCCACTCACTTGAGTTCATTCATTCATGCCGACTTTGTGCTGAATCACATTTCAAGACTTCAAGACTTCTAATGATCGCACGTCGCGTCGGTCATTCGAGAATCGTGCGACTAAATCCCTCAATAAACCACTCAAACTTTGACATTTGCATGTCCTCATATGCGGTGTGGAGTGTACTTAAGACATCCAGCTGCAGTGCAACAGAAAGTAATGGGGTCCAGTTGACTGATCGATGATTGGCATCATTGCCACTTGTATAGTGGCCCACTATTCAGGTGTCAAGTGCTGCAAACTTCATGCATGGTTATGTGTTAATTTATTCAGAAACGGTGTCATTGTTAGGCGAGGGTGAAAATGCATTCGTCTTGGCAGAGCAAGGGATTACTAGCATGTGTACGTCAAGTCTCAAGGCGCCTACTTTTGCTTCTTATTCTGCTTTCGGTGTCGGTGCCAAAAAAAAAAACACAATAGGGTGATAATTGCGAAGAGTAGTGTGATTAGAGAGTGGATGTGGTTGAGATTGAATGCTTGTTGTATTTTTTTTTGTCGACTTCACCCACATAAAACCTGAAACGGATGCTGTATACGCAATAGCCTAGCAATGTCCGTCCAAAAAAGGACTTCCGATTCTTGTTGTGCTCGAAATGTTATGTTTCCTGTGTATGGGTTTTGTCCGTCCTTTGATACGGTGTCGGTCTGATTAAAGGACCGGATGGGGGAGTGTTGAAATGGAAACAGGATACTACCCACTATAGCGGGGGTGAGTGAGTGTATGTCGCATCGCTTGTCTAACGTATGAGGAAACACGAAAAAGAGGTGAATTTCATGCGAAGAGGTTGGGTGCGGATATTTCTCAGATTTCTTTGGAGTTCGAAAGGAAAAGTGGTAAATTTTTTAATATGTATGGGAGGTTAGAAATCAACTTAAAGTTGAATGTTTTTTTTTTTATTTCTTTTAAAGTGGAATAAGTATTTTTTTTTGTTTTGGATATTGGTATCTGTTTGAAGATTATACGTCCGTTTTGGTAATTGTCTAAGAACTCAAATAAATGATTGTTGAGCTTCCACATTAAAATAGGCTTTGAGGGATACTTCTCCTGATTTACTTATGAAAATATTTACTCCGATGGAACTAAAAATATTTGCAGGTGTTCTTTACTTCAATCTTCTTAAACTTCAGACGAGTTAAGATTGAGAGATAGAAAGCCTTGGCAAAATAAAAACAGTTTTTGAATATAAACTAAACTATAATTTAAGAATGTGTGTGGACAACACGACCTCCAAATATGACATTAGATTCAATTTAGATTCGACTTTATAAAGCTTATTTGATATTAATTATTCTATCAGAATACCAAGCAGAGACGAATGGTCGTCAAACAATGTGTTATCTGACGTAGAAATAGCAATTTATACCGACGGATCTAAAATGGAAGTCGGAGTGGATTCTGGAGTCTACTCTGAAAAGATCGGGCTAGCTACATCCCTGAGATTAGCAAACTGGTGTAGTGTATTCCAAGCTGAGATCCTGGCCATACTCGAAGCTGCCGAATCGGCTAGGGAATTGGACATATCACAAGAGGATATCTCCATCTACGTGGATAGTCAAGCGGCCATTAAAGCTCTGGCATCCAATATAGTAAAATCACGGGTAGTTGGACGCTGCCGCGAAGAGCTAAAGGCTCTTTGTAAACAGAAAAAAATTGAAATTATCTGGGTGCCAGGACATAATGACATTACAGGAAATGAGTAAGCAGACGAGCTATCTAGACTAGGATCGCCCAGCTGCATTTCCCTATCTGATGAAAGGGTTAACCCCCCGCTAGCATTTAAAAAACATGAAGTAACTATAACAAGGTGGCAAAACACAATCACCTGTATACATACAAAATCTCTTTGGCCAGAGTTAAGCGGCAGCAAATCGAACAAGCTAATAGCTTTGAATAGAGCATCCATTTCTATAGCGGTGAGAGTGATAATAGGTCGCAACCTGTTCGGTAGGCACTCCAATAAGATAAAACTGACTGGTGCGAACCACCTTTGCAGGAAATGCAGCGACCACACCTGCATGTCTCTCACACCTATTATGTCTCTGCCCTACGATCAGTAGCAACCGTTTTAAAATACTAGGCAGCCTATACTTCGACGACATAAGGGACCTGACGACTATCCCAATAGCGCAGATCGTCCGCTTTTGTAGCAGAGCAGGATGGAGCAACGACCTCTTTGAGGCGGAAGGAGCAACACAGCCCAGCACCACATAAGTATCACTATCGAACTTAACCAGGTATCCTCTTTCTCTATTTCAGGTAACTTTCTTCGAAGGGTATCGCTAAGGCCCCACGTAGGCCTATGCCAGCTTGGCGACTCACTCGAGTGTCAACAGCCCATCTAACCTAACCTAACCTTATAAAGCTTATTCTTTACTGGCAAGTAAGCGTATCCAGTGTTCAGTCAACAAATTAATGAAAATGGGTACCTTCACAACCCTTCTGTAATCAATATAACCGAATGTACGTTTAAAAAAAATGTAATCGCGTAACAAATCGGAAACCTAATACAAATTAAGTTGGTCTACAAATTCATAGCAAATTCACAACCAGCCTCTCCCTATTTGTTTTCTTTTCAAAACTCTGATAGTGTTGTTGAAGTATTTATGTAATTTAAGCTTTGCAAAGTTTCAAGTGAATAGTTAGTGTGGGTAGTCTGGTACATTATTTGAAGTTTGAGTTTGCTAAATTTACCAGTAAGGCTTCGCTGGTTGCATTGCATGAAGCTATTACTATTAAGAACTGATCGATTATTAGCATAAGGCTTCGACTGACCCAATGGGTTTGGTGGAAAAAATCAATATATAAACATATCAGGATTATTAATAGTTCCCAATTTTAAAAAAAATCAGGAACTTCATAGGTGGTACTTCCACACACTCACCGTTAACGCATGTCATTTAAAAAAAATACAATTCCCCGCAGACATATAATTTACCAAAAGTCAATAGCAAACCTCAGGCATTTTGTGTCAATTTACTTTGTTTAGTCGACAAAATAAATAGCGTGCACCTCAAAAACCAGAAATCTGAGAACAAGCTTCAGCGTTTTTGTAAACTGACCATTCCTAATATCCTTTTCTGTGTTTTATTTTTGTTTGCCTTGGGTTTACATTTTCCCCGGCGGATAGCAAAACCCCACAACCGGATGATCCAACAGGGCTGACAGCTAGAGCATCCGTTCTACATAGCTTTTGAAATGTTCCAAGTTCCGCCTGTGTAAATTGGAAGCCTGCGTAATTTTTGAGAAGAATTTTTAACTTTTCTCTTTTTTGAATTAGGTTTGTATTTGAGCATTAAAAAAGGTGGCATATGAAATTAATTAACACTCCACCCCTCCCGGTGATGGTGATGACGATGGACGTTAACTATTTGGCAAATCGATTGCATTATTCAACAACCGATGCATTTTGCAAATTTAATCGGATTGTAGGAAAAGTTTGCCTTGGTTTGTTTTTCTTTTGATTTTTTTTTCCTGTTTGTTGTAAAAGGGCTTTCGCCGGTTTTGGGATTAAATTTTTAAGAAGACGGCCGACAAAGGATAGAAAGGAGTGCTTCGCAATGTGGATTTAAAGAATTACTTTCCGGAAGTTACGGTGTGTGTACACTTCTACAAAAAATAAATAAATAAATAAACATTTAAGGAGAACAATGAAGGTTGCAAGGCAAAAATGAACCAAGCAAACACAGGCAAACGTATGTGGGTGTGTGTTCACCTCAATTTGATATGTTGTGGATGGACGATGGTGATCTTTTGCCGGAAAGTCGACAACAAATTAAAGAAAGACGGCAGATGTATGTCCATTGAGAGGAGAATTTCAATTATGTTTTCTTGAGACGTACATCTTCATAGGAACTGTGGGTTGGGGAAGTTGGGATACAGCTGAGGTTGTCATATTCCAAATTCGAAAAGTTAGAACATAGTTGTAATTTTGCGAAAAAAAGACCGTAGATTCCAAAATTTGTTATTGTAAGTTAGGGAACTAGAAGATGACACTTTTTCGAAACCGTACACACCTTATTACTCCGATCACAATTCCTAACTATTTCCAACTCGTGGGAGTTTGAACCAATATACATTTACATACATACATACATTTATACATTTTTGAAGATTTTTTTAGAATTTCCCTATAGAATATTTGCGACGAGAGACAATTAATTGTAAATTGTAAATCTTATTCATATTCTCTCTTCAATAAAAAGGTAACTGATCCTTCCTAATGAGGTATAGTTTAGTTAGTTTAGTCTAAACATACTCAAGACGCTGTTGAAATTGTACAATTGCCGTATAAACAGCAATCAATTGAAACGTACTAGGTTTTGAACAGCAGTAACTTGCTAAGTTTAGTAGATTTTAGAAATTAATCCATATGGATTGTTATTGTCATACACTCCAGAGGAAAGCTGTAAAATTGCCTTTAATTGCTGATTAAGATATAAATCAGCGATACTACAGTACTAGATTTATTTTATATCTTAAAAAAAGTCTATTGCCAGTGACTTTTAGTGCCGGTTTTACAGTGCTGACTTAAATCTGAGTTCAACTAGATTATTAATGAGGAGCTGACTCTTCAAATTTTTTGGCTCACCGCAGGAATAATACTGACTAAAAAACTTGTTGCGTTAATTTGAGGTTCCCCGAGAAACTAGGATAATATCACACTGAAAAAAGTTTCCCTTTATAGTTTTGGAATAAATCAGAGTCCACCTCAATAGTAAATTAGTGACATACATGTACCAGGCAGTACTGTCCAATTACAAATTTGTTACCAAATTAACTAAAACCAACCATCCAAAACTAATGTTTTTCATTTAAAGACTTTTTTTTTAAATTGTATAAAGCAAGTGTACATTTGCTTGCAGACCATACTTCCAAACCACCACTATACCTTAACCACTAACACAATAATCGAATGGCAATGACAACATCCAAAAAAACGATCTGATTACTGTTTGCTTAAATTTAGCTCTCCCAAATTGAAGAAATTCCGGCAGGACTTTCTTCAATGCAGGACTTCCAAACAAAATAGAATACTAGGCAAACTCAGAACATAGCACAGGTCTAAGTGCATGTCCGCAATCTTCTCATTCGTATTCAACTGCGTGAGATGGCGTGAAAAGTGCATTTTCTTTTACGAAAAATAATAACCCAACAGTCATCCTGTGAAGAATATCTAAATGTGTTTCAGATTCCATTCCAAATCTCATGTACTTCTTGTTGTTGGTCGAAAAGCCCTAGTAAGACGACATCCATACGATGTTTCACGAGAGTGCGAGTCTTGTTGACACTTTTTTTTAATGTTTCTTTTTTTTCGCATCTGATGATATGCTAACAGCAAGGAGACGTAGTATAGCCCAGCCCTACTATGTGAAGGTATGAAGAGTCCCGATTAAGTCACGTATTTAATCAGTCGTACATTATATTCGTTTTTATAATCAGGGTGCACCATACAGTATACGATGACAACTGTAGATACTCACTGCTCAACCTGATTCTGAGAACGAACGAAAAAAAAAATCAAACAACTTTTTCCTTCCAGAAAGATGCAAGTTTTGCCACAGGATAACTGGGTGTATTATCGCCTACAGAATACACAACTCCTACTCCTTGAATTAACGTCTTCTTGTGGCACCTGTTCTATTGGGGTGCACAAAATCTCTGCTGTATGGAAGAGTACTCCATGCAACCCTCCTCTTTGTGGTGATGGGTTCTTAACTTCCTTATTCGTATATAGTTAGAGTGACATTTGGCTTATTAAAAAAAAAACCTAGGAAATAGAAACCACCCGCCCGCCAAATAATTGGACGCAATGAAGTGCGAGTGAGGTGTGATAATGCGCATATTGTCTACACGATGAGTGGAATACGTGAAGACCTATTATGGGATAACTTCATGGGATTAGGTTTAAGATTTGTTCTATGAATTTAAACTTTGGAAAAAGTATGCTAAGTGGCAATATATGCTAAGCCTTTAAGGGCAGGTTTTAGAGTTAAAATTAAAGATTCAGATGATCTGCATTGAAATAAAGACCAAGATCACTTTTTGTTATACAGCTTTCCCAGGCTAAGTGAACCTATAACGCACAAGGAGCGCCACCAGACGATGCTTGCAGATGGATTATAGAGTCTTGGATTATAGAGTCTTGAGTAGATGTTGATTGCATATTTATCCATCAACAAATACTTAGACAGTAAACAATTCACTCGGCAATAAATTCTGTGAACTTGTCAAGTGATTCAACGCATCCAGTCTATTGTCTAGGCCAATGTCAACTAATGCCTTAGAATCGCACAAAAATCATGACATAACTGAAATATGCCTATCGATGTTAAAAGATTGTTGACAACTATTTTGACAAATTAAAAAGGTTTGAGCCATTTTGTATCTATATCTTCAGATCTTGCCGGAAAATGGCAGCGAATTTTATAAGCATACTTTATATCTGCAGACGAAGTCAGCGTGATATCGAAATGCATGGTTTCAAGCCTCAGATATTAACTCTTATATCGTTTATATCACATTTTCGAATAAAAGATTCTGTGACAAGAAATTGAACGGGAAAATCAATATCAAGGAACGAGTAAAAAAAAACTACCAGCACCCGTTACATATAAAAAAAGGAAGGAATTGGGGTATCAAACTATACACCACTTTCTGGCTTTACGTGACCATTATTTGAGACGTTCTCTTATATGGTGTTACCATCTGGTGGAAATCTCTATAAACAACATCAAATCGCAGCATTTTGGGTAAGATTTCAAGATAAGCTTGCAAATGCAATAGTAAAGATCTAAGAATCACCCTTTACGCAGCCCTAGATGATATCCTACATCTAGTGTTCCAAGATTTTTTGGGATACAAACCTCAGCTTGTGCAACTATAAAACTAAGAGACTCATTACAATGGAACCCCTCCCATGGTGGAAACACAAATATTCTACATCATCTAAACATTTATAGATATCAATAACCACACCACTTACTCACTCAGTTTTGAAAGAAACTACCAGACAGCATTCCCAATCAAAAACACTGACCACACCACTAATAAATTCTGTTTTGAACAGACACCTTTTCCAATCGTCTTGAATGGAAGTCGGACTCTGTTGGAAGTTGATATGTCAAATATGGAACAGTGAGTGGAGACATCTTCTCCAAGATTCTGGTTCGGGCATATCATTTTGTCTCCCTGTTGAAGTGTAACGTGATATACACGAATGTTCTGCTACAGTCAAGAGGCAATCGAATTTCTTAGATCTATCTCTTGTTAATAAACTTAGGCCCGGTTTTTTAGTGCTGAGTTAACTCAGAGTTAAGCCAGAGTTAACTAAACCGGAATAAATTTAATCCCGAGTTAACTCATGAAGCAGTTTTGCAGCACAGGATTAAATTTGACTCCGTGTGTGGTGATTTCATTTGGTAGCACTCATGATTTATCGATTTTGCTGTCAAAAAATATATCGAAATATAAAGAATCTGCAACAGATCAGTTATCAGCTGTTTGGTTTTTTTCCCATATAAATGAAAATGCTTTTGTCGCGATCTTACTAGCCATTTTCTTATTAAAACAGTGAAACTCAACATTTAAAACAGTTTTGAGTAGCTGAGATTTGAATATGAATGTCCACACAAATGGAATTGAAAATAATTGTTTGTTTGGTATTTTATCATCTGTAATAAACATCTGACCATTTAATCCTAGGGTTAAATCACCAAACTTTCTGAGTAAACTCGAAGTTAACTTTGGATTTAAATGGAAAACTACTTTTTTCGAGTTAACTCGAGTTTAATTCCGAAACTAGGATGATCTCGCACTGAAAAACCGGCCCTTAGGGGCTGTACTGCTTTTCAAAAAGATGAGCAAACATCATGCTAGAAACCAGTTTTCTAAGTGTTAAGGTTATGAGAAGTGCTGAGTTCGAACCAGTTCAAACCCCATTGACCAATACCGTAAAGATCGGTATAAACATTGGCCTTAGCCAATTGCCTCGTGTTTCGACATTAGTTGGTTAAGGTCGATTTATATTTGTGGCTGGGAATCGAAGAGTTAATCCTTAAGAGAATTGGAGTCCACTCACTGTGCATGTTCTATACGGTTAAACGTGGAATGCAAAGTTTTTTTTTACCTGGTCTGTCACTATACAGCCCGTAAAGTTTGCGATTGAAACTCCGTCTCTAGGATTTATTCATCCGCTTTCGATACATTCAATGTTTCAGCAACGAAGTCCATGACTCGGATGGTGAGGGTCCTTAACAATTCGATTGTGGTCTAAGAGTATTATTCCCTCTAAGAATGGTATTTGCAAAAGGCTTGGGTTGAAAGGTTTTGTAATGTTTGGGAAAGAGGCAGGTCCTCTCATAATAAATTCTGAAGTTTACTTTAGTACCAATTACAACAATTTAAAAAAAAATTTGACGTTGAACCCTACCAAGCATAACTTAGCAGGAAAAAGGATATTCAATGATTATTGAAAAGCTGCTCAATAGTGTAAACTGTTTAGCATCAAAGCGTTTTAATGATTGTTGAACTTCACCAAGGATGGATGTATTCACAATTATCTTCTTTTACACATGTCTGCATATATGGACAGAATTTTGGAGCAATTTGGTACTTCTTCTTTCTCAATTCCAGATTGAACCAGGGCCTCTACCTGCGGCAAGTAATAAGTTTAATTAAAAAAGTAAAAAGTAAAAGAGAGTTGGTAATTCCTTAAGCATTCTCGAAAATGTCTGATCATCCTAGAAAACGTCTGACTATAGTCAAAAGCCTTATAGCCATTGCCGTTGCAGGGTGAATAAATTAAACGGGATCAAATCGTAATGGTTTTGTATAATTTGCACGCACTCAAGGGGTTATGAATACCCTTAAAATGTTGTGCTACGGTATGAGCTTTAGAGAAGGGGAAGAAAGAGAGTCATAGGAAAGATTTTGGATGTAGTGGAGACTTAACACCATGGGTGGTGTCCGAACTTACTTCAGGGAGTCACGGTTTTTTTCAGTTCTTCTAGGAGTACCTGCCGACCTTTTTTTTCCTTTGAATAACCGTTTCATTAATATTAACTGGAATTGAACGCGCAACCAAAGCCAAAGCTGTGCTACCAAAAAAAGTAGCTTCCTGCATGGAGAGAGGTTTGTAGTATTTTAGGGTAAACTACCTGTTGGGTGAACTCGTTTTGGGAAAGCTTGGTTCATCTTTTATTAGAAGGTCACAATTTTGTTTGGTTATAGGCCTTTCATGTGTACTTGGATACTCAAAGTATTTGAAATATTTTAAGGAATTGGTTGATAAAGTTTAAATTAACTCGCTGATATAGAAGACATGAGAAAGGCTTAATCAAAAGGTTTCAAACTTTGATCATTTGTGAATGAAGTCATGGCGGTCAGTCGACTTTCTAGACTTCGACATTGAAAATAGATGGTCGTACCGATTTCTGAATAAATATGCTGACCTTAGTCCTTATGAAAATGCCTAAGCGTATTCAATTAATAATTAAACGCAAACCTCTAAAGAAAAGTTGGTGCCATTTGATCCCTTCAAATGGAGAATGGCAATAGTAATAGATAATCATTAAAACTTGTTTTAAGAATGAAGACTGTATAAATTGGATATTTGTTTGTATCTGGTTCTAATAATACAATTAGGCATTTGGTATTTCCAAAAACTTATAAATTTATACATTGTTTCTCTGAGTAACGAGCAATTTTCATTGGAATACTAAGCATAACTTTCGAATTTTAAAACACAGGAGCTTCTTAGTTTCAAAAACCGTCAGTTCAGTATTAACCTTAGCTTTGGCCAATTTTCATCACGACCCATCAGAAGAATATGATTCCTTTCCGTCAATCATATTCTCTATGCGAATTTCTATTCACATCCGCTGACGATCACATTAAGGAAAAGCCTTCGCTTTCATCTTTACTTCCTTAACACTAGGTTGTCATATCCATTGTACCTCATTCGAAATACGATCGTCTTTAAGTGAAAACCTTCATTAGTAGGAAAATGACAACAAGAAAACGCAATTTGCCCAAACAATGTTAAATAAAATCTGTTATTGTAGACCCAGCACAGCGTGTAGCCTTAGGCTTCTCTCTTCTGGAAGAAGAGTCACCAGAAGCCAAGCCAAGCGTGAGACTCATGCCAATGAGCGAAGGTTTTCTTTGGATTTCCTTATTTTACATCACCTAATATGGAAATTAGCAGCAGCTCCAACAGATGCATTGTGTAATTCTAAAAGAAAATAAAACGTTTTTCAATGAGCACATGGAAAACACATTTCATTTCATGTAAAAGATACTCTGATGCGGGGAGAGATACACAATTACGAGTGAAATATTCTTTACATGGACACTTGTATGAACAGTGCTCCTTGGCTTAGCTCGTCACGGTTTTTTGATTGTGTTTGGTTCGCATTTTGGTAGTGTCATCTTTGCATCTCTGCACATGAATGATGGCGCGCTTATATGGTGTAATGCTACGTCACAGCTACGGAGGGGGGTCTTGAGAAGTGATGATATCTTAATCTACGTCGTGTGAGATCGAGGTGTGAAATGCATGCCAGCATTTTAAGTGCACAATCAATTCTTTCGAATGAAATGGAATGGAAGGCCAATTGTTGAATAATCAGTAGCAAATCTTTTCCAATGGATATTTATTTTAAAGCTTTTTCATGTCTTAGAAATATGCATAGAAATCTGTTTATGCAAAACCGTGGTGGTTAACAATTTGCAATAAAAATTTATAGTCACGCTTTGGTTTTATAGGGAACATCGATAGAAATACTTTGTAATATCGATAAGAAGGTGAACAAGCTGGTGGATTGTAGTGCTCGAAAGAATTTGTGAATTAGTTGCACAAGAATTCGAGTTTTCATTGGTCAAAGAAGGGTGTTGCATATGTTATTAAATAAGTTTTTTTTACGGGACTGTAAGAAAAGATTTGGCAAATACCCATGTGTTTCTCAAGCCGAGGCATATAAACCTGACCAAGGACGCGCAGTTATCGTGATCAAACGTATACTCAACTAACAAATTAATTCATCTACATCTTCTTTTAAGCCCTCTGCTTTAACAATAACATGACAATCTGATAGTTAGCAAGACATGAAGGTTTTAAAGGCAAGAAAGAGGGTCCAGACAGTCATGAAATTCATGGGTTTTTAACTTTTCTTCGAGTGGGTTTGAAGGCAATGAAGCTGCAAAAGAGTGGACCATACAATAAAAACAAAACAAATGTTTAGTAATCTGCAATTGCAAAAAGAGCTCATACAAGCTGGAAGAGCCATCCAGCGTTTTAGTGGCAGAGTCAACAAATTAAAAGAAAACTTCTGGGCTTTCATGCGATATTGTCGACTATGCTTAGAAAAGTGTAAAATCGTATAGGGCATACTATGTACGTGAGGTGGTGCTATATGTACAAAATAAGGTGATTGAAGTGATGTGGTCGGTACTTAGTGTGTTAGATTCTCTGATTCAAATCCCAAAAGTAACAATACCTTAAGTTTCCTTTACTGCTTCCCTCTTGCGATATTCTGATAAACATCCAGGTTATACTCCTGTCATATAAGGCTTCTCAAAATTGCAGTTCGGAATTGGCATTATAGTGCAGGTCTCATTCGTTTTGTTAAAAAGATAACACACAAATGAATGAAGCTAGGTTTGAGCCCTCATTAAGACCGGTAATGCCTAATATTATTTTAATTCTTTCTACTGATGACTTAAAAGATGTTATTTAGAAATCTTTAATTTTTTGTATTAAGCTGGAGTCAATTCCTACAGATGTGGTTATAAAGTAATGGATCATGACATTTTTTATCGAGACTATAATTGCTTCTTCAAAGAAGACGATCGCAGTGTCGATCGGCTGTAAATAGTTTTCAAATTAAAGCTTGGTTACAAAACGCCATTTAAATTTTCCAATTAAACATTTTCAGGTCGGTTTATGACAGCTCGTGCGTTTGCAGTCTCAGTTTAAGCGAATTTGTCCCAGGGAACAGTACATGCCACTAAAACGCAGCGTTTTCATGCAGATTCAATGACTTTGAACCACACCAACCAAATGGCACCGGGCAACTTGTTAATGTCAGTCATCAAGGTAGAAGCCGTCCGAAGCGGAACATTAGAGATACAGATAAAGCCATCGAAATAAAATATTTTTACTTTTAGACAATTTAAACGTAGTGGTCGGTAAAAATAAAGCCTACATCAGTCCTTCGTAGGTATAACAAATGCCAAAAATTAGCCATTGGATACCATTTTAACAAAGTCCATAGCAGGTTAAAATAGTTTAATTTATGCAATAGTATAAGGCTTTAACCCCCCCTTTGGTCCTTGATAGATCCATACTGAACAATATTTTTAATGACGAGTCTTATATAGCTATTTACTCACAGAATTGATTGATGAATTGAAGGACTTACCTAAAAATAAAAGAGAAAACATTATTAGTTTTTGTTTAGTAACTTATTTTTAAAAATATATCTGATATAAATATATGTGTAGTGATTTCAAGTAATCTATCACAAATCACTTTTTCTTTCGTAAAATTCTCTCAGTTAAAGCAGTCTTATAGCATTTAAGTGGCACTGAGGCACGGGTTCATTTTTAAATAATAAAACTAATTAGGAAAGCACAACGCAGTTAAAATTTGTGAAAAATAAAAATATTCTGCACTGCATCTTTAAAAATATCAGATTTTATGTAAATACGCAATCGGTGCAAAAATGTGATTATTTTGTTAAATTTTTTAATTATGTTAAAAAATGTTTTGTCATATCAACAGTGATTGTTAAAGCTCAAAAGAGTACCAACTACCAACAAAACGTTGCAAATTTTTTAATGGTAGAATCCAGAACACTGTTTAGTAAAGTTAAATTTTTTTCTATTCAAAAACGAGTACAGATTACTTGAATTTTAAAATTTAAAAACAAAACAACTTTTCCTATGTGAACGAATGCTGGAACAGAAAAAATGGAAGAACTCGTATACTTCTCAATATACATGGTATTGGAAAGTATCGTGATGATGCAAAGATTTCAGATTTCGACAAATTTTCATCTTTTGGGGTATCTTGAGTCGGAAAAGAGTATAAATATGTCTACCGTCAAGACTATTTAGTTTATGCTTAAGGGTTTTCAAAATAACATTTGAAATTCGAATAATTTATACAGGTTTTAAAAAAAAGTACTGAATATTGAGAAATGACAAATGCGTTCTAAATATATAACTTTTAGCATTAATGTCTCATACAGGGTCTTAAACCTAGATTGTCTATTTATTTTTGGTAATAGGAAGAGGACCTCCTCTTTAAAACCGAATCCGAACGACAAATTTAAGAAGCATTGCTGTACGTGGCATCCTTAAAAAGAAAAACACCCGGAAAAAGTGTGTGTGATACAAAATGTTATGTAGACAATTTTTCAAATTTCTTTACAAGTGTTCCAATTTTGTTTAAAGCCTTAAAAAAATAAGCATGGCTGAAAACTCTGTGAAGGGTTAATACAGAAAATTTAAATTTTCTAAATATATTGATTGGCGACTTTTTCTAAATTTCTTACGGTTGATCGATATTCAACATTTTCCTAAAAGTGGGCGTGACAGCCGGTGGATTTTAAAAATGTTTACAGGTTTTCATCTCAGCTTTAAAATTTAAGGCCAAAATATAATCAGTCACCCCTATGATGTAGGGTATACAACATTTAAATTAATTGGCCCAGTTGCACATGATCCTCCAATTTGTAATGGTAGGGCGCTTGATAAATCCTCTAAGAACTAACTGGTGTAAGCCGGCATCATCCAAGATAAGGTTCGAGAAACCGATACATGACTGCAGGAGTGCTTATTTGAAGTTTTTCACGGCAGTATTAAGCCCTTGGATGTTTCTCCAGAGGTGATGCACTGAAAAAAACGTAGGTATTGTTACATTCGAGATATGACCCCGTGCTTAATAGTCCAGCGAACTAGCTAAGTCCCCTCTTATAACGGGTGGTTAAATTTTAAGGGCCGATGTTGAATATGAACGACACATAAACGTTAAGTTTTTTCTGCATTTCATTTGACATTTCTCAATTTCAAACTAACTCAATTTGAACCATGGAACGATACACAATCTAGCAATGCGTTAAAGTTATTCAGGCTTGTTATGAAAATGGTTGTTCGAATCAAAAGGCAAATCGTGCACTTCCTGATTTTTTTCGGTCAATTTAATCGTTCAATGTGCGTACAGTCGGAAAAATCGTGAAAAAATTTGACCAAACCGGGTGTGTAGGAGATGTGAAAACATCAGTGCATGCTCGTACAGCTCGTACTGCAGAAAATATTGCTGATGTTCGCGATAGTGTGGCTGAAGAGCCGTCCACCTCAACACGTCGTCGTGCCCAACAATTGCACCTCTCACGCTCGTCGTTGATGAACATTATGCCTAAAGACTTGCATTTACACGCTTATATGGTGCAATTGATTCAAGAACTAAAGCCTCTTGACCATTTCAAGCGTCGTCAATGGTCCGAATGGTGGCAAGTGATGAGGCTTAATTTCACCTCAGTGGATTCGTCAGAAAGCAAAATTGCCGCATTTGGGCGAATGGTACCCCAAGAGTTATTATCGAAAAACCAATGCACCCACAAAGAGTGACTGTTTGGTGCGGTTTATGGGCTGGCGGCATCATCAGGCCGTATTTTTTCCAAAATGAGGCCGGTCAGCCAGTTATTGTGAATGGTGTGCGCTATAGTGAGATGATAACGAACTTTGGCCCGAATTGGAAGATATGGATGTGGACGATATGTGGTTTCAACAGAACGGTGCCACTTACCACACAGCTAACGAAACAATGTCTCTTTAGCGCGATAAATTTAATGGCCGTGTTATCTCACTTTGTGGCGATGTCAATTGGCCGCCAAGATCATATGATCTGACACCGTTGGACTTCTTTCTTTGGGGTTATTTGAAAGAAAAGGTGTACGTCGATAAGCCAGTAACAATTCAATAGCTAAAGGATGAGATAATTCGGCACATTAACGGCATAGAACCTCAATTATGCCTCAGCGTCATTGAAAATTTGGACCATCGGATGGAGGTATGCCGCCGAGGTCGCGGCGGCCATTTGGCCGATATTTTGCTCCACACATAATTGAACCATACCAACATTATCATAATAAAAAGAAATGACAATAATTTCCTAAATAATTTTTGTTTTATTCAAAATCAACATCGGCCCTTAAAATTTAAACACCCTTTACTAATGGTACAACCCAGGAAAAAGATACAAGGACCTCAGATTTCCTTCCTAAGCCCTAGCAAGCGATCACGAAACTTCTTTATCTATCTCTCAGGTGTTGCACTACGTTTAATGTTCATGCCAGTCTGGTGATAGATGAGTTGGTTCCGGACTCATTGAATATGAAGCAAACAATATTCTCTACAAATAAAAAACTTTGCAGTTGACGGTCAGAAATTATCCCAAAAGAAGAGTGAATCCCAAACGACAAAAGTGGCGACAAAATTGGAAATCGTCTACCAACTCTTTATTCAAACCTCAAATTCGCGTACTATGTTGGAGAAAAGTATCATGCTACAGGATCATGAAGACATGTAAAACAGCTCGTTGGGCAATATATATTCTAAGAGAAGTTACATAAGCGAATTATTTAAACTGATACCCAAGTTCGTGCGATCTCTAATTTCTATAAATCTCTAGTTGATAATAGTAGTACATAATACCTTATTCCCAAAACCCTTCATTCACAAAACTAAAATCCTCAATCAGGTCCTTACGGTGAATGACAATTCATTTAGGGATTTTCGTTTCGTGGATATTGGGTCTTTTGAATTGCAGATTTTACTTTAGGGGATTTGAATTGGAGATTTTAATTTGTAAGTTGTCGTACCTATCCCCTGAAGTCACAAAAAACTAGAGCTACCTAGTACCAAACTGCAAGTTCTGGGTATGATTATGAGGTATGTGGTTGGCCGACCGGTATGATTGATATATCATTAAAAAGAACGACATTTTTTGCGAAACATTCAATGTTCAAAGCTTTTCAAATATTGTAAAACCTTTAAATTTCTGCAGTTCCATTAAACATTTCTAACACTATGTGCATGACAAAATACATATGATGGTGCTTGAAAATCAATAATTATTGCATATAAATATGTATATGCATTCATAAGATATATCAGTCGGTTGATGAATAAATGTATAACTGTTAAAAAAATTGCGAGCATTCGTTTTGACACGTCAAATCTCAAAAGATGCTTAAATTTATCAAAAAAAAAAAAAAAACGTATTTTTGCAATAGCTCTCTTTGGTTAATATAACTCTGAGAAAATATCAAAACTACTATTTTTTACTTTAGAAAACATCGACTTTAAAATATTTTCTGGTTTTTTTCCCCATTCGCATTATTATATACCTTCATAGATACTTCGGATTTATAAATAGAATAATCAAAACAATAAATTACAATTCCGAACCACAAGAGACAAGGCGGCTGTGGAGCATAATTTATTACTCCCCACTGTTGTACTAATTGACTCATCGAATCAATGCAGTTGCACCGGGTCCAATAGATCATTTGTCAGGTTAAGCCTTTCTAAACCATTTCACTAAAGCGCAACAAAAAAATCCCTAGCACGCCACTTGCCTATACTGCTACCGCACGCACGCAACCAACCTCTAACACCAAGGTATTTGGGGTAAATCTTTATTAATGAACATTTTGCGATCACAACCGATCAGCTGGAGGAGGGGAGCTCAATGTGTACATATATTTGTCACGATTCGGTTAAAATTCATTCACATGCATTTAACAAGGAGATACTTGAAAAGATAGCAAAATCATCTCGTAGATGCATGTGAACAGCATGTGAAGGCAGACATTTTTATTCGAAAGATTTATGCTAACGTTTAAAATGTAGTTAATAATTAATTTACAAAAAAAAAAGCCAACGATCGTGATGCATCGCGAGTAAATAGAACATAATCATGCCATAAGCCAAACGTCATCGCATGTGTATCTATTGTTGTCAGAGATGCGATTAAACACCTCCCACACGCACACATCTATACGTTCATATTTATGAAGATTTTTGGTCTCAGAGATTTGCAGTCTCTGATTGTTGCGAATGCGCGCCTTGGCCGTTACATATTTGCGCGAGAAGTGCAACACCACGCCGCATGGAACAAGTCCGCCTTTTCTTTATTTTGAGGTCATTTAAGTGGACTTCCTGCTAAGCAAAGCCAAATGCATATCTAACAATTATAAACATTTCAGATACTACCAGAACCATTTTTATGCACTTTATGCCGTTTGCTGAATGTGCGATTGTAATGCGTTTACTAATCACTCTTAAGAGCTTTTGCATTTTTTTTTCAAACACATAGGTTTGAAGGCTTGGACGGCATACGATAAGAGCAGTTAATTTAACTAGAACATTTTTTTTAGATCTGTAGATACAAATATAGAATTTTTTATTTACTCTCATAATCTGAATCCGTTGGTAGTTTAAACAATTAGAATATAATAACTACAACGGATGTCAATCACATTTGACAAAGAGCTAAATAGAAGCTTGGGAATTGATAAGACCGCTCCCACTCATTTTTATCTCCAAACGCATTCAAGTATGAGTCGATATTTTTTTTTAACTTAAAGCATAACAAATTCTTTAGAAAACTGCATATTTCACGAAATTAATTATGTGTTCAAGTATGTTGTAGTAGGACCTTATCTTTAAGCCTTTGTTGACACATGTGTCGAATGCATTTGATAAGGAGTGGTTGTTCTATGATTCCTGCAACTATAGTCGGACGTTTATGAATAGTCGTTACGATAAAAAAAACCTGATCAAGTGCGGCTGGCAATTATCGGGATGAGAATTTTTTAGAATGATATCCTTAAGCACATTTAGATGATTTCAATTGGGGAAACATATGAGCCTTAGTTGCTGGAGGAAGGGTGACTTATACTTGGGGCCAGTTATTGTAACTTGTAAGGGTAACTCACTTCCACACTTGAAAAATATCAACTTTGATGAGTTTAATCTGGATTAAGTATGTGCATTCCGCTTACAGATCCCTCTGAGATCTCATTGTTAGATTTATCTCCTTATTCGTTCTGATAATATAGTACAGCGGGTATCATAAAATGAATTCATCGTTTTCAAAAGGTGCGTAGTTAGCAAACTGTTGTTTGACAGAAAAAAAAAGATCCCATATGCTGAGAATGTTGTTCCATTTTATCAGAAAATCTCAGCATATGTAGAGAATTCAAATCATTGAGGATTCCACCACCTATTTATCGATTTCAAAGCCGCATACGACAGCATTTATAGAGACGAACTATACAGAGCCATGTCTAGTTTTGGTATACCGCCCAAACTCGTCCGTTTGTGTAGGATGACGATGGAGAATTCTCACTGCTCCATCAGGGTCGGAAACGACCCATTCGATACCAAAAAAGGATTTAGGCAAGGCGGTGCACTGTCATGTGATTTCTTTAATTTGATTCTTGCGAGGATTGTGCAAAACTCCGGAGCCAACACCGGAGGCACAATTTTCCAAAAATAGGACTCAACGTGATGTCATAGCCACGTTTGCTGGTATAGAGGAGGAAGCGGCAAAATGGGTTAAGCAGTAAATGAAGGTAAGACTAAGTATATGCTGTCAACACGAAAGGACACATAACATCGACAAATTGAACAGAACGTCACCATTGACAGATATAACTTTGATGTATTACGGGACTTTGTCTACCTCGGCTCCGCTATTAACTCTGAAAACAACATCTCGTCAGAAATCAAATTAAGAATTACTCTTGCCAACCGCTCTTTCTTCGGGTTAAGAAGGCAATTAAGTAGTAAAGCCCTAACTTGAACTACCAAGGAGATCCAATATAAGACCCTGATCATCCCAGTCCTGCTCTACGGCGCTGAAGCATGGACCGTATCAAAAGCGGATGAAGAAATCCTTGGTCGATTCGAGAGAAAAATTCTTCGAAAAATCTTCGGGCCCGTTTGCGTTGACGGGCTATGGAGAAGAAGATTCAACCAAGAACTATACGAGCTATACAGCGACATACCCCTGGTCAAAAAACTCCGCATTGGACGTTTAAGATGGCTAGGACATGTAGAACGAATGGACACCAATAATCTGTCTTCGGAGTCTTCTGTTCCCAGCCAGACGTCGGACGATAAGCAGGAAATTGAACAAACATCAGGCATCCTGGAACAAACAATTATTCGTCGAATAATTGTTTGTGGGTGTCGGGGAAGATACAACAAAGTAAAACAAATGGAAAGCATTGACTCGACCTCATAGAGGGTGGAACATTAATAGCATTAAACGAACCTCCCGACATCGCAATAAACGTATATTTGAGAAATTCCTCTATTGTTGTAATGTGTCATTTAAAATTCAAACCGTACTGCTTAAAAAATCGTGAATGTTTTTTTTTTGTGTAAATGCGTTTTTTTACCTTATAGCTTAGTACGCAGCTCGCGCTAAATTTTATCTCCCATACAAAAATCTCTACAGAGATAAAATTTAGCGAGCAAATTTATCAGTGCAGTACGCAGCTCGCGAGATAAATTCTTAACTTCATAAAGATGGGACACACAAAATGTAGGTAGGGTATAACAATATTAAGTGTTATACGAAAAGTGTTATACTCAGCGGATGAAAGGTCTCCACTTATTTATCTCGCGAAATTAATGTGCGCGGCATTTAAATCGGCGAAATTTTAATAAAAAATAAAAACAAAATGGAAGAAAATGAAGAAGAATATTTGATGGAAGAATTTCTTGAGGAAGACGACATCTTTATCAACAAAGAAAATATTAATATTACTGACAGCTGCGAATGCATGACATTTCCCTGACTCATCTATACGCTGTGTACGAATTTAGCGAGCATTTATCTTTGGATTGGAGAAAACAAGTGGAGAGTAGTAAAGATAAAATTTAGCGCGAGCTGCGTACTAAGCTTATTGCTCAAGCGATAGCGTATACGAATAACAACTGAAAGCACCGTGCCCAGGATCTAATAAATGGGAAGTTTCCCTTCTCTTAGAGAACCCTACCAGATCGGGGACGCATAAGAGCTGCTATCGTACACAAAATATCAATCACTTCCGTGCGCTGGAGTAATGATTATAAAAATCTGGGTGTGCCATATGTTTGACTCTAAATGTCTCGGCAATCGTAATTACTACAGTCTTGTGCTTCTTATCATTCTAAAGGACTCGACTTGGCCTTTAATCTGAAAATATTCTGAGCCCTGGTTCGACATTGCCACCGGACTTTAAACTCATAATTGACAATCGGAAGGAAATATTTTGTTTAATCCAAAGTGCTTCAATTAGGATAACATACAAAATATTAAATATTCTGGGAACAGTATTCTTATAGTACCTACTTCAGGTCATTAACACTTTAGTATCGGAAAATGGAAAAAAAAACGATACAAGACATTTGTATATTATATAGATTACCAAAGCACTTCACATTTAGATGGCGTATTTTCTAATCAATATGTCGTTTGATTTATATTGTTTACGGGACTTTTTCCCCTTAGACATTCGCTTTAACCAATACATTAGCCACATATTATATCTAGATACGCATGCGGTTTTGCGTGCGTTTGCAAATGCACACCGCGCCAGTAACGCAATCGAATGTTATATAAATGAACCACAAAAGACGCAACCACCACCATCATCCTTCTCAGCCGCAATATAGCGATTGTGCGCTTACGAGCAAAGTTCACTGTTCGCTTAGTGTCTTAGAATAACAAACAAAAATCGGAAAAGATACAAAACAATCTTAGTCTCAGTGGTGCAGATTGTAGGGAAAAAAGGCGGAAAAATAATGGAAAGTGACGTTGCAAAGTGCATCCCTCACAACCCACAGTTTGGTTTTGCATTGACACTGAAAATGGATCTCGTACGATGTGGAAGTTGATGTGTGTAATACATACATCCGACCGACCGTCCGATGTCGGAAAATGATGATCCTACAGTGAAATCTTAGATGACAGAGAAAGGAATTTGCAAACCTCAACGTTTATGCGATGTTGATTAAAAGTGAAGACAGTGTAAGTAGGGAGAATTTGCATTTTTCTTTGGTCGAAAAAAAGGCACACCAATATTAGGCTTGGAGGTTTCAGGGTTTTTTTTAAAGAGAAAATGGGAACGGGGAAACAGAATGTCATTTGACACCTCTGTAGTAAGTATCTACATATAATTAAGATCATGCTATTAGATTGCATGTATTTACAATTGTATTCTTATCTAGCTTAAATGGCATGACATGATAGACATGGTTTTGAAATGATTTGTAGGGCATCTGAAATGATACCCCTTATATAAGTTCATATCAAAGCAGTGTAAAACAAAGATAAATGGAAACAGCTGCGTCGCTTAGCACTAGAGGACACATGATGCATTTAGGTAAGAATAGCTTATCTGAATTTGTTTAAGCTTGTACCGGATTTTGGCAAGGACATGAAACCTCAAAAATAGAGTAGACCATAAATTAAAAAAAAGAGCACTATAGTGAGATTTTTTTCATTTTCGGTCAACAACACATGCGGACGCTTGTAAAACGCATCTTCATATTGCCTATTATTGACATATGCAATCTGTCAAAATGGATATCCTACCATATGTAGGTGCGAATATTTCACAATTTATAAGAACTTTTTTTTTAATTATAAAGGCCAACATTTGGCCTATGGATCTTTGCTAAGTATCCAAAATTGATGTTTGCATTGTTTGTAAGTAACACGCAGCTCTATAGTGATTATTAAATTCGGAATAACACTTTAGGTATATATTCCGGAGAAAGCATAACCAAAAGAATCCATTTCCTAAGTACTTTTGAATTTTGTTTTACTCTTAAACACTTACCCCCTTAAACGCTGATTAGCTAATCAGTGACTAACTTTTGACATTTGCGCGAGTATTTCTTATAGGGAAAACTGTCAAGTTAGCCATTATTAGCGTTTATTAATTCGGGAGTTATGGTTACATGAAGGAACGCATTTATTTAAATATCCAGTGGTGAGCTTTACTGTCCAGCGGTTAGCTTCACTAACCAGGTATTTTCTCGTAGATTCAGGGCATGTAACCACGGGATCGTTAGATAAACATGTTCGTGTTAGCGGACCTCCGAGTGATTTGTACCGATTTGTTGTTGCAAGACACCCTCGAATATAAATAAATTGAAATATTTTATTGCGAAAAAAAGGACATGATATAAGAAAAAAGTCCTTTTTCGATAGGTAAGTTTTTTTTTAATTTGGTTCTCTACAACTGGAACAACAGAAATGAGCTTCTCTATGAAAATATTAACCAAACAGATTTGGCGTAAGTGGAGTATTGAATCGACTAACAAACAAATGTCTGTAAACAGTGCGTGCAATCAACAAACGGTGATCACCTTCAAATGAGCACAAAACTCATTTAAAGTAAAATTCACTTTTGTTATCTCCTAAAATTCTTCGCAAACCTTTACAAAATTGATAGCTGTAACACAATTTTAATAAAATTTGACAATTCTCAATTTTGGTTCTCTTGATTTTTGAAAAGTTCATCATACGCCCTTATTATTTAAGCATTACATTCTTCACTTTTGTCCAATTTCTTAAAAAATAACATGCAATTCCATCCTGCATATTTATTTTTCAAAAAGTTTTACTATATGGCATTTTTTGTACAATTATTATTTTTTTATTGCATACCTTCTGGCGCATACTCAAAATAGGAAATCCGTTTTTTTTACAATTTTTCAATCTATTTTTACTTCCTAAATATGATAGAAATTAGTCTAATATGTAAAATAATTGATTTAATGGTATTAGTTTGAAAAACCATGTACAGGGCCACTCAAAATTGCACTTAATTAAGTATATTATTAGTTTTTGAACTAAATATACACAATAACTCTTTGGCTCTCAAAAGTTTTTATAGGTTTAAGAAATCGAAATGCTAAATTCGTTGTCAAAAGTATGTTCTCCTTTTCGTTGTCATAGTTATCTATGTCTGCATATTCATAACACTATAAAACATTACATCGCAAACTATTTGCAATTTCATCTGATATAATCTAGATTTACAACAGCAGTATAAATTAGTATTCCCGAAGCAGGATACTGTATCAGCAAATAAATATATCATGGTTTAGAAAATTGAACATTAACTAACATATATGTAATTACATAAAACTTACCGTTTCTATATCTCATTGCATTCTTTGCATAAGTATATTGCAGTTGTAAGCTTATTCCAATAATTAAAAACAGAATGGGGTGTAAACACCCCATTTTAATTGCAAGTTTTCGCCTCGCGTTGTGGATAATTATTTTTAAGATGTATAATTTACAAAGTATGGCAGTTGTGTGGTTTTAAACAATTTATATCCTTTTCGGTTGGCTTGAAGAAAATGATTAAATAAATATTATTTCGCTGTTGTGATTTTTCTTTTTTTCACTGTCATGGAAAATGTTGAGCAAATTTAGTCACCCAGAGAGGTTGGCCTTAATGAACCGCTCTTTCTTATTTTGTCACAAGCGAACATTTAATTTTTCCCCTCCTTAATTATCATATTCACAAAAAAAAAAACATATTTCTAGGACCAAGTAAAAATGCTTTATAAAATTTGGGGTTGCGTATGCCTGATGAAATCGCATTACAGCATCCATTGTCAATAATAGCGCTAACGAAATAAATATAAAAAAAATCCCTGCACACAAACATACTCGCAAACAAAATTGAACGACAAAATGCGTGTATTGTCATGCAAATTCCGCGACATCCCACAAACCGTCAAATATCGTATCACAAGGATATTTAAGGGCGTTCTAAATTACTTTAAATGTTCACTTAGCACATTAAATGTCGAAAGAAAAACTCCTTCAAGCAAATCCTTGATGGCGTTTCCTTCGGAAAAAAAATTAAAATTTGGTACAAGAAATAGGAAACATAACCAGAGTGCACATCCTTTTTTATACTTTCTCTTCCTTTTTAACTGTTTTCGTTTACATTTTGTTATTTTTTTATTTGTAACTTTCAATGGCAGTGGTCATTTTGTGGATGTTATTCGTGAAGGACAATGTATCCGATTCCATTTTGTGAGCGGGGACAAGTTGTTTTCTTTTTTTTTCATTATGCACATAGAACTGATATCCTGCTGTTATATGGTTAATATGGATTTTAACTTTTCAACCCGAGAGAACATCATTTGTCCGGATACCATAACCTCCGTAGATTCATAATAAGGAACAATTTAAGAAAAAGCATATTTTGGTAGCGCATTTAGTAACGTTAAAGAGCTGTATGACTGGATACAGGATTCAAGCATTGAACATAACAGAAATGATTCAGTGGGATACCATGTGTCAACTGAAGATTATTAAAAGGAAACATTTAAAGGAAAACAAACATATGTCCCAGCGAATTTATTAACGTCGAAAGCTTTATTGTTTTTTAATGTAACCAAATAAATAGATGGGAGCTACAAGCTTAGAACCCGAGCTATTCGAAATTTTAAAGAATACCTACTCACTCAAACCCTGGAAAAAGTAAATATATTGAGGAAGCATTTCCAACCAAATATTTAGAGACATTCTTTCTAATCAATCCCATGTCTAGCCAACAAAAAATTCAACGATGTTGGAAGCTAGGAAATAGCAAAGCTTTTGTTTCTGACGGTGTACCCTCAAATCTTGTTAAATAACGGGTGATTTTTTAGCTGGTTTGGTTTTGGCAATACTGGTTTTGACAGCTGACGTGTGTTTAGTACCTTGTGTCACTGTCAAACAGCTTCAGTTTGGTTTGCAATTTAACCATGGATCGTCTTACAAATGAACAACGCTTGCAAATTATTGAATTTTACTATCAAAATTCGTGCTCGGTTCGAAATGTTCATCGCGCGCTGCTTCCATTTTATGATCGGCATTCTCGACCTTCTGAGCAGTCTATTCGGAAGATTGTGACCAAATTTCGCACCAAATTTACTTTGTTGGACATTAAACCACCAACACGTTTACGTACTGTGCGTAGTGAAGAAAATATTGCGGCCGTATCAGCTAGTGTGACAGAAGACCGCGAAATGTCGATTCGGCGCCGTTCCCAGCAGTTAGGCCTTTGTTACAGCACTACGTGGAAAATTTTGCGGAAGGATTTGGGCGTAAAGCCTTTTAAGATACAGCTGGTGCAAGAACTAAAGCCAGCCGACCTACCACAACGCCGAATTTTTGGTGAATGGGCTCTTGGAAAGCTGGCCGAGGATCCGCTTTTTTATCGAAAAATTGTGTTCAGCGATGAGGCTCATTTTTGGTTGAATGGGTACGTAAATAAGCAAAATTGCCGCATTTGGAGTGAAGATCAGCCAGAAGCATTGCAACAGCTACCAATGCATCCCGAAAAAGCCACTGTTTGGTGCGGTTTATGGGCCGGCGGCATTATTGGGCCATATTTCTTCAAAGATGATGCGAATCGCAGCGTTACTGTCAATGGTGAACGCTACCGAGCGATGATAACAAACTTTTTTTTGCCCGAAATGGAAGTTCTTGAATTGCATGATATGTCGTTTCAATAAGACGGTGCCACATGCCACACAGCACGCGAAACAATGGCGCAATTGCGAGGCGAGTTTGGTGAACAGTTAATTTCACGTTTCGGGCCGGTCAATTGGCCGCCTAGATCGTGCGATTTGACACCATTAGATTATTTTTTGTGGGGGTATGTCAAGGCTAATGTCTATAGGGACAAGCCCGCTTCGATTGACGCACTGGAAGCCAACATCCATGCATTCATTCGTGAGATACCGGCCGATATGTGTGAAAGAGTATGCCAAAATTGGACTCAGCGGATGGGCTACCTGAGACGCAGCCGCGGTCAACATTTGCATGAAATTATCTTTAAACATTAAATTGCAAGGTTCAAACTATCGATTCAAATAAATATTTCATTCATTTTTTCGAATTTTTTGTGTTTTTTTTTTTAAAAAGTTCTAAACCTCTTAAAAAATTACCCGTTACAAATCTGTATGGGTGCATGCAACAAAATAGTCAACTTATTATAAAAGGATAAAAATTCGCTCCATTAGACATGTTTCCTGAGGAAAATTTCTTAATTTCTCAAAGAACATTTTTGAGAATCTTAAAATTCAGAATTTCAACCAAATAAAGATTTCCAACTAATGATGTTTTCGATTAATAAAAAAGGCATTCAGAATTGACAGATCTCTTCTGAAACCATTTCATTCACATTGATGAAAATTCTTCTAACAATTCTGGGATAAAACGTTTTCTTCTGGAATTAATTTCAAAATCTTTTCAAAAAGCACAAAAAGAATTAAAATGCTAAAATTGGCCATGCTTTTTAAATAATTTTAAGAAGAAACATTTTTTTTCTGGAATTAATTTCAGAATCCAATCAAAAAGCACATAACAAATTCTCAATTTAAATATTAAATTGAGCATGGCAATTGTTGTTTCATATACATATTTCAGAATTCTTCAGAACCCATTTTTATTCAGAATTGTATTCAGAATAGTGAATTGGTTTGCCAATAAAAAAAACGCCACAATTCAGCATGTGTCAGAATTCACTGAAAAGCCAGTTAAGTGACATCTGTCTTCATATTTTGTAAGCAGTGTTACCAATGAGATATTTCAAAAAGTAGAAAAATATTGAACAAGTTGACAACAGTTTGGGAAACTGTTGAACACACCCGAAAGCTTCTGTCGATCATGTATGAACCAACACAAATTAGATGGGTTAAGTTAAAAAGAAACTCTTTTAGCGTGATCTACTGTCAAATATTTTGAACAATGCACAGTATATCTATTCGTCATCCATATCTCTTTTTTATTTTATTTTTTGTATTTTTAACTAAAATGTAATCGCAGGATTTTTTTTAATAATCGGCGTTCAACTGAAGGTCCCATTCTTCGAATAGAAAATAAATGTACCTACAGCCGTCCTTATTGTAAGAAAAAAGGGAGAATCCGACATTTTTAAAATTCGATTATTGCAGCAACAACTTTGACAGAAGACATATGTCAAGGCATGTATCTACAAATGTCTGTATTGGTTGCCAAATTAAAAAAAAATCCAATGGATTCGCTTTAATTGACTAATACACATTTCAATTATTAATCAAGAAGGCATTGGCAATGAGGTCATCCTCAATTCCCAAGACTCTGCAAAAATGTATCTTCCATTAAGCTTTCACGTTGCACATGAAAGTGCGTCTATCTTTGACGTCATTCACCAGTAGCAACCCCGAATGAATTGAGGAATTAAAACATAACCACCACATAGATACTTTAACATCCGATTATTTTATCATCAGCTAAGCTTCACTACTCTAAAACACAATCGTTCACCAATTTGTCTCAAAGATCACCTTATTAGCGACGCTAAACAAACGAAAACACAAAAATTTAAATGCATCTATGTATCTGTAGTCAGTGTCGGCGTCGCGTCGGAGAGGTGAACTCATCTTTATAAGCAAAACAAAAAAAACACAGAAGATGTGCAGCATCCGCTGTTGACTATATTCTAGCAAGATGCTAAAATGACATAAGCGTTCTGTTTAGTCGTGTATCTCAATTCTCATTTCTCAGTGGCGTTTGTGTGTGCATATCTCGATTGCGGACCACTGGTTATGGCTTCATGCTATGCATAGCGTGAGCCCTCTGACGCGGAAAACTTTTATTGTTTGTGCAATGTCCTCGTCCGTGAATCCGTCAGAATATCCTATTAATAGATCTGGA
The DNA here is from genome assembly GCA_932526625.1 of Rhingia campestris. Classification (NCBI taxonomy): domain Eukaryota; kingdom Metazoa; phylum Arthropoda; class Insecta; order Diptera; family Syrphidae; genus Rhingia; species Rhingia campestris. The sequence goes on from OW052182.1 coordinate 82,856,093, forward strand.
GATCCATTTTGGATGGAATGAAGAGTTTTTTTTCTATTTTTTTTTGCTGATGTTCTTTTTAGAGATAAATGATTTGCTTCGGGTTACTGGCGGCTTTGTTATGCTTTTACGAGGAAAATACGAAAAGAATTTGCTACTTGATGCAAAGTTGGATAATTGAAAGATACAACTCAAGTAGTTAAGAAATTGAAGTATTCTTTTGGTTATGAAGTCGATGAACTAATCTGTCTTACATTTGAAAATAATTAAACAAAAATTGTAATCCTAAAATGGTAAGTGGCGAATTAAAGGAGATACTTAAAATCTGCGGATTTTTAAAACCTGGTCAAGTATGGTGTCAGCTGAATATATATTTTGTTTAGACTTTTTTTTAACTGACTAAGTTGTTTTTAGGAATGTCACCAATCCTTTAGATATAGTCCGAAATAACCTGCAAGACAGAATCATTAAGGAAGAGAATACTTTTTGCGTTGTTCAACACCAAGGACTCTACTAAAGGGTCCGCCATCTAACGTTTTTTTTTCAACTAGTACTTATTTCGTGAATGGTAACACTAAGCTCGTGTCTGATTTGACAGATAATTAGTTTTATCCTTCCGCTGAACGAATATGGTTGTGTATACGCTTGAACAACGCTGGGAAATATTGCGACATTACTTTGAAAATCATGGTAATGTTGCAGAATGTTTGCGAAAATTGCGTACGGATTTTGGAAGAAGAGAAGCACCGTCAGCTCCGTATGTTCGTTATCTTGTGAAAAAAGTGAAAGAAACTGGCATCATCATCGATAAACCAAAGCGTGAAAAGCCAAAAACAGTGCGTACACCCGAGAATATTGCTGCTGTGGCAGAAAGTGTGCGTGAAGCGCCATCAACATCAATTCACCGTCGTTCTCAACAATTGAACATTTCGGAGACATCATTGAGACGAATTTTGCATAAAGACCTTGGTATGACGCCATACAAAGTCCAATTGGTTCAGGAGTTGAAGCTAACTGACCATCCAATGCGTTTTCGCTTCGCTAAGTGGGCCTGCGATCGACTTAGAGAAGATGCCGATTTTGCCAAAAAAATCATCTTTTCAGGTGAAGTATGTAAACAAGCAAAATTGTCGCATTTGGGGCACAGGAAACCCGCACGCATACATTGAAAAGCTGATACACCCAAAACGAGTCACTGTTTGGTGCGGGTTTTGGTCCAGAGGCATAATTGGGCAATTTTTCTTCGAAAATGAGCAAGGAGTGGCCGTTACAGTCAATGGCGATCGTTATCGGGGCATGTTGAACGAATTTTTGTTCACAACAATTGAAGAGGAGGATATTGGCAACATTTGGTTTCAACAGGACGGCGCTACGTGCCACACAGCCGAAGCTACACTCGATGTTTTGCGCCCTGTTTTTGAAGATCGCATTATCAGCCACAGACCTGATGTCATTTCGCCACCTCGGAGCTGCGATTTGACACCGTTGGACTATTATTTGTGGGGTGCCGTAAAAAATAAGTGTTCGGTCAATAAGCCAGAGACAATTGACGCTTTAAAGGACAATATTCGTGAAGCCATTGGTGAAATACAGCTGCATACAATCGATAATGTGCTTAAAAATTAGACCCATCGTGTAGGCTACTGCATGGCCAGCCGAGGCAGCCATTTGAATGAAATTATCTTCCATTATTAACCGGAAGGATTGTACTTTCAATTAAAAAAAAGAAATTTTCGAAAATATTCAGTAGTTTTTGTTTTTGGCATTTTCAAAAAAAATTTAATTGGCGGACCCTTTACATGGAAAGTACTATGTGTGGATTTGATACCAACGAACATCTACTATACGCGAAACATAAAAACCGACATTACAGCTAGTTTATAGGGATGAAAAGTATCCTGTTGCCTCAAATTCATATTCGCTTCTCAAATAAAAAAAAATAAACATTTTTTTGGCTAATGTAAGCATCGCGGCTCTAAGCCACACAGGTATTTAATATCTCAAATTCATACGCACTTATAGCTGCAGTGAATCAGATTTAGCTCAGTATAGCTAAATGTAAAATGTTTTCGTAGCAGACATTAGCTACAAGTATCTGCTACTACCAGAATCACAGGCAATAAACTTGGGTGATTACCGAGTAGTTAGTCCGTTGGACTACTAAGTGTGGACCTCTTTTTCAAATCCCGAAAGTAACAACGTTTTTTGCTGCCCGACTTCTTGAGTAGATATGACCAACAAGGATATAAAAATGTCTTGAGAAAGTTCCTAAACCTGCAGTTCGGAATCGGCTTTTAGTTGGAGGTCCCATTTCTTAGTTGCAAAAATATAATTTGGCACACACAAAAGAATAGAGAAGCTTTTGATTTGAGCTCTATTTTATAAGTAAAAGAAGATTTAGATTTAAAAAAGTGGCCACTGCTCAACTTTGTGTTCTATTACATATTTTTTCATTCCATCACTTTAGCGGCAACCCCATTCAAATTCCCACACTACTGTGACGTGATATCTATTGTATATAATAACACCGAACTGCAATTGAAGATTTTTAAACAAAATTCGGAGATAAGACACATAACATTGCATAATATCTTGTTTCAATATATCGGGTCGACGCCCTATACTATAAACAGATAACCACCAGATCAAATGAGATGTCATCGAAATCAAATTTCGTCTGTTTAAAACTTTTGCAATTTTGCAGCTTCGTCTTTAACTACAAATATTTAAAAAAAAAAAAACGACTTTAAATACTCTACACACACGCGCTCGCGATCAAACTACCACCAGTGATTATTATCACGCTGTCAAAAGTGAACTCACTCGCTATAGCCGCCAAGCAAAGTCATGGCTAAATAATTATAAGACCGGGACAATAAAAACAAACACCACCCAGCACACTGAGCATTCGTAGATAAAAGGAATTGATGCCAAATTATGCACCGTAATGAGCGGTGAAGTCTTTTCGCAAAAGATAAATTCTATCTAAAAATAATAGATGTGATGAATCTTTCAATGTATACAAGTACGAATACCTATACGAATCTGTCCTGTGAAAGTGAATTTAATGTTTACGCACAAAATTGGCCAAATTAACCCACGTCGAGAGTGATTGAAAGGTACGTAGATACATCATTAAATGGGCAACTATACAGATCAAACTGGGTTAGTATCTTGTTTAAGAAAAAAAAATGTAAGATGCATAGTTTGTATCTCATTAGAGAGGAAAATTGCATGCTTTACATGTCAGTTGGAACGATTCATTATTCCTTTAAAAAAATTTTTTCATCATGGTGTTTAACTTGTATTTTATTAGGGGTTGTTTTTTTTTGTGTGTTTTGCTAAAAGGATGCATGCCTATGGAGAATTTGTATCTGTTTTTTTTAATATAAATTGCTTTCCATGTGATATTTGTATGTAGAATGATATACGCAATTGCGATAAAAGAAGCAATGATCATTCATGTTTTATTGTTGAAGACGAATTATTTTTTTTATGACCGAATCAGTTTTAGTTTTAAAAAAAAAAAAACCTAACTCTATTCAATTGAAACCATTAAGTCCGACAGCGTATATAAATAACAGAATGCAAACATTTATTTTGCCGAATCGTATTAATATGACAGACACTGGAAATCTGGGATGGATGACATCATTTTAGTATTTGCGGTTTTCTTTTCTTTTTTATTAAGCAAATAAATTAAATTAATAATCTTATAAGCTAATTTAAACCCGAAAGTGATTCCCGAAAATTATTTTTGCTTAAAATAAGCTCATTAAAAAACGTTAGTTGCGATTCTAAATGCAATCATCAAATTGAAGCGCTGAACCAACTCACTCTTTATAGACGCAACCAATTTTCTGACAGCAAAAGTCGATTTGTAATGGCGTCTTCCATTGGGAAGAAGGGTTATTGCTTTAGAATTGTCAAAATGTACGTTTTGATTGTTGTTCTTAGATGCGTTTGAAAAACACCATAGGTGCCATGATTAAATTGACGTTTGCATTTACACTTCTTTCGATTGTTGCAACAAAGTGCGTTTATTGTCTTTAAACAGAATGTTAGTAAGCAAAATGGAAGAAAATAACCATCAAAATGAACGTAATCTGCAAAATCGTAGAATCTTCTGTGATAGGCTTCAGTTAGAGCTATCATTGAAAACCATCATTGGAAATTTTCTTTTACTCATTATGGCTTGCTTATAAATTAAATCGTTTGCGTGTTGGTGTTAAAGATCCGAAAATATGGTAATTTTTTCATTATATCTTCACAGACAATCACTTCTTATTTTTTAGAGATCAACATTTATTTTTACTTCAGAATGGTCGTGTTCCGGATTTTAGATCCAAAATGAGGTGAGGTAATGTGGAACGTTAAAATGTTAATGAATGGCAAGGTAAATGTCAAACTATGCCAACCCTTATTTTGCAATTTCATTTTTCCATATTTATAGATTTTTATTTACTTTTATCTATATTCAGAATAATTATTCGTTATCAAAAAAATAAGAAATAAACTAATAAGCCCATAATACTGAGATCAAAAACATCTTCACGACAGGTCGACACAAAATCAGCTGTTTCACTTATATCTGAGTGTCTATGCGTAAATTTTTAACTTGTTTCGCCAGTCATTTCCCCTCCAATGTCACGTGACTAAAATGATCGATTGACAAATGAAAACAGTGCATCGTCAAAGTTAACTTGGTAAAACTAAAAACCGGAACACGGCTAATGTTTGTCATTCCACCTTTGTGCCAATCTGTCATTAATTATTGTATGATCATCCCTAATCTTAAGAATGGTTGTTCCCTCACAATAGTGATTTAAATGACGGAATTTTGTAATGATTTCTACAACCAATTAATCAAAAAAGTGTCAATTCCATCTTTTGTGCTCCAATGATGCTTTTTAATGATAACTGTACCGATGATGTGATTTGTCATATGATTTCTAGAGGAGGACCCTACAACACGTTAGGAATATTGTACTTACTCTCCTTTTTTGAGAGAACACGATTCTATACTTGCGAAAGCAGAGACTTTCTGGAGTATGCTGAGAATAAAATTCATCTCTTCACCCTTTTTGTTAAAAGAGTACAACTGGTTATTTGTGTGTATTACGAAGCGAATTCGTCATTATTATAAGCTGCGAATTGAGCAAACTGTTGTTTGACAGAACAAGTTTCCCTCTGCTAAAATGTGATGGCATCAACATTAAGCGCTTTTTTCTTCTGAAATGTAAGCCAGAAGCTAAATTCCCTTTAAAGATTTGTCGGAATATACGTTTTGATAGTTCTCTTGTTACCTATACCTAACATATTTGTTGGCCAATGGAAATCGCCTACTGAATAAAAAAATATCAACTGAGACAGCGAAGGGAATTCCCAGGGTTATGCATGGGAATTAATTCTCACTAAACGTTGCACTAAACCGTACAATCGAATGGTATTGGTTGGCCAATCTACTGTGCAGGTCTCTTAAAATTTATTGTAAAATATCTTAAATTTCCCTTAAATCCTCTCTCTGCGGAATCGACCGTTGGCCAACTGATTTGGTACGCACTAGAGAGCTGCATGAATGCACTCAAATATTTCGGCACTCAGTATACTCATGAATTATACCCGAACATTCATGTACAATATACAATGAATAGTGAGTACATCATATTTTGAGTGAGGAGTGTATGAATGTTTGAACATTCAAAGCTAAATGAATGAATGTGAGTGAATGTGGCGATCGGTTTGAATGAATGAGTTTTCAAGAGAGGACAAGGTAAAGCAAACAACAATTTAAAGTAATCAGTGTGTTCGTTTGTTGCAATAGCAAAATAATTTATTTGCATTTGATTTACGTGAATTTGACGCCGTGAAAACAGCGTTTTGATTTTAAGAAAGTGTGTTATAGAGAAAAAATGTTTCCTTAAAATTTAATTATATAAAAAAAATGTATTCCCGAAGTTACTTTGAGTATTGTATAAGTTATTAAATATGTCATATCTCCAACAATACATTACATACTTAATTGTATACGAGAATTCGATAAATCTGTTAATTTACACTGAGCTACCAGAATATATATACAAACGCGTTCTTCGTTGCATTCCAATTCATTTCACTCATATTAACATTCATTCAATTCGTTTCGTTTTCGTTTGAATGGTATGAATGTCTCACTGATGCCAACATTCACATTCATTCAATTCATAATCGAGAATGGGGCAAGCCAACTCATTCGTTTTCGCCGTGAATCACTCAAAAGCCGTTTTGAGTGCATTCATGCAGCTCTCTAGTACGCACTATAAGCGCTTCGTCAATATAAAGGGTCTGACAAAGAGACGCTTATGCAGACTTTTGAAAATATGATTCATTTATACCAAAAATGCAATCATGCTTCAGCACATGGTATTTATTCGTGAAATACACACGCTTTATCTTTTGTCATTTTTGTTAACTCAGCGGTTTTATACCAGTTAACCGCATTTTTCAAAACAAAAAATGGCGGATATTATTGAAATCCTCAGTTAAAAAACATTCAATATCGCATTTCATTAAAATTTTTACAAATAACGAAATTTAAACTACAAATAGATTGACAGTCCACATTTTTCTCTACCTTTACTTTGAGGAATCTAGAGCAATCTTACAAAGCGTAACGTAATGGCTTTACGAATTGCATTGCGAGGTTGAAACCCAACGCAGCTTTGTGATAAGTTTAATTGATTTCATGTGATTCAACTAAATGTGTCGACGGTCAGAAGCATGACAGTATTTCAGAAATTAATTACCGATCGTTCAGGCTGCATGATGAACCATGGTGAACACATTCAGTGTATTCATATAGGTGAATTAGAAAACGTCAATAAAATGCGAATCGATAGCACGGTTAATGCACAACTCATCTAACGCGGATGCCATTCTGATAAATGTATTTTTATTGAATTTTCAAAGCAGATTTGCAATAATGGATATTTTTCTAATGAAAATAAATATGTTAATGAATATTTTGTTACATATGTCACTAAACATTGCATGACTTAGTTTTAATTAATAAATGTAATGATTTTCTTTTTTCCTTTCGTACGCTATCCCGATCGTTAAAATGTTGATGCTTTTTCCGTTGAAGTTTGCAAAATTTAATGTTCACGTTCAGGAAACGAATATTTTCGTAGGGTAATATCATTTCTAACTTTGAATCCTGCCATATATTTTTTTTTATATTAAATTAAATAAAATGTACGACAGATAGAATAGATATCAGCTGTTTTATTGATCAGATGTCACTTTGACGAAACTTCAGTCTGTTTTCACCTGAGACCTGTCGACCAAAGACAACAGAGTTTTACCAAATTTATCATCTGAGTTTTTTAACTCGCCCAATTTTATGCCGTTCCAGTGATGCCAAAATTGTGATTTTATGTCACATTACCATTGCGTGATTGAGTGATTGTGTGGTAACTATACAGTGCTGCATCTCTGATTTCACCACACCCTAGGCTATCGCAACAAATCTCAAACAAAAATCATTTTATGGTTGACTTGTGTGTGGAATAACTATTCTGTGAATAAGAAATTTAGGGCTGCAATAACTTTTCATATTAATTAAGAGTTGGCGATTTCATTTCATTCTGGCTTCATCATTTGCAATGAAATGTATGATATGAGTTATTCCTCGCTTGTCGTTTCTGTAGGTATAATTATCTATTAAACGTCAAATAAGACGCAAAATTGGATTTAAATATTATTTTCTTTTAATCATTGAAAAATAAACCACTATATATTGTGAGTTGACATTTTTTAAATTTTCATATACTTTTACGAACAAAAAATGAAGAAATTGTACGATACAACATAAGTAAGGACGTTCACTTTTGCTGTTACCCTTGAAATTGTGTATCATGACATGAACTTTATTTTAATCTTTGTAGGTTAGAGTAAACAAAGTGCGTTATCATTATGTAATCTTTCTAGATACAAGTGATTGGGCCATTCGAAGTGTGGTGTGATCATTAGGATCATAAATTGACAAAATTGTCGGATATTGAAAACACAAAAAATTTCGAGGTACCCTTGCGATTGTATGTCATTACCGAAGCTAAACGAATATGAGATTTGATGAGACAAGCGTAGGTGTCGATTCATTCTTAAATGGGTAGACGTTGAAGAGTAAATGGACACCAGGACGAGGGGTAAACTATTCGCGAAGGCAGAGCGAATATAATTTGTTGTTAGAATTTGAATGGTACGTTTTATCAACATCTTGTGAGTACCTGAACCAAAGAAGGTTCACTCATCATAGAATGAGGTATTCGAAAGCTGGCCAAAAAACAACCAAAGTTGAAAGGGTAGTCGAAATTGCAAGAGGGCATATGTTGTAGTTTATTGGGCTTATGTCCTACATTATAGAGAGTGCAATTTGCGACAAAATAAAGTGGCGAAATGGGCTATTAAGAGTTTGACAAAGTTTGTTGTCATAATGAGCTCTCGAAGGTATAAACATAAGTTTTGGGAACAATTTCTTATATATAAATTCAATATTCTTGAGAGTTTGCACTAACAAAGTTAGTTGTCATACTGAGGTTAAAGTTACCATTAATTCAAGAAAATCATACAAATGCCTGTGTAATTTGCTAATAGTGTTGACCATATTTTTGAATGCGGTTAACTCCAATTAAATGCTGTTCTTGGTTTGAAAGATTTTTGTTTGCAGAGTGATTTTTTATACACTCTGCAAAACACTGCATCGATCAGGTTCCATGGTAGTGTTCAAATGAGTTGGCCCTTCACAGTACTTCGACGTGTGAAAACGAAATGCCTCTTAGAGTGACTTGCAGCTTACCATCACTAACTCAAACCACTCTAAAAAATAATCAGCAATTGTTAAATTAAATTAAATAAAACAAATGACTGGATACTAACAATATTCATATCCGAAGTTTACTTTAAATTTAATCCTTTCTATAGTCCACACAGAGCATTACTTAATCTTTTAATAAAGTTGGCAAGTGATCACCTACTGAAAGCAACACTCTATAAAAATTCTAAGTACATCTGCCCACTTTCGACACTTCACTAGGAACTACTTTCAAAACTATGCACAAAACATTTGACACTATTTACCTATGCGTACACTTTTTTTCTTAGACACATTAGTGTGCGACTTTCCGAGCGAATACGTCGAAGAAAATTAAATGGATTCTAAGAATAGACGAGACATGTTCTAAAACCGTCCATGTTCAACCGAGTCAGACAATGGGGGGACTCTCTAGATCTTCATCTCTTTGACTTTGTCACTTTATACAGTACTAAATATTAAAGTGTGAAGTTTATTGCATATAAAGGAGGGAGCTATTAAATTTGTAGATACTTTATTTTTAAAACACAATTGAGGATTACCTCGAATATACACGCGCAATAACTCCACTCGTCAAAAGGATGTGGGAAGGAGTGTATTTTTAAATACACTGGGGATCAACTTAATTCAGTGGATGATCTAGCGGAAGAATGATCGGATCAGATGAACTGTTCAGTGGTTTAGACGACGATAAGGGACACATGCGAATCTGTATTTTCGAAATGCACGTTATTGACATGAACAAATGAATGTTCTAATGTTTTCGACAAGATGCAATGAAAAGCTAAAAATACAAAGGGGAGGGTAATTGAACTTGTCAGGCGATCTGTGAACGCTATTTTTCTAAGACGTGTGGCGGTCTTGGTGTGCACCTGTTCGTTTTAATTGGATTATATTACAGCCCAATGTGTGATGGTAAATGCGATCATGTTTTGGTTGTTTATGTTTTTTTTTTCTTTTAGAGCGGGAAGTAGACGATTTTTCTATTGGCCTATTAGGCCTTTCGTTTCTGGCTAAATATTTGTAAACTTTAAAAAGGGAAAACAGGAAATATTTTGGATGATCGCCAGCTGTGGGAGACTTTGTTTGTTTGTTTATTTGTTTTTTTTTTTATAATCAAGGGTGGTGTAAACAGTAATTCAATGGCTGACATACATTTGAGGTGGATATATAATATTTTTTAATTAAATTTGAAGGGGATTGACTTTCTACCCACTAGATAAACGCTGTTATATGACAGTCATGTTTTCAATATGCAGAGCGCACCTTAAGGCAGACTGAATTGTTAAACATTAACAGAGTTATTAATTGGCTAATGGCTACCAGTCTTTTGTAGAAATACAATAATTTGCGCATGATTTGGCATCGCTTTTTACAAATGAAATTCTTTACGTAGTCGATGGATGCAGAGGTGAATAGTGCTAGGCGTGTTGGAAAACTAATCGCGGGGTCTCTCCTTCAAATTCCAAAAGTTACAACATGAAAACCTTCCCAAATGTCAGGGTCGGAATTGGCGTTAACTTGAAGTATCCATTATATGTTGCAAGAATATAGCTTCGATCAAACAAATGAACGGAGAAACTAGGTTTTAGGACCTGTAAAGACCGTTAATGCCAGCTATTTTTTTTTCTTTTCAATTCTTTAGTTAAATACATAAATGGCTTCTTTTCAGCTGAGACAGCTGTTAAATTGGTCATATATTAGCTATTTTATCATATTTTTAAACAATGAAAAAAACTAAAATTTATTCACGAAAATGTACGGGTACACGTTTAAGTAAATACAGTCAAGTTATTCGTGTCGAGTTTCTGTCTGTTTCTGTTTCTGTCAGTTTCTGATATCAAATGACAGTTTCCTTCCTCAATACCTTTATCTGTTACTAAATTGTGCGTAAATGGAATAGGACTAAGTAAAAATACTATTGTGCATAAGACCCTTTGCGATTTTTGCTTAGAAATATAAAACATTCTAAAAGTGGCTTTAAAGTCATCATTTCAGTTTTTTCGTAAAAATCCATACAAAATGTAATCTTCAGAGCAATATCTTTTGGGAATATACGGTGTATCCACCGAACCGAATAATTCTCACCAAATAACAATATCGCCATATAGGACTTAAGTCTGAGGATTAAGTATATTATAATACTATGCCCGAATTGGACTGATTTTCCAAGCATTCATATGCCTAGAAACATTCTCCGCAATATTTTGCTTTATTCTTTGGTTGTTTGTTTTTTTTTTTTTTTTAATATGACCAATTAGCAATTGTGCTCATAATTCCAGACCTCATTACCTCGATATTAGGTTCCAACTAAATGGTCCCACTTATCACAAAGATAAAGAAATATTGCCGCAAAAGTTTGATGGTAATATTACATCTAAAAACAGTGGCATCACTGTCGGGCACTCACAATTTGTAATTTGACATCGTTAGTTCTCTTTTTTTAGAAAATGTTTTAAAGATAAATTCAAAATTAGTAAAATATAGGTAGGTACATATTTGCAAAAAAAAAAGAAACTAAAAAAGAAACCAAAGACACGCCATTAATATATAAGTTTGGTGGAGTTAAAATGCATTGGAAAATTAATAAAAAATGTTGATGCAACAAGTTCGTTAGGACCACTAGGTACTAGCTTATGTGCATCTGTAATACTCGCCCGGGACCTACATTTTTATACTATTCCGAACGGGTAAGTTGCAATATCTTATTCGATAATACTAGAAAGATTTGTCAGATCAGTGCGAGAGAGGCGCTTGTAAGACTGAAGCTAAGCCGTGCATTTTAAAAAAACCTACCAGGTAAGATCAACTGAAAAATGGGAAAGCAATACAATCCATAAGAGCAGACAATTTCAAGTAAATGAGCGGCGTTATTCAACTGTATTGACGAATCTTCAAGGTACTTTGCAATGGATTTGACTCATTTTAAACAATGTAGCAGCAATGGTTGCACTGTTTAAAAGTCTTACATTTTAGTTTCTTATTAGTTTTAACTTATCAATGGCTTTTGTGTTCATAGTAGGTATTGATACCTCTAACTTAAAGCGGTTTATCTGAAAAGATGTCAAAAACAGCTCTTCGTTTGTCATACTTTTTTTTATTTGAACATTTAATAATTTCTTTCTAACAAATGGACTTTCTGAATTCCGACTCTTCTACTATGGGACTGTGATTTTATTATAGGACTGTGCAAGAGAATAACAATCAAGTGTGAGTTCGCACGCGGTAAAAGTGTGTTGTATGCGTTTTGTCTCATTCTCTTACAGTCGGAATCCTATAAATACATTTATAATTGTCTCTTTTTCATTACACTTTTTCGTTTCATAAAATTCAATTCACACCGCCCGAAAAGTTTCACTTTAAAACTTATAAATCAGAACAACATTATTATTTTTTAAATTTAATTTTAAAGAACCCATGTGCAAAGCTAATACATTGCCAAGTTTCGTAAACGACCATTGGGAATGCATCACTGCATTTTTGAATTGCTCTCATCTTACAGCAATATTAATTGAAAATTTCCAATATGTTGCGATAAATTGGATTTCGATATTTTATTGAGTATTAAAAGTTTTACATAGGTATTTTGTAACCGCACATTTTACAATAAAATAATTTGATAATGGTAATTATCTTTCCATTGAAATATGTTTTTTTAATTATTAAGAAATTTTATTTAACAAATATACTTTGAGGCAAAAATAAAAATAGATAAATTGTATTTTCCATTTTAAGTTCTATATCCTTTTTATTTGAATTAGTACACTTAGGCCTCAAATATACGAATAACTTCTGAAAAAATGTACTTTCAGAAAAATACATTTACATTCAAAATGGTCTAGTAATAGGTAGGATCACATAAAGTCCAGTCACTACATTGATTTAAATCATAATGGCGAACAGCGAAGGAAAGCCGAATTTATGAAAGCCTAATAGGTAAGAAAGAGTAGACAAAAAAAACTAATTTTTACTCAGAGATTTTCATTCCGTTAGTTTCATTCTAGTAAAACACAAACACCAAGAAATTTAACTATCAAACATCGTCAAAACAAAAAGACATAAACGTTTAAAATATCATGTTGTCTTTTAAAACAATATTTAAATATCGTGTTGCCCCTTAAAAAATATAAACAACTTGTTACGAAGTCAAAAAAAAAACGGTTTGATAAAAAAATGTTTACATAAACGGGTTTAGACGATATGAGTAAAAATTGCATGCGCAGACAGTCCTCATAATATCCTCAAATACCCAGAAAAAAAACGATGCATAACGAAAAACCGCAATAAAAACAAATCAATCCATGTTTTTATGAATATTTTCTTCACAGTTTAACGTTTCTCAAAATTAACTTTTCCTATTTTTTTTTTTTGCAAAACTGAAGTTTTATAAAACCCAATATTTTACAAAACTTTGATCACATCATATTTATTTTATTTAGCTAAAATATTAATTTTTAAGCTTGATATCTTATTATTTTTTTTTAATTTTAAAAAATTCTCTGCATTTTTTACGAAATTTAGAGTTTTTTTTGTTAATTTATCCCATCACTACATACATTACTATTTTTGTGTAAATTAAAAATAAGGTTTTTCAATGTGGAATTTTTATTTTTAAGGTTATCAACAGGTTAAGTACCGTTCGCATGAAAGGCAAATGTGAATTCACTTTAAGTCCATTTATATTTTTTTTCTTAGAGATCTTGATAGTTTGGTTTATATGGAAAACTATGAGAAATAAAAAAAATATTAGGCCTATGCGGCTTATAAGACTCTATGACCTTGCTTCCACATTTAATTGATTGTTCAGACTAGGTACTATTTTGGGTCTACTATAATGGGTCCTACATTTTAACGCCAAATAGAAACGGCAATTTTGAGGAGCTTGTAATGACTCTTGGAAGTTTGACAGACTTTCGCAGGAGTCGCGGCAGTGAAAAAACTTTAGAAATCGTCACTTTCACACGCTTAATTGTATGTTTAACCCTATGACGAAAAATTAAATTCAATAATATTTTTTTTTAAATGTACGACATTTTTGTTTATCTAACTGTCGTATTTAATTCATATTCCACATTATCGGAACGCATTTCACAAATGGCGGACACAATATTCGCTTGGACTTATTGTCAGACGCTTTTGTATGACTCATGACTTATTTAAAAAAAAAATAGAATAAAGGGTACAAAATGAAAGTATTCGGGGACTATTAAGTGAATAAATAAAAAAAAAATCCCTGTCTCTTGAATTGAAGTACACTATCCCAAATAATTTTTTTAGTTTCAATTTATGTTTAGAAAATAAGTCAAACTGATTTTAAGTATCAAGAAGGCTGAGTTCTTTAACATTTTAGTTAGTAACATTTTCCTCAAGTGTATAAAATAGAAAAAGTAATATAGGTCCTAAACCAAACAAATTTCCCCCAAGTCATTTAAAAGTATTTCAAATAAACGATTTCAAGCAAATATTTATATTTAAGATTAAGAAATATGTTTTTTGTTTTTTTTTTAAACTCGGAAAATATTTATAATTTCACAACATTATGCCGTAACTACTCTCTTATTTAAATAAAATCCAAATTAATCAAGGCGAATCTCTGGATGACTATTATTTCAATTTGTAACTCTTCACTTAACCACACAATTTTTTTTTAGAATTAAATCAGCATACCAATTAAATTTGCATTTAAAAAAATCAGATATTATATTTCGTTATATCCACTTGTTAAACATTTATTCAGTTAAAAATTTTTTTTGTATTTTTTCAAAACTAAAAAAAATATATATATTTTGTTTTCTAATATCACATTTGAAGGATCACCGCAATACTCGACCGGGAATTATTTTTTTAAACTGATTTTACAAAGATGAACCGCAGAAGAATCAGAAATTCAAATTCACCCGCACACGATAGGAAAGGAGCTTTTAACTCGTTAGCGGTTGAATTCTAACTGAAAATTTTATTTTCCACTGTCGTTATAGAAAATCTATCCGCGCTCACTCGGTGTGGAGGAAAAAGATTGTGTATCCAAGATACACACATACACAGGCATAGAAATGCAGAAGGCAAGCAACATGGTGACGACAATAGCAACAAAAGACTTTGCGCCACGGTGCATGGGTAACTCTGGGTCTGGAATATATCCAAAACATAAAAATGCGTTTACACAAGATGTTCGGTCTAGAGATTTGGTTGGCGAACATCGGCTCACGACATGGGACATGTTGGAAGGGAAAATATATTCGCGATTGTGGGGACAAGTTTTAGAAGGAAAGCTTTATTTTTTTTTTCATCGGGTTGTCATGGAGGGTGTGAGTAAACATTGCAGACTTGAGTTATAGATACGGTAATTGTTCGCCACAAATGTTGCGTTCAAACCATCCGGTACTTCCCCTGAAACGTGTGCAACAAGTATGAAGCACGTGGTAATAGTCAGTCCTGATTGGTTGAGTAATTTGCAGCGGGATTTGCTTCAATAGGATAACAGAAAATAAGCTTTGTTGACTATATGGGGGTGGAAGAAGGTGTATGGGTTGGTTTTGGATGCGTATTGGCGTGTAAGGTTTTAAGTTAAGGTATTTGCATGGTAGAAGTTGCGGGTTATTGGCAAGGTAATGTTTATATGTGCACTTTGAATGATAATTGCCAATTGTCTTTGTACAGCTGATGGTATGAAAAACAAGTAAGTGATGAGATACAAATTGTATATTGGTTGATACAAAGATAGATGATGTATCTACTAGATGTCAACTACAGGAAGTTTAAAAAAATCCAATGACGTCTATTTCATAGGTTGTGTGATCACATTTCTTCATACAACTAGTGTTGTATTGTTCATAGAGATTGTTCTATTCATTGTCACCTATGACTCAGAAAAATAAAAAAAAACTTCAAGAGTAGAAAAAATTGGTTCGAATGAAGGAGCTTGAAAATGGAATATGTTAACATTACAAATTAATATTAAAGGTAGGGCAATAGTAATTTTATGTCATAATGTACATTGGCATCCATTTTGTTAGAAATATTAATTTAAAAATGAAATTATTTGGTGCGAAATGCTCGAGCCTAGATTTTCGTGTGTACTTCTTTGATGATGATGAACCTTCTATATTTTATACCGAATCCAAACGACTGAATTTAGATAGAGGTTTATTGAGAATATAAAATACTTGGAGTATTTGTTAGATCATCGCGACAGTGGGGCCAGTTAGAAAAACATTTACTGCTGGAAATCGAAATCAGACCTTGTGTAATCGCAATAACCATTGCCCCACTGAGCCCAAAAAGTTTTTTTTAAATGTTCAAAATCAATGATAATTGATGTTAAATAAAAAAAAAATAGTATCGGTAAAATCATGACCTCCGAAGTTGATGCACATTTGTACTTCTTTTACGGGATTTTGCTAAAATTATGCTTTGTTCACGATACTATCTATCTATCTATCATTTTGAAAAAAAACTACAATATATTATGTCAATTTCATTTAATTCCAATCTCGAGCTCGAGAGGATAATGAAAACTGGAAATAAGAATTGAGTGGCATTCATTATATTGCTGACTTCTATCATTAAAACGAAAATAAAATCTTTAGTCATTATCCATTGTCGAATTAAGTCGCCAAAAACGCCGCATTTCTAGGTTTTTTATTTAAGCTTGAGTTCAGCGCCCAGATATGATCATGTGCAGCATAAACATCGTTGCACTACTAAATAGCATACAAAAAAACGTCCAGTAAAACAGATAGAACATGGGAGACACAGCCGTAGCGAACTCTATTGTTTCACTTCAACAGCATAGGAATACCTCTTGTCGAAAAGAATTTTACAGATGAATGTGCAGCAAAACTATCATTGCACTACTGAACAACATATAAAAAGGTGTAGTAAAACAGATAAAACATGACAAATACAACTGTAGCGAACTCTATTGTTTACCTGAATAACATAGGAATATATCTTGTCTTAAGCTATTTTACAGATGGTCATGTAAAAACATCATTGCACTACTGAATACCATACAGAACATATGAGAAGGCTACAATCTGATGTGCGAATCGTTGAATACCCTATCTCATTCTATCCTAAAAATAAACATCCCTTAAAAGTGGGTGTGGCATTGTCACAATATATTTCTCAGATAGTTTGTCAAAATTTTCAAATTTTTACAGTTGTTCTGCTGCGTGGGGTAGAGAGTCGATATACCTTATTTCATCACTTTAGCAAATAGTTGACACACAGACGGACGGACAAACGGGCAGACAGACATGGCTAAATCAACTAAGCTAGTGATTCTGAGTCGATCCATGTACTTTAAGGTATATCTACCTCAATTAATTCTCTATGTTACAAACTTTGCATCAAAACGAATGTACCCCTATGGGATAGGATATAAAAACGTGCAGTAAAACACATAGAATATGTGAGAACTCAACCGTAGGGAAATCTATTGTTTCACTTGAAAAACACAGGAATATCGCTTGTCTTACACAGTTTTACAGGTATTATATCAACAAATACTCAAATAGCCAGTTGTTATGAAAGATTATTTTCAATTTATCTCAAGCCTTTCATTGAACATACTATGAAAGACAGAGATTCATTCTTACACGCAAAAACGGATGTCAATGATGTCAAATTTGCTAACAATTCAAGCGAATGGTAACTAAAAGGATCCAAATCAATCCAATATGGGTGACAATTTGTTCGGTGCTCACAGAAAACCCTTTAGACGTTAATACTTATATTGGCATATGTTTTTCAGACACTTTTCCAAAATTACTTACGTTTTGGCCAAAAATTACGTTTTTCTAAAAAGGGGCCGTGGTATTAGGCGGATTTAAAAATTGTTAACACTTGTTCTGCTGGGAGCAACAAATAGCACGTGTACCAGATTTCATTATTCTAGCTGAAAATGAAGGCCCTAAAAACTGGTGACGTACGGACGGGCGGAGAAACATGGCTAAATCGACTCAGCTTGCGATTCTGAGTCCAGCCCTTTGTCAATTTTATGGAACAAGTAATTCCGCATAAGGTCGTACATATTCGTCTTGTTTTTGATAGATATATCAAAACAACAAGAATAAATCGAGTGCGTTCCGAAACAAAAATCGCCTATGTTTAAGCCAGTGTTAAACGTCTTAAAAGAAAGAAGATTTTGCAAAAGGTAATTGGTCTTAAACCTAAGCTTTACATAAAATAGAATTCTAGCCACAACACAATTAAAAACATATGATCTCCTGTACGGATCGTTTAAAATCGCTTAACATACCTTAAAACAGGCTATCGGTAAAATGTTTACTTATTTTTATGAATCCTAGCTCAAAACGTTTGGACGGACTATTAAACCCCTATGAACTATGACATAAGCTATGGCATATGCTCTTTTCTAAGAAAAGACCGCCAAAAAGGGTGAGTCCCTTAAAATGATATATAGACGAAATTTTCATGTCGAAAGTTTGTTCGAATTTCTTTAGCATTTTACGTAAACCATTTTTTACTGAAAACTTAAAAAAAGAGATATAAATATTCAGATTGTCTCTCTAAATATCTTGTTCAGACCCTTTTTCAAAATTACCTAATGTGTCACAAAAAAACAACGTTTTTTGAATATAGGACGTAGCAGTAGGCAGTTTGTAGTCAACAAAACAGACGTGTACGTCCAGAGAAAACAACATTTAGGTGTTGCTACGGCTGGGAACTGAACCCAGACCTTCTACGCGGCGCGCGGTTCATCGCATTAACCATCGTGTCATTGAGCCCGTCCACTGCAGGATTTTCTTTCACACTTGATTTTAAGTCTATTATGCGAAGGTCCAACTCCAAATGTCATACAAAATCATGATTTATGATTCGCGTTAAATATGGTACAGATCATCTTGATCATGTGATTTCGAATGCTAGCAATAATTGGAAGCCAACATACAGCAAATCCGCTTGCAAGCCCAAGCGGAACATTCTATATTTTGAATTTTTTTTTTTAAATTCCTGATGATGAATTCATTACAGATTTGTAAAATAAGAGTTGGAAAAATAGAAGAAAAGGTCCATTTAAAGACAGGGTTGGCCATAATGTATGACCCTATTGTATTGGGCTTTACGTCTGAGAAGATTACAAAAATAGTATTATCACAGTTTGAAAATAATAATATATGTAGCTTAATCAAATTGACATTCGACGCCATTTGTATCTATGACAATTGATAGGATATATAGGACTATCATATGTGGCCCCAAAGACTGTAACAACTTAAAAAATGAGATACTGATTCAAAAAGAGAAAGGATTTTGAAGTCGTTAAAGCCTTCTCTCAGTTGATATTTCGACATTAAATTGCTAAAAATATCGAATAAAATTTAATGCTATTTATTAAAATTTCAATGCCAAGATAAATGATCATGATCACACACACGATCAGTACTGATCAACGCGAACTTCAGGTACACGTATGCTTCCCAGTTGCGTAAGAAATTTATCACATCCAGTCCAGTCCGCAGTCAGTTAGATACAAACTGTCTCCCATGTATTCAGCAATTGGAATTCCTACCAACCACTCAACATACGACTATACGAGTAGCCTCTGACTCCTTTGTAAAATCACCAGCTGGGCAATGTATCTATGTGGCACCAATTGGAGAATGCATGCCACCGCCACTATCTATGCCACCAAACGAAATTATTATTATTGATGAACATTTAATAATTGTCATCAGTCAACACAACAACGGAGGTACAACTGCTGAACTATTGGTCTCAATTATTTTTTTTTTGCTTTGGAATGATGTCCCGAAAAAGATGCTGGCGCATTTACAAATGACAATAATGATGGTAGTGGTATCGGCTATTATAAAAAATGCAATATGCAAAGCAGTAAATCTATGGGAATAAATAGATATTAATAAAAAAATTAATATTCAAATTAATATTGATTCCATTTCGAAATGAACGGGTGGATAAATTGATTTTGGTGATAGGTTTATACGTAAAACCATCAGGGACTAGGGTTATTAACACTCTTCAAGTAGATTCGACAAATCATTTTCGTGCGTGATGATAGAATTCTGTGTTGACATAATTTATGGCATGTGTTTTTCAATTTATCCTAATTAAACAGAATGTAGTAACATGTAGGGATATTCGAGTACACGAATTGTATCAATTAATATGCTTATCCCAAACTGATGTGAAACAATTTTGGACTTTAATCGGTGTACATACAAAGGTTCAATTAATTTTAAATGTTGCTGTATAGTTGGCTGTCATTAGGTGACAAATGTTAACGATATGTTATTCCACATTTAAGAAAAATCGGTAGGAATCTGTCGAAATTTCTCCATCTCTTTCACTTTCAAAGTTTTTGAGAGTGAAGAGTTCATTTTATTATTACCTGCTCAACAATAATGACTTATCTGGGATTAAGTGTGGCTATACAGGCATTCAAACCTAGATTCTTGAAAACTTTTGGGATTTAAACCAGGGACCCCGCACTTAGTACTATAATTCACTAGCCACTATAGACCACAAAAGCAAAGAATGCTTCCACTTTGCATTCCGTTGCTTAAAAAATGTCTTCGATTACAACATAGCCTCCTCCGTTTTATTCAAATGTTTGGGCGGTTTTAAATAAGTTACACAATACAACAAATCTTTTCTTTTTGAACCACTGGCTTCAAACTAACACAAGATCAATTGAAATTACTTCCTACATTTTGGAATTACTTGGTCCCGCATGCTGATATATAAATTTTGATCCTAGTTTGGACTATTAGGGCTTCAAAAGTTGTAAGGAAACACTAGAAATTTGGTCTTTTGTCTGACAATATTCAAAATTATAGAACATAAAGATCTTGTTGATCAGAATTATCAGGAATCATGTTGGTGACAGAAATGTTACATACTTCGCAAACGATTGCAGGTAGATACATTATTTCACAATTAGTATAATAAATACCAAACATCAACATAATAGGAAAAAAATGTCAATCACCTTCTTGTTCTGGACACCGCATTTCCTGGGGGCACCATCTAATACCACGTCCTGCCTCATTAAGGGGTTTCCAGAAATCTCTTTGCGGCTATAAATTATCCCAGGAATTATGCAAGAAATCATTTCGCATGGCGTACATATCGTAGCGAAAAGTTATGATTCTTCCGCCTTTCGCAAAAGGATTTATTTGTCTCTCTATACCATCACCATCACAGATGATGAGTAACTGCGTGGACGCATGCTAAATCTATGCACAGGGTTGTGCAATCGGATTTAATTAATCTGGTATCTTGCAGAAAGAAAATTGATGAACCCGCATGAGATACATTTTCCAGAATTCATCTTAGCGCGCACGTTTGTGCGGCATTTGAAATAGAAAATCATTCGCATTGCTTATGTTGTGCCGAATCGAATAAAGTATGCTAATTCAAAGTTGCATTCGAAATTTATTGCACACATGGACCAGCATTTGGGCACGCATTTTTTGGCTTAATTCGCATGATTTGTGTTTATTGAGCTGAACTGAATTTCGATGATGGCATGTGGCTATACATTCAAGGAACGGCCATAGATACTTTATTTTAATTGCGGAAAACCAAAAAGCTATTTATTTAATAGGAGTTGAGAAGAATACGTTTTTGTTGGGTGATTACGATTTTTTCTAAAAGTGAAAAAGTGTTGCCAACTTTATTTTCATTGTATGTTTTGGATGTAAAGATGGGAATAGCGTTACAAGATAGATTTTCTGAAGCATAACAAATTTGCCGGATCCGAACTGCTGGGTTGCTAAAGATTTTTCAGATTATCGCTAGAGTTTTTTTTTTTTTAATTCTGACCTGCCTAAGCAGTAATATACACATCGACCTAAAAAATCTATTGTGCTTGCCGTCAGATGTTTTTTAGGTTAGTAGCGCTTCTACTTTCCTAATGTAGTTGATAATACTTTCAGCCGAAGATTTCCTCAGTTCTTCGGGACTTAAAAATTCCCTGAAGAAAGATTCCCTTCTCATACCGTAAAGGTATGAGCATATCACATATGATATGCTCGGCTGTTTCTTCTGTCTTCTTCTAGACATAGTCTGCACTCCGGTGAGTCGACTTGATGCATTTTATTTAGGTGATATCGCAGACCGTGATGACCAGTTAGGTAGCCTACTAAGTTTTTGATATCGTGCCTGCGAAGATTTAGTATCTTATTGGTATCTGATTTGAAGGGCTGAATAGCTCTTTTGGCCTGTCTTAGGCCTGGAATGTTTCCCCAGTATGAAACACATTCGTTTTGTTCCCAGTTTTTTATGACCAGATTAAGGGCTGATTTGGGGATTGCACAGAAGGGTTCAGGTCCAATGAAGGGGGTTTCCGAACCTCTTCTGGCTAGTTCATCAGCTTTTTCGTTACCTTCAATTCTCTTATGTCCGGGGACCCACCATAGTTTGGTTTTGTTCCTGGAACTGAGTGTTTGGAGGGAGTTGAAGCAGTGTAGTACTGATTTGGAGTCAATGATGTGTGAGCTAAGGGCTTTTATAGCTGCTTGACTGTCCGTGAATATATGGATGTTTGCGCCTTTAATACCTGAGTTGTGTATTAGGTTTGCGCTTTTATGGCATGGAGCTCAGCTTTGGAATACACTAAGGTTTTTTTTTCGCTAGAGTAGGGCCGCTGAAAAAAATGTTGTTATTGACACGACTCGGAATCGAAGCTAGACCTTCTGCATTGCAGTTGATCGTAAGCAGTAAGATCTCCACATACTCCACAACTTCTAAAGGAAGTGCGAAAACTTGGGACTAAAGCACCACATAGGGTACACCTGCTTTTACTCAGATAAAGATAATTTCAAAATTGAAACAGGAATTCTATTTCGATGCTAGCTCATGAGAATACTCACTAAAAATTGATTATGCAAAAAAAAATTTAAACTATGTTATATAGAAGGAGACCTTATAGAATTTTTGGTGATGAAGAATCACATGAAGAATCGGTACCCCGAAATTTCTGTGCCAAAGACCAGGCCTCAGTTTATAAAGTAATTTAACTTGAGGGACATTTTGCTTTTATGAATGTACAAGTCTATCCAAAATCCCACTTTGCAATATTTTGGTTCTGGTTTTCACCAACATTAGGAACGCCACTTAAAATGCCCTGAATGGGTATTACCGATCACAAGCGAGAAGTCTCTTACATACATGGACCACTATATGCATTGCAATGGGTTAATATCGTCTACTTTATTAATTGGGCATGTCCTCAGACGGAGCCTTGAGAAAAAGAAGTGGAATAAACATACTTCTTCTGCTGTCTTGAAGATCAGAATGTAAAGTCTGTACCCCTGATTTTTCATTACAGACACCTTAAAATGGCACATCATCGCTCTGGAACCAAAGGGTACGAGTGGAGTAAAAGATCCGAATGAAGCCAGTGAAGTGGTAGTCAGTAATCACCTGTCAAATATCATAGAAGCTCCGACCAGAATACGACAGAATTTAAATCAAAACCCTGGCTGCCTATGTTGGTAGGCCCCTATTACTGCTCAAAACTTCTTAAAAAAAAAAACATATAATGATACAGAATCTTAAGGATGAAGACACAATACAACAGCGAATGCGACCGTCCGAGTTTCACTTCAGGAACAGAATACTTGGAGGCAATACTTCCGAGATAGGCAAGAACTTTTCAAAAATCCAGTACCCTCTCTTTACATTTTTCTAAGGACAAGTAGACTGGATGACTGGATAGTATTGAAAAATCCATGGAAAAAGAAGGAAGGATACGAGCCCACAAATTCGGGTACCACCATTGAAGGGTAACTCAATGAGCCAAGGTGTAGCAGGCAGGATAAACAACTTTACCCTAACCTAAGTTAAAATTATACGACTTCCACAGCGGCCTGAATTAATGATCTATAAAATGTTTAAAACCTAGCTTCTCACCACACAACAAATGAGACTTAGTTTTTTAAGCCGTGTTTCGAGCGAAAACTTCTTCCGAAGACAGTACATCCATTGACGGACTTTGTACCCCGTGTACCTCGACTAAAGACTCTATCAAAAAAACTACGCATTGGGGGTTTACTATGACTATATGGCTGTGCGCCATTACTCCGCCTAGCAGGCTCTTTAAGACTTCACATAAAATTGCGCGTAGTACGTTAGTTAAGAACCAGGCTTACCTAAATGGAGCGACACATAAGTTGAGGCACAGGTTCACCTCGGAATGTTGCTCCACTTACGTAAGTATGTGATTGTCTTCGCCACTTTACTTTCGGCCTTCACTGTTGTGATGATTAATATGGTCAACACAAGTTGGCTATAGGTTATGATCCCAAATAGATCCGAAAACAGTTTTTTTTTAATCAAAGGTCAGAGTAGCATAGGTATTTTTCCGATGTTTAGAGTAAAAAAAATCTCCTTTTCGGAACTTCCTCAGATACATTAGTTCCGGAATTCCTCATTGTCCCATTGCCACCATATTAAATCTCACAAAAAGTCCATCTTCTTGCTCCAGTGATGTTAAAGAACAAAAAAAAGTATATCCTTGAATTTTCAATCTACTATAGTCAACCTAAAAATGAAACATCCTTTCATTATTGAATCCACCTACCACACAAATCTTTAAATTATTACAAACCATAACGTTCACCCTAAAAATAACACACAAACAAGCAAAAAAACAAAACACTTCTCACAGACAACAAAATTAATTTTCCCAAATGATAATTCACACACATAAAACCCGTGTGCATCCTTAACCTTCACGCCCTCTATACACACCCCAAAAAAGATCCATATTGACAACCCCTAACACCGATTTCGGTTACAGAACAACACCTCCCCGAATCCCTCCGCTCAGACGGATTTACCACCCGAAAAATGTTAAAACAATTTGTACATCGGATTAAAATCACCCCTTAGCGTATTGTCAAAGTGTTAACTTTAAACGATGACGTTTACTACCTCCAACCTCTGAGCAACCCACATCCACATACAAATTATTCACACCAAGGACCTTCGCACGGCACAAGTGAAAGTTAACTTTCATGGATTAAATGCATAGCAGCACCGCACTGTCGGTTGGATGATGAGGATGCTACTACAATTGCTGGCATAGAAAGGAGCATCACAGTTGAAATGGTCTTCTTCGGAAGTATGTCCTTGTTGTGCAGTGCTTACAGTACACTTTCACGTCCTCAATTGGTGAGATTACTCATCAGACATTCATATCTCTCGAGAGGGATTTTCATTTCGCGTTGCTATTTTTTTTCTATTTCCATTTTTTTTTCTTCATGCTGTAGAAAGGATATCCAGGCATCCAGGGAAGGAGAGTTTGAAAATTTGCATATGTAAAAAATGCATACTAAAATTTAATCAAAACAAAGTTCGTTAGAGAATAGACTGACATAGTAATTCGTTACAGAACAATGGGAGTTAGCTTTGGTGTGTGGAAAATGAAACTCATGTCCTTAAACAGTGTTGTAGTACACACGGTCCATTGGGAGTATTTTGGATGTTGGTGTGATGAAAAAAAAAAGGAACTCCTCTAAACAATTTAAATTAAGCGTGCTAATATAAATATTTTTCATAGGAAGGGATTTGAGCAGGAAGAGGAGAATTGGAATGATGTGTAGTGGATTTTAGATATTAGAAGTTTTGAGGAAGATAGTAAAATGTGAACAGACGAAAGGATTGCATACTTTTGTAGATTTTAACAGGGAAGACTTTAGTGAATGTGGATTAAAGTCGGTCGACAATGATTTAGCCAAGGATACTCCAATTTTACTTGAAGGGTAGGAGGAATTTTGTATTTAAACTGTTATATTCGCAATTAAATCTGGTTATGATAAGTCGAACAGAAATTCGAAACTATCACAAGACTGACAATTGCAGCATAGACATACAATTGAACTAACAACGCAATTACGACATGCTTATCATGAGGCTTTTTTGGTCACACTGTTCTAGTTTCGTAAAATTATTCTTTAATATTCCTATTCCTTTAGCCTGGTTAGGATATGTGGAACAGGAATTTGAAATTAACACAAGACAGCCAGACAGTTTGTACATAGACATGTCGCTTAGCTAACAAGGCTTATTATATTCAAACTATTCTTTGTTCATCTTCTTTGTATCTTTTGTTTCAAAGAAAAGGAAGTTTATTTTAGAGCCTACTGCTTGCAAAATCTTTGCCATTTGTGTAAAAATAGGGTGGAAAGGCTACTCTTTTTAATTCAAAACTCAGGTAATGCGAAAAAGACGAGGCAGCCATGATACCTTACCTTAGCTAACCTATATTGAGTAAATTACAAAATCTAGGCTGTGAAACGTAAAGGTTGACTAATCCTCAACTTATACTGGGTTGACATTTATACTTGCACTTTAAAGTCGGGCATACGTTTATATATCATGCTTCCGATAATCTAATCTATTCCCTAGCATTTACTCAGAAGTGCATGCTAGGATATCTGGTGATATTTGTGCATGTTAATACTATAGTGCTTCAACTGTCCCTTTATGATTTTCAATGAGACAATCAGCGGTTAAAATGCCTTTGACTTCAAATCCCTTTTTGTTGATCATTGGTGCAGACTTGACAACACTCAGCGGTTAAAATGCCTTAAACCTACAATATTCCCCTTTTGTTGATCATTGGCACAGATTTAGCATTATTTTATCATTACCTCTCTAAAAAGTGACCTTGTCGACTTAAGTTTTTTGTAGTCGGTTTTTAAAACAACACTATCAATGCCGGAATACATAAATCTAATAGACTTGATAACTTACGTAATAAAAAGGGCAACAAAAAAAATTCATCACTTTATAAACTTCTGAACATAACCCCTTCGAGGGGGGCAATAAATGATTAAAATTTAATAACAACATTAAATACAGATTATACGAACTTAATTTATTGAAGCAAAATGTATATAAACTGAATCATCTATGGACCCAAAATTTTACACAATAAAGCAAAAATTACATTCGAAAACGTACCTGAGTCTTAAAAATAATTACCCCCCAAAAAAGGGCTAGTTAATGCAGAAATATTTACATTCCTTGATGTTTGTCAGACTTTCGCAAAAAACACATAGCTGTTCTTACTTTCGGAATTAAAACTAGAAAATGGAATGGAAATTATTGAAATAAATGTTTTAAAACAATTTTGGGCATATGACTGCAGCTGTATATGTTTTAAAGTGCATTGTATTGCTCAAATCTTGCACCACTTTTTCAAGAATAAAACAAAATTTACAAAATGTTGTTCCAAGTGTGATAGGGAACTGCGGGTATGAACTGTAAGCTTAGCTTATCCGACAGTGATCAAAAAACATTTTTTGCAACATCGGTCGGTCTTATTTCGCAAATAACGTGTCAACTGTAGCTGGTTTATAAGTATACACGAATTCATATCGATTAAATCCCAAAACCGCAAAAAAATGCGCATTGTGAATGCACACTGTTTATCTGATGCCAGGTTATGAATACTTTTGCGATGGTTTGCATTAGTCATTATTGTCACAATCATTCACTGTGATCTTTTTGCTTGGGATTGTGCAGTTGATATTCCATACAATAGTAATCCATTTGCGTTTTGAAATGCTTGATAAAGCAGTACTGCGTTTTGGAATTCGGTCATTATATCTAAAAAAAAATAGACCAAAGGAGTCAAATCACATGACGCCCCTAAGACGATTTGTTCCTATTGAAGCATGGAAATAGGGAAAACTTGGGCCGTAAATCGTTCTTGCTCATTTAACTTAAGTTAAACGAAATCTTAGTATCAAATTTAGAAAAAAATTCGTAAGACTTTAATGCGGCAGAATAAAGTGATTTTTTTCATATTGGCCAAAACTCTCAATTCCGTTAAGAGACTTTTAGGTTAGAACTCATTAAATGGCATTGTTAAACATTTTAATAGTAACATTGATATTCAATTTCATTTGGCTGGATAATACAGTTCACAATAAATTGATAATTTTTTTAAGTTTCGCCTAAATTCTTCTTACAAAAAACTGGGTAATCAGTTTTGTTTTAAATGTACCGGTACCAGTAGTTTTGGGCATATAATGTCAATTCTGATAATACGTCTCGATATAAACTCAAAAACCTCTCAAAAAAAACCTCAAATCTCGAGTTCGAATTTGTAAACGAAAACAAAACTTGTCCTATTAGTAGCAAGTATAAATGGGTCATTATTCGTCCAACATGCAAGACTCTAAGAACATAATAGAGGCTCGACAGTCTTGTTAAGACTATACTCACTCCAAAAATTACAATGTTAACATGTTAACTTAACATACAAAAAGCCAGAAATGAGCCTCATCGTTGAAAATGATTTGATGGTCGAATTGGCATTGTTCACCATAACTTTGGCGGTAGAACAAAGTCCTAAACAGTTTTTAGGTTTATATGGTAGAATCTGAGCAAACCGTATCGTCACATTTAAAAAAAGGCCCCTCCAATACAAACAAGGACCCCTTTCAATCCCATACTCACTGTCTTCGTCGAATTGACCACCACCATTCATTATTGCAGAGCTCTGATTTTATGTATAGCTCTACGGTAACAGTACCATAAGCCTATAAGTTTTATTAAATGCGTCAGTTATATAATATAAGTGTCGCTTTTTTATTGTTGAGGTTCCTTTTTTCATTATTCGATAATTATCTGCCTGAAAGTGAAAATGACGGGACAGTTGTATAAATAAATTGCTGCAAGAAGCCTAAACAAGTACCTTTTTATGATATAATAGTTATTATATATTTATAAGTAATTTTAGACTCGTGTTTAAAAAAAATCAACAAAAATTTGAACCTCTTTCTTAACCGTTGCAATTAAAATTTAACAATAAGATGTTTAAAGTGAATAAATTATTTTAAAAATACAATTTAAATGTTATATTTATATTTTTATATTTAATACAATTTTTCTTATATCAGAAGTGATTTGAATCGGTTCAAAAATGAACTTCCTTGATTTGACGAAGAATGAACTTTGTGTATAAAAAATAAGATGTGCCTCCTAGAGTTAATCGCTATCATAATAGAAAATGAAAAAAAAAATCCCCAACACATAAAAGGAGTTGTGTGTTCTACTGTTATCAATAATTTTCAATTTTAATGTTAATCTGGGTCTAGTCGGTCTCTAAATGCATGGAATGCTTAAAAATGATTCTCAACTTAGTATAAATCCTCCAGTGTACAGCGCAGATGGCACGCACAATCAGATTACAGTGAACGCAACCGCTTTCGTCTCATCCAAATTAAGAATCTTATGTCATTCAGATCAAGGCTTTTACATGCGAATAGCGAACAAAAACCGCAATCAGATAACCGTCGCGCTAAACTTAAACATACCAAACGTACACACTCATTTGTCGAGTGAATGCACACCGTTTTCGAACCACTTGAACGCCTATCAAACAAAACAAAATGGTAAAAAAAAATATAAAAATTACAAAAATAAAAATATTTTTAATAAGAACATGAATCCACGCATGCCATCCTGTAGCGGCATCGCGCTTCACTAATTGATATCAATGTCAGATTTGAATGGCATTTTGATATTTGCAATTGTTTTCTAAATCAAAGTAAATACACGTGCATTCAGATGTGGGCACTTGTAATGAAAGCGGCATGGTATCTATGTTATGGATACGAGTACGAGTACGAGTACACTAAATGCAAGTATTTAGTTGCACGGACTTTTCGACCTAGAAATGCAATGTCAAGTGGTTTGGTACTTTTTTTTTATTACTGTCTAGAATCTGAGAGAAAACATGGAACTGGGTTCCTAATATTTTCAATGGAATTGCAAAAGTAAAGAATTTGTTTGTGATGTATCTTTCCAATGGGATAGCAGTTTTTGACAGTTTGCAGGCCGAATTTCGATTAAGGAAGTCTAAGGCGGAAATATTTCAATTGTTTCTGACCTGGCAGCAGATTTTGTAATTTATTATGCAGATTTATTTTGTCAGAAAATGATGTCGTTGATGCATCGTGTTATGTTCATGTTTAGAAAACGGTATTTCTAACCTATAAACTAAACAACAATTCTGTAAATAACGAACCACACCGGGACACAAACTTAACTTCTCCATTCATTTGTGTATGAAGGTATATTTTTGCAAAAAACAAAATGGGAGCGCCATTTAAGGCCGATTCCGAGAAGCTGTTTATGGCAGTTTTATAGTCCTGCATGTTTATCAAATTATCGAAATAGCTAGGGCAGTGGATAAAACATATGTATAGTAACTTTCAGTTTTTTTTTTTTAATTCTGACCTGCCTAAGCAGTAATATACACATCGACCTAAAAGATCTATTGTGCTTGCCGTCAGATGCTTTTTAGGTTAGTAGCGCTTCTACTTTCCTAATGTAGCTGATAATACTTTCAGCCGAAGATTTCCTCAATTCTTCGGGACTTAAGAATTCCCTGAAGAAAGATTCTCTTCTCATACCGTAAAGGGCCGGGAATTCACATATGATATGCTCGGCTGTTTCGTCTTCATCTAGACATAGTCTGCACTCCGGTGAGTCGACTAGATGCATTTTATTTAGGTGATATCGCAAACCGTGATGACCAGTTAGGTAGCCTACTAAGTTTTTGATATCGTGCCTGCGAAGATTTAGTATCTTATTGGCATCTGATTTGGGGATTGCACAGAAGGGTTCAGGTCCAAGGAGCTCAGCTTGGAATACACTAGGGCTTTTTCCCATAGGTATTGAGATGTTTTGGTCCATGTATGCCAGCTCCTACCCCTGAGTCCATTTTAGAACCATCCGTATACCACTTTAGGCCGTTTAGGCAGTTTGGTGCGTTGTTGCTACACCATGCTTTTCTGGTTGTGATCTCCGCTGAGAATCTTTTGTCGAAGCATAGTGTCTTTGATAAGCGGTCTGTAACCGCACAGATCATGTCAAGTTCTGGAAATTCGGATAGAAGTTCAATTAGTTTTCAGTTAGTAGTCCTGCGTAGTAGTCTAACTAACTAACCTCAAGGCTATGGCATACACTCACATTAATGCTTTTGGGAAAAACTAGGCTATTGTGTCAAACATTCTGATTTGTATCTTTTGTTTGCATGCGAGAAAGGTGAATGGAGGATAAGATATAAGTGCGAGCTTTATGAGCTGTATAAATTTCCACATCTTGGTGTAACAGGTAAAATTATATCGATTGCGAACCTACAATTATGAACCTACAATGAGCTAAGTGAATCTTCGAATTCTAGCCTCCATGTTCGAGACGACAAGAAAGATCGAATCTCCAGTTTATAGATCAAGCAATGTCGGATGCTGTAGTTCTTGGAATAAATGACTGGAGGCATTACTTTTAAAATCGAAGAGGATGGAAAGCTGCATTATCTCGAGCACATATCCTCAACAGGTCGGGAGCTCGTTAAGTAAATTAAGTACATAATAAAAAACATATTGCCTGATGAAGCCATAAATGGAATCTAAGAACAAAGTCCATGCTTTTATATCCTTTTGTGGCAATTCGAACCCAGTGGATAATTTGATTCTTACACAAAACATAAAACAAAATTAAAAAATGAATAACAAAATCTTAAAAATAAAATTAAAAAAACATAAAAAACACTTACCTTTTTTACAATCAACTTCATCAGAGCCATCGCGACATTCAACATTACCGTTGCACTTGTATGACAGAGGCAGACATGTACTATCACATTGAAATTCGTTAATTGAGCATTCTAGATACGAAAAAAAAGTTGTTTGTGTGTTTTAGTATCTCTGAGTGTAAATGTGTGTTTTTTCATGTAAATAATGAAACTGATTTTATTTTTCCTAACATTTCGATATAAGCTTAATGATGATGCAATTATACAAGATCTACTGATTTTATGAATTTAAAAATAAAATTAAGTGCAAAATTTAAATTAGATTTGTTTAAAAAAAAAGTGTGTTACTTGTTTGTGAGTTAAGTGTGATTTGTGGGAGTTTATAGTGTTTTTAAGTATATTTACAGGTAAATTTTACACTAGTCTAGTATTATTTAAAATCGCTCCGATCGCACTTAGATACACATGTTTTAAATTATATCTTTTTTTTAACCAAAAACTATACATAACGATTAAAATAATATTTAAAAGTAATTATATAAAAAATATTTTAATGAAATCATAAATATCTACCCTTAGTATCTCCATCAGCACAGTCACTTTCATCCTCTCCGTCAGGACAATCTTCACGACCGTCGCAGAGTTGAGCATCGCAAATTGTTACACCGCTTTCGGGGCAACGGAATGTTGTATCACCACGGCATTCAAGTTCATCTGCAGTGCTAAGACGATAATCTGTGGTATAAGCTTCACCACCGCCAGATGGATATTCGGTAAAGGACTCTGGTTCAGAGAAATCTTTGTTTTGTACCGGAACAAAACCTTGAACAATTTCACGAATGGTGGTTGTCTCAATAACTGGAGGATCTGTAAAGCCTGATTTTGCAATAATTTAGAGAAAAGGAAAACTTTTAACTTGGCAAACAGACGGCGGATATTTTTTTTCATAAAGCGTAAATGGTTTTGCTTTTGCTACGGGACATCACAAAGGGGATGAGATAAAAATGATAGCGATGAATAGAAATCCGTATTGATTTCTTCTTTATTAAATAGAGTTTGTGTTAAGCCCAGTGAAACGATGCAAACAGTTTAGAGAGAAATATAGTTCAGCAACACCTTGGGACACACAATTCTTAAAGCTAGGACACAAAACAGTTACATATAAACTTAGGAATAGAAAATAGCTCTTACTCTTTTTGAAGTCTTGACAATTCAGTTATAATAAAAACCACATATGCGAGTAGTTGCACGTACACAAATAAAGCGAAAGATTAATGGGCGCCATTTTAGATTCAAACACGAATATTGCATTTTGTTAGTAAAATAAAACATTATTAAAAAGTCCTGCGGGTCCATTGCCATATAATTTAAAAATATATTGTGTTTAATTAAATTTATTTAAATATGTCAGAGTTTAGGATATTTATTTAAAATACATAAGTATCTAGAAAAACTTTAGTTAATTTCGCAGCAGAAGGCAGTTTTGTAGAATTAGTAAAAAATTGTAAAAAAAAATGCTTTAAGTAATTATAGAAAAAATTGAAAAATGTTCTTTTACTACTACACTCGACATCTTTCCTATCTTCCCCTTTCTTTTGCCTTCTCTTTAAAATGTCTGTATAAACCAGACTCCATACGGCAGACATAGATTTTTTAAATCCAATTTTTTTTACCCGGGCCATAAGAATTAGTAGAAATCCTAACTTTGAATTTTCGCGGCATCAGAATACTTCCCTGTAGACGATGGTTTATTCGAAGAACTGCCGTCCAGAAACTCTGGGTTCGACTCCCACCCGAGCAACACCTAAATGAGTTTTTACTAGCCCTCCTCTCGTGATGATCTGATAAATAGTCCCAGTAGTATCGATTGTCAAGAAAAGCTTATCTCAACTCAGCCGTTCGGAGTAGGCATAAAACAGGAAGTCTCGCCATCGTGCAGGGAAGTACACACGCACATATGAATGGTTGTGAGAAAAAGCTAAGGCCCTGGGTACTAACGAGATATTTTGAACTATGCCCGTCTAAATGATTCTTCCTTAAATGTATATCCCGGTTAATTAATTTTATATTTTCTGAGACTTTTTACATATACATACCCGTAAAAATGCACATTAACTACATAAAAAATTAGCAAAATTGAGTTAGTTATTTTTTTTTACTATTTGGCAGCACTTTATGAGAAGAAATGCATAAGAAGTGCATAGAAGTCACAAGAAAACGGAATCATTTTTCAACTCATTTATTGACATAATAAACCAGGCTTTCTGTAACCGGAGGTTTTATGTAACAATATAACTTGTGCTCGCTAAACATATATAATTCAATATGAAATTTTGGAGAACTTTTTTTTAAAGTGCTCCCAAATTGTTTTTTTTTTTTTAAATAATAAGTCATAGGCTTCATTTTTTTAGTTAACAATCATTTAAGCTTTATTTTGCTTAATTTGTTAGTTAAAAAGTACTTTAAAGAGGAAAACGTTATTAATTTAATAAAAAACGCGTCAGAAAAAATGTCAACGTCAATATCTAAGCGAGATACATTTAAAAGGAAAATGTTCGGAATGTATTGATGTATGTATGCTTAATTGTACATGCAATTAGGCGGGAAACTTACTTAAGCAGTCCTCAATTAACCAGAGCAGATTGTGACAATAATTCAAAGCAATCAGTGAATTTTCGGAGAAATAATCAAAAATTGCTTTCTATTTATACATATTTGATACCGATAGTTTCGATATCAAGCAATAAAAATACTTATTTTTATTTAAATTTAAATTTAAGGTAACACTGAGTACTATTCTTGCATAGCAACGTTCAAGGGGACTTTGTTTTGGCGATCCAAATTAAGCTTCATATGATTTAAAGAACTCCCCAACACATTTGATAATAAAACTTTGAATTATCCTGTTTTAAAAATCGTTGATACGATCATGATTAGAGCACTGATAACTTTAGATAACTACGTTATAGAATAAGTACAACTTTTTAAAAGTTATTAATGGTAATACTTGTTAAAAAAAATACTAAGGGTATTCATGCAACGTCGTAATTTTACTACGTGAGAAAGATTGTAATTTTACGACGACGTTTCATGAACGACCCTAAAACTGCACCACTAAATAATACGGTAACTAACTGAATTCAATCTCATTTTAGTAATTTATTTATTGATAGAATTTTGTTTCTATTGTTCTCTTTCCGTTCTCGATAATTTTTTTCAGTTAAGCGCATACGTTTGATGTGTGAAAGTGACTGATTAAATGTCAAAGGGGCATTTCAAAAGTTTACAACGTTTACCATCTCAGTTTACGCACCCAAGATTTCCCATACAAATTTTGACAGTTCATTTATCACGTCGTAATTTTATCACGTTTACAACGTTTACGATGACTTTCCGACGTTGCATGAATACCCCTACTATGTTAGCTTTCAGCTAAGAACCTTTTAATATTTTTTTTAGTTTGATCCTACGATTGACATTACGAATTTCGGTAAAATGTTGAATTTTGCATTTTAATTTTTCAGTTAGCATTTGATTTTTACTTTTAAATTTCAGGGCACATCTGACACTTTTATTTTAGTAGATATAAACGATACGTCAATCGAAACGTGTATCTTCATTGAAAAATATTAATTTTTTTAGAAATCATACGGTTTCTCATTACGTTCAGATACCATCATTATTGTGAAGTAATTCAAATCAAATTCAATACTTTTACCACCAAGAACTGTGATCGGAGCAGTTGACCCAACTACACTCCTTCTGAGAGCTATCCTACCTCGAGCACAATAACTCATGATGAATCTCAATTAAAAACTGTCAAAAACATCAATTGTATTTTTAATTTATGAGAAAAAATTTGTTTTCTTAAATTTCCTTATCCTTGGCCTATAAAATAGAATATTTTAACTTATTCTGCTTACATGTTTAAAACAAACTTGTTTTTCACACATGGTAACTCTATTAAAGTGAAAATGTGCAGCGAATAACAAATTTGACATAACAACCGATGACGACCATCTCTGAGCTATGTCAAATGAAAAAAAAAATATTAATATTTTAACGTAATGACAAGTAATAGACCTGTATACAATTTGAAAGATAACGAAGTAGTAAATCGGTGTGAGACACGTTATTAAACAGTTTAATTGCAACAGATTTCTATTTTGAGTTTGTTTTTATATTTTGTTTTAGTTTTGAGTTGCATGAAACATTTTTAATAAAGCTGTATGTTTTTAGTTTTTGACCTATAAACAAACTTCAAATATGTACATTTCTGAAAATATGACATAGATCATCTCTTATCTCTCAATCCCATGAAGGTTTATTAAAGTATATGTTCACCATACAGATGCAAATATTATTCCGTGGCTGAAATGAACCAACATTTCTAAAAACCTGAAAATATTTTAATTAAGGATTGGATGAAATGTGTGGGGGGACTCGGATGGACATAACAGGCATGTTCCAGAGATTTTCCTCTGCTTTTAAGTCGAGATTTTGAAAGGCTCAACACTCTCAGCGGAGGTGAATTTTATCTGTCAAACAAAAATTTACTTTAAAGTGCATAATACTGATGAATTGCTTCCATGAAACGCCAAAAATTACAAGCTGCACTCTTCAAGCAGAAGGGGTGGAGAATTAAATGCAACAAATCTGAGGAAATTGAAAAAAAAGTTGAGGAACCACGTTCCCTTAAGGATTTTTCTGGAAACCTCGAGTCATACGTAAGTGTTACTGTGGTAATGCAGCTCCTAAAGCTAAGTTTTCACTTGTCTGTGTTTAAAAAAATTGCAATGGGAAATACCATAAAATAGACTGTCATTGAACTGACAGCCAGCCATTGTCTATGACTGGTAATGAATTTTCATGACAAGTAAAAATGGCTGAATTGACAAACAAAACGTCACTTCCTCTTTAAACGTTGCATTTTTCGAGTATACATCAAAAATAATAATTAATCGAAATAAAGAAGTGGCATAGCAATCACATCAATTCATAAACCCTTGATAATGCAATTTTCTGTTGTATATTTTTGGATTTCCCATAACATATTATTAAAATAAGAAAAACTTGAATTCAATATCAAAGCCAGCAGAAGAAAGAAAAAATCTAGATAAGAACGGATCTTCTAGCCCTCTGTTGCTCTCAAATCTTTATTAACGTGGTTATTACCAGGCTAGCCGATAAAGTGCGCAAATGGAAATTCGTGTCTCTAAACTAACAGTCGTTTTTTGCCAATAATTGACTTAAGTGGAAATGAAGTAGTAATATTATCAGTTATTGGCACAATCAGGAGTTGTCAAACATTGCCAATTTAAAGCTTACTGTGATCATGACAAAATGAGCTTTTAATTTGGAATTAAAGCATTTGATTGATGATGAACTGTAAGTTAAATTTACTCCATGAAAGTTCACATAAAAACGCGGCTTTTGTGACGAAAACGCCGCATTTCGCCACAGTGAAACAATGGTAAAGACATGTACATACATGTTTTTACAAATGACGTATTGTTTTGTCATAACAAGTATAAAAAGTGTGATTGAATGTCAGCTTCTGTCAATGACTTTCACTCCGTTTGCACGAGAAGTGGTAAAAGCTGAATTGTCAAATAAAACATTTCTGTCTGAATCTAAATTTGAAAAAAAAATGCCTTGGAATGGATAAGTGATGTACAGAAACAAACTTTTTCAAGTCTAATAAACAAATAAAAACAAATTTGATTTTGGATTACTTTTTTAATTACATTTTAGTCCAATCAATATCTAAATCCCTCGGGCACTGAGAGTCAATGGTAAAAAGGAGTTCCCTTTTGGAAAAACATTTTTCGAAATCATCACTATTCATCCATTTTTCCGACTCAAAACAGTTTGGAAGTTCATCAGGATAAATGTAAAAGTTACAAGTCATTCCTAGAAAGACAAATACAACATATTGAATCCAGAACATATAAGAGTACTGTTTGACCTTTTTGTTTAAAATTAAAATTTCAAATATTTTTCAATATTTTATTTATAAGTTAATATTTAGGTACTTTTAGATGATAAATTTTGATATTGAAACCCTAATGAAATATTCAATTAAAAAGAAAACACATATTAGAGAACAAAATATTGCTTGTTGGCAAACAAATCTGAATCTCAAATAATTGGATAATTTGACACTTTATACAGCTTATGGGAAGTATTTGCCTCCATGTGTAAAAGAATATAGTCAATTAATTAATGTTGTGGTAGTTAAAATGTTTTGTATTTTTAATTTAACATTTTTGACATTTATGTGGTCAATCTATATATATAAAAATGTATCTTGGTTTGTTCGGATGCTTAAAACTCGAAAACGACTGGACCAAATTGGATACTTCCTTCTGCGGATTTGTTCGTAATTGCTTCGCGAAGGTTTAGGAAAAAAGAAAAATTGAAAAATTCTCAACAGGTGGCGCTGTACGCGGTCATTCCATTTGATAATGGCAAAACAACGTTTGACGGGCCAGCTTGTATATACTAAATATTTGAGCTCTACAGTGTCTAATTTTGACGTTTATACCTATATTTATATTTGGATTGAAAGAGATTAAAAACACAATCCAAGTGGATGGTTTGTTGGTGTGAATTATTTCTCACTTCCAGTTTTTTATATGGCGACATTGAACGGAGTTTAAAAATATTTACACTGATACTGGAGTCATTTACAAAGAGCTTAATTGAAAAATGTTTATTTCCTTAAGACAAAATTTACAACATCTTTATATTTTCTTTATCTGAGAGGGAAAAACAACTTCAGAGTGACTAGAACTAGCAAATTTTTCTTTATCGAGTGAATGAATAAGTGTTTCAAACTTTGATAGACGCATTATTTAGATTGAAGCCTTCTAGACTATTCTCGGTATAAGCCTTTATTTATACTCGAATTCTGCTGTATATTCAAAGAAATTTAAGTCTTATATGAATTGCAATGTTGAATTTGAGATCGTCCCAAATGATAACGTTAACAAGTCTTTGGCACTACGCCCTACCACTCCTAAGACATATCTTAAAGATTTCAACATCGACACATTTATTTTGAATTAATGCATTGGCGTAACGTAGATATTTGGTCTGTTCTAAAAATTCACAAAAATTAGTAAAATAAAAGTTAATGGGAGAGGTTACTAAGAGCCATTAAATCAGAAAGTGAAAAGTCGTTTGTTTGACATGTGTTTCATGTCATTTGTTCTTTAAATTAATTAGCCTCTTTTGCAGAGATTTCAATTCACTCCAAGGAATTTAAGAATCTATTAATATTTACTGCAAAAGAACGTGAATAGATCTATTGATGTCTTTTTACATTTTTTTACAGACAATCGGCATCACTTTTGACCCAATGAATACGTTATATAAATAAGTCTTACATTTCTTCCAGCCTGTCGAGGATATACCAAATGTGCGTGGTATATCCTCGATAGGCTGGAAGAATGGTAAGACTTATTTGACGTTAAAAATATTTGGCAGCACCGGTGACTCCATAGGCGTGTTCCACTTACGGATTCCTCAGAGATTTTCCTCCGCTGCCTCAACAGAAATTTGTTATTCAGTGGAACAAAACAAAGTTCCGTAGAGTGGAACTTATTCTTAAAAAAAAAATGATTTATTTTATAATAATGATGAATTCCCGACATGATAAATACAAAATAAACAGCTGTACTCTCTTAGCACAAAGGGTGAGTAGAAGAATCCAACAAAATGTAGGCTCAGCACATTGCAGAAAATCTCCGCCTTGCCAAATGAGGAATCATGTTTGATATCAGAGAGCTCCGTAAGTAGAATACCCCTAATATATAATATGTTATATATTATTACAAGCTGGCCCGTCAAACGTTGTTTTGCCATATAAATTATTCATTTATTTATTATTACTGTGCTATCAAATGGAATGACCGCCTACAGCGCCACCTGTTGAGAATTTTTCAATTTTTCTTTTTTCCTAAACCTTCGCGAAGCAATTACGAACAAATCCGCAGAAGGAAGTATCCAATTTGGTCCAGTCGTTTTCGAGTTTTAAGCATCCGAACAAACCAAGATCCATTTTTATATATATAGATCTGGGGAACTAAGAGTTAGCTAGCAACACTCATCTGACTTGATAGTGCCATGTTATACGAAATAAGTCGAGGTGGCAATAAAAGACTCTGCTTGAGTCAGTTTTTTGGCCGTAATGAATAAAATTTTGGAAATCCAAATTTATTTCTTTTTTTAATAAGAAAATCTTATGTCAACACAGTCTTCACAAAGTAAGTATACAATATCATCGTTTGCAGATAAATATGTTTATTGGATTGTTGTCGAAAAGAAGAAGTCTAAAGCTAAAAGTCTAGAAGCTAAATATGAGCTCGATGCAACCAGTAGCCGAACTATTTTTTTTCTGAAAGATGTGCTTATTGATAGTATTCTCTAATAAAAATCCTTACATCCCACCAAAC
Source organism: Rhingia campestris (assembly GCA_932526625.1). NCBI lineage: Eukaryota > Metazoa > Arthropoda > Insecta > Diptera > Syrphidae > Rhingia > Rhingia campestris. Next base: position 82,895,934 of record OW052182.1, read on the forward strand.
CGGTGTCTACAAAAATATTTAGAACACCAAAACCTTTGATGGGATTTAATTTATACAACCGGCGTTTTTTTCTACTTTATTACGCCTTAAATAAAAAATAAAAAAAATCACCAGGTTTTATATGGCAGCATTTACGTAATTGACACGTGACAAGTAAACATCAGCTGTTAATTTTTGTTTTCAAAATTGAAATCTGTTTATCTAACGAATTGATTCAGAAAATATTCGATTTTACAGAATGTCATACCAATAGCAGCTTTTTACATTTTCGATAACATTTTGCTGATAAAAAATTAAATAATTTATTTGGAAGTATATTTGTACCCTGGGAAGGATATAATACTGAAATTTATATGGACTATGTTGTTGTTCTATTTTGTACCCACATTTTTGTCTTAACAAATTTAAAATATCATGAAACACGCGCCTTATATTAGATGCGTTCTATTGACAAAGTGAGTACCCTTCTAGCAGAATGTTTAGGTATATTTTACTGGACATTTATGCCGCCTCTAAATACTTTACTGAGTTTAAAGTGAGTAGCTATTCAATAAATTTTATTGAGTGATTTCGTGAGAAACTGTATAAAAATCTCAATACAACAAGAGTGATCCTATTTAAAAACTAGTGATGTCACATCAGTTTTAATTGTGAAAGTTACCGACGTACAGTTATAACAATATGGCGTTTTCTATTAGTGAAAAAATAATTAATCGGAAGCGTTATTCTCTATTAAAATGAAATCTAGAAGAGAATTTCCCTTCCGAATATGCTTTGACAGTTTTTTATTGCTTCATAACATCTTTTTGACCAATGAAAAACGGTACAAGATTTATCAGAATAAAAATTTCGACAGTTCTAAGAACTGTCCAATGAATCTGAGAACTGTCAAAATCTACATTTTTACAATTTTCAGGAGAGATTTTTACTTCTAGGATGTCATTTCATTGGTGGCAAAATGGTTCCGATCACATACTTTTTTTTTAAAATGGTAAACGTCAATATAAATTTTAATGTGATGACAACTATTGACATTTGTTGTATACTTATGGGATGCATACTTATTTGCAATAAATAGGTGTGAACAATTAATGTTATTATTCTTGGATTCAATGGAAATAGATACATTTCCGCTCACTCATTTCTTATGCATTCATAATGCAATCAAATGGTAAACGAAATATGCAACAATGCCACTCAAAGCCTAAGGTGTTATTTATGAATATACAAGGCGTTACAATTGCAATGAATTATTTACAAATAAAGTTAGATACATTTTGACGATGAGCAGATGTTAGTAGTTCTCTTGGTTAGAGGCACGTGTAAATATAAAGCTACGGTTAGTAGATCACATCAACAATACTAGTGTTATAGATAAAACCACCCTTTAATTGAAGCAGACAACGACTCAAACAAAATAATACCTCCTTCTTCGCAACCAAACTCATCCGTTCGATCTGAACAGTCGGCATAACTATCGCAGACTTGAGAACAATCAATGACCGCACCATCTCCACACATAAATCCACCTTCGGGTCTTGCATCACAATCATATGACACAGGTTCGGGTTCAGGTTCTGGAATTGGTGCACTGGTAGTTGGTGGACTTGGGGTACTAGCAGTCTTTACGAAGTAAACATTATCTTTGATTGGTGGAACAGTATGAATATCTGTCGAGAAGTGATGACCACAAAAGGATCATGAAACGTAACTATAAAAAAATAAAGAACACTACACAAACTTACCACTAATATGGCGGTAGACATAGTTGTCGTCCAACTCGGCTCCAACAAAGCCGATTTTCGAATAGGTCATGATTTGATTTTGCAGATATTTGTTGAACTCATCACCCATTTTGCCGTTGATTTCGAGTTGCACTGTTACATGAACCTTGAATGGATCATTTGTTCGTCTGCGGATGAAAAAAATCGTTCAAGCAAATCATTTGGGTTAGCATTGCAATTAAACTTACGAAACATCAAGAAGGGTGGTTGTAATAATGTCATCACCATCACCAGAGTGATCCTTGAACAAGTCCCTGAATCCAACCTCCAATTCACGATGAAGTTCCATGAATGGGTTACTGTCCCTTTTACGGAACTCTTCAGTCCAGATTTCATTTGCAATGAAATTCACTCGGTCTATTGGAAAAGAAAGGATTAATGTTTGAACAAAGACAGACAAGTCTCTTTCAACTTACAGTATGAAGGTCCACCGGGTCCTTCTCCAATATCAATATCAAAATCAGGTGTTGAACCCTCATAGTCATCGTAGTCTTGACGCTTTGGACGTACGGGTTGGACATTCGGGTGGGATTTGCGTTCTCCATTCACATGATTTGTATGGCTGCCTCGTCGATTTTCTCCGACCCCAGCATTAGCTGAACGTCTACGATGGAGTTTTTTCGAGCCATCAACTTTTTTGTTTCTATGCTTATGCTCATTGCTGTTACCAAGCAAGCGATTCAACTCGCGTCGGACACGTTTAACGCTCTTCATGAGCCAGCCATCGCTGTTCGCATCATCGTCATCAAGGTGAGTTTCCTCATTGATGTCCTCGACGGGCTGTAGCTCATCTTCAAGCATATCGGATTCATCCAACAGTTCATCGTTGTTGTTGACATTTTGCTGGACTTTCGTTGCAGTTCGCCACCGCTCGTTCAGTTGTGATTCTTTGATATCAGCATCGGTGAGTTCATCGAATATTAAATCTGAATTCGAATCGATTTGCTGAAATGAAAAGATATTTTTTTTAATATAAGCTCAGTTCATAGATTGTGTAGAATAAATGTGTCAAAGTGATTGCAAGTACAAATTGTTTGGAAGATGTTTGAATGTTTCTCGCAGAAAAGGAGTTTACCACATAAATGTGTCTTGTTTGCAAACAGAAAATATTCAAAAAAAATGTTTTGATAAAACGAACTTCCGTTTTAAAAGCTCTTCGCAATGTGGAATACACTTTTGATTTAGTTAGATGCAAAGTAGTGTTACCATCCGAAAGCTGATTTAATTACCCATATCCGAAAAATTTCCCTTTTTACGAACGCGGAACCCACATTATAGACAATTCTTCCCTTCTTGCAGACGTCAAACATTCTACTCATCGAATAAATCCTTTTGTTTTAATGCATGTACTAATTACCGATTATCAGAAGACCTTATCAAGACACGGTTTTGCAGTTCAGGGGCTTATAGTCCATCCATCAAAGACCCAAACAACGTTATTACTAAATCAGCAAACAATAAAGGAACCTTCTTGGAGACCTATTAACAATTGGAAATCCACAGGAATTCAATAACTTAAAAAACTTAAAAAAAACATTATTTCCACTGGCCGTTCAAGAGCTATAGTGTAGCTTCATCTGAGATAAGTATCTTAAAAAGGAATCCATGCATACAATTATACATCACTGGTACTGATCAAAATGCACTCAGATTCATCATATCACATCTCAAAAGGAATCTAGATAATCCGGGTATGCCTAGAGTTGTCTGGCTATTGACTTTATTTGAAAGGCTTTACCTACATACTATAGTACCTGAGATCAACATAAATAGTTATGATTTTCAATAGGACTCGTGCCAATTACAAATGGCAGTGTTCACTTCAACAAAACTAACAGCACAAGTAGTTCGTTATGACCCAACTCCAAGCTTTTTTTTCACAAACATTCATGAGTGCATATTTAATTCTTGCACGTGTACGGAGCGTGCAGTTTTATTCCCTATATGAGCGGTTTAATTGAGATAGGACAACTGGTCCCATCCGACAAATCTGCTTACAATAGGCATCTAGGCCGTACTCTGTATTTCGCTCCGAAAGAGAATTTTTTTGTAATCTCAATTTTGGAAGCGGAGCAAAATTGAATACTTGCGAATAAAAAATATGGAATCGAACTTATATTGTTTGGCAACGAGTAGAAAACAAAAAAAGAAAAAAAAAAAACAAAAAAAAAGAAAACAAATTTCGAATATAAATAAAATACAGCGTGGAGTCCCAGGTCTAACGAGATGCTCTGAAGATACATATACTGTGCGCTTAACAATGGCACAACAAAGTCTGCAAGCACCATATTATTGTCTCCTTACTCTCTACCTGATATCACCCAACCAATTATAAATAATCGCTAAATTTAAGAGTTGTCAAATGGCAGAAACCTGATTCTAGTTCAATCCGTTGAATATTTTTTGTATTTGAGATACTATCTAGCGCGACCAGAATAATTAAAATTTCATTTTCATTGACATCAACTAAAAGAGTAAATACTCTGCGCACCTGGTCACCCTAAACAAGGGAAAATTTTTTCATGTCCGAAATCGAAAAGCTTTTTGTATCTATCCCTTGCACAAACCGAAAGCGTATGATGGTTTCAATTTATGATGCGAATTGATTGGTGTATTAACTAAGGAAGGGAAATTTATATGCTGAGTGGTCACATTCAAACTTTCGAACTTCAAGTTTATGAAAGTTGTTTTCGAATACTTCGTTTTGATTGGTCAACGTTGGGCATGTAACTGATGAATTAGGGTGGTATTCACCAAAAATTATTACTTTGTTCGATGGGGAATTATGTGGGCAAACTGCCAAGGGCCTAGAACAAAAAAACTTCAACTCTGCAAGTGTACAACTATTTACATTTGTACACGGTTTACAGGATTTTTTATTGACAGGTTTCAAAAATTCAATCTCACAATAAAAAAAACTCTGATGACGTTTTTCAACCGTGAGACTTCTATTTCACTGCGAGGTAAGAGTAAGTTAAAACACCAAGAATGCAAACATTTTTAGGTATATTAGCCTATTTATGCCCTTTTATATACTGGTATATTATGTTTGATAAGTATAGGGTGCGCCATCTTTTATGTCGGTATATGAATATTTAATAACTTAAAAATTAACCCGTTTTCCATATATGAGATATTTTTGTTTAGCTTGGTACTTTAAAATTAATTTTGACTAGTTTCTGAAGGCAACATCAATCAAGTGGCTTCCTCTATTGCTATATGTGCCCTTTTTGCTGCGTTTTTCACTATTTTTAAAGCATATCTAGCGGTATAGCAATGATTTTGAAAGAATGTTCGCCTTGAGCTCGTCAATAGTCTGATGGTTGCCGGTGTTCACTTGGTTTTTTAAATTACCCCACAAAAAAAGTCAAATCTCAAGACTGGTTAGCCAGTTAATGTCATGTTCCAACATTCGAATATTTTGTAGATCTCGAATGGATTGAGGTAAAAACTACGACTAGCGAAAAGGTCTCTTAAAAAGACGAAGAAATTCTTGGCCGTTTTGAGCCGCTCAGAATATTCTGACAATCCGAATACAGGATGCTTGGATCTAATTTATCGAAATGTGGTCAATTATTTACCTAAGTGGCGCTACAGTCCAAAATTAACCTGGGCCTCAACCAACATGTCTAACCAATAGCCCGGTCCTTACATAACTGCCTCCAGTTCTGCACTTCAAGTTGGTTAAGTTTGGTTTCTACTTGCGCGCTTTATTTACTACTTACGCTTCGTTTGCGTTAAAATCTCTCAGCACGATTTTAACATCGTACTTCGGTGGCGCTAATAAGTTTTGTCAAGGAGTTCGTTGAAGCATTATTTTGCTATATCCTCCTCCGTCGGAGTATGAGCGCATATAAGGCTTATGTTGGCGAATTTGACCTTAATGCGGATTCTTACAATGCGTTCGGAAAGGTCTTCAAAACATAAAATTTCTTGCCTATAAGTCTGGGACTAATAAACAATCCACAGCCAAATAGTCGCTCAATATAACAAGGTCCGTAGTAAATTTCACAGTTTTTCATACTCTTTATGCCCGGCCCATCCCATCGTATTGCCTAGATGGCGGTAATGTATGCTTTTAAGCAGCTTAGGGTTTGCGCTACCTCTCCTGTTTAATGTTCTCATATTCCAGGTGCAGCTGAAGATACGAACGTCGTTGTCCGTTTTCTGTTTAGCATGGTCATCACCAATAAAATCAGTAATTTCAAAGGTTCTTCGTTGCATCGTAAGAACAACCCCCAACCAATTTAAATATCCCTAGGACATGTGGCCATCAGTATCCATAATAGGATTGAGCGCTGCCGTTGGCCTCCAGTTTTTCAGCCACCATATCTGTTCAAGTCGCTCGACCAACCCTTGAGATTCTTAGATTACCTGTTGTCCTAATATGACGGAACAGCTCAAATAGGATGTTTATCTTGTACATCCTAACTGGGACTGTAGACGCCACCGTTGAATCTATCTTAGGAATTCTTCCGTTGCCATCTAAGTATGTTTTTTGATAGGGGAATTTAGCCCTAGCTAGTTTTGGTCAACGAGTGGTTTTTTATTGCCCACCCGGCATATCTGCAGGGGATTCCTCTATCCGCCACAGAGACCGCATCCGAGGTGAGACTAGTAACTGCACACGGTCATAGATTTGGTTAAAAAAGGTACACATTGGGTGTGAAAGATAGATAGGACATATAGAATCGATTCTTAATAAGATGGTCAACGCATTAGAGGAAGACCGCATGCATCAATATATAAGTAGAAACAGACCCTTAGTCAACTTAAAGTGCACAACTAAAGGTAGTTAGCTAAGGACTGGGTTAACTGAAGAGGCCTGTGGCTAAGAGTAAAACCAGGCTCAACCCGAAGAAACTATATATGTCTGTAGATTACCTTATGTTACAATCAGTGCCTCCAAAATAATTCATACTAAAGGGTAGTCTTAAAATTCTCTGTTTTGCCATTTGTGCATGAAGTACATGTTATAGAAAAAAGTGAGAAACTATTTTTTTTCAGGTATTCCTTTCCAAAACTAATTTGTATCATTGAATCTTGATCATTCCATTTGTCACAGTTGTAGTACAAGTGCCTTGAGTTAGGCCAACAATATATCGATTAGCAACTATTGTAGCCACAGATTAAGTAAACTCATGATTATTTTCATGATAATCATGCTAATTTCAATAAAGTATCTACACATTTTGCCAATGCCTACACATGGATTTAGCAATATTCTCGTAATTTCTCAAAGATTACATCATTTCCACATACGTATACATTGGAAAATATTCATTTTGACGTCCAACAATTTACGCTTATATTCGTTTTGACAGTTTAATAGTTTCATATAATTGCCTATGGGGCAATGCACTCATGGATACTGAATGAATAATTGTTAAGGCTGTCGCGGTTCGATTTTGTCCATCAATTATGAAGACAAAAGAGTTTTGTAAATATTTCTACATGCTGAACTCAGTTTATGGAAGCTTGAAAGTAAAAGGTCAACATTCCGGTGTCAAGATGGTAGTAAAATCTGACATCTACATCAATACCTGTCATGTTGATCAATAACACAAATTTGACACCATACAACAGTTGACGTTTTACATTTGGATGTTATGAAAGGCTACCATGCCCATTTGTTGAGTTGTATATTGTAGAAGTCAAGAAAATGGCGTATCTGGCAAATTCGTTAAAATCAGATTAGGGAAAATTCAGGTCATAAAAGTAGCGGGTTAATTATTTTTAATATTAGAAAGGTATATCTTCTTTAAAAGCACCTATAACAGGAAACGAATGGAGTTAGCTCGAAATGATTTTTCAACTTTAGAAGAGTATCCAAATCAGCATAAGGAATTGACTCTGAAAACTACAGCCAACAGTTTAGTCTTCTAAATCTTCGCGGGGTTTTTCAAGCCAAAGTTGTCAATATTTCTCATACTTACTTTTAGTGGCATTCAAATCCGAAGTGGACCTAGAGCTCAACCAAAATGCAACTCCATGTTGCTTGGTCTATAGCTATCTCCCTTCGTTCATTTCATTGAGATCAGTTATTACATGTGCGCATTACATAAGGCGAATACTTCCTCAACTCTGTCCATTATCAGGATGAAAATCGAAGACGTCACATAAGGTAAGTTAAGAATAAAGTGGTGGCACATGGATCTATTGTCTTTGCACAATACTTCTGTCATGAGGTGCTTCACATGGGCAGAATATTTGTATGAGGCGTAGTGAGTTAAGCTACAATTCAGCCACTAGAAATAATACTGCCAAACCTATTTTGCCTTACGCATATGTTAATCAATAGCAAGGGATAGTCGTCGAAAATGTTCTCAGATCGCCCGATTTTCCTCCCATTTGCCATGCAGGTCGTTGAGTTTTTTCAAGTGGTTTGAAGCTGGTCTTCTTCAAATGGGCGGCCACCATATCTTTATGCCGAATGTAGCTATGAGATATGTCAAAAGATGGCTCTATAGTGATTATACCATGCATATAAATACGGGGGTTAAAGTATCATACTGCGAACTACATGAGGTCGCAATTCGACTACTGCATCACTAGCTCATTTTAATCGCAGTTAAATTATAGAATCGGAAGTCACACAAAACCTGCAAGAATTTCTCCACTTGGCCTGATCTCTCAAGAATCAGAAAGCCCACGCTAGATGAATACTTCTGCTGCGATCTGAGCAAAGCCAATATGGCCGATCTTCAAAGATATTTGACGATATTAAGCACTTTGTTCAAGGAGTAGCAGCGGTAACCAACCCAGTTACACCTAGTGGTGTTACAATTCTCATCGTAACCAACCATGTTGCGCATTATAGTATTTCCATTGATATTAAACGATGGCCAGTTTTTAAACAATGAACTCCCATTAAAAGGCTTGATTTGCAGCAGTAGCAACATTAAACCTTCCTCCTCTCCCCATCGTAAATATCACGATAAAGACGGATCAACGCAGTACCTTACGCCATCTTGCAAGAATTTCAGAGGTATACATGAGTGGTTGTAAGATAAACTATAGGCCGTGATTTTTAGAAGCCTGTTTGTGATGGCATAACTCGGCGTGGAGGGGTGGCCTATCCGTCTGTTTAAATGATAGCTTATGTTAGATCAGTGAAGGTTAGCCCATGTATTTCCTTCCTCATCTAATAGGCCACGAGCCCACAGCTATTTTTTACACTGTTTACTTAGTTTACTTTCGCAGCTAAAAATACTTGTGGGCTGCTTGACGATAAGAGTTATTCAACAATATTTAGCTATTTCGATGTCCTGAGGAAGACGGGCTCAGTGGCGCGATGGTTAGTGCGATGAACTGCAGAGCATAATGGTCTGGGTTCAATTTCTAGCCGTAGCAACATCTAAAATGATTTTTCACTGGCCCTCCTCTCGTAGTAGTATCAATTTTCAAGAACAGCTAATCTCAACTTAGCCGTTCGAAGTCGGCATAACACAGGAGGTCCCGCCATCATGCAAGAAGTACACACGCCTACATGAATGGTTGTGTGAAAGCTAGCCCCTGGTTGCAAACGAGCTTGTTGCGCCAACAATTTATTTGAGGAAGGTATACGGTATACGGATAAGGTATACGGATAAGGTATATGGTATAGGATAAGGTATACGGTATACGGATTTCGGAAAAGGTCTTATCTTGGGAGTAGTAGTTTCCAAGTTATTAAGTTATTAAGTTCCTCAAGTGACAGAGACTCGAACAGTGATAGAGGAAGTGAGATATATCTTCGTACATCTCTACGTCACTGGAGATCTATAGATGATTGAGATTTAGTTAATTTTGTGGTTTCTTAGGAGGTTACCAGTGAACCTACCAACATTGATGTGGATGTTCTGTCATATCATAGAAATTTGTTGGTTTAGTTCTTGTCATATTTTTGGCAGTTTCCGCAAGGGGCGCCACTAACTTACACATCGAAGTTCGAAGAAGTTTATAGGTTCGATCTGCCAATCAGGTTCTATACAACGGGGTGAACATAATAGATAATTTTCTATTTCAGATGAACTGTTGAATCGTTACCTGCATATTCTCAGAGTAAAAGGTAATTAAACTTCATTAGGCGTTTACCACTAACAGATCCCTCAGAGATTTTCTATGCTGCCTAAGTGAGATTTTTTATTCAGTGAAACAACATTCTTAGCAGATTCGAAATTGTTCTGTCAAAAAATTTGGTTTCTTATTTCTCAGCTTACAATAATGATGAATTCCATATATGATACTCACAAAATAACCAGCTGTCCTCCATTATCAAAATAAGTGAGGAGATTTATCTAAACAAAATCTTGTGTCAGCAAATTGCAGAAAATCTCTCCTTTGCCAAGTGAGGAATCGTGTTCGACTTACAGAGTTCTCAGTGATATCGGAAGTGAAACATGCCTTACATTTCCGACACTCTGCAGAAGTATTCGAATGACCTCAACCTGAAGAGCTATTCTGAATGCGATAAGATCGTTCGCATACGCAATTGAATGAGTTAGACTACCTACGTGATCGCTGGTTTAAATTGTGAAGAGAGTCGGCGAAATATCCGCACCCTGTTGTAAACCATTTTTAGTAAGAAATACTGAGGTGGAAGTTTTTTGCCAATTTTGACAACCTACATTATATTTTTAAGCATGTCACGAATCATATATATCAGTGGTTTACTTATGGCAAGTCTGGTCTGCTTTATTTGAGGTATCCTTATATGATATATGTCGTAGTACATGGGTTATGTGATCGATTGGAGATACAAAATAAATATGGTGCAATACGTACATGTACATTGTACACACATAACAAATCGAATGAGCCTTTCACGCTAAAAAAAAAGTTGAAAAGCGCTGACTTATGTTTGCTAATTGAATCGAAATTGACCTGTAGTTTCGTCTTCGATATTATCAATTGAATAGACCAACATTACTCGGCGATGATGGCGTTTGCCAAGTTTTCGTTATGTTATGTCAAATGCATTAACAACTCCACTCACAGATAATAAAACAGAGGGCTATGCAATTCCAGAACTCGTTTATGCAGAAGGGCTTCACTCCTTCACCCAAAACATCTAACAAAATTTTCCCTGTCCCTGAGGAAGTTTGACCGAGTTATGTCGGACTTTGAACGATTCGTATCTTTGCTCGAAAATACTGTTCCTAAATAGACAGAACGACTTTTAATTATTCAAAAGATTTAAAATATCATATATGCTCTCATGTTTACACTTTACATCACACCAAACCCAAATGCCACAAAAAGTTGAAAAGTTTTCACCTCAAAGGTCTTCGGAACAGAATCCAGATACTCGTTCGTACATTGAACTGACCTGTATATCTATTTCAACTTACAAACCATTCTCTCAGTAGTCAAAACAATGACATCAAATAATCGAATTATTTGCGAAAAGATATATGTAGGTAGGTCCCTAACACTTCTAAAGAACACCGCTCTTAGGTCAGGGGCTAATGGAAACTATTTGAAATCAAAATATTTGTTGTTCCCCTCCTAGAATGAAAGCCTACATGAATGTCCAGCATAGATTCAGAGGAAATTAAAACGAACTTTTCATACTTCAAAAACAATGAGCTTCCTCGTCTACAAACTCCATCCATGCACACACACACTCGGACAGCCTGTCATCCATATTGCTTCAAGGACACGCTATTAAGTGCGACACACTTACTTGAGGAACGTTGTGTGGTCGTCTATTTTGGTTTGAGTGTTTGTCGGCGTCCACCCTGTTGCCAATTTTACCATAAATGACTTTTCATGCACATCTTGACATGGTGGTTACCCAAGTGAAAGTTTCCTCAGCCACGTAATTGCATTAGTCGGGCCGAACAATTGAATTAACATCGCCTGCCTACTAAATAGTATAGCTATATGCATAGATACACAGATACATAGATACATAAATGCATTTAAAGTTTTGCACTTTTTTTCTGTTTACCTTCTATATGGAAAAGGAATCCTTTTCAAGGCGATGACCTTACTTTCATCGAGGTTTTTTCATTCCCCCCATTTGGTTTGATGAAAGCATAATCCATCATGTTATCCTTATTGTCTGATGAAATGCAATTAAATGCGTTTCCGTGCGAATGACGATAAGTCGCACACGTATCTAAACCATGATAGCTCTGTGGGTTATATGCCGTAGTTTGTATAAAATCATTATTAAGTCTTTTGCTTATTAATCCTTATCTGGATAACACCTGTAGGCACCTACTCGACAACCCTAAAGATAGATACATATGCCGAGTACAAGAAAAACATACTCTCTCGTGCACAGTGCAGTTTTTTTTTCTTTTTTACTAAAGTCATTGACTTTCTAGGTGAACAATGATAAGCGGTAGATAGACCGAAAGAGGTACAGCATTGTTTAAACAGTTTATATGCATTTGATGGATACTTACTGTTAAATTGTCAAGATAAAAATCCATTAAAAAGTAGGACAAATTTGTTAGCATTAACATTTTGAGGTTTTGTATCTTTTCTGTAGTTCTAGTGTGTACGAGGAATAGTTATCTGTGTATCTTCATTGTTTGATAGTTAATTGTTTGAGTTTGAGTGTGCTTTGATACGAAAGATTGTTGTGTTTGTCAGTTTTGTATTGTTTTAGTTTTCATTATAAAAAGATCGTAAGTGAGGGAATGATCAGTTTTTTAAAGGAAGTGATTTTGAATAGACAGGAAGTGGTTTAGATGATTGGTACAAAGTCTTACTTATTCTGTTTGAATGACTATACATGTTGTTCCGATTAATCAGAAAAATTGCCTGCACCATATCACCCTATAGCTGTTTTTTCAATGGTTTCAAGGTTGACGTTTTTGCTTCGGTTCATGTCATGTTCTCGTCAAATGATACGTCACAGATAGTCATTGACTTGACCATCGACACAGTATATGTCGCTTCTTCGATTGCCAGCAACCCAGATAGGCATATTCTGTCATGATCAGGAAGCCTGATTTATCTGGTTATTACCTCCATTGCCTATACACTTAATAAGATATTTCTGGAAATCGTTACCACCTGAATGATAACCTTTAGATCTTGAAGGTTGATATAAACGCAGAATTTAAAAAAATATAAAAAAATGAAATGCCCAAAACGGGAAAGCCTTAAATCCCCCCTTATTGAGATGAGGCGCACAAAGAAGTTTTTGCTAAAACCACCCATTGATACTCTTGAAGTGTGAGCCTTTGCAACTCCATGGTGGAATCAAATATCCGCTAAGCCCATTTCATCAAATTGTGGAAACAAAAGTCTTCAACATATTTACGGTCTGAGTTCAATCTAACTGCGATTAGGCACCAATAATGCCAATTCCATGTAGGCATTTTTCGAGGATATCATGCTCTGTTTGTTGAAGCATCCACTCAAATAAAAATGGTCCGATCACATCATGTAGAGAGAAGAGAACCCACGAAGAAGAACTAGTTCTACAAGAACTATTGAGGCATATCCCTGCTTAATGTCGCATATAAGATCCTTTCCAATGTACTGTGCGAACGTCTAAAACCGTTCTGCAATACACTGATCGGCACGTATCAGTGTGGCTTCCGGCCCGGCAGATCGACTATAAACCACATTTTCGCACTGAGGCAAATCCTGGAAAAAGACCAACGAATTTCATATCTTGGATACATCGTCAGGAACTCTATATGGCGGTGGCTGAATTCGGAATCCCGGCAAAACTGATTCAGCTGTGTCGCGTGACGCTGGAAAACACGTGCGGCAATGTGCAGTTCGGAAATAGCTCCTCCGAACTATTCCAAAAATGCACCGGATTTCGGCAAGCAGACGCGCTATCATGCGACTTCTTCAACTCGTACTAGAGCAGATAGTGCGCAGGGCAGGTGTCAACACGGAAGGCACTATCTTCAACAGGCCCGTCCAGCTGCTGGGCTGGACTCCCAACATGCCGTGATAAAAGCGTTTCCGGCGATTGAAGAACAGTCGAAATCCGTTGATCTTGAAGTAAATGAGGACAAGACTAAGTACATGCTATCAACAAAAAAACAAGCATCTGTTCACCGCCTAGGACAAAACGTCGCTATTGATAGCAACAATTTCGAGGTTGTTACCTGGGAGTAAACATAAACTCCAAGAATGGCACCCTAATGGAGATCTGACGCTAAGAAACCGTTGCTACTTCGGTTTGGCAAAATAACTGGGTTCAAAACTCCTAACTCCAAGGACGACAAAACCTTTATCCTGCCAGTTATGCTTTATGAAGACGAGTGCTGGACGATAAGTAAGAGCTGTTTGGGCTCCTTAAAAAAAATACTCCGGCGAATTTTTGGTCCTGTACGCGAGGATGTGGATGTAGTCCAAAAAGCCAAAACACGTCGACTTCATTGGTTCGGCCATATCGAGCGAATGGACAATAATGCTCCAGCTAAGAGGATCTTCGAATCCCAGCCCAAAGGTTCGAGAAGACAAGGAAGACCGAATACCTCCGTCTCAAAGACCAAGTCATCGCGGATGCCAGAGCGCTTGGTATGAACAACTGGAAGCAGCGTGCTCGGGATCGTAGAGGATGGAAGGCTGCAGTGTCTCAATAAGAGATTCTCCCCGGGTCGGGAGGCCGAAAAGTAAGTAAGTAAGTAAGATAAAATATTTTAAGATACCTAGGTATTATCATCTACTGGATTTTTGCACTGGTTATTCATTCCGTAACTTTCAAATGATAATCGTTGACGTAGTGAAGGAGACTTTTTGGGTAATTTGTATACATTCAAAAATTAAACGCTAAGTTACGGAACCCAGCGTATTCCCACGCATTTTTTTCCACCGCCCGGCCCCATTCTTTGTTCAAAAAATATAACTTTGCACACAAAAATTAATGAAGAACCTAGGTTTAAGGTCCTGTATGGGTGTCAGATATTAAATTTTTCATTTATAAAAGTGACTCCGAATTCCTTGCTGATATTTGTACTTGGAACGTTTTTTTTACATCAACGGAAAGAACAACTAACATCCATAAAATATATTCCAACACCATCGATCGTTGAACTTTGATATATGTGTATGACATTTCTTCTGTATTTAATCCGACTGAAAGTACTCACAGATACAAAGGATACATCATACAGTCGCAAATACTTGAGAATACACATTCATTTCCCACAAATAATCCCACCTTGTTTGAGGTGAGTTGCACCTTCGCCTACCCCCTCTCGTTCTCCACATTGAGCTATTAGGAGCACATCATTGTCCTGGAATTGGCGTTTCTCATTTTACAAATGTTACTCCAACCGTAATTCTTGGGTTTTTGAACCATAAAGCAAAATGTCAACATAGTCTTCAGATTAACCAGTTAATATACCCTCAATTGTCTAAATGATTTGTACGCTTCTAGTATCTAAATTCGGTTTAAGACATTCTATGGGAGTAACTTTTGCCAGTGTATCTATAAATCTTAAATTGCCCCTACATGTGTATTTACATAAAAGATCCATTATGCATATCCGCAGAAAGATTTATTTTCAAAATGTCTGATCTATCGCAATGGACAATGTTACAAAGTGATAAATTTACCAAACGCGTGTTCGGCACCGCAAAAGGTAAACACCACTATGTGAGGGAATGTAATCCATATTGAGGTATCCAATTGGTAACTGTAACATTCCGCTAAATCACCCTAACAACTGCAGGTCGACGAGTGAGAACCATAGTGTGCTTGGTGCATTTGCGTATGCAGATCATTTGTCAGCAATTCATTTCAATGCATCTAAAGATTGGTATCCGCCTATGGAATAGTGAAACAGAAGAGGAGATATTTCACCAAGCCTTTTCATTAAATAATCGACCAGTTGCGGTGTGTTTTCTGCTACGGACCGACGAGGCCGCCGGCGTGCGCGGCTCGGCGTACGAAACGCGTGTTAAGGTATCTGAATTATTTTCAGTGAGATTGATGGAATTTAAACACAAGTTCAAGTTGATTCATTGCCAAAGAATGCGCATATGTAAAATTATATTTAAATGTTCGTCATCTGCATCAACAGCTGGTGTGAGTTGTTGAATTGTAACATAATATGATGAGAAACTCTGAACGAGTTTGATACTATTAAGGGGGGTAAATGAATCAATATTGGGAACATATTTCTGAAATTAAATTTGGAAAATATCTCAAGTTTTTTTTTTTCGGAAATCCATCCCATGTTGGATCTTTTGAATTATAAGGACAGAGTTAAAATATAATAAACATTTTGTAAGCTGAGTAGTTAAAAAACGAAACCTTTGTCAGATGCTGCCATGAGTTACTTTCGAAAATATATCACATTTTTCCTGATTTGATGTAAAAATAATCTATCTGGGTTGTAGGAATATAAGACAGATCATGCCTTACTTTGTGATAGAGACTTATAACAGATTGTGGTTTATTTTGAAACCTCGAGATCTCTGCGTAATATATAAATATGCGTAACATTCCTCAATTTATAATGAATATGAAGACGAAAAAAAATGACACGATCGGCAAGGTAAGTCCAAGTGCTTACCTTTGACAACTATTGACGTGAATACTTAGGTACTGGATACTGCATTCAGAATCCGAGCGAGTTAAAAGCAATCTCATAGGAACCCAGTTATCCTGATAATAACATCGTATGAAGTATAAATGGTCATTTATGGTAAACGGGAAGATCGGAAGTCAATATTATCAAAATATATCCACCACGATCAAAGAATACAAAATTTTAAGAACGTCTAGTTGTTTAGCTTTTATGGGCACAAATTTAAAGTGCACTGCAAGATCAGGACTGAATTATGAAGATGTGTCGATTCTGATCATAGCCTCGAATAAAGCAAGCAAAGATAAGATACAAGTGCACTGCAAGATCAGGACTGAATTATGAAGATATGTCAATTCTGATCATAGCCTCGAATAAAGCAAGCAAAGATAAGATACATTTTAAGAAAATCAAACTGTGAATGTTCCTTTTATAGTCACACATTTATGGTGCACTGCAATATCAGATCATAAAATTTTAAGAACGATCGTTGTAAAGATTGTTCAAAATAGGGTCGTCAACAGGTCGATCTTCGTCTGTGTTAAAGAATTATACGACTTTTTTAAAGCTCAAATTGATTCATAAGAACGATGTCGTTTAGCCAACTACTTCATTGTTACCTGAAGTAAAAAAAAATCAACATCACATCAGAATGCCTGATCGTTTAACTTGTATAGGTTGAGTACTTTTTAACACTGAAACGCTAAAAGTATTCACCGGTGCTATTAATTCGATAACAACTTCTTATAAAATCAATATACCCCACGGTGTGTGGACAATGGATGTTTTTTAATAAAACAATAAAGAAGCAACCGTAGCGTTGTGACTTAAATTTGATCAAGCCCGGGTTTTATTAAACATACAGAATTCACGTCATCCCCTGTGACTCAAAGGTTGATTATGGTGGTTAGTTTTTCAGAACTTCACCACATACAGTTATTACATCAAACGATAAGATGAGATAAGAATTATTCTCAGAAAGTGCCACGCATCTACTATTACTGGTACGATTAAACAAATGTCAGTGATGTCAGCACTAAATGATGTGTTCAAGACGATATCGCTTTCTTTGTTTTAAAAGTAAGCCTACACATTTTGTGGAGCTTAGTAGGATGGACCATCAGTTTATTTTTTAAAACTGACAGCTCCTACGGGCTATAAAAATTAACTAAAAACTCAGTATTACATTTCCGCGGCACTAAACGGATAGATTTACTTTTGACAAGCGTTTGTAAATATTGAAAAGATACATTTAAGAGAATCCAATGTTTCTGAACGTATGACTATTTGGTGTAATTTTTTTTTTTTGGTTGCGGCATTATTAGCCCATTTTCACCCAAAATAATGTTGCAGTCAATTGAGAGCTTTAAAGAGACGTGGTAGCCGATTTATTATGGCCAGAAATGGCCAGAAATTGAGGATTTGGAGTTGGGCCAGTAAGATTGGTTCAACATTCCGTACAAACCGCTCTACAATCGATTTTTTGTACACTTGGACTTGGTGCGCAATAAATCGTATAATCAGTCGTTCTGAAGTTGTTAGTTTGCCAAATGCGCTGCTGCAATTGGGGTGCAATTGACTTTTTTTGTGAGTTGCCATTAAAGATCGATGATATGCGAAGACAGTCTGGAACAGAGTCTGAAGCTGTCACAAATGTATTGCAAAATAGAATTGACAAGAAGGTTTACTAATGAGCTGAAAATTGCAAATTCTATTGTTGAAGATCATGCTAAAAAAACAGGTCAATGACGTTCAAATCTATACTTGGAATGTGAGAGCATTAAACATTAGAGATGAAGGCGAACAACGAGCGAAAGCCGTGAGCTGCTACAAAGCATCCACTACGGACATAAACAGCATAAACAGCGACTATTTGGATATGGATTAGATATGAGTGCCAGACTTAGGCAAAAAGTCGTATGCTTTCAAGACATTAACGAACGCATTGTAACAATCCGCAACAATTGCAAATTTGCCAACCTTATATGCGCTCGCTTCTACAGAAAATTTAATGTCGACAGACTGCAATTGCAAAAGACCCCCAAGGCAACGATTTCAACAAGCCATTAGAACAGATTTGATAGGTTTAATGCGCCCACCAGCAAGAAACAATTGGTTTGACGATGAATACCGAAAAAATGCTTGCAGCGAAGAATGAGGCTTACAAGACTAAGTTGCAGATGAATCGAGAAAGCCATTGAAAGCCATCTATAGGCAAAAAAGGAGGGAAGAACATATCGGCTTTTCAAATAAAATACAAATTTTTGGCGCAACAGGCTCGTTAGTACCCAGGGCCTAGCTTTCTCACAACCATTCATGTGTGCGTGTGTTCCTTTTGCACGATGGCGGGACCTCCTGTTTTATGCCGACTCCGAACGGCTAAGTTGAGATAAGCTATTCTTGACAATTGATACTACTCGGATGATTTGTCAGATCATCACGAGAGGAGGGCCAGTGAAAAATCATTTAGGTGTTGCTACGGCTGGGAATCGAACCCAGACCTCCTGCGCGGCAGTTCATCGCACTAACCATCGCGCCACTGAGCCCCGGCTCGGCTTTTCAGAAACAAGAAAAAAGAGCGAAAAAAGTTTTACCAAAGTGTAAAACGTCAAAGAAAAGGATACAAGGCTCGAACAGAATCCCGTCGAGATGAACAAGGAAATATCGTAGTTGCGACACAGTCGATGTTTAGCATATGGAATAACCACTTCTGCAGACTGTTAAACGCCGCTGACGAACAATATTCCGCTGTCAGTTAGAAAGAACCATTCAATATTGGCGAAGGCAGCGAAAACTACCAGCCATACGACCTAAGTGAAGTGAGGATAGCAATATCTTTACTCAATCTTAACAAGGGCACCGGAAATGACGGCCTTCCCGCTGAGCTTTATAAAGCTGGCGGAGATGGCTAGGTAAGTAACATCCACCAACTCATGAGTCAAATCTGATCGGATGAAAGTAAGCCTGAAGAATGAAACCCCAGCATCGTTTGCCCTATTTACAAAAAAAGAGACCCTCTGAACTGCGCCAACTACAGAGGCATTAATCTCATCAACATTGCCTACAAGATCCTATCTGCCGTAATATGTATGTGAACTCCTGAAACCGTTTACCAACAACCTGATCGGCCCTTATCAGTATGGATTTAGGCCAGGAAAGTCCACAACTGATCAAATCTTTACACTTCGGCAGATCCGGGAAAAAAAAAACCAAGGAGTCCAAATCGGTACTCACCACCTATTCAATGATTTCAAAGCCGCATACGACAGCATTTATAGAGACGAACTATACAGAGCCATATGTAGTTTTGGTATACCGCCAAAACTCGTCCGGCTGTGTTTGATGGCAATGGAGAATTCTCGCTGCTCCATCAGGGTCGGAAACGACCTTACTGACACATTAGATACCAAAAAAGGATTTAGTCAAGGCGATGCGCTGTCATTTGCTTCTTTAATTTGATTCTTGACAGGATTATGCAAAACACCAGAGCCAACACCAGAGGCACAATCTTCCAAAAATCGGTGCAACTATTACCATACGACGACGATATTGACATCATCGGTAGGACTCAACGTGAAGGCATACCTACCCACGTTTGCTAGTATAGAGAAGGAAGCGGCAAAAATAGGTTAAGCAGTAAATGAGTGTAAGACCAAGTATATACTGTCAACATGATAGGACACACAACATCGACGAATTGGACAGAACGTTACCATTGGCAGATATAACTTTCGGGTAGTACATCAACATCTCGTCAGAAATCAAACGAAGAATTAGTCTTGCCAACCGCTGTTTCTTCGGGCTAAGAAGGAAATTCAGTAGTAAAGCCCTCACTAGAACTACTATAAGGAGATCATATATAAGATCCTGATGACCCGGTCCATGCTTCAGCGCTATAGAGCAAGACTGGGATCATGCCCTATAGCGCTGAAGCATGGACCGGGTCAAAAGTGAATGAAGAAATCCTTGGTCGATTTGAGAGGACAATTCTTCGAAAAATGTTCGGTCCCGTTTGAGTTGGCGGGCTATGTAGATGAAGATTTAACCAAGAACTATAGGAGCTGCCCTAGGGCACTTAATTAAGTAAGTAAGTATGTGTTTTTTTATTGCCCGTTTAAAAGGACACCCTTTACTTTGACACCAGTAGTCAATTGAGAACCATATTTCAGCGATCGGGAAAGATTCATTATTTTTGACTGTAGATCTCTTAGGTTTAAGACGACATTTTTTAACCCTCAATTCTCGTGCATGGCCAACAGTTAGGTGTTATGGGTTGAACGCACCCTTTGGTAAGGTTTGGTTATATTGTAAAAACCCAATTATACTTGCATGCATTTTATTACCTAGCTGTGTTATGTAAACAAAACGAATAGAGTTTTAAAAGTCCATGTTGGAGAAGTCACAACGATTTTCAAGGCAGTAGTCTTGACCATCACGAAGGTATAAGAATCCGTATAGGTAGGTGCCTTAATTTGTGGGGAAAATATAACTCAATATACACAAATATTATTATCTTCATTTGTAAACGGAAACTCGACAAAACTTACTTTATGTCAATTGAATGACAAACAACGTGCATTTTTTGACGCACTATATGTTTTTAAGCACATTTTTGTCCTTAAGGAATTAATGTATATGGAGCCCTAGTTTCTCATATATTGTTAAGCCTACTGGTATCATACATAAATCCAACGATTGTGGAACTGACCAATTTCGCAAGTTCGCTAACTTAAAGTAAACAATGTGAGGAACATTTTAAATAATTGACCGTCGCACACTAACCCTTAACATAGAAAGACTTTATATGAAATTCTAATTCATTAGTAGATCTGCAATGCGACTAAAAAATCGCGTGATTTAAGTAGTGGTACACTTAAGGTTGTCACGCAAAGGTGAATCTATAGAAAACAGTGCATTCCACAACTGAATTTTAGGAAACCAGGGCATTTCATGGAATGCGATTCAAAAACCGAGCGATTTAAGTAGCCGTGTGGACATGCACTAAAGGTTATAATGCAAAGCTGCTACAACTAAATTAAGATGTAAGAACTAGCATAAGAATAAATTGGGTACATCTGAGTGAGATGTAAGTAGTCTAATTAAAATATATGAAGAAAAGGCTTTAACCATTTATAGACCACTTTAGAATTATGTTTAATATTAAACGGGAGATTGAACAGAATGATAAAATCAAAAATCAAAAACAACACAAATCCATTCAACCATTTCAAGCGCCATCTAAGTATCTCTACCACGTTAACAAGTTAAGCCGATCCATCATTCAATCCTAAGCAACTTATACCGCGATATACACTCAACCAACCCCACATCGTACTTGCATTGTTTCAGTGAATACAAAGACAAATAAATCAAATCCTCAATCGCGTAACAAATATATCGGTCGCCCCCCATAGCACCTCCTTACTAATCCCCCGCCCTACCCCCAGCGGTTGATGCTTAACATCAAATCACTACATAAAAGCAGACTTTTACAACTTGACACCGCATAAATGATGTCATTATTGTTATTGTCATTTAAACATCAGCCAGAGGAGACGAGCATAGTCCCAAGTCCCAGGGAATTTGACGTTTTCATCCCTTAAGCATGGAAGGAAGCAAGAACAATCTGTTCACCAGAGCGCCTGTTATGCACACTGCATTCAACATCAACATCTCTTCATTGACTGTGTATAGTGTATCATAGTATGCCACACAGGATACCGACAGAATACCACAGGATTGTCTATTCCAAGCACGCGTTAGCAATTTCTCATGAAACATGCACACCACACAGAATAAAAACAAAAAAAAAATTCCAGAAGAAGAAAAAGTCGCAGGCAAATCCTTTCCTTAATGGGCAATGAAACAAGGACTTTGAGAAAGTTTTTTTTTTTCTTGAAATTCTTGTTTTTTTTCTCTCTGTTCTTATGTCTGGGTTGGTGGTGAGGGTGGTGACAGCAATTTCGGTGACACACTTCACACTTGGTTTTGCAAAAGGAGACTAAACGCAACGGCCATGTTAAAAAGGAATTTATGTTGGAAATTGTCCTTACACACCTTACGAGAAGAAACGACTACCATTTGTTTACATTAGATGGAGACTCTTAGTTCAAATGAGACCTAATTAGCGTAGAAGTCATTATGGCATAAGGAAAAGCCTTCAATAGAATTTATGGACTTTCAATGATGAGGTATATATTGGACATAATTATAATCGAGTCATTAGGCTGTGCAATGTAAAAATAGATAATTTATTAAAAAGGAGTATCTCATAATGCTAAGTTTGGGAGAACATTATTTTTTACTACCATGTTAGGTTGAGGTTTTTTACATGTGGTGAGTTAGAACAAAAAATACTTCTCTTTAAACCGTTCACCAGCCATGTTTTCCAAAGTTCACATACCTGAAAAGAAGAGAAAAGATTCGTATAAGATATTTTGCAAAATAACTGTCAAATGTAAATAGTTTTATAACAAAAAGATACTCATTGTTTTTTAAGGAGATACATTTAATTTGAACAAATCGTGTAGGTGGAGTTAAATTAAAGGAGCTTTTTATGGAGATGCTGGTGAAGGTTATTTATGATTTATTTATGTACGTCGGTGTTCATATGACACAGAGTTTTGTGTATTTTTCATATGACAACTACGCAGTTTATAGCTATTACGGAAAATAGTACTAAAAGTGTGATTGTCTCATGTGAAAATTCTTTGTTGATTCAGGCTGTCATTTATCAGAAATCACCTTAGGCGATTCAACCCCAGGACGGAGTCCGTTGGTTTACCGTCTCATCGATGGGGCCATATGGGGTAAAAATGGAAGCTCTTTACATTCGTGTTTGAAAAATCACAAAAATTGTGGATATAAAGGCAGTTGTAAAGAATATAAAGAGTTGTATTTTTCTCATGTATAAAGTTCCTACAGAACTGATTTGCCTGAAAACCAAGTCTTGCATATTTTACTGACAGTATCCAGAAAAGCCACCTTTCGTGGCACTTATTTGAAATCTGACAAGCAAGATCAAATTCTAAGACCGTTTCAATCCTAGCATTTGTTGACATCTTTTTGGTTAACCTGACACTTAAAACCACTATGCCATCCAGGGTTTGATATGTTGCTTGCATTTTGTGCTAAAATGAGTTTGTATGTAGCGATGTGGATACCAAGTTTACTCCTATTGGCATGGTAGTTCAATGCCTCAAAACTTCTCTGTCAACTTTTGAAGATGTCAACGATAGTATAGGGTGTTAGATGAAACTATCTTCTATTCTTCATAATGATGACTAGCTGTTTGCAAAAAAAAGTACATTAGCTTTTTCGGCACAAAGATCGTTAGTTCCGAGTGACAACGATATCTTGTCAGAAATAAAATGAGAATTACCCTTGTAAATCGCTGGTTCTTCAGACTTTGAAGGCAATTGAGAAAATAAAGCCCTAACTCGAACTACTTCGGATACCATGACAATCACAGTTCGGTTTTACTAAATTTTGGACCGTATTTCAATAGAAAATTATCTACAACTTTCCGCGCTATAGACGACAAAAAAAATTCGGCAAGAAGTCTGGATCATGAAGAGCGATTAGGTGGGTTCATAACAATTTCCATCCAGTAAAAGCATGACCTGGGAATTTCTATTGGGAAATTTTGTTGAATAAACACATCACAGAATATTGAATATGAGTTGCAGGGTCATTTTGGTGGAAATCATGGTGTTCCATCCCGATTTGATAGCATCACCTAATGTAGCCACATCTAAATCGTTTAGCCAGATTTAGGGTCCAGTGTTTAAGTAGTTACTGCGTTCGACCTGGACATGTTTTTCGACTGCCCCACCTCCAACGAATGTCTGACACAAATAATAAAACTGCAATGAAAAACTTCTCAAGCCTGCTAGGAATTGACGTTAAATGAATAGAGGAGATAGGTTTTAGCGCCTATACTGTCCGTCAATGAGTTCTTTGTAATGTTTCGTCCTATTGATTTTCAAAGTTATAGAAGAACAATCAAATATTTGCCAAGTGATAAGAGATCCTATCATTAGCCTCTCCTAGCTCTTCCAATGAGGTAAAAGTGTGCCTCGTGGCTGAAGATGGTTTTCTGGTTTTGTAAAATCACCATTTACTTCTGTCTGTTAAAACAACCATTCGGCATAGATATTGTACAGTAGGCTTCAGCTTTTAAGTCAATTGAACCTTGTAAGCATGAATATTCAAATCTTTATTCAAAATTCGCATCAGTGATGTTCGTGAGATATTGAATTTTTGGGCACGACGACGAGTCGAGGTTGACGGCTTTTCTGCCACACAGCAATGATTTCCGAAGAACGAACTGGATGAGCATGCACATGTGTTTTCACAGACCCGGTTTGCTGAAATTTGCGCACAATTCTCCTGATTGTGGACACATTTGGTCAATTGTGCAGATCAAAAAAAATTTCTAACAGGCTTCAACAATCTTAACGCGTGTACCTTTCCATTGTTGAATTTGTGAAAAACTTAAACAAAGAAATTTCAAATTAAGTTGGCAAAAACTTTACGTTTACGTTTAGGTTTAACTCACAATTAACATCGTGCATTATGGTTGGACCACCATTTATATCTACATCTTGGTACAGATCATAAAGTTTGAAGTTTTATCTTCTTTTCCATTCGCCTTAAAAATTTGACGAAAACTTTTTCATTCGAAATTGCCTAATATTTATATATCGGCTTTCCTATTTATTGTCTAGCACTCGATGTCATAAGATAGAACTGGTTGGATTAGGGTCCGGTAGAGCAAGAATTTCGACTTTCGAGCAAGGAGTTTTGATTCAGTTTGCTTTGCTAAAGTAAACCATCATAGGTTCCAAAGGTTAAATCTCCGCGCCTTATTTAGTCAAATTTGGAACTATAGTCTCCCTATGTTTTTTTGTTAAATAAAAGTGCTGCCAAATCTTTTTTAACAAAAACATTTTACAGGGAAAATGTATCCATTCTTAAAAAAAGTCTCTAAAAGTCCGCAAAGCGAAATTAAGTGGGTTGCAGTTAAACGAGAAAAGTTCACAACATTTGCTTGTACCCTTATTTTGACATGCAATTAACCGAAGACTACATTTTCAAACGAGACAAATTTTGCCCTTTTTTGATATATTACATATTTGTCTCCCCTCTTCGACTTTCTTAGCTGTTTGATTTGCTATTTCGAAATTTACCAAGAATTGCATAAAATTCTAGTTTTGCTGAAAGGTAGTTTAGGTTAGCTTAGGTTATAGTGGTTGCACGCGATCCGAGTGCACACTTAGACCAGAAAAGGTCCGTTGTGGTACCAAGTGGATCTGTCCACTTTTTTTTATAATATTTCGAGCTAACTATAAAGCGGAGGAGGTTTATTTTAACATATTGTCAGAAATTTCATAAAAATCTAGTTTTGTCCACAGCTTATGTTCAAAGATACTTAAAGATTGCGTTTTCCTTGGCTATTCATACAAATGTGAACAATTGTGTAAAAAGCTTGTTTTGTGCATAGACGATGCAAAGATACACAACTCAAACAAAGACTTTATACTATAAGCATGTCACCTAAGGTGGTCTTTTAAAAGTAACCATCCTGCACAAAAAAATCTCTAAAATAACATTCACAACTCCTTTAAGTATACCTTCAAGGAATTTTGATATGCACAAGTTAAACGTCTCTCAAACGTCATCCAATGATTTATATGTCATGTCTTTCGTCTGATGTGATAATGCTTTGAAAGCATTTTGGAATGCTATCTTAATCCCAAGGAATCTGTCTAAGATTGAATAAACACATCACAGATTTCATTAGATCTAATTATTGCTGACATCATGCGCGCATTCCAGACACACTTTCCAAATGACAAATCCAAGCAAGATTTGTCATCACAAATGCCTGGTTTCTAAAACTCTAATTAAATTGCACTACATCTGGAGAAAGATTATAAGAATAAAAATTAAAATTACATTAGTGTCTGTCACCACAACTTTACTTCATATATGTAGAATATCCTCATCTGCTCGGGTAAAAAAATTAAAAATTCCTCATCTCGCTAGATAAGATACTAGAAATAAGTAAATATTCATACATTCATGCGATGTCATGCTAGTAGCACAAGGTCGTCATCATCATACACAAACAAACAAAGGATCTAAACAATTTTTCATGTAATTTGCGTCAATTGGCTTTGCACTCTCCACTCGGGTACAACAGAGACCCCGATATTTGGTCCACATCACCACCCACTCCACACGTCGAGCATAATAGCTGTGCGCATCTGAGTCTTCGCCAAGTCTATATTATTTGTCACATTTGGGTCGAATGTCAAGAGCAAGCGTTTTCTGGAACATTTTCGCCGAGATGTCGGTTGATCTGGCCGAGGAGAAAATTCGTCAAACTGCGTTGGCCATGAAGCTACGCGGCTACCCGACTGGACCGCGAACTGAGATTATGACACGATTATGAAATATTTTCCTGTCCTCTTCGCGTGGCTCAATTGGAAAATTAGATTCCCCATTGTCTTTGTGCACATCTGTGTGTACAAGTATCTGTCTATATGTATCTCGATTTTCTTACTTATTTACCCCAACATGTTGCACTGAATGAACTATACTGTCAGATGAGACAAAGTGCATTTTTTGTTGTGATTTGATTCAAGTGAGTAGCCGTAGTAGTCGACCGTTTTAACTAGAATGAGGGTGGAATGCATTCGACGTTCCGTATGACAATCAGCGATTTACATCTCAGATATCTGTGTGTGTTCGCGGTTTTAGTATCTTTTTAATTTCCGCTTGAGGGATATCAGAATTATTATCCCACCACTCGGAAACCTCAAGCAATGTAGCGGGAGACAGGCATACACCACTTGAATGCTAGGCTATTAGGCCAAACAGCTGCAGAGAGTTTTTTTTTTTCTTTTAAAGAATCGGTAACGATTCAATAAGCTAAACATAGACCTTGTGCTATCTAGCTCACAGATGGATCGGAAAGGATAAACATTACATGTCGCCGTTGTTCTGTATTTGCGATTTCATGATCAAGTTAATTTAGGGCAGTAACTAACTAACACAATCAATTGTCTCAGCTGCAGTCTGCTTGTTCAGTTGTTGTAGATACATTTGTATCTTGGGGTAGTCCAGTATTGGGTCAGTACTTTGTATGTAGTTGGCAGTATTAATTAAAAGTGGAGATTGTATATACCGTGTATGTGCATATACATTATACAATGTATGGTCGTTACTGTTTTCTTAAATTACAAGTCAATTTGCGGATATTCGAGCAACTTTGCTATTTTCCAGTGATATACGCACGTAGATACTCTTACTTTGTGTGCTCTCTAAGGTGTTGAATATTAAAAACAACTACTGGAGGACAAGGACGAACATAAGCCTCAAAACGCTATTGAATTTCTGGTCACCGATTACGGCTTTCTCCGATTGTGAGACTGAAGAATTTCTAATGCGAACACCAATGCATGCGACATTCCATACCTTATCAGGCACCGTGTTTATTACACTGGAGTCCGAAAACAAAACAAACAACTGACTCGGCTCTGAACAATTGTTAACAAGCTGAATAAGTCGATGGACTGCTGATGCCAATAAGTTAAACCCGGCGATCAAAACTGAAAAGCAGTCAGACATGGTGGACAACGTACTAAAACAGCGCAGTAAACAGATTCAAAAGCCATAAATTCAACGCTTTCGTAGAAAAGAAAGCGGTTGTCCTAAACATGGCTGAAGACACAATGTTATCAACCGAGGGAACATAGCTTTAAAGGAAGCAGAACTAGATTGGTCAAGGGAGTTTGACTGAATCAAAGAAGGTATGCTAATTGCCTTTAGCATTGAGTAGATCAAAACATAAGCCCACTGATGGGGGCTGCTTGCATCTCCATGACGGTTTTGGATAGCAGAGAAAAGTCAATAACAACATGGGCGCTGGAATCTAAAAGAGACAAAGCGAGATTGAGGATGAAAAGCCAATTGTCTTTCATCTCGACTGCGGCAACTCCAAAGAACTCTGGAGTACTCGTAGATGATGATCCGTCTAAGCCTGCGTAGGTTCCTTATGATTCTGCAAAGTAAAGTAAGGCCTAATACAACTTGGGCGCTAATATCTAAAAAAGACCGGGCTAGATTGACTGCCGCCAGTATGAAATGTCAATTACCTTATATCTCTACTATGGCTACACCAATGCCCTCGGGAGTTCTCACAGACGAAGATAGGTACGTCCAAATTGTTTAGGCCTCTTTACGATTCTGGAAAGTACAACTATTTCGGTGCTGACATCTAAAAGGGACCGGGTAAGATTGATTGCCGCGAGGATGAAATAACAATTGCCTTCCATTTCGATTATGACTCCCCTTGGGAGTTCAGATGAAGATACGTCCAAATCTGTGGGGTATTCGGAATGTTCTAAAACAGACCCATCCCCGAATCTAGGTAGAAAGCTAAAAATGTTAATACACGCTGACAAGGTTATAAGGGGGTTTCCTCTCGTGTAAACGTTGTCGAAAGCCTAAAGCAAATATAATGGTAATTCCAAATCTCTGGGGTCTCCTGACCTAGAACAACTTTGCGCTGAAGAGACTGGGTAAACTTGATTGCCGGTTAAAAAAAATGCCAATTGCATTTCATCTCGGTTATGGGCGGTCTTAGGTGATGTGGATTGCTCACAGATGATGATCCGCCCAAATATGTATGGGCCCCCGGATGTTCTTAAAACATGTAGGTAGGTAGTCCGACAAATTGAAGCTCAGAGACATGGTCAATAGTGTCGCAGTAGTCGACAAGTCTTACCGAAAACTAATGGAAATTAAGAATCCTGGATAGTGGCGTTATTCAGCATATTTCAAGAGTTTTAAAATCGTTGTGTATGTGATAACTATTAGTTGCTGGTGTGGTTAAAAAGTCAACGCATCCGCTTCGTGATCCAATGCTGACCTGCGCGTCGGCCAAACCCTCTTTGCTCACAGCGTAATGTTTATTTTTGCTGAGATCGTGGTTAAATGGATAACGCCGGAAACGTGATAGCCAACGACCTGGGGATTGCAACAGATCATAGTCAGGCACTCTATATGGTCCGTCCACCTCTCTGTAACCGTTCTCTGAGAATGCCAGCATGGGCTAGAATATGAAAAGAACCGAACTAAAAAAACGGCTACTCTTCTAAACTCGAAAGTGTTTTTGGAATTGACATTGTTTTTGAAAATCCAGAAGTTTGACAAAACAAGCAGTTTTGATGAAGTAACAAGAAGTCGTAGTTATTAAACAACCGCATTTTTTAATTAGGTACCAATATCTTAGAAACGGGTATTTCGAATTTCGTAAAAAATGCTCGTCTTTTAGTGATTTATTTCACCGGCTATTACTCATACCAATACTCACCATTTTAAGATGAAATTTTTTTCACAAGGCTCCCCTAGATATCGATGTAATTACAACATGATATCATATTGGAGTTGAGTTGATTACATGATATCATATCAGAACTAAAGTCAAAGTCAATACTACATTATAATTGCCCCTCTCTCTCTATTTTTTTATGAATTATGTACAATGTACGTATCATAACAACACATATTAGGAGTTGCCAATTATAAATCATAGCGGCAACCACTGAGAGCTAATTGAGGAAAAAATTGAGTTTTAAAACCCCGATTGACTTGTATAAGGAGATGTAATTAGTAGGTAATTTATAACCATCAGAGGTGTCATCATATACATATGCCATGAACTTACTCTTGGAATATTAATCTTGTCTAATGATTGCGTAGATATTTGTTTAACAATGAATTCGTGTAGTTTTCTTAATTTGTTTTTAAATACACATATGCATTCATTTATTATTAAACTGCGTGAACAAGACGTGTTCTGAATTCGTACAGGCCTAAATTTTACGTCACAGAAGAAAACACTAAGGTTTATGAAAAAAACATAAACATAGACGGCGCCACTGTTGGGTAACGCCTATAATATGTTAGAATATGCATTGCATAGTTATACTATTAACAGATGTACATTTCACACAGTGTTTCTTAATTTGTAAGTAATTTTGCAATGTATAATGCAATACAGTAGTTTCCAGTTATGTGCGGCCTGCTTAAGTGTGCTTCCCGCTTAATTCGGTTTGAAGTTAACCATTCTTGATATTTCACACGGAATATGTCAACTTTTCCCGCTTAAATGCACCTTGATTAGCTGAGGCTTTTCGTGGTTGTTTACGTTGACATATTTAGAGACTTTTAAAGTTTTTACATGCTTCATTTTTTAAATGCCCTTAACAAATTTAGCAAAAGTGAGCTACCTATAGATATAAATTGTTTCAATTGGAATACGATTTGGCAGCACTTGACTTTTAATAAAAGGGTATAAGAGGTGTGTCCATGTGTGGAAAACAAACGATAGCTCATAGACAATAGAGATAGTTGTCGAAGCCACATTTTAAAAGATAAACTACAAATTTCAAAACTAGCTAACTAACGTTTTGTAGCAAATCCCAAACGAGGATCAGTGGAAAAGCAGTGAATTGATCTGTTCTGCCGACAATGAAACAAACGGAAAAATGTTTAAGGAATCTGGTTTAAAAGATGATCCCCTATGATATTCTGTCAAATAGACAATTTGCAGAGTTTTTTGTTTACGGTATTATTTAACGAACTCCTGTTCTGACAGTTGAAATCAATTTGAACGATTATGCAATGATTTTGATTTTTTGCAAGAAGAAATTTGTCAGCAACAAAATTTAACTCTTTAATACTGTGAGTGCAACATTATTTTGTTCACACTGTTGTCCATTATAATTTTGACAACTAGTGCAAATGCTTCTTTTTGTGACATGAAATGCATCCATTTTGTTTGTTTAATGGCGTTTTTTTTTTTATCTGAAGACCGATTTTGACAGTTGTTGTGTTCCATTGGGCGAAAAAATTGATTTTTTTTTTGATCAGAGATCAATTTTGCAAATCTGAATTTTTCGGCAGATTTACCAATACCAATACAAATGATAACTGTCAGTTTGACAAGAGTGATTTTCATTTTGGTTTTTTACTTCGGTTGTGATGTAATGGACCTTATCTCTGGTAATGGATATAAACACAGAAAATAAAGTTATACGTGAACTATTAAATTGATTGAATGAATTAAATGAAGATAATTTCTGTATTTTCAAATGTTTGTTATGTTTTTAATGTTGGCAGCTACACCGACGCTAACTTCACAGACACGAAATGACACCAATACAATGACAAAAAAAATAAATCTGAATCGTGTTCCATTGACACTCAAAAAGATCAAATTTCAGATCAAAATCAAGATTTCCCAATGGAAAACGCCATAAGTAATATCAGAACTACAAAACTCGTTTTATGTTCCAGATCGATTTTAAAAAAATCATTATGAGCGACGAAGAAAATTTAGACTTGGGCGGCTTTTGACTTTGAGTGGCTTTAATTCAATCCAAAGCCTTTTTTATTTTTGGAAATTAAAAACGGATACTGTTAGTAACAATATTGAGCGAATACAACAAGGAAATTGTAATGTTCGATCATAATCTACGAATGAAAAAAATTGCGTGCACACCCTGGTGGCAATGTTTGTACTGAACCACTTAAATAAACATTTGTCAAATACTCACTTGTTGTTTTCTTTATTTTTTTCAAACAACTAAATTCCTCTCTAGGGTAAAATATTCTTTATTCTCAGCGAAAAAAAAAATACAATATTTCAGACGTCAATTGCTGCTCTCTCAAAACCGTCAAGTTTCTTTCGTTTTTGCTTACTTCCAATGTTCCAAAAAGTGCGTTTTGATTTTCGTTTTCATACAAAAATTAGACAGCTAGCTGAGCCATGACACAACTAAATAGATATTGTATTCGCATTTTTATTTCTATCTCGTTCTCCGCATGTACGTTATTGACGCTGATGGCATTATGCGTAAAAGCCATATCTGTAATAGTTACATCATGCAGCTGATTAGTATTATTTTTTAAAAAGAAACATAGAACATTTTTGGGTTACTTAAGTAAGCCT
This sequence comes from Rhingia campestris, assembly GCA_932526625.1. Classification (NCBI taxonomy): domain Eukaryota; kingdom Metazoa; phylum Arthropoda; class Insecta; order Diptera; family Syrphidae; genus Rhingia; species Rhingia campestris. The sequence goes on from OW052182.1 coordinate 82,928,243, forward strand.
CAGTTCTTGGTATTTCTGAGATCTTCAAAAAATCTGCAAGTGATTCCTCACATAAAAAATCGAGAACAGTTTCAATAAGCTGAGAACAAAATTTGCTGAAATTATCTCTTCAATCTTTCTGCTAAAAAGGCTGCAGAGCTGATTATTTTAGACGTTTCATGAGAGGAATTTATCATTATTGTGTAGTGTGCAGTAAGGAAACATACATTGACAGTTTAAGCTTCACTCGAATGATAAAGTGGTTTGCTTTCATTAAAAAATTCCAGCTGAGGCAGCGCAGGAAAATCTCTGAAGAATCCATTAGTGAAACACGCCTATTGAGAGTACTGAAGGAAATTTAAGTGAGAGTTTTGACAATACCTTCCGATTATAATAGTTCAACCCCATGATTTGAAATTGAAAAGCGTTTCAACTCGAAATAAACCTTACTTCTCAAAAGTGTTTATACCCTATCCCATAGGGGTATATTAGTTTTGATACTTAAGGCTGAACTTTAATAGAAGCTGGTTGCGGACGACCACTTCCGTAACTGTGCGAACACATGCAATTTGTATTGTAAGACCATAATAGCTTTTCGCTTCGATTCGTTCAGTTTTCGTTCGCTCTTTCTCTTTCTTTAGTTCTTTCACACACAAATTTTACATTTCACTTCAATAGCTGTTTACATTTAAATTTGTAAGTTCCTAAGCAACTAAATTTTGTTTTTATTGTTTGCAATTCCATTCTCAAAAGTCTATTATGGGCAACTTGAGTAATTGAGAGTACTGAAGAAAACTTAACTTAGAATTTTGACATTAGCTTCCGATTGCTTCCGTCTATTATAGTTCAACCTTTAGTTTGTAACATAGAGAAATAATTTTGCTACATATACCTCAAAGTATATGGATCGACTCAGAATCGATAGCTGATTCCGTCCGTCCATCCGTCTGTCCGTCCATCCGTCTGTCTGTCTGTTCGTCACCGATTTTTGGGCCTTAAATTTTGAGCTAGGATAATGAAATTTGGTATATAGGATCATCGTCCGTGCCACCAGAACAAGTGTAAAAATTTTTGAAATCCACCCACTGTCACGCCCCCTTTTTAGGAAAACGTAATTTTTGGCCAAACCGTAATGAATTTTAAAAAAGTGTCTGAGCAGCATATTTAGAGAGTGGTAATATCTATATTTCGTCAATATAAAGTTTTTTGCCAAGCCCACTTTTTGGGGGCGTTTTTTTTTTTTATAAAATAACGTTTTCGGGTCAAATTTTAAAATTTTCGAAAAAAGTTATGATGCACAATCATTGGTAGTATTAATGTGAACATTTCGTCAATAGACCATTTTAACCCACGCCTACTTTTTAGGGGCATTTTCTTACAAAAAAACATTTGTATGCCCTACCCCAAGCATATGCAATAGAAAACCGTTGTTTTTTGTCGAACCATAGAAGAATTTGATAAACCTTCTGAACATTATGTTGTGACAACGTCATTTACAATACTTTATGCTCATAAAGACCACATTTTGGGGATATTAATTTAAGGATGGGATGGGATAGGGTATTAAACGATCCGCACAGCGGATTGTAGTCTTCTCATATGTTTTTTTTACGTGATTGAAGAAAATTTAAATACAAATGGAAACTTTTGCATGATTTCCCCGGGCTAGTTTTTATACAGAACCTGAGATACAGTCATCCTTCAAAGTACCCACTTGTTTTGCATTGCAAAAAAATGTTATTTTCCAGTTTATCAGATTATTTTGCGTAGGGCCTAACTTTGACTGTATGTGCCAAATGTGCACTTCGGTATTCTTTCGCTGTCACCTGATAAAATGAAGAGGCGCCTTATCCCGGGCTTTCCTCTTTTTTGGTTCAAAAACAATTGTTTCGGTTTTCCTTAATGGTGTCTAATTTCAGCCACACTTTTGATGTCATCTGAAGTTGTAAATTTCATTTCGTCATACAACTTCACATTTCGAAACGCAGCGTTTAAGTGAAATGCAATCCATAAAATATAAAAAAACAGAACTTTTTGAGAATTGTCAAAATTTAGGTTTTTTAACCAATAAAAAAGGACTTAAGTGGGTTTTTTATTTAATTTGTTAAGCATATGACATCCCATTAGAGAATTAGGTAGTGTACTTTGCAATGGTAAACCATTATCCTAAATGGAACCCATTCTTAAAAATAGTAGCTGAGGCTTAATGTTGTAGATGCTTTTTGTTTGACAAATGTTCATCACTTTGTGGTTATTAATTGACTAACACCCAATTAACGATGTCACGACAATATTTATAAGCAGCTAGCTTCAACTTCCAAGTTAATGGGGATGTATGCTTGCAGATGCAGATAATTGTTAAATGTACTGCATGGAGTTGAAGGAATGCTGCATTTAATTGCTGGTAATGATTGCTGAAGGCGTGTATTGCAAATAGAGATTGACGGATTGTCATTCACTGCGGCAATTTTTGACAACAACGTACTGGACGTTGGACATACTGAATTAATCTGGTTAAATCGAATTTGTTTATTACTTTCATTATGGCTTTCCAAATGTGATACAATTTTGAAAACATGTTGGTTTAATTTTGACTTTTTTTAAGTAAAATTCGCCTTCTTTGTGTAGCAGCATTATTGTAAATATCAATGTTGATTTTAAACATTTGTGGCGTACACTTTGTTATTCAAATAACCACATAAAAAGAAGTAAGGAGGGTCAAATCTGGAAATTTGGGGTGCCGGTCAATTGTATGTTTTGATTCATTCGACTGTTTGGCCATATTCCAATCGACGTAGACGGCCTGTTGGAAATTTTCTTTGAGTCAATTGCTCTTGTACTGAAACACAGTCCTTAAAAACGCCTCGCAATGTGGTTCCAAAGACGCCGCCAAAATGCTGAGCGCTGTAACGATATGACACACGCGTGTTCTCGGCAACAATCTCTTACCGCTTGAACCAGTTCACTGGAACGTCTTGAGCATTGACGAACGTCATGCCGATGATCTCAAACTATTCCTTGTTAAACAAAATTCGTCACCAAAAAACGAATAGTGTTATCAGTGCTTGTTGTCCACGATATTTTCGACGATTGTTTCGGTGTCAAGTGCTTCATGGTTGGTCATGGTCAAGCCAATTGCTTTAGTAATTTCTACCAATCGACATAAATATGGAGCACCCTGCATACGACGTAAGGTCGTTGAATATTGTACAGTAAATTGAGCGCCTTCTTTGAGATTCCAACTCAAAACATGACAACAGTATTCTAGTACCGTTGGATTTACCTGTCCTTTTAAGGGAATGATGAGTTGGACTAATGTAAAACCTCTTTTATATCCAAACAACAGAGGTTTTATGTTGTAACCATGATACATCTGAATCATATGTGACACCTAGTAGATACATGGATTTCTCTGATGGAACTCTATTTAGATTTGGGGAACTGTAAATTTGTTTTTTCTTGACTAGGGTGAGGAATGCTGACAAGTTTTTTTCTTTTTTCCACGACAATTCTTTTAATCGCGGCCATACGTTTGCATGCAAAATTAAACTCAGGTTTAGATCGAGTTGAGATGAATAAAGCGGTTCCATTTGGACTGGCCTTGACAGAAAACATATTTGAAGCCCGATATGGGCCGTAAATGCCAGAAATTTCATTTGTTTCCATATGCAAGCAAACTTATTCTTCTGACAATTCTGAAAAGTACTCGCAGAATCCAAAACTTATACAAAAACATCCATATATTGTGTGAAAGCAGATTCTTGTTTCATCTCACCTATCGTTAGAATCGAGTTTGTTATTCTATTGGCATTCAGAATAAGTGTAGTCTCCAGTCTTACTAACAGAAAAGCAAAAAGTTTGAACCGATTTCAACTCGACTAATGAACTCAATGGGCCCATCTATCTTGGTTGAAATATCAGCTCGATATCGAAAGGACTATTCGATTTTTTTCATACAAAAAGAATAGCAAACGCATGTTAGCAGTAAAAATACAAATAATAATACAAATAAAAATAAAAATAATGGTGTCTTTCTTTTTCAGTTTTTCACATCCAGGGTCACGTCATGGAAATGAGTGAGTTTGACCGCAGTCTAGGGAAAAGTGTTTATAATCTGCATATATATGGAACTTCACCTTTCATTTGTCCACGAAAAAGTGAAAAATCTGGCATTAAATGACAATAAACCTATCTTAACCATTATTTTTATTTTTGTCATGAAGATTGGAACCTCCAGGATAACGCTGATTACGTCAAATTTGGGAAGCTTCTCCTGACAATTTTATATTTTTGAATGTTTTTTTATAATTTTGAATGTTTGTCAGACTGTTGTAACTTTCGGAATTTGAAGCAGCGACCGCTTATTAGTTCAATGCACTTGCTACCGCAGCTCCCACATAAGTGCTACTTCATGGATTTGATAAACGATATCACAACAAGATACAACAACGTTCACATAAGTATTTGGCATCAAAATGGCACACCTTTGCGGTATTAAAGCTTCGTCTCGTAAGAACAACTGAATAGTAAATGAAAAAAGTGTAAATATGACCCCAAAGCCTTATCGTCCAACCTGCGTTCATTTTGATTAGAGTGTTCGCTATTTTTTGTCACCATACATACCTATCTTCGCATTTTTTTCATCATTCCAACACACACTTCAACTCTACAACATAACTACTTTTAGATTCGTTAGTATGTCAGACAAAAAAAAAGCCTCTTATCACCGAGCACACACACTTTGTTGTCAAGGACAAAGATAAAGATAAAAAAAGCGTTCATTTCGTACGGGTTATTTTTAAATTTTCCAACATTTTTTAGCTAACTCAACTTTAAAACCTTCTGAACAACAAAATTCGTGCGTATATCTATTTGGTCACTCTGGATATTTCCTAGACAAATTTTAGTTGACGTCTTTAATTAAAAGATGCGTGCACGATAAAATGCCTGATAAATGAAATAAACTGCAATCGCCTTCAGCATTTATGTCACGATTCTCGGGTAAAGGTATCCGATAGATTGTATCGTCTTCCTGTTTCGAAAGGTAATAATAATTAAATGATTAACCACTTCCATTTCGCTTCTTTTTTTGCCGAATGAAGTACATAATAGGAGGATGGGCCGGCTAAACTAAACATGTATGCAATCGCTTCTTTAGTCGCCCATACACACTTTACTTGTATCTACAGCCGAAGGTTGTTAAGTTTTATTACCGTGAGGCGCTTAATGTTTGGTCTAAGCAAATATTCAAATAAATTATAATATACCGCCATTACACCGTAAATGCTGATGCGTCACATAGGTGGCGGCAAAAGTCTGGTTCGTTGTTTTTTTTATAAGAAAATCAAAAAAAAAAACATATGAGAAGGCTACAATCCACTGTGCGGATCGTTGAATACCCTATCCCATCCTATCTGTAAAACTAAAATCCCCAAAAAGTGGACATGGCTAAAAACACGATGTGGATAAAATAAAGAAAATGACATGGTGACAACAAATTGTTCAGACTGTTTACAAAAAACTTTGACGGTTCTACAAAAGACAAGGTTTTCTCCTGCATATGTTATGGGGTAGTGTGTAAAAATGGTTTTTATATAAAAACGCCCCCAAAAAGTGGGCGTGGGTTGAAATAGTCTATGGACGAAATGTTCATATTTATACTACTAATGATTCTGCATCAAAAGTTTTTTCGAAAATTTTAAAATTTGACCGAAAAACGTTTTTTATTAAAAACGCCCCCAAAAAGTGGGCGTGGCAAAAAACTTTATGTAAACGAAATACAGATATTCAGATTGTCTAAATATGTTGTTCAGAAAGTTTTTCAAAATTCCTTATGGTTTGGCCAAAAAATACGTTTTTCTAAAAAGGGGGCGTGGCAGTGGGCGGATTTCAAAAATTTTTACACTTGTTCTGCTGGGAGCAACAAAGAGCACGTGTACCGAATTTCATCCTTCTAGCTCAAAATTTAAGGCCCAAAAACTGGTGACGTACGGACGGACGGACGGACGGACGGACGGACAGACATGGCTAAATCGACTCAGCTATCGATTCTGAGTCGATCCATATACTTTGAGGTATATGTAGCTAAATTATTTCTCTATGTTACAAACTATGTATCAAAACTAATATACCCCTATGGGATAGGGTATAAAAAGTAATCGAAACTCATTTACATGTGTGGAGCAAATGGCAGACCAAAAAGACGAACGAGCTTAATAGAAAATGCATCGTCGTCATTAGTCATCAAGACGCAATTCTATATTTGGAGTTGATAGACAGCAGTTTGCTTTGAGTGTTTCAACTTGAGTGCCGGGAGAATACGAATGGATTGTGTGACACAAATTTGTCAAGGAATTGTTATAGTCAGATGTGACCTAATGACCAGTATCTACGGTCTGATGGAGATGGTTATTTGTGGACATTAAAACGACATTTATATATATGTCCGAAAGATTCCCTAGTAATGATGTTTAGAAAATCCTTAAATTTATGTTAATTTTTAGAGAAAGTAAAATGGCGGTTGTGGTTTTAAGGTTAGGCAATGTTATGATGGCTGCACGCGCAACTCGCGCACCACCTGGATCCCTCTTCTTTCATCAACTGCTTTAACTAAGTGAACTATTTTGAGCTTCCTATAAAGCGGAGTAAGTTCCATTTACTAGGTTGTCAAAGAAAAAGCTACCGAGGTAAAGTCTACCTTAGTCGAATGGTGCCAAAAATGAACAAAACAAAAACTGGAGGATGCTCTCCTCTTCCTCCTCATACAGTCGGTTTCTTAGGTAGTCCCTTATACTTAGAACCAGTCTTTTCGCGTGAAGGATAGAGATGTGATGTTTTTAGCATAATCAAACTGAGAGGGCGATTGTGGTTAAAATTTGGTCACCATTGCATATCATTTGACTAACTGGGTAAGGTTAGCTTTTATGGGTTGTTGGAGCTCTGATGTGGCGTCAAACTCGCATAGGCCTGCGTGGGCGACCCATTCCTTAAAATAACAAATGTTGATGTACGGATATAATGATACTTGAAATATGACGTGGTGCTCCGGGTGTCCGAAAGAGATAGTCACTCCAGACCGGTACTTTGCAAAAGCGGATGATCTGCACCATATCGTTGTTTGTCATATCCTGTAGATTGTATTAAAATACAATTTTTTGGCGCAACAGGCTCTTTTATACCCAGGGCTTAGCTTTTTTCACTACCATTCATGTGTGATCGTGTACTTATTGCACGATGGCGGGATCTCCTGTTTTAAGCGGAAAAATAGCTGAGCTGAGATAAGCTTTTCTTTATAAATGGATGATGACTTGTCAGATCATCAGGAGAGGAGGGCCGGTGAAAAATCATTTAGACATTGCTATGCACCGGCACCCAGAATAGTTGAGTATTAAAGTGGTTTTATATCTCGTAAAGAAGATAGTCGCCATTTGTGCGCTGCTTTGACGAGATATTTAACAGGGATTTGATTGCCACTTGGCTGTCACTGAAGATCTTCTTCGAGAATATCACGTTACACTTCATCCAGGACATGGTTTCTTTAGTTGCCAAGATTTCCACCTGCAATGCGCTACAATGATTAGAGAATGATATGCCTCGGCATCTCACTCTTTTTTAAAGCTCATGACATGAAGTGTATGTATCTTAGGGTGACATCATCTTACCATACCAGAACCATTTGTTGTAATTTCCAACATTGGCAGACCCCCATTTCAGACACTCAAAAATGAGTTTGTTAGTGCTGTGATCGGTGTTTTCTGCAATGTTTTGGTGATGTTGAATCTTTTAACCTGACAGGGTTTTTAATGTACCTAAGATAACGAGGTTCTTCGTCTTACAGCTGCACAAGGTGCGGTTATTATATAGGGCTCGCGGTGGGGGTGGTTCTAAAAGGTCCACCAGTATATATCGGACCAGATTTTACCAAAGTTTTACTTCACTTGGCTTCTGCTGCAGGTGTCATCCCTGAGGAGGTGGAAAGTTGTTTTTGGAGAGTCAATTTCCGGGTTCGAAAGTAGAGGAGAAGAAATAGTCCACCTGAAGAGTGATCCGCATTGAAGAGGTAGATCAAAATCCATATTCAGCGATGGTCTTACCAAGCATTTCTATTTGGGTAAGATTTCTGTCATATGAAGGTAGGTATTAGCAAAGATTATAGAACTACATAGAGTACGCATCACAGCTAAAATGTTTGTAGCCGTTTCAGACGCGGGCAGTAAGTGCGAAGGAGAATTTTCGTCTTTCGTTATGAGTCGGCTATGCTCGTCTTTAATGCTGGGGTACCAATGTGAACACTGTGGGTATCAATATCAGTACCCCTCATAGTAAATATTCATTGTATGAGATGCGTGCTCTATGTTGTTATACTCTTTGGTATTAGGCATTTCTAGAACCATTTATACAACTGCGTATTTTCGACTTCTATACCCTTTCGTAAGATTATTTAAGAAAGCATACTAAAAATCCAGCTGTCGCCTATTTATTTCAGCAGAAATAAACAAAAGTTAATCAAAGCGTTTGCTGTGACGAAAACGTCCGTCTATTTCGTCATACATGCATTCCCCGGCATCTCCCTTCATCCCAATTAATTAACTCGTAAAAACACTCTACAGGCCATCTATTTAAATTGACAGACCCATTCAGCTTATCTGCCCTTGTCCCATTGATTGACCGCTGAATAATGAAATTTAAATATTTACAACAAAAGATATTATATCATTTTCATAAATATTAATAATCAATAAGACAACAAATTAACTTCACCTAAGCGTAAGACTATTAATTAAGAAATCGACCGACTGGTTTTTTTTTTAAACATAACATCGGTTGCTGTCAGAACGTTGAAAGCGCCATGGCATTTCCATACACGCATAATCGTTTTTATTTTCCGACAATCCATTAGTCACAATGGTGGTTAGGATGTACAGCAGATTGTGAAATACAAATACCAACGACTACAGTAGCACTGAAGATTCATCAAGTATTAACTCAGCCCAACCTAAGTCGAACCCACGTAGGTGTTTGATCTTGCTTACCTGGTACTTTAAGCAGATGCTCGCCTGCCCAGAAAGATTGATAGATCTAATATGTTTTGTAACGACGACCATAATTGGACATATTAATGTTAAGTTATTCATACGAATTAGAAGTTGTTGAAAAAGATAAATTTAACGATTTGTTTTGATCTCATTTTGATAGCCGCTTGACATTTGTAACACTCTAAACTATAACAGCTTCCGGTATGGAAAGAAAAAAAAAAACAAATAAAATGTTTTTACGACATTTTCGACAGTGGTATGACATGTTTTCCATTCGTAAATACTATTAATATAGGTATGGTGTGCAAAGAGATACACTTCATGTCATGGTCATATGCCGGTAGATCACTTTAATTCAGGATTCGTAGAAAAATTGTTGGATAGTAAAATTTTTCTTCATTTCATTGTCGAAATGTTGTATCTATGGATATGTAAATTGATCCGATTTGAATTAACTCAATACTTTTAGGAAGAACAATTTTGCTGTACCAAATTAAAAATTAATTAACACAATAAAAAAAATTTAAGCTGGCCAATTCGCAATAAAATGAGAACCTGTTGTGGGTTAGTGTATGCTTACTAACATAAAATTATACTCAGATTTAAATCTCCTTAAACATAAAATCGATCGAAATATACATATCTATGCAGGTGATATTAATCCACCTGACAGAAGTATCAGTTCTTATACATAAGGATGTATAAACCGAAGAAGTAGGTTTCGTGGGTGTAGTAGTAAAGTTCGTTAAAGATTGCAAATTTAATTCAGTTTACAATAATTCTTAGAAAAAAAATCGGTGGATACAAAAAAATGATTAGCTCTAGCATAGAATATGATTCTTTCAGGTTTAATAGGGCACAAGAAATCATTTTCGAGGATGCTCCACATGAGGTAATACTTATATTGAAATATTATTTTTCGAACTTAAACAAATACCAAAGAACAGTTCGATGAACTTATTAACACTTAGTTCCAAATATGATAGCAGATATATAGAAGCAGATACCTCCAGGAAAAATGTCGCCACTATACCCAAACCCAATATCTTCTGTTTCTATCTCTTTCTTTATTTTTTCTTTGCATCGCGGAGGTATAAAAACAAACAAATTTTTGAGAATAACTTTCTTATGACCATTCATGTGTGCGGGTGTATTTCTTGCACGATGGCGGGACCTCCTGTTTTATGCCGACTCCGAACGGCGAAGTTGGGATAAGCTCTTCTTGGCCATTGATACTACTCGGTAGATTTAAAATGATCTACTTAGCCTCACATTACCATTTTGATATTGCCAAACTGTTATGGTTTAAGCTGCACTTCTACTTCCACTTACGTGGCGCTAAAGCCTGGAATCAGCCTGGGGCTTACAAATATGCCTCTTCAATTAGTACGGTTCCTAGCTAATTGCATAAAAGTTGGTTAAAGTCAGTCGTTGCACTTATAGTTGGTTGAAGTCAGTTTCTATAACTGTGCGCCACTCTTAATCGAGGTCTTTCACTACTATGTCTGACGTTTGGATGGGAATCAAAGCTCTGCGGAGTATTGGCATCCATTCGCTATAGGTGTTATACACATCTCAAGCTTTCCATGCGAAGCCATTTAACCTGTTATATGGTAGAAGATACATATAAGGTAATTTCAATAAATCTGTGGTCAAAATGTCAAAGTGGGTAAACCAAGTTGTAAGCATTATAATGGCTTTCAGGATAGTCACTGATCTTATTCAGTGAGTGGCAGTGGAGTGGTTAATTTTTTTATATACAGCGAAGCCGCGTCAATATGTAAGTTAAATAAGAACCAACAGCATATATTCGGTGTACCTAGTTCATTTAGGAATTTAAAAGCTTAAGGGATAGGTAAAAGGAGCCTTTCTGCTAAACTTGCCACCCATCATCCTTAAGTTACAAAGCCAGTCCGGCCACACTAACAGAAAGTAATAGCGGCGAAGGCTAGTCCGCTCATCGGTGGGGTATGGGAACTTGCCACTAGTCCTTAATGAAGGTTTACTGAAATCATTAGAACCATATTCATGAATCCAAACAATAAACCGGAAATCTTAATATAATCGATAGTGCGAGTAAGATGGAAAGATTGATCCATGGTGTTTTCTGCTTGAACTGATCCATCTCTAGCTAAAACGAAATCCTACGCAATCGCGAAGCTATATTTACGATGACCCAACATTTGTTCTAATGTATAGATATAGCTCTTCCAATTTCGCCTCCTCAAAACATTAGAATCCCAAATACAATCTTTGGTTTAGGTTTTTAGTTGGTTCATATATGCGACCAAATAAACTAAATCGAAAATCAAATGATTGAATTTGAAAAGGTAAACATGTAGGAGCTGGCTAATGTAGATGTCACGTCACTGGTGAATGGTTGCACTTTGGTTCCAAGTCCCTGAGCTGCACTGAGTTTTTCAGCACCATTGATGCAATGTTCTATCAACAAAAGAATGGAATTTGTATAGGGCTTTGATCGTGCTCTACGATCATCGTGTCACGACGCCATTTTGCTGATTTGATTCATTTTAACACTGAGAACGTTCAATTAATCTAAATTTCCAAGTCATTCCGATGATCGACATCAGACATGAAATTACAGAACTGTCCAAAACAGTTATTGATCAAACTATTGGCGTTACATTTTACACTATTGCTTCGTTGATCGTTTTTGTTTTAATTACATGATTCAATCCAACAACCCCAGAACTCTATAAAACCTGTGCAAACCATTTGCATAATCTTTTTCGAGAACATTCAAACTATTGACATTTTTTCATTATTAGTTTCTATTTTTATTTAAGTTTTAAACTTTGTAAGATTTAACATTTAAAAATAATGAGATTAATTAATTAATCAATGTTGAATAGATTTTTTTTGTGTTCCGATTTCGGCGTTATATCAAATCCGACTTTATAAAATTCGGACCAAAAAAAGCGAAGTTTCAAAATGTTTTTATATTTTCTTAAATTTTTAACTTTTTCCTATATGAGATCTAATAAGCCTAAAGAATATTTTTATTGCAGACTAAACGTTTTTGGTGATATCGAACACTATTTCCTTTTAAGTCCAATTTTATAAAATTTGGATCAAAGAAAAGGAAATGCATAATATTCTTATATTTCATAAATGTAAACATATATTTTTTTCAAAATATTCCTATTTTTGCAAGCCTTCAAATAGTTTTATAATAATGCTGCACGTTTTTTTGTGATTCATAAGACGGCGTTGTTTTAGATCCGATTTTTTTTATAAAATTTGGACGAAATGAAAGATGAAGGTGGAGAATAGTTTTGTTTTTTTTTTCAAGTAAAGCTTTTTCAAAGAATGCAATCAAATTTTCCTAGCCTTCAGATATTTTTATTACAGGATTTAAGTTTATTTGTGACACCGATTACAACGTTATTTCAAATCCTATTTTTAAGAAATTTGGACCAAATTAAAGCGAAATTCCATATAAATGCAAAATATTTTAATGTATCATACATTTTAACGTTTTTTTTAGAATGCGATCAATTTTTGCAAAATATTCCTTGTATTTGTAAGTTTTCAAAAATGTTTATAATAAAAAAAAATAAAACGTTTTCTGTGATACCAATCAAGACATTATTTCAGATTCGATTTTTAATGAAATGTAGAAAAAATAAGATAGGAAGGTCTTTTAAAGTACATAATGATTCTATATTTCGCAAGTTTACCTTTATACTAGAATGCATTCAAATTTAGCAAATTTTTAGATATTTTTTTAACAGGCTTTAGGTTTTTTCTGATACAGATTATTGCGTTTTTTCAAATCCGATTATTATAAAATGTAGATTTAATGAAAGAATAGATATATTTTCGTCGCAGAGTGTACCACCAATATAGGCAAACAACAACACATCAATAATGTCGAATAAAGTATCACTAGTTCAGTACGCAAAGTAAACGCTGCGCTGCGGAGGCCATGTGTCAGTATTGCACAAATCATTAATCTATGCCACCCAAGTCAAGATTGTGGTGTCAGGTTAGCCACAAAGAGTTGCGTCTTAAAAGCCTTCTCATTTGTCGAGGAAAATTGAAAACAGCGATAGAGTGGGCTAATTTGTCATGCTAATGATCGTTTGGATAGTTTCTTCTTTTAATATTTCAAGATGTACCTTAGGCATGAGAGGGATTTTATGTAGGTATGTGCCAAAAATAAAATGGAAAGTTGTTGTGCGGAGTATTATATTTGGTCAGAACTTAAAGGAGGTTAGTTGTGGCTACTTAACGTGCGTAAAATAATTGACGAATGCAATTGCAAGATACTATAAACAATCTGGTAACATTTTAATTAACCACCAACTGAGATAATGATATGATCATGTCATGATCGATTAGATGTGGAGTTTAAAAATTGAACATGAGGTAGTTTGTTCGCACCTTTGACATTTCAAAGTTGAAAGTTGTTATACACCGAAATGTATCTATTTAAAATGAAGCTCTGTGAATTTTTAAAGGCATTCGCTCAATTTAATTAATTATCGCAACCACAGCGGGATAGAATTAGCATGAGTTTTAACGTACTCCAATCACCTTTCAGGCTATTAATCACTGTGTGTATTATTATTACATGCCTTATGTAAATATAGGCTCATGATCGTGTCAAGATCGCTTAAATGTTATTTTTTTAGTGTTTGATGATTAGAACTTGATCTTTAAATATTATTGGTTTATATAAGATAACAGCCGTCCCTTAACTGGGCTATTTTCTGAATCATGATCGTGATCTACAAAGTACTAATTGATCAGAGTTGCTTAATTTTCCACGCTGATCAATATTGCTCATGATGTAAATTAAATAAAAGCATATTATTAAAAGGTTTTGATATATTTTAAAGATGTCATATCAAGGCTGGTAAGTATAATATCAATTTACAACTCAGTGAGCAAAATGCCTTAGAGTTGTCATGATCGTTTGAGTATGATTTTGAAATGGTTTTCAGTATTCCAAAGTACTTATTTTCATCATTGTAATCTTGTCTATACGTCTACGTAAAGATGCAATCAAAACCAGCGATATGTTGAAGAACTAACTGTGATTCAAGTAACAACAATAAAATATGTAAAAAGTGTGATATATGTACAATGTACATATTATTTGACCTTTCTGTGAATGTAAATAAACATATTATTCTATCACTCTTTGGGAATTCACTGCCACTGCGACAAGGTATGCGCATGTAATGTGAAATACATCGGATATTCTAAAGACTTTAGAATTTCTAGCAGATATGTTGGTAAATGTGAAAGATAATTTGTGAAAATAAGTTGTTTTTCGGTCACTGTGATCGGGCATTCATACTGACATACAGCCATTTTTTTAGATGTGCTTATAAGTGGTCGTTATTTTCATCACCGCGATTTTTATATCACGACTGCAAATAAGCAATCACCAGTTGCGATTAGTTCAATGTACTACCTGTGAATCCAGAAATAATAGAGGACGTTACTTGCTAAATATTGCTGTGAAGAAGTGTAGTAATTCAATGCAGTAATTCAATAATATGTGGTGATTCACTGTCACTGAGATTAGACAGTGCATGTGACATAAAATACATTTGATTCTAATAACAGCTGGAATACGAGGGCATTCCTACCATCGAGAATAAGAAACCTTTAAGTTTATTTAAATGCATACATCTCCTAAAAATGATTGATCTTGATTGATATTTTAATCACCGTTCAAAAATTGCATATTTTAGCTTACTGGCAAAATTTTGACCAAATAGAATGTTCATATCGCATATCGTGATCGTGTAAGTAAATATTATTGAACCTAGAAATTCTGTTGAAGATGTAATTGAGGACAGAATTTTATTTAATTTTAATTTATTTTTCCAAAGTGTATCTAATTGTTACAAAAGGTATCCATTTATTCCAAATGGTATCTATTTAATTCAAAAGGTTATTTATTTATACTAAAAGGTACCCATTTATTCCGAAAAATATCTGTTTGTGATATAATTCTGCGACAATTAATGTTTTTCATTTTTTAAATCATTTAAGACGTCTACTTTAATTGATTACCAGAAGCGCACCGTTATATTGAATCGAGATGAATTTTATAACTAATCGGGATAGCCGTTATACACTTCCAAAACTTCTTCAGATAGGTACATCTCAAAAAATGTATATAAACTCTAGAAGTGTCCTTCACCAAGCCAATTTAAATCGTGCACCTAAGATCATATCTGTAAACGACATTCGTACAAACACCTAAAGAGTCAGAATTCAAATAGGCTTTGTTAAAATCGTGTCATGCTATTGAGTGCTATTTTACTAATAAAAGAAATCACTACTAACTGCGACAACTCTTAATCATTGCTCTACTTAAAAAAAAAGTTAAGTATCGTCTAACTCACTCGCAAAATGCAAATGTCATCTCGTTCAGACGTGGACGTTTGTGATCTTAACCTTGTATCTATGTTGAATTCTCCCAGTCGTGGCAAGCAGCATTGAACTCTCATCTTTGTGCATCAACAAAAAAAATCACAACCACTGAATCAATACGCGCTACCCTCGTCTTGAGTTAAAAGATACATTCTCCATTTGTATATGTCCTACTAACACGATTTTTGTACCGAAAGGTTGCCACTGGTGCGGTGCGGTGCAATAGCCCCTTTTTATCTTCCACTAACCGTGTGCAACATAAATTTAGATCTTGAGTCACAATGCTCACTAATTGTGTTCTGCGTTCGTTTTGAGATACATTTTCTTATTTTCATGCGATTTTTTTCATCACTCCATAAACAGACTGTCAAGTGGTGATGCTTGACAGTACATATTTCTCACACCCGCGGTTGCCTCCTAATTACAGTTGATTTTTCTTTTTTTATCGTCCTCTCTTTAAACTCGTATTTTTGTAGATTTTGTTTTAGTTTAGATGGGTTATAGCTATATGCACAGATACAAAGGCTATGTTGATGTTGAAGGGGTAAGGACTTTCAGCAAACTGTCACTCTGACGATGTGATGACTACTACCTTGGTGCAGTTATGTCCCTTATTGTGCGTCATCTCCCAACAGTCTTAGAGACAAGGGCTGTCATTTAGTGGAATATTCAAGGCTTCCAGCAGCAAGTACACTACTACGAGTACAACAATGAGTGTGAGAGCCGAATAGAGTAATAGAAGCCTTAAGGTATTTTCTACCCCCATGAATAGATAGAACACAGGTTTGTTTCTACTTTGGTTTAAAGAGGTTCTTGTCTAGTTATACTTGAACTCTTACCAACTTGTAGAAGAACAGAACACAAAAACACTTATGGGCACACTCTCAGCGAAATACAGCCTCTATGCCTATATGCATTAGTAAACTAAACAACAATTAAAATATTAAGATGATTTGTTAAAAAAAATCTAACTTTACAGTTTATAAACTTTTTGAACTTAACCGGCCACCAATCTCAATTGCCTTGCCCAAAGAACCAACTTAATATGCCCAAACTATACGCATATAGCTGTATGTATGTGAGTTCAGCAAAACCAAACCGAGAAAGAGGAAAAAATCTTAAAAATAAGTGGCAAAATGTTCAATAACGTGACCAGAATATCGTTGTGCTATACATCGGAACTATTAGATACTTTACCAGTTTACATGCTCGGTGCATCGCTGGGTCGAAGAGTTTTACTTCCTTGTGTGTTAGGTGGTGAAGAGGGCGCAACTCATCACATTATTATATTCGACAGCATAAAGTATCTAAAAATTTGCAAGGCAAGTATCTACATCATAATACGTGTGTTTTCTTTTATATGGTAGATGAGTATAGCAACGGAAGGGTAGCCTGATAATGGGATCAAATCAGACCAACATAATAATGACTTTTAGAATATCAGGTTTTGGGGCACAAGGAATGTGTAGAGATGATTTGTTAAGCCCTTCTCTTCTTTTGCTTGGTATAATAATAATGAAATGATCCCACTAATTTTAATGTATAGATACCTCCGACTATAGGTATCTACATGCCTTTCATTGTAACTTTTTGGAGTATTTTTGAAAGAGGTGCAATGACAAATTCAAAAGCTCTTAGAAATCAATCAAGTTAGCTTATCCTTGAAAGGATTTTATATTTTTTTAAGCTCAATATTAGTAAAACCGTAGATGGATGCATTTTTTTTTGCATGGACTGTCAATGCCTAATATGATCATTAATCCATACCACTTATCGACTTGAAGGTTATCTAAGCTTAATAGCAATTAAAAACGATTTAAATTTTTTGTTAAATATCACTTTACACCGAAGCCATGTTTTAAGGACAAATTGTCTCAAGAAGTACACCAGTTCCCCACGAGTAGTGTAATGTGCTCACCGGTAATAAATCACGTGGAACTATTGTTCCTACACGATAGCGGATGATGTGGGTGCTTCTATGGTACTAGTTGGCTAATGTAGGTCAAGAAGGAAGCAACAATCTAAGGATGCCCCAGAGTATATGAAAAAGGATGAGGAATATCATACCAGAAATGGCACTATCGACAAGAGACAGAATCTGGCTTATGCGAAAAGGGTATTCATAGGAAAAAATCTCACTCTTATACCAGCAATTGATGATGCATGAGCGAAGAAATAAACCTGCCAGCAAAGTTTAAATCAGAGACATATATCGAAGAGATTGTCAAAGGATATCTCTGATTCCTGTCCATATATTTCGCATTGAATAGGCCTTCAATGGAAGCGGCAAGAGCAACACCGCTGGTGAAGTATCGAATGCCTGCATTCAAGAGGAGAGTTACAGACTTAAGCAGGAGATCTTCTTAATGAAGTCCTTTATGTAAACTCAGATTTGGTAGGCTAAAAGCCCACATTTGGAGACGAAATCTGTTGAGACCTCTGAGAAAACCAGAAATGTAAATGCCGTCCGCTTTAATTCAGTTGAAGAGTACTACTCAGAACGTGGACTCATTTTCCCCTACGACGAGAAAAGAAATGATGGTAAGGACGGTTCTTTTCTTGCGCCGAATTTTGTGCAAAAATCGTCTTGGGAGCGTTCGGAGGGCGTTGATTTTGAATGCGCTATTGCAGAGCTAGTCATATATTGCACACTTAATACTCAAACGTATATATTAGAGAGTGGGATATAAAAAAGACAAAAAAGTGTCTTCTGAAGTTCATAAAATGATCCTATCTTACCATGAATATGGTTGAAATACTGCCGTTTTTATGGTCAGCAGACATGATGTGATCGACCAAAAAACCCTTAGAAATATTTTAATTAGTATATGTAGTTACTGGATAATTCTCTTAGAAATATGACTTTTGGGTCGCCGATACTTTAAATCCTAGATCGGCTGCAAAGGCACATCGGATACATCCGAGGTAACCAAACTAGGCTTTATGAAATTAGAAATGATGGTAGTAGATGTAGGACAGGGAATGATTCAATTCCCGTAGTAAAGGTTTTTCATTGCCCTACCTCTTTTGAAAGTAAGACAAACAATTAAGAGCACACATCTTTCAGGAAATATTTTTCACGCATATAGTAGCCTAGCTACGCACTTACAAAAGTCTGCGTGTAAGAAATTGGGGCATACAAATTATGGATGCAATTGTAAGAGCCAGTACGTCATGCAAAACAAAGCTAAAAGAAACTTTATATCAGCCCAGGTCCTTTATACAAGTTAGACTTTAAATAGTGTTTTCATGCTAGGAGATTAGGCTCATGCACTAAATATACCCTTTCCAAAGACGAGCGACCCGGCTCTTTTACATTCGATTTGTATCTTTCTCTCATAAAATACTTGTGAGAGATCTAAGAAGATATTGTAGCAAAAACTTGGTAAGGCTGGTGAAGAATAAAATCGCATCACTTAAGGGCTTTAGCTTCTTGCGATACATTATAGAAATTACTATAAGTCCCTAGAGTGTAATCACAAAAGTTATTGGGCTTACTCTGAGTTAACACTTGTTTATCGATTTATTCTTGAAACTAGTAAAAAATGGCCGCGAAGGAATTATCAATTACGAAACAATTTCGCTCAAAGAAGATTTACGAGCGGTATTCACAAAAAGGTTGCGGTGATACAGAGCTATCATGTATCATATCAAAGTCGATGCATTATCGCGGTCTTTACAAAAAGTTTTTTTCAATTACTTTACATTCGTTTTTTACGTCGACTTTGTACGAACAAAAGATAGGATCACAAACAGGCTCAAATGGATTTAGTTTGTTCATATCCGTATCGTTTGTCGATCTTAACCTTAACTATAATGTCCACACACATCCCGTAAATACCCAAAAGGGCTTAATTTATTCACATGTGTTCCTTACGTCAGCCTGAAGCGAATTACAATAGTGGAGATCACTAACAGGACCAAAGGATTCAGTTCATTCACATCCTTTGACTAAAATTTAAAGGTGAACAACACATTCAAGTCCAATGGCCTTATTGAATTCATATCCGTTACGTACGTCGACCTTAGCGAGCTACAATAGTGAACGTTGCACACAGGCCCAAATATCACGCAGATATACTTCATCAAAATGACGTTTCATTTATTGAATTTAATTGAAATAACAACCTCGTAAGTATACTTCACCGCAATTGATATACTAATGACCTTTACATCCGTTTGGTACATCAAGCTGAATGGAACTATAAATAGTACCAAATAAGGCTCCTTCGATACGATATCAAAATTTCACCTAATTCGCACAATCTTATCCTAATAATTACCACGTGAACATATCCTCACCCAGACTTAGCTCGTCTACATCCCTGTTGTACGTCGCGTCCTTTAAAAACCATTTACTTCTAGCAAAACACGCCTCTAATTAAGGATGAAATTTTAGATACAACTATTGTTGTCTTCTGAAAATCAATCCAATTGATAATGGCTGAAAAATTTTACGACTATGTTTTAAAAATTTTAAAGGATTTTAAAAATAACGGTAAACTCCAAAGCCCCTTGTTCATTTAAATATCGAATTTCCATAACCAATTATTTGTGGAAAAACACGTACAAGTCGTATCTTCGTTTACAAAATATCTCTAACCAACTTCACCTAGCCCTCCTCCATCCAACGAATTCTATTTAAAGGTTAATATTTCCAACCTTATATCCTTTTACACAGGATCATCATAGGTAAAAATAATAACACAACAAACTCAATCATGTATACAAAAACAAGAAAGTTCTTGGAATCCTTAAAAAAAAAGTTGACGAACTTATTCGTCGCTGTATGCAACATGTGTACTCAGGTATTATGAAATATGAGTGCATCTGTGCGCTAGTATCTATGTTTGTATGCGTTTGTGTACTTTTATAATTGAAAACTTTTAGGAATTCTTCTGCTTTAGAGAACGTTTAAGATTACTCCCAGGGAGCGCATCGCAGCTAATTTGTTTAGACAAATTGCACTACATGCGAGTGTAGATACAATATAGGAATAGGAATGATGGGCGTTGGCGATTGGGTCAAGGCTTCTGTGTGTTCTCAGATTTTATTTTAATTGACTGACATAATTTTATTAATGAGAACAATTGATAGGAAAGAGCAGATACAGCCCCAAACGGATGCTCGTTCGTTGTGACAAAGTTTATTTTTATGTGTGCAGTGATTTCGATTGCACGAAGTACACTCGTATGGTATGGTGGGGACGATGTCAAGATGTTATCTCATAATTATTGTCAATGTGCGATGACCTGAAAATATATATATTTTTTAATTTGTATATAACTGGAGATTAAAGATGCGAGCTTGGAAATCTATTGATTTGGGAGCGAATTTGTTTTTCATCTGTCTGGTTTGAGATTCATTGCAACTTTGTTGGTTTTATATGTTGCAAGGCAAGTATCTACATCATAATACGTGTGTTTTCTTCTATATGGTAGATGAGTATAGCAACGGAAGGGTACGCCTGATGATGGGATCAAATCAGTCCAACATAATAATGACTTTTAGAATATCAGGTTTTGGGGCACAAGGAATGTGTAGAGATGATTTGATAAGCCCTTCTCTTCTTTTGCTTGGTATAATAATAATGAAAAGATCCCACTAATTTTGTTATTTAGTCTGAGGTATCTTCATGCCTTAAATTGTAACTTTTTGGAGTATTTTTGAAAGAGGTGCCATGACATGAGAACAGGTTTAGAAAATATTGATGTACAATCAGCGCGATATTCATCATCTCTAATTACTTCCACAGTATACGTAGCATAGGGAAGTATTGTAATGGCGCGAAAATTCAAAAAATTTGGTCATGTGGACTGTTAAAAGCATTAGAAGACCATGCTAAATAAGACCCCGAGGTGAGGATTGTTTTTGTCAAAACTAAATCGCCAAGTGGTTGAAAATTCAATAAACGTTCATCTAATTCATCAATTTAATTATTTTAAATACTCACTTTGACATCTTTTTTGTTTGGAAATAACACGAAATATGTTTTTCAACAACAGACACGTTGGAGTTTCAGACACGGAAATGACATACTGGTGAATGTGGCATTCAAGGCTGGAGACTATGTCAACAGCTTTGACAGCATCAGTGATGATTTGGGCAGCACCATCAGGACATCAGATCACAGTTAACCTGGATACTCATTCAAAGCTATAATAATCGTTAATGATAGTGAAGGAGACTTTCTGTGTACCTACGTAGGGGTGCAATTCGTACACATGTGCACACACACAATATAAAACCTAGCTAGTCTCCTACACTATCTTCAACGATAATAATCGTTTTAAAACATACGCAATGTGTACCCTTGGGATAGTGATGGTTGCAAAAACAATGTTCATCAAGCCTTCATAGATGATAACATTTTGTTGATGACCTTGGCCAAGGTATCCAAATAATTGATGGCGCAACCTTAAACTATCGTTGATGAACCGTAAGCTTGTGTCAACTCCGCAAACGAACATTGGTGCATCAGCTAATCAGCTAATGCCTCGAAGATAGTAAAGTCGGCGGTGGAATCTACAATGCACTTAATGACAGCGTCAGCTGTGGCACATTTGATATCCGCGTTTAATAAAGAAGGTGATCTTTCGTCGTTTGACAACCATGAAGTCCCCTTTCGCGGAGTCGAAATGGGAGGTTTGTTAACAGCGAAAACGCTGACACCCTGGCACCATTAAAGATAGTAGACCGAAGGACCAAGCTGTTATCAAAATTTGGCTTTCTGGCTACCAGCCACCATTTTTGTTTTGTTTATGTCACCTATGGTGTAGCTAAGGTGAAGTCTATCTGTAATATTATGATTGATTGTAAGTTTGCACGAGGAACATAATGGCGTAGAAGGGAGGATTGAATTGGGGTGTGAAAATGAATAATTCGCGTGAATTTGTAAGTGGAACAGCTGGTCATAAGCCATAATAGCCTTATGACGATTTATCATCAAATATGGCCTTACAATTTTTTTTAAAATCGTCATGAGGCACCTGGTTGCGCACGTCATCTATAATGCAAACTAAGCCTGAGTCGTTAAAAATGTAAAATTAACTAACTTCAACTTATAAACTAGCAAAACAATTTTGCGATATATCTTTAGTTTTCGAAAACAAGAGGCTTACGACGCAAAATGGTTTGCAGCCGTAACATTATTGAATGTTTTTGGAGAAAAAAAAAAACAGTTGACAGAACAGCTGCCAAAACAAAATTTTGACTCTTAGTATTCAAAAACTAGTAGGTTACGACTTAATCGTCTCTAAAATTTGTCTGCGCACTCCACATATGAAAAAATTAATATGTATAGCCATCTCTATGTAGTTGAGAGACATTCTCCATAGTTAAGAGAAAATTTTCATTTTAATATTTTAACAAAATTCAGACAAAAAGCTGATTTCCAAACATGTTGCTATTGAAATAAAACTTAAGCCTTGAAATGCTATTTTAATGTTGAAATAATAACCTTTCGAAATATATTCAGTGCAGTGAGATTTTTTCCAAACGAAAAGCTCTATTTTTGTGACTAGTAGAGGGAAAAGAAAAAAATTATAAACAATAGTCTACATCCAGTCAAGTTTGTTGAAAGTTGTTCCACAAAATAGCTCTTTTTCTCGGGAATATTTCAGTTTTTTTTTATTTCTGAGAAAATTAAATAATTGGCATACATAATTTCGAAAAGTCTGTTTTCTGTTCGGTGTAAAAACTGGATAACTTTCAAATAGAATTTTCTATCAAATAACAAGGACCGCAGTGAAAATAGATTCAACTTTCTTCGTTTCAGTTTTTCATTGTTAAATTCATTGGGACTTAGTAGTAGCGATGATGCGGCATCCACATGTTCTACCTCATTAACCACCAACTTAATGTCAAATAGTGAATTTGTAGATATGCTAACTAACTATTATATATAATCGTTTATTCTTTAAGGTATTGCTTATAATTTAGCCTAACAATTCTCTGTTTATATATCAAGAGATAAATCTAAAAATATTTAGATTGCGCCATCTTTTATATCGGTATTTGAATATTAAATAAATTTAAAAAAATATAAAACCAATTTCTATATTTGAGATATTTTTACTTAAATTGGTACTTTCTAATTTGATTCGACTAAGCTTTGAATGCAACCTTATTCACGTGGCGTACTCTATTGACCAAACAAAAATGTGTCATTTTTGCTGCTTTTTCCGATGATTTCGACAGGAATGTTTACCTTGAGCTCATCAATGGCCTAAGGCTTATTGCATTAACTTTCCTTTTCATATAACCCCACAAACAGAATTCCGGAGGAGTCAAATTTGGAGAACTAGGGGACCAGTAATAGTCGCCATTTTTTACGTTAACGATCTGCTGGCAATATTCTTTGACTCAAATTTACTTTTTATGGAAACAAATACAAATCAAAATATAAAAATACCTACAAAACAGACTCGTTAATACCCGAAGCCAATCTTTTTCTCACAACTATTCATACGTGCGTGTGTATCCTGATGGCATAAATGTAAATCATCCTTAAAAATACGCCACTGACGCCAAAATTTTGAACGCTTTGACGATATTTTGACGATATAATTTCATAATATTTATCTCGTTACTTGAAGAGCCCTAACTAACAACATAGATAAGGTAGATTTAACGATTACCAAATCTATATGCGAGACATAATTTGATTTCTTCATAACAATGACTAACTGCTTAAAAATGTTGAAAACATAAACAACTATAAAGCGATACCATTATTAGAAATAATAAAAAAAAAATAATTATTTCCTTCAATGAGTTATAATAACCTTCCAATTACACAGCGATAAACGCAATGGCACGTCTTCGACATGCCCTTAGCTGTCGAATCCGAGTAATAAAACCAAACATCCATTCACTACACAATAAACGGAACGCCTACCGCCTATTACATTTGACATGTAGATTATCACCGAGAAAATACATTTTTATATCGAGCCAACTTTATAACACAAAGTCAATGTCAGTTTCTAAGAATAGCC
Source organism: Rhingia campestris (assembly GCA_932526625.1). NCBI lineage: Eukaryota > Metazoa > Arthropoda > Insecta > Diptera > Syrphidae > Rhingia > Rhingia campestris. Next base: position 82,952,673 of record OW052182.1, read on the forward strand.
GTATACGACTTCATTGTAATCAATATTCCTTTTCTGGTACAACATATAAGCAATCGGTCGGCTTCTAGATCTTTGCACCTCTTATCACCGTTTAATGTTATACCGGGCAATACCAAGTACCACATAGTGTCCATCTAGGTCTGTATTAAACATGAGTGTAGCATATAAAAAAAACAAAAACAACAAATCGAACATAAAACTATTTACTGTGAACTACGTGCGAAAAATACAAATAAATTTTTGAATTTCAACTCCATCATACATTTTAATAGATAGCTACGCAAAATGATTTAAAAAAAAATAATAAAAAAGTAAAACAAAACCTTCGATGTAAATTGTTATTCTCTTTACAGTGTTGGGTGGAAGTTTGCATCCGTTTTCGGTAAAGTGTAGTTTATAAGACACCAAGAGACAGTAATGTGGAAAATCAGAAAAATTATAAAATACGTTTGATGATGACAAATTTTGGAGACATTTAAAATTTTGGACAAATAATGTACATAGGTTTTAATATACGATGTAAACACATTCTGTCCAACTAATTTTGGCTGCATTTTTGGGAAAATGGGGGTCTCTTATAAAAATCAAGGGCTAACCTGATGGTGGGGTGTTTTTTTAAAGGTACAGAACTTTGAGTAAGCACCACTGTTTTAACTGGCGGCAATTTTGTCAGCTGTCAAGTGATTTATTTTTCGTTTGGTTTAGCATTTCAACATGAATAGACGGCCTACTGAACAACGCTTCCAAATTGTGCAATTTTGTTTTGAAAATCATGGTTCAGTTTGAAATACGTTTCGCGCACTACGGCCATTTTACGGTCAACATAATCGTCCACCAGAGCAATTAATTCGATTAAGTATGGAACGTTTTTGCACCACGTTTACTCTAAATGATAATACGCATCCACAGAGACGTCATACTGTGCGTACAGAAGAAGTCAGTGCTGCTGTAGAGCGTAGAGGAAGACCAGAATCAGTCTATCCGCCATCGTGCACAGGAATGGGATATGTGTCCATCCACTTTATGGAAGATTTTGCTGAAAAATCTTGATTTCTGTGCTTACATAATCCAACTCGTGCAAGAATTGAAGCCACAGGATCACCTAGGAAGGCGTAGATTCGGTGAATGGGCCAAAACAAGATTGTCGTTGATCCCAATTTTCATAAGCCAATTTTGTTTAGCCACGAAGCTCACTTTTGGTTGAATGGATAAGTCAATACACAAAACTGCCGTTACATCCACAAAAACTGACTGTTTGGAGCACTTTATTATTATTCCACGCCCAGAATAATTGGTCCGTATTTCTTAGAAAAACGATGCTGGCCAGAACGTTACAGTCAATGGTGACCGCTATAGAGTCATAATTACAAAGTTTTCGTTCATCAATTGAACAACCATGATGTGCAGGAGCTGTGGTTTCAACAAGACGGCGCAACATGTCACACAGCTCGTGCAACAATTGAGTTGTTGAAGGAAACGAATAAAGTAAATTTCATGTCAATTTAAAAAAATCATCTTTGTTTTACTCAATTTCAAAGTTTTAAACCTCTAAAAAGAAAACACCCTTCATAAGCCGCGTACAGTTCAGTTCTTGAAGAATCTGACTTTTTCGCTATAGGCAGTCAAACAGTATTATCTTTCACCCTCGATTAGACATATCGACTTTCACTTTTCTTTATTATGCAAACGTTTTCGGGCATTTGACAAATTTCTTTAACCTTCTCTGCCAATTTTCACATGAACTAAGAAATTTAAGACTTAATCTTTGACATGCCAACAAACTCATTAAAATAAGACGGTGGTATAATAGGACATATCTAAAAAGGGTTTTTAAGGGTTGGATACAAATATGTCTAGCAATAAATAATTAAAATAATAATTATGTTGCCATCATGTACACCAATGAATTTGAAATTTTACACTTAATCAATGCAATTAGAATCATTCGACTCCTGCCTTGGGCAAAACCATCCTTTAAAAAGTTTCCGTGATGGGTCTGGTACTGTCGTTGTTTTGAAATAGTTTAAGCTTGAGCCAAGTCGCAGATGCAATTCAAAGTAAGAAATTAAAATAATCAATTACTAGGCAATAAGGTTTTATAGGCTTAAAACCTTGCATTTCTAATGCGTAAAGCCAAAAATATCCACAAAAAAGGAGACCCTCTGAACTGCGCCAACTACAGAGGCATAAGTCTCCTCAACATCGCCTACAAGATCCTATCGGCCGTAATATGTGAACGCCTGAAACCGTTTACCAACAACCTGATTGGCCCTTATCAGTGTGGTTTTAGGCCAGGAAAGTCCACAACCGATCAAATTTTCACACTTCGGCAGATCCTGGAAAAAACTCAAAAAGTTCAAATCGATACCCACCACCTATTCATCGATTTCAAAGCCGCATATGACAGCATTTATAGAGACGAACTGTACAGAGCCATGTCTAGTTTTGGTATACCGCCCAAACTCGTCCGTTTGTGTAGGATGATGATAAAGAATTCTCGCTGCCCCATCAGGGTCAGAAACGACCTCACCCGCTCACCGACACATTCGATACCAAAAAAGGATTTAGGCAAGGCGATGCGCTGTCATGTGACTTCTTTAATCTGATTCTTGAGAGGATTGTGCAAAACTCCAAAGCCAACACCAGAGGCACAATTTTCCAAAAGTCGGTGCAACTACTAGCATACGCTGACGATATTGACATCATTGGTAGGACTCAACGTGATGTCATAGCCACGTTTGCTAGTATAGAGAAGGAAGCGGCGAAAATGGGTTTAGCAGTAAATGAGGGTAAGACTAAGTATATGCTGTCATCACGAAAGGACTCACAACATCGACGAATTGGACAGAACGTCACCATTGACAGATATAACTTTGAGGTAGTACGGGACTTTGTCCTATATAAGACCCTGATCATCCCAGTCCTGCTCTACGGCGCTGAAGCATGGACCGTATCAAAAGCGGATGAAGAAATCCTTGGTAGATTCGAGAGGAAAATTTTTCGAAAAATCTTCGGTCCCGTTTGCGTTGACGGGCTATGGAGACGAAGATTCAGCCAAGAACTATACGAACTGTACAGCGACATGCCCCTGGTCAAAAAACTCCGCATTGGACGTTTAAGATGGCTAGGACATGTAGAACGAATGGACACCAATACTCCGGCTCGCAGAGTCTTCGATTCCCAGCCAGACGTCGGACGCAGTAGAGGAAGACCTCGCCTTAAGTGGCGCGCACAAGTGGAAACCGACCTCAACCAACTTGGAGTGCGCAACTGGAGGCAGTTAGCTAAGGACCGGGCTAATTGGAGAGGCATGTTGGTTGAGGCCCAGGTTCATTCCGGACTGTAGCGCCACTTAAGTAAGTTAAGCCAAAAATATCGCAAATAAAGGAACCTATAATTTTATGCATCAAGAGTTAAATGCCTCTGTATAATGTATAATGCTTGTCAGATTTTCATAAGACACCTCGGGCATGATCTGCAACCATATTTCCTGGCGATATTTTGGAGAATCGGCAATCTCCACATGCAGGTTGGAAGGGAATCAGTAAAGAAGAATGACTATGAAATCTTTTACAGAGACATAAAATTGCAAATACCATTTGGATGTGCCTTAAAGTGTTAATCAAAAACTATCACTTACATGTGATGAAAAGATGTCTCCTTGTTCTAGTACCAACTGAGCAAAATGCCGACGTCGGGTGAAGTTAAGCCCACAGGATTTTTACAGGTTTCTTTTTTTTATAACACTATCAGATCTGTGTCGTAGCGAGCTTAATACAAGCAGCATCTACGAGCAGAGATTTGCCACAGCATATAATATGCATCCACAGGCTCATCATTTAGTGCATTTGTTAGTGGGACAAAACAGAACATAGATGAAACTAAGTTTGAAATCACTAGCAAAATCAATAAACGATTAAATTACAATGAAGCTATATATGTTATTAAACAAAGGACAATTTTAAATATACTTATTACGGCTCTAGAATACAATTTCGCAGAGTGTTTTTCAAACTACTTTTACTAACATGCAGTTCAACTACGTCGTTATTTTTATTGTAAACTCTACTCATGCGACTAATAGCCTCATGCATGCCATAGTTGTGTTTATGGCTAGGTATATGTAATATATTGAATCTACGCAGGTTGTAGGAACCTCCCCGAGTATTAAAACCAATAGCACTTAAAAGATCAGGAGCATCAATTTGTCCTGATAATAATTGGTGTAAGAAAACCATGTCATTGTTAAGTCTACGTTGAGACAAAGGCAATAGTTGCAGCAGTTTAATTCTGCACCTATACGGAGGAAAATTGTGCAGATCATCCCATGGAAGTCCTCTCAAAGCAAATCTTATGAATTTACGTTGGACTGATTCAATTCTATTCGAATGAACTACATAGAAGGGTGTCCAAACTTGTGAAGCATACTCCAAGTGAGGCCGAACTAGACAGTTATAGAGCGAAAGAGTGACGTAAGGGTCATTAAACTCTTTTGACCATCTTTTAATAAATCCTAACATAGAGTTTGATTTATTGACGATAACGTTAATGTGTTTATTAAACTCCATTTTGGGATCAAAATATACACCAAGATCTTTAAAACTGTCTGTACGACAGAGAGTGTGCCCGGACAGAGTATATTTAAAATTACATGGAGCGCGTTTTCGTGAAAATGACATATGCTGGCACTTTGTAGGGTTCAGATTCAAACCGTTTTTAAGACACCATATGGTAAAACTATTTAAATCGGTTTGTAGTGAAAGCGAATCGTTTAGATCTTCTACACATTTGAAAATTTTCATATCATCAGCATATATCAATATTTTGCTATCTCGAATACAAGCTTTTACATCGTTAATTGCAAGTATAAATAATATTGGTCCTAAATGACTTCCTTGAGGTACTCCAGAGTGAGCAACAAAAGGGTCTGACTTGGAACCTCTAAATTTTACTTGGTATGTTCTCAATGAGAGGTATGATTTAACCCAATTTATGAAACCTGGAGGGAATCCATACGCCTTAAGTTTAAAAATTATGATGTTATGTGATAACTGGTCAAAGGCTTTGGAGAAGTCGGTGTATATACAATCGACTTCTTTTTTATTTTCCAAACTATTGGAGCAATGATGCATGAAAGTTAATAGATTTATTACAGTGGATCGATGTTTAACAAAGCCATGTTGTTCATCACAGATGATGTTTCGACAAAGGAAGACCAATTTATCACAAATAATATGTTCGAATAACTTGGGAATGCAAGATAGTTTTGAGATTGGTCTATAATTAGAAATATCTCCACGCTCACCTTTTTTAAAAACAGGTGTAATAAATGCATTTTTCCATTGAGTTGGGAATACTCCAGTGGCAAAGGAGCTTTCAAACATATACTTAAGGTATGGCATAAGAGCATCTTTGCATTGCTTTACGACTACTGGTGGGATTCCATCGGGCCCCGCTGAATAGTCATTATTTAATAAAGAGATATATTTAAGTAGTGTCTCATCGTCAAATATAACGTTGCTGAAACTAACTTGAGGACAGTCATTGAGATAACTGAAATATTGTTCGTCTAAGACAAGAGGGGTGTCAATAAATGATTTACTGAAATTCTCTGCGAATAAGTTAGATAAAATTAGAGAGTCCGATGTTTTTGAATTATTATAAGAGAAATTGGCTGGATATCCATCCGTTTTTCTCTTCGAATTGACAAAGCCCCAAAAGCGTTTAGGGTCATTTTTAAGAGCGTTCTCCATATTGACTATATAGCCATTATATAAACTACTTGACATCGTAGAGAATTCATTAAAATAATTCAGGTATTTATCATAGTCGTGATGATTCTGGCTTTTTACAAAATTATTCCAGGCCCGGTTACGTCTATTTCGAAGAGATTTAAGCTCTTTCGTGTACCAAGGATGCTGGGTTTGAGCATTTTCTGAATATTTGACTGGGATTGTTCTATCCATGCAATCTTTTATTAGAAAATAAAATGTTTTAACAGCTTCTTCTAAATTGGAGAAGCTTTCAATATTTACATTCGAAAGAATAATTTCTTCGGATAGCCTTTGAAAATTTGCTTTCCGAAAGTCAAAAGAGCACGAACGATCGTACGAATCAACGTTTTCGTACAGATGTCCACCTATGTCAATGAAAATATCCAATGGAGGATGATTTTTGTCTATGTTAGTAATGCTAGTACTAGATTTTAATACTGCAGTACTAACAGAGTCAGAAGAAAATACTAAATCGAGAATTCGATTATTATGATTTTTTATACAGCTTGTTTGCTGTAAGTCAAATGATAAAATTTTGTCAAGTAATAGTAGCTCTTGTTGTGCAGAATCTTCAGATGGTATAAAGTGAGGTTCTCCCTCAGAAGGCACCCAATCTATGTGCGGCAAGTTAAAATCACCCAGTAACAAGATAGTACTGTCACAACAAGATAAGTCAAAGATATATTCTAAAGCCTTTGATAGCTCAGAATACAGAGTGCAAAGACGATATGAGGGAATGTACGCATTTGCAACATAAAGATATTTTTTTCCAAGAGATATCTTAACACAGATTATTTCTATGTTAAGAGGGAATGGAAATTCTATTTTCTCAGAGGTTAGATGACTGCGGACTGCAGTAAGTACACCTCCACCAAGCGCTTTTAGGTCATTTATATGGCGGTCACTCCTATATACTGAGAACTCGTGATTAAAGAGTTCCGAATCAAGTATACTGGCGTTAAGCCACGTTTCAGTCAAGGAGAATATGTCATGGGAAAAGGCTTGGGAATTTAGAAAAAATGTTTTTGTTTTTGTTCGGAGCCCTCTTACATTTTGGTAGTAGAGGGACAGTCTTTGTAGTTTTTTGAAGTAGGACTGTTTTCTTTGCGGGTTACTTTTCGCGGCTTAAACTCATTAACAATTGTATTTGAAGGCCATGAGTTACTGTTGCATACCGTTTCAAAGAGACCAGCAGGAACAAGTATTTTAAATGACGAAACAAAGCTATCAGGCTTACTGATTTTTGTACATTTAATTAAAGGGCCTCTGGGAACGAGATTTGTTGATACCAAGTGATTTATGACATCGTCAACCGAAGTGCTTGGTTTCAACCGTGAAATAAAAATCGATTTCGGTTTAGGAATCGATTCAATCGAGGATATATTTTTGGTAACTGCACGAATTGAATCAGATATTGGGAAAACGGTAACGGGAGAAGGATCAGCCTGAGAGGACTCGACCGACAAATTTTGAACGTCATTTGTTTTGTTTTGATGTTGGATTCTCAAATTTGAGCGCTTAGCTCTCGGATTTGCCAACGATGAATTGTTGACACGTTTTCGCTTTGCTGTGACAGTTTTATCGTTGGATGTTTTGGAAGGGCTGGATAGAATGGACGTGGTTACAGAATCACTTATCTTTTCTGTTTTATCTAACGAGGTTTGTAAAGACTCTGTAGATGTGGAGGCATCACATGACTCACATGGGTCTGAGAAGGAAGACACAGTGGATAATGTGTGATTAAAACTCTCAAACAAGTCTTTAAAGCCTTTTGAGAGCTTTGCAATGTCAGATTTAAATATCGACATTTTAACCAGATCAACCTTAAAAATCCATAGTAATGTTATGTAAGCAGTGCCAAGGTTGTTGTTTATTCTCAGAATTGAAGTGCGTGGCCTTTTTGAACATAGTTGCATACAGTGGTGATGTTTTGACGCGTACGTGATTTTGAGTTCCTGCTTGAGCTACCAGTAAACTACTTTCTTAAAACGTTAAACCTTTGTGAGTATTTCGGCTTTGCAGGTATACAGAAAATAAAAAAAAAATGTTTGGCGCAACAGGCTTGTTTGTAGCCAGGGCTTGACTTCTTCTCACCACCATACATGTGTGCCATTCACGATGGCAGGACCTACTGTTTTATGCCAAATTCGATCATCTGAGTTTAGATATTTTCTTTACTTTTGATACTACTCGGAAAATTTTTCAGAAAATAGCGAGAGGAGGGCCAGTGAAAAATCATTTAAGTGTTGCTACGGCTGGGAATCGAACCCAGAACTTCGCGCTGCAGTTCATTGCACCACTGCAACAACAGTTTAAAAAAAAACTTCCATTTTTTCTATATCATATCGAGGGATATCAAGGTATTAAAATCAAAAATGATTGATCATATATACCTACATACACTCGCCTCATCAAAAATCAAACGAAATATCATTCTTGCTAATCGCTATTTTTCAGGTCAAGAATAAAGCTTTTCCTAGAATCGAGAAGGAGTCCAGTATACATCTCAGTCATATTTTGTGGATCTGTATCATTTGTCAGTCAAAAGATGGTGAAGAAAATGTAAACCAAATATCTGGAATATTAATATTTAATGCCGATTCCGAAATCAAATCCAAGCAGCTTCAGTTGTATGCTCTTTGATGTTTGTCAGCAGCATGTTGGTTGAAACCTTTATTCATTTAAAAAAAAGGGAATACTATACCTAAGCCTGGCTAGATTTACACAACTGAAGATCACCTACGAAGCCAGCTTTCTACAAATGTCATAAAGTCATTTACCACTTAAAAATGCTGCTACACAAAGATCACCAAAATCAACCACTTTTAGAGCTCTTAGTACCAAAATACTTGTCAGGAGATCACCGTTTTCTTAACACAAGAAATAAAATAAAATTAATCCCCAAGATTTGATCTTAGTTTCTCATTTACTTTGATCACATGTTTGGGATTTATTTTATTTTGTCTCTCGTGTTAAGACACCTGTGATCTTCAGTCGTGTCAATCTAGCCAATCGTACTTAGGAACTTAAAGCTCTAAAAATGCTTGATTTCGGTGATCAGAACAGAACTGTACCTACCAGCATTTTTAATATTTAAATGACTTTGTGAAATTTGCATTAAAAGTCAGCAATGATGCATTTATTTGGCACTTCAACTCCCGGATTTCTTCGAGATCTTCGTAAGTGGAAACTGATCATCACTGATAGAGCTGGGATCATTCAGACGATTTTTTATTGCATCGTGAAAGGAATTCATCATAAGCATAAGCAGCAAAGCAAGGAAACTGTTGTTTTGACAGAAAAAGTTCATCTCCGCTGAAAACGTTGTTCCACTGAATCGGAGGGAAATCTCTAAGGGATACGTCAGTGGCATACCTACATCAAATAGTACCCACAAAATAAAAATTATATGTTGTGACACCCTTTATGAATGTACAAACTAAATTCCAACATCAACTGAAGTCAAAAAGTTCGTCTAAACAAGCTGTTACCACCATGTAACGCATTTGTAATATTGTGAAAAGAAGATGAACCGCCATAAATAAATATGCCTACACACACAAAACCCATTCGGTGACATCATACTTGCATCCGTCACTGTATTGTGAAAATGTATTTTCGTTTCGAAATGAAAAACAAAACAATTTAGCACGCGTGTCTAACTACAGCGTCAGTGCTGTTCTGCCGAACGAATTATGCGTGCCCTAACGATTCGACACCCCGCACAATCCTCGAATACACACCCCCTGGAGGGCGGTCATCATACTTTGCAATTTATTGCATTCTATGCTCGTTTTCACATGACGGCTTTGCTGTTATATTGTTATGCTTGTGTTTTTGCATTGCTGCCGGCCACGTATCTGGCATCGTAATAGCCGATATCTATGCTGTCGAATGCGTCGCGCAGTCGTTGCACGAGACGATCGATTTGATCGTACTCATACTCACACCCACACCCGTCACCCGACCGCAACCGACGAACGGATGAACGTATCACGTAAATAGAGAGACGGTGATTTCATTGACAGTGACATCACCCAGGCTTATCATCGTCAGAGTACGCGTATGTGTGTGTGCGATTTTATATTTTCGCATGATCACTGACACTGATCATTGAAAGGATTAGCATGTTAGCTAGCACATATCCTGGTATACTTAGGTAGGCAAATGTTTGCGTCATCTTAAGCGGGATTATTGCATCTTTTACAGGGATATAGATCAGAAGACAAGTTGATGCCTTTTCTTCGACGTGATCACGCTTCGTGATATCATGATTACCTACCTCCATCTATCGCCGAGAAAGTATATCACTAAGGAAAACAAAACTGTAAACCTGATAAGGCTAATAATCCCTATAAACACCGAACTGATAGATACCAACAAATACACGCCAAATCTGTGTCATCGAGTTTTAAACATAACTTGACACCCCTGGTTAGTAGGCTAGATAAACATAACAAGAGTACGGCCAAATCGGGCCGCGTAGGGCCTATATTTAGTGCATAACTTTGTCATTCTCAAGTCTATTGACAAATGCACTCAATTATGAGCATGGGGTCTATAGAACACAACTTCCCCAGCTATCTCTGTACAATCACTATCGGCCCCAAATTCTCAAATCTTATCAACAGCAACACATGAATGGATCGCGGGAAAAATCGACAACCTGACGCAAAGGCAAAAGTAGGTGAGACGGCAAAAGCCTTCTCCTAACGCTTATCGGGTATTGGAAATTATGTCAGTAGATTAGTTTATTTTTTTATATAAAAAAAAATGATTCCAATACATCATATAATTTGTATCGGTGTATGATGCGAACTTGTCTGCGGCACATTTATCGCATCGGAATTTCTCACATGGCACAGCGATATGATATATGACATGAGGGAGGTTTAAATAGCCGATTGGAAAAGGCGGACTGGACAATGGTTATTTTGGCAAGTTAGGTAATTTTTTTTGTTCAAAAGTGATTATAGGCCGAACGTTGTAGATAAACCGAACTATTCACATGTTCGTAACTGTGTAGCTATGTGTGGATTGTCTAATCAATTTTAAATTGGTTGTCATATGGGGTGAAAAGATGCATTTTGCAATATGACAAGTTGAATTGGATTTTTTCGCGCCAAATTTTAATTGTAATTGTTGCTTAATCAGAATGAGTTTTGGAAAAAATATGGAGGGCGATTTCATTAAAATAAATTGGATCATATAAGCTGGAAAAATATATCTGTCATTTTTATTGTTTGTACTTTGACTGAACGACTAAATCAGTTCTACTTTTAGGTTAGGTAAGATTATGGTGAACCAATGAAGATCTGCTGAGATACGACAAGAACCAAACATTTATCAACGCTTTTATTGGCCAAGCTTTCTCTCCTCCCCTTCTCTAATACCTACCACCGTTCTGTGAAAAAAATCTATAAAGGGTTTTCATAACCCTTGAGCGCGCGCAGATTATAGAAAAATAAACCGCATAGATTATCAAATGATTAGAAAGAGCTAGAAATGAACTGATAAGGTCTCAATGATCTCATTTTCTTAATCATAAAAACAGCTTCTGACAAAATCCCTGCTAATGAGGACTAATATGTAATCCTATAGCTCGATGAGGTGTCAGAACACATTTTACGTTTATGCAAGTGACTTTATTGAACATACACCGAACAGGACTTAGATAAGAACAATCTACGGACTAAGGGAAGAACGAACACCATCTATACGTCACTAGAAATCTTTTGCTGAATTTTATTGTTGTAATGTCAAAATATCTGTAGGTAGGTATGATATGTCTACGTCCTTGAAATTGTTATTTTTGGTTATCTAAAAGCAAGACATTGAGCATTGACAGCATGGCATTCTTAATGTAACTTAGTAGCTTATTAATGTAAAGGGAAAATAAAAGCGGTCCTATAGTAGAACCCTGTGGAACGTCTTTTTTAAGAAAAAACTGATAAAGTGTTATTTTTACATAAGACTACCTGTTATCTACCAGATAAGTAAAATAAGATCAGAACCGCAGCTAATTGCGAAAAAAAAACTAAAATGTTTAAAAAGTTAGCATGGCGTGATTAACAGTGTCAAATGCTTTCGAAAAGTCTAGCAGGGTAAGAAGTTGTCGGTTTATGTTCATGTGGCCTGGTTTATATTTTCTTTAACATTTAACAAAGCTATTGTGCAGCTGTGTTTAGGGCAAAAACTAGTCAGTGCAAAGCATCCTTTTTATAAAAGTCAGCTTGGTATTAATTCAACAAAACCGGACTTTTAAAGCGTCCCTCGTTCGAATTATGCTATATTTGCCAATATGTCTGATATGCTGATGCATTAATCTCTATAGTATGCTTTCATTATACAGATCCAGTAAGTGATGGCTCTTGTAAAAGGTCTAGCCAGAGCTTATTAAAATTTATATCCCGACACCGAAATCAAAAAGACTAGGTACATCTAATGTTTGGAGTTCGGTTTTCAAACATATTCTGCGATATTCAAATATTACAAGCTAGCAATTTGTCTAATAGAATATTCTTGATAAGCGGCTGGAACTGGCAGATATTTAAAATAATTTACCAGGATAATTTTTGGACATGTGAAATTCGAACGCACTGCAAGGCAAACAGTTGCATTAAATGTAGATGCAGTACAAATAACTATGAAATGGACAACTTAAAACAGAAACCTTTTAACTACAGAACTTTGAAACTTTTATGAGAGATAGTAAAGAACAATTTTGAAAAACAACGAGAAGCATCTTAAGGGCAGCTTTAGCTATATAGGCCTCGAAAAAGTTTTGAAAAATAGAGATTGGGGCCATTCTTGTCCTGTCTTCGATAGATGTAAGTAACGTACCTACGTAATGTATAACATCTGTTTTGAGATGCACTCTCATGATGATCCTTGAACTTATCACAAACGGTTTAAGGTCTTTTTAAAGTCGGCAACTAGTCTATTTCTATAAAGGTCAATGATACCTCTAGACCAAATAAACTCTTCAATATCTTTTTGTTTAATAACAACAAAACATGAATTAAAACCTGGCCTTTCAAATCAATAAAGTGTCCAAACATACTGGGACCTGCAATTTTATGACACTTCCGAATGCCAATTTGAGAAATCATTAAAGAGGCTAATGACGAACCGCTACGTTTAACTCGACAATCGACGCTGGAAACTCTGCAGTAAAAGATGAGAAGAGATTGCGGAGAGAGCTGCCGACTAGATCGAAAAAATTGTCGAAAAAATTGATAAGATCGATACATTTCAGAAATGATCAAGAAAAGCTCAAAATAAGGTTCAAATAATGTTTCTCATACATCATGAAGGTTTAAAAGGATTGGATTGTCGAAAAAATTGATAAGATCGATACATTTCAGAAATGATCAAGAAAAGCTCAAAATAAGGTTCAAATAATGTTTCTCATACATCATGAAGGTTTTCAGTTTTGCCGATTAGTAAAATGTTGCACTGCTTACATATTAAAAGCCAAGATTTTAGAGCTGTAAAGAAAGATGCCCCAATTGGAAATCTCTGAACATCCCAGTCCGACTTTGGGGCGCTAATTCAAAAAGGTTTTACAAGGCCGCTTTGAGGGGAAATTCTTAAAAAAAAAAGTTCTGTTCCTTTTTCGTTGACAAACATTTAAATCCGAGATTCTTCAAAAGTCTGTCTGTCCTTAGGATATATGGAACGGAGGGATGCCAATACCAAGCAGGTAACCTTAGATGGTGCTATCGAGTTCAAATCATGAAGAGCAAAATGCAATGATTTACCTTTAGATGGGGCTAACTGGAGGGCTATGTTTTTTTTAACGGTACAGTTTTAATAAAGGGTCATCTACGAGGATGCTACATAACATTGGCGTGGAGTTATAAACGCATTCATAGTGGCTTACATATTGAAATTAATTCGGCATACAGCCATAGAATAATCGTTTAGGGATTATATTTGTTGTTCTTGCCAATTCAAAGCCATACTTATTTTCTATTTTATTTTTCTGATATAGTAGACTTTCATGATTCCATACTGTTTTTTCAGCTTATAGATTTCCTGTGTAAAAGAACGTCACTCGCAGTCCACTCTGCTTGTCTACACTCCAACTTCATTAATACGAAAGAAAGCCAATAGAAAACGTCGGCATCCTTTCATAAACAAATCATCCGACGCCACTGCTATATGATCAAATATTTGGGTTGGAATATTCAATTCGAATTATGCACCCAGATGATATTCAAATATCTGATTTTGACATCGAATAACAAGTGGAAAAGTGGTCATTTCATTCGAAAGGTACAACTTTTTTCGATTTTTGAATTCGAAAAACATTTCGACTTACCTATATCCAAAATCAGAATATCGCTTATCGAAAAGATCACTGTGCCTAAATTCCCACAGAATCTCATCCTTCAAAAAACGAGTTCTGAAAATACCTAATTAGGAAAAAAGCTATTTATCTTATGGCAAACAGATACTTGTATTCGCAGACAAACCGTGATCTCCCATCAATATCTTTCAATCCGTTAGGTGTACCAAATGCAAATGAACAACACGATATACCCATTGCAACGGCTGCATACTATCTTCCATTTGAATTTGGAAAACAAATATTAGATCACTTTACACAGGGACGGCAGCGGCGGGTCTGTATAGTTTCATAATTGGAAAATCTGACTAATAAATCTATTTTCGAGCTAACCACGCATAATATGCACACACAAATACGTGCATGCCTTTTGAAGTACAATGCCGTTGCATCCGCAAGGCACCACCACCACATGTGATTCGCGCGCACTAGAACGTATAATTTGTAATGAGTACATCGACCTAAATAAAGTTCCCAACTTGTAGTCGAATGTGCACCCCGCGGGTTCAACTCATTCCAATGGGAGATGGTATTTTCTTCTTGAATTATTTTTGGAACCGCATGACACTTCCGCGAGCAATTCGTGTTGATTCTGCACGGCATTCTTGGTGTCAGACTTGCCTGAGAGTCCAGAAAATATCGAGCAGACATTCTACTGAAATCAATTCCCGAATATGCTCGCAATTAATTTCAATTAAACTATGCACACCATTATAATCATTTTATGGGCGTTCTGTTTGCTTCAATTGATCGATCGTTAAATAAATAAAATTAACCGACATAGTCGGCCACTTTGCTGCATATCCCTGCACATCTTGACAGATTTATTTCGAAAATTTGTTTGCTTGGCCTGGTCTGGCCTGACCCATTTCTTGGAATTTTAGTTCACATCGATGCGCGATGCCATATGAGTCATACTCATACGGCACACGCATATAACCATACAAAGTGATCCTCCCCGATGATGATGATCGTCGGCTCGTAAAATGACATCACCCTCCTCTTGGAGAAGGATGACGGATGATGGTTGTTGGCTCATAAATTTGCCGTCTTGCTGCAATAAATTTGTGCGCACAGCATAAGCATTTTATGACTTCACCCCATTTCTGTCGATGATAACAAATGATGGAGGACTGCCTGCAGTCCAGGAGCATAATCATAGACGGGCGCACACTCATTAAGTTGTCAAAACAAATTGATCGCCACAAAGTGATCTACTTCCGTATCTTGCTCAGTCATCGGAAAATTCATGAGGTATAGATGTTGCGATTGAATATTGGAGGTCCTTATTGGTGCATGCAATGAAATTGTTCCGTTTTGTAGTCGCAGAGAGCCTAAGGCGAGGTTGATCATAAACCATGGAATTTGGACTTATTGATTTGTTAGTGTGCACTTGAAGCCTCATAAAAGCGTTTTCTGTATTAGCGGACTTGCCATCTACGTAAAGATAAAACAAATTGCTTTATGGCATAGATATGCGGCGTATTTGACCAGCAGACTAAACCTAAACTCTTTTTAAGCTCTTGATATGTATCTGAAGACAAGTTGAGTCTATAGACAGCTTTAGGGTTTAGTTAATTTTTCCTTTTAGTGCAATCGGTCTCATTTATGCGCGAACGAAACTTAAAATATTCATGGATATCGTATCTATTACCAAATTCCACGGATAGATAATTCCATTCAGGTTTGTTTGTGTTATGTTAGATAAGATTAGATTCGCGGCAATGCGGCACAGGTGGTTCAAATGGAATTCAAGGTAATGAATAGTATTTCCACATTGGTAGTTCTCAACTAATATTATAGCACTTAACGAATCTGTATCTTATAGATTTACAAAGTGGTCGTTATTTGTTTATGGGTTTAGAGTGAAGCAGCGGTTTTTTTCTGGAGTGTAACTTATGAATTTAAGCAAGAGATTGACCAAACCGTTGCAGAACACGTATATATTTATCCCTCATTTAAACCAATAGCAATGAGTTAAAAGATCAACTGATGTGCTAGGTTTCTTTAGCCCACAACGAAAAATACCGAAAGACGCTCGCAGCCAACAATGATTCTTACAAGATAGACGAGAGCTGCTTAAGAAGCTACCGCTGAGCTCCATAAGCAATGAAGAAGGTAACAACTCCAAATTTTACACATCAGAAGATCCTAGAAAAAAAAAAAACCAAGACCAACCCAGGGAGAATTCACCCCGTCGGGAAGACCTACCCAAACATCCGATAATTAAACACGCGATTTAGACTTGGAGATGTCATAACATGAGTCTTTTTTAACATCCTCTTGGACAGCGCTGTGCAAAACTAGCAAAGCGGCTAAAATATGTTCAGCAAGTACATATATGCTGTCAACAAGAATCGAAGAATATGACAGAACGTTGCAGTCGGTAGCTACTACTTTGAGGTAGTAAGGTACTTTGCTTACATCCAGTCCGTTATTCACTCTGACAACGAGGAATCGTCAAAAATCAAATGACCGCTGTCGATCTTTTAGTAAGATCCTCATAGCAGTCCTGTACTGAAGACCGCATCATAAGCGGATGTAAAGTTGGAACTTATTTGCTTCTACAACTACGAGGAGCAGGCTAACAGCACAAATACCAGCCGCAAGAAAATCTGAAAAGACGGTAACTTGGCTGAGATACTATCCAACGACATGGAGCCCAAAAACGCAAAAGCTGCTATTATCCGCAGAATGTGCAAGTACAGCTGAGCGGGCATTCACACATCTTCAGGAGGCCTCCGAAAAGCGAGAAGGAAACTAACACCTTCAACAGTTTCAGATTTGGAGTATTTGACACGGTGCCTTCAGTAACAGGAGCTGCAGAGTTATCCCTATCTTACCTTAAAGGCCTCTTATTCTCTCAATGTCAACCCCTCAATGCTTACTCTGGAAAAAACAGTCGGTAGCTATCTGCTTTTGCGTCGAGCCTTAATATTCGAAAAAATGTTCTGTGATCAATGTAGCCGCGTTGAGCCTCATCCCGGATCGGAAATTAATTGTTACATATGACAATACATTCAGACAAACCGCGAGTGTGACAAGACTAAGAACTGAAGTCTTTCGGCATAAAAGATCACGTGAGACAGTGAGAGCTTCAATATTGCAGGGTTCTGCGCAATTGCGAATTCCCCACGATAACCCTTATTACCATCCGTACCGTACGCTATTGTGCATGAACTCTTCCAACGCGACTTCATTTCTCTGATGCAATGCAATTGTTTTTTTTTTTCAGTGGAGGATTTTTTGGCCAATACCAATTAAACTAAAAAAAAAACACTAATATTTTCTAAGGAGTTGAATATTTTAGAATTTACTTAAGTCATTCTTATTCAAGTCAACGCCCAATATATATGTCCATCTTCCATGATCTCATTTTCACATGTTCTCTTCTGTGCAGAGTCCTTGAGTTTGTCTGGTAAGCCACAGAAACCGTGACTTCAAAAGGCCCGGCGGTAAATTTATAATTTCAACGCTTTTAAATCAAAATGAAATTCATAATCCTTTTTTGTTAATCAGATTAAGCTTCTAGGTTGGCCATGAAAACTGCAACCCATGTCATGTTGGCTGTGTTGCAACTTCTCAAGAATCATTAGCCGAAAACCGACCTGAACAAATTTTAATCTTCAGGTACTCCAATATGAATTCGAGCCCAACATTTGATTGCACTCATTCATCGTCTTGGAATTTTTCGGGGGGATCTTTGAACTCCAATATTTTTTTTTTTTTCGAAAATCAAATCAACTCCTATTAAGATGCTCATAAATTTAACCCGGCAGCAAGCTGAGGAACGACAAGCCAATACGTACAACAAAAAAAAAATCGAAAACCGACAAAAAAAAAGTATGAAACCACCGGTTTACCTTGTTAAATCATCTGACATTGCGTGTACACACACAAACAAATCGACCATGCCGTCTCCGTCTGTCTGGACCGTAAAACCTATAACCACATTTCTACAACAACAACAACTAGTCGCGTTTATAAATTGCACAAAAAATCAGGAATGGGTTGAAAGACGCGACGCAAGCGGGTTAAGGTAAATCGATATAAGGCACATACGTGCGCGCGTCTATTTAGATACTTTACAAATCGATTATATCTAAAGTATCTACATTGAATAAATTTGGCCTACGAATAGGTTGGTATCTCTTTCCCTAACATGTGCGCCACGATGAGGTGTGACAATTGATAGAAATTCTTTTTAGGCCTAACGTAGATGCTAGTTGAAGTCATATGCTAATCAAGTCCAAAACTGGTTACGGTCGAAGATCGAAAGTGTTTTCGAATTTTCTCCCCTTTCATAAATTTCTGTCCTATTGGCGATCTACTTTGAGTATATGGTTTTCCGCTCTTTTTTTTATCTTGAACTTGAATAGGTTTCTGTCTTTTTTGGACTTTAATTGAATATCAATAGGGATGGGTGCTTCATGATTAACAAATTTTTTTATACGTTCAAGGTCATGGTGAGGTTTTGTTTCTGTTTTTTTTTTTTTTTTGTACACGTACCAACTGAGTAAAGCCAACAAAGTCTACCTGGATACATACGTACGTATGAGGGGAAGACATTTGAGGTATCTACGTTCGTTTTTTTGTTTATGCTGCGCGTATACCTATGGCATTGGTGAAGACTTATGAAAAGGGTTGCGGCAACCTTTTTGGCTATATGATATTTTGTAATGAATTTAAGTTTAAAGCTAAAAGCTGTATGTTACGAAATATCTGAGGAATGTTGGGTGGAACTTTTTTTCTTTTTTTTTAAATGCGATATTTGAAATGATAAGAATAGGCGTGTACCTTTTACAAACCGATGATAGGTTTATTGGAAAGTACGGGCGTATGAAATGCATTCGGATGAAATTTTATTGCGCATTTAATGTGCGTCTTTGGAGATTTCTGTTTAAAAAATTGGAAGAAGTGTTCAAATCAAATCTTTGATGTATCGGAGGAGATATCATTTATTCAAATGTTTGTAGATTGAGATCAAATTGATACAAATTAAGTGAACAGTTTGGTCTGTCTGCTTCTTGGCTATTTAGATTGGGAGTTATACTGATCACTCACGGAAAATAAACTGATTTTATTGTTGTCGACTATCCAATGAGAATTTAAGAACACTAAGCAGAAATGTTACATACAACGCATTCGCATGCATGGTGGATAAAAGCAGACGTTACTGCCCGGGAAATATTATGGTATAAACTGGGCAATTCAAATCTCTGACATTTGCTATAATTCTTGTTATAGTGCGTTGAGTTAGTGACTTTTTGTATATTTTGTAAGACATCAGTGAACGCATTCTGACAATCTGAATCAAGGTTAAATATGCCAACATAAGCCTTATATGCACTTACGCTCAGACGGAGGAAAAGACTGCGTCTACGAGCACCAGCACAAAACTTATGAGCAACTAACGAAGTACTATGCTAAAATTAAGTTGGGGGATTTTAACACCAGGGTAGGATGCGATTGCATCAAATGATGAAATTGGCTCTTTAGTAATCAGACCCTTGTTTTTTTCTCACAACCTCCTAAAACTCCTGTTTTATGCCGAATCCGAAAAGCTGAATTGAATTGAAATAATCTTTTTTGGCAATTGATACACCTCGAATAATTTGTCAAATTATCGCGAGAGGAGGGCCAGTTCATCGCACTAACCAGCGCTCTTTAAGCCCGAAGAGATGACATCTGTAGTAATATTTACAGAGAACACACTTTACACAACACCTAGTCCGGAGTCTGGAAACGGACTTTGACTTTCCTGCGGAATGAAACGTCTCTATAACCAGCACACGGTTCTCTCCGGACCAAGAAACGGCCCATCAAATCGATAACATTGTGATAGATAAAAAGCACGCTTGCCATATTCTCTGTTTCAACACATTACGAGCAGCCCAGATCGTCTTTCACCATTTTCTTGTTGCAGCCAGACCGGGAATGCAGATTTCCAGAACTCCATGAAATACTGTGAGAAAATTTAACGTTGAAACACTGTTATCACAAGAGACTTCCAGATCTTTTAAGAAAACGTATTCCTTAATGTATAGACCTCAACCAATGGCGACGGTGTCAACAAGCTATAGAATTGGTCCCAACTGATGGGTTTCTTCCGCCTACCAGTAGAAAACGTTTAGCTTGACGAAAAACAAAAGGCTTGCAACCCTGAATGTGGTCTACGAGGCAGCCATTGAGTTTTTTAAGCAAAGAAGGATAAAAGAACACCCAACCGGCTTTAAAAAAAAATTATATGAGAAGGCTACAATCCGCTGTGCGAATCGTTGAGTAACCTATCCCTTTCCATTCTTAGATTAAACATCGCCTAGAGATAGGCATGGCTGAAAACTTTATGAGGAAAATAACTTGTTCAGAAAGATTATCTAAACATTTTATGGTTCGAAAAATTATGTTTTTCAATAGTATGGGCTATACAAATCTTTTTAAGCACCCCCAAAAATTGGGGGTGGGTTAAAATGATTTAAGAACGAAATGTTTATAGTACTATTCTCGAAATATTTGTATCTATTTTTTTTTTTGACCAAAAACAGTTTTTACGGAAAACGCCCCCAAAAAGTTGTCTAAATATCTTGTTCAGACAAAAATAAAATACAAATTTTTGGCGCAACAGGCTCGTAAGTACCCAGGGCCTAGCTTTCTCACAACCATTCATGTGTGCGTGTGTACTTCTTGCACGATGGCGGGACCTCCTGTTTTATGCCGACTCCGAACGGCTATGTTGAGATAAGCTATTCTTGACAATTGATACTACTCGGATGATTTGTCAGATCATTACGAGAGGAGGGCCAGTGAAAAATCATTTAGGTGTTGCTACGGCTGGGAATCGAACCCAGACCTTAAGCGCGGCAGTTCATCACACTAACCATCTTAGCCCTCTTATTCAGACGCTTTTTTTAAATTCCTTACGGTTTGGCCAAAAACAATGTTTTTCTGAAAAGTAGGCAAGTTTTGAAAATATTTAACTTGTTATGCTTCATCAAACAGAAATTCTAAATACCTTATTTCATCATTCTAGCTCAAAATTTCATCATTCTAACCAAAATTCGGTGATACACAGACGGGGGGACAGACAGCCAAAAACAGATAGTTATTCTGAGTCGATCCATAAATTTTAAGTTATATGTATCGAAATTATTTCTCTATGTTACAAATTTAATGTCGAAACCTATGATATAGGGTATAAAAACGAGCAATTGAAGGTAAGTAGAGGTCATACTCCAGGAACAATGTTCGTAAATTTAACCAAAGTGTATATCGTCTGTTTTTTTTGAGGGTTTTTATGATGAGGCCATTTAAACATATTTTAGAAAACCAGTTGAGTTCTATTTTGCACTACTGTAGAAATTTATTTTTCATTTGGTACATATAATTTAAAATTTAGTTTCGAAATAACGCCATAGTAAGGGAACAAACAAATTTATTGTCTATTGATGTAATGATGAAGATTTGAGAACTAAATAATGTAATCTATCTATTTATTAAGTTTTTTTTTAACAGAGTTGCGAGCTGATTACTAGATAAGGTATTTGCTTCCAATTTTTTTTAACATTTTTCTTGTGTAGGCTCATAATATCTTAAGTTTTGATTAAATTTATTTGGTTCTTATATTAATAGTTAAACATTTTTAAATGTATGATTAAATATTTTTATTTATACATATTTAAATTGTTGAAGAAAAGTGCAAGAAAATTATTTACCGCATATAATTTATAATAAATGTATGTTTTGACATTTTAAATCATATTTCAAAAAGTGAGTACATAAGTTAAATATTTAATAATCAACTAAATTTCTTTACTAAAAATGGTGTAACAGGTTTAATAGAGACGAATTTTTGAAATTCTATTTAGACACTTGCATCTATGGATTTTTCTTCCTTTTTATACGATATTCAACCTAATTCTCGGACACCAAGTATTCTAATAAATTTTTATTTCTATATATCTTCGATAAAAGTATTTAAAAATTGAATGCAGAGTACAATGCTTACCAATTCGAGAATAAGTCATCATTTAAAATTAACCAATCATTGTATTGTAACTCACCTGAAATGAAATAAAATCGATAAATATTTAGTAATGGTTTTGGAGTAAAAGTATAATTTAGTTTATAATTAAATATTTCAATTCGAGATCACAAATGAAATTTAAGTATATTTTCCCGGTTATGTTCGGGAATAATAAAGAATTTTCTCAATAGTTGATAAAGTGGACAGTTTTTATCCCCTCAAGTATGTGCTTTTAAACATTTAGATTAATATCAACAATTTCATTCAGAACGAATATATCAAGAATGCTATCTTATTCGTGGCATATATTTTTCTAAACTGTAGTTTTGAGGACAACATTGTTCAAAAATATTGTTAAAAACCATCGATCATCAAAATTCAAAACATTAACAAACTGTTCTTGGTCCTCAATAAGTGGGCATGGTATAAAAATATATATGCCTAAATTGTAGAGGGCAGCATTGTCTAAATATGCTTTCAGATACTTTTGCGATTTAATTTTTTTTTAAGATTTGAAGACTCAGAAGTAAACCAGAATGATGCTGCCATCTGTTAGAGTTGTAATTTGATTAAATTATATATTGTTTGAACAATATTTTCAGATATTTCCTAACAGAATTGGAACAAAATTAATTTATTTTATTGTAATTGTTTCAACAATATTTTCAATAATTTCCTTACAGATTTGGAACAAAATTAATTTCTTTTATTTTATTGTAATCAAATATAATAAAAGAATATAAAAAATAATGGATAGAGAGTGCATAAAAAAACCTTCATTATTTATTATTGTCAGTAAATAAATTGTTTTTGTCTATTTGTATTCATGATTGAGTATATCGATCTTACTTTGTTCAAGTTAAACAAATTTCTCATACAAAAGTTAACCACATTTAGTTTATTTAACAAATTTCATTTGATTTTTGGATATATAATACGTGTATCTTGGTTTTTGTTAAACAATATGAACATGTGAACACTGGTAATGAGAAATAATCCAAGAGTTGGGTTTTCATCTTTCTACCTTCAGTAGAGATACGAAATGTCAAAAATTATCCATGGGATCAATTTTTGTGAATTCCATAGGAAGTTACAAATTTGAAGTCTATATTCACCACACTTATGCAAAAAATTATGCACTGGCTAACATTTTAACGCACTTGCCACGCACGGATTAAAAGATTCTTAATGTAACTAAATGGAATCCTTTTTTTCCTTTTTCTTTGCATCTGTCACGATTGAAGATAAAGTTCATGAGGCATGCTCAGTGGATTAGCCAACTGAATTAGTTCGCACATAGCTTATTTCAAAAAGTTAACAATTTTTAACATCTGTAACATATTTCTGCAAGTTGGAGCAATGGATTACCAAAGTTTAGTCAAAATATATTTAATATAGTGTGACAACTTTGGCAATAGTGATCGTAAGCCTTTCATAGTGCGGCTTTTAAAGTAAAAATATCTTAAATAAAATTCAAGCACGCACCTTCAAAAAAAATACTCACAATCTATAGTATCCGCTAGTGTTTGACTTCGCGCGACACGTACATTTTTCTTAGATGCCGCATATTTGTAATATCAAATTAGTTGGCATCTGTGATATAAATAAATTTTCACACCAACATCACAAGTGTGTAGTTAAACATAGGCAATTATATTTTCATACGTAAATTTGCAACATTATAATCCAAACAAGTCCCCCTACACCTCATTGAGAAATGGGATATTTTACACAAAAATTCCTTGAAAACTAAGAAAACAAAAAACAATACAACAACAGCAGCAGCGAAGAAGAAAAAAAAAACGAATTGCACAGATGCATATTCATTTAGCACACGATCCACTGCCGGCACAAACATTAAATACATGTAAACAAATAGAATTATACACTAAAATAATTATAAAAAAACGGCACTGTCCTACTTATGGTCTCCCCTAAGTCAACACATAGATCATCTGCTTAATTTTAGTGAAAAAAAGTAAACCTACATACCTACATTAATGTAGTTATCTTAAGACCTATAATTATATATTCGCTATACAGCATTAAATGTTAACACAAATAGATATCCGAGATGAGCCTGAATGAAGGAGAAACAAAAGTTTATGATGTGCAGGAATTATTTGTCTTTTTTTTAAAAAAAAAAAAACCCTGCAGTTCATTTTGATGCCAAGTGAACAGGGTGATCATTAATAATAATTTACATATCATTTCTATATTAGTAATCTAAATCGTTGCATAGATATGCGCAAAAGATACATATGGCTTAAATTGTACTTTTTGCTGAGTTATTATGTGTTATGTGAGGAATTTGAAGTATTTTTTTAAGAAAGCAAATTGTTACAGTTTTGAGGATTTACAGTGTCCAATTGATAAGCCATTTTTAACAAAATGAATAATTATCGACAAACAGAAGTGTTACGAGAGGAAGCTGTAAAATTGGAGATTAATTATTCAGGTTTGATTAAATATGTATTTACAAGGTTTGTCAGTCGGATGGGTATAGATACTATGTAGCTTCATCTTATTGTATTTTTCGATTTAAAAAAGACTGAAAAACACTTGAAAAAACTTTACTTATGATATGATTAGATCATAAGGAACACTTCCATATAAAGGGTCCGCCAAATTACTTTTTTTTTTTTGAAAATGCTATAAAAAAAAACTACAAATTTCTTTTTTTATTTGAAAGTACAATCCTTTCGGTTAATAATGGAAAATAATTTCATTCAAATGGCTGCCTCGGCTGGCCATGCCGTACGCAATTTTCGCACACATTCTGCAACATTACCATGATTTTCAAAGTAATGTCGCAATTTTTCCCAGCGTTGTTCAAGCGTATACACAACAATATTCGGCGGAAGAATAAAACTAATTATCTGTCAAATCAGACATGAGCCAAGTGTTACAATTCACGAAATAAGCATTAGTTGAAAAAAAAAACCTAAGATGGCGGACCCGTTATATGGTGTTTAATATATGCCATGATTTATGGCCATAAGGCCATATGAAAGGGAGCACCAAATTGCTGTATAAGATAATTTGACAACATTTCAAATTCGAACTTCTAACAATCAACGCCAGTTGCAACGGACTCTATATCACATTATATCCCTTGATATATAATGTGATCCAAATAACTTCTATAACGCTTTGTCGCTGCCCTAAAACTTGTAAAGTGAAGCAAACATCCAAGAGTATAAAACTTCTTCTTTTCAAAATGATCCCTCGAAATCAGTGTTAAATCAAAAGTCAATTAAATTTGAAATGTAAAAATAAACAGAAAAGCTAGTGTTTGTAAGTCAGTTTTGTTCACTGGTCCAACTCTTGCAAAAGTCCGAGAAATATCAAGGAGTATAATACTTGACAAAACGATAATCGTTTTCGGCTATCGTTTGGACGATGTCAGTTTCTTTATTCTGCTCAATTTAAACAATAAAAATGGTAGACTCAACAAATAAACAAATAAAAATAAGTGCTCGTCGAATAAACAAAACGATAATCGTTTTCGGCTATCGTTTGGACGATGTCAGTTTTTTTATTCTGCTCAATTCAAACAATAAAAATGGTAGACTCAACAAATAAACAAATAAAAATAAGTGCTCGTCGAATATATAGACGATAATTCATTATTCGACGAGCAATTATTTATAACGATATCAATTGAGTATCAGGTAACAAAAGAATCAGAAGATCATATTTTTTCACATTAAAGATATCCCGTTTCTTTGCATTTGCTGCGGATTTTGAAAGCCAAATTAAAAATTATGGTATAACTCGCATTAGTACTCATTCATCCTTTTTGTATTTATATCTGGCATTAACGGCCCATACAGCGCCTCAAACCTAGGTTCTGCGTTTATTTGTGAGTTCTTTTTGGCACAAAGCAGAAGACCCTCTGTTTAACGCGGAATCTGAATAGCAAATTTAAGATGCTCCTCATGAAAGAGTTACTCTTGGATGTTTGCTAAAAATTAAGGGGGCCTAAACACCTGGCCACTGTACCCACATTTTATTTAGTAAATAATTATTTAAACAATGCTATCAACCATTTCTTCAGTTATCGTGTTTTTTGCGAATCGTTGAAACGATATCGTCTGAACAATAACAATAGTAAATTGAAAATGTCAACTTAAAATCTTAAGAACATCTTCGAATCGGGCAGTGAGTGTCTTAAATCCCTTTTGACATTTAAGATCATAGGCAGCCGTATGAGAATTTCAGGTTTTCCGTAATCTTTGACGATTCGGCAAACAAGCCCCACGTGAGCTCATGCTCACGTTAAAAGGTGATGCAAGGAACCAAAACCAATGCTGACATTATCAATAAAGTCGTGTCTGAATTCTGATAAAATCGAGGTCTGGGTTGACAGATTATCTCGACGCCTGACTAGAGAACTGGCAAAAACATGGAAAGCAGGAATTTCTCAAGCCAAAAAGTTCTAATTCATGAACATCTCTTTTTTTCCTTGGGATGGTGGAAATCTTTTATGGACACTAAGCGGAAAGTGTGAGATTTGATTCACTAAAACTACCACCCTTTTTTTATTATCTCAAAACAAAAACAATATACAATTTTTGGTCTAACAAGCCCTTAAGCACAAAATAGGATCAAGCTTTTTTCTGACAACCATTCCTGTTTAAACATTGCGCCATGGTGTGACTGTTGTATGCCAACGAGAATTTTCTAGAGGTCAAACCATATAGGGAGCACTCAGTCTAATCCAACCGTTAACCCATTCCAATGAATTATATGTTATCCTAAGAAACATCTGCTTAATAGGTCTAGTCGTTGCTTGGGATTGTATTAATTTAAGGAGGATAGGGCCAGATCATTTCATCGAGAGTTGACTCACCAAAGTAAATCTCGAGTTAACTGATAAGGTCTGAAAGGATGATCATGCACTAAAAAACTGGCCTTAGAAGTTATAGCTTATCGATGAAGAAGTTTGCACTGAAAAACAGACCCTTAGAGGAATCCTTTTGCAGTCGGCACGATTGAACTTAGCTAAATGTTTACCTGGCTGATGATGTTCAGACCAAGACTGACCGGGCCAGTAAAAATGTTGCGAGACTCGAAACATACCGACTGAAACTGAAACACTAATGTTCGAACCAAATTCTGAATCCTGTGTTCCGTAAAAAAGTAAAAGCTACAATTTCTAGACGCATATGTTTCCCCTGATTAGACCTCAAAATTGAAAACCTTTACTCTGCTATGGCTTGCTTTCTGTGTTGATCCAGATCGGGTTATGATTTCCAGATCCATTTGATGGTGTTGTTGCACTAGTCTTTGAATACAACAACAATCTAGTGGCCGCCCCTTTTTGACCAAAGAAAAATGTGCAATTTCGGACGGTGTAGCGATGATTTCGGCACGAATGTTTGCCTTGAGCTCGTCAACGATCTAAAGCCAATAACCACATAAAAATAAATTCGGAGGACAGAGCACGCCCATGGAATTCTCCTTGCAGAAACTGCATTCTTTGATTTGCAATGTGGCATGGACTGTCTTTTTGAAACCAGTGAACGTCCTGACCTTTTGCATACATCATTTTGACGCCTTCCCAAATAGTCACTTTTTGTCATGCCATGGTGGCTCATTGATATTCGTGGATTCTCCATTCCTTAAATGCGGCAATTTAGCACCAGAGAGTGTGAATTTGGCCTCAGCGGTCATTAAAAAAAAACTTCCAAAAATTAGGTTCAGTGTCAGTCATTCGAGTGGCTGACGTAAATCGATGCATAGTTAAAATTGTACTAAATTGTTACTAAAACATGTCTCTTTAAGTCAATCGGTTGATAAATGTCAAAGTTATTCAATGTTTTCATGCCGTCACAAAAGATGGCGCACCCTGTATAATCTGAAACCAAACTAACTAAAACAAATGTAAAGTAAATATTAAGAATCAAACGGGATAGGTATATCAAAAAGTCCTACAAAAAGTTTAGTTTACAGCATCTGGAGCCAGACTTACATGTCCATGTATCTCTAAACTCTATGATGTGATTTCGATGACAACATTTATAAGTGAATCCATAATTTATAATCTGCTGTGTACTATAGCATTAACCCGATTCAATAAACATCTATAATCTATTCAAGTTAATTGTATTCGCGCATGAATTATTCGTCACCTCATCACCATCAATTTATCGGCCCGAGGGCCTGCGACTTGAAGTTTCTTTACAGCGCAGAATTGTTCTTTGGATATTCGCACAACCATTTTGAGAGTGTATGTGATATTTTAATGATTTTTAGATAGCTCTGCCAGATGTGATCAGATGATGAGTTTCGCAAACAAAATTCTCTGCAGATTGACATTCTATTGAGTGGTACATCCAAGTGAATGATGAACGGGAGGTCGAACCAATGAAGAAATCTAGCGTCATTGATTTGGTTTAATAAAATTCTGTAGAAAAATTGTTAAAATACAAAGCCACATACTCCAATGAATGCGGTCATCCTTTAAAGGTCCCGCATGTTCCCTGGTATACTTTATATCTCTGACTCACTGTATTTTCCTTGAAATTCACTGCAAATATAGTTTATTCGGTTCTTTATGACCTCTACCCATCTGGATGTTTTTATTTATTGCAGACGATCATCATGTGTGAATATGTCTAAGAGATCTTCCTTTTTGTTTTGTTTATGGGTTGGATCAACGCGATTTCTCAAATTCGAAGAAAATCTATCTTGGATGCCACCCACAATGGTGTGTTGTTGTTGTACAATAGTATAGCGCTAGCGTCTATGTATGTGATCGATGGTATAATATTTATTCATCTGCATGGTGATAGTGCCAAATGGGGGACTGGAGTCGGGTTATTGATGGTTGAAGAAATGCGGGTATCTCGATTACCGTCTAGCCGTTTTTAAGGTGCTCGCAGGTTGTCAGCAAATACTTTTGCAAAATTATTTATTTTTAAACCTATGGCATTTTTGAAGTGAAAAATTGGAAAATATGGCATGTATGTTGAGGTTCGTATGATCTCGCTACCACTCCCTTTCGAGGACTCAGTGTGTATTAAGGCCGCATAGATACAGACCTGATAGTGTTACTAGCAAAAAAAAAATTGCTTCTCGGTAATAATTACACGGTTTGAATCCCTTTATTTTTGAACATCAGTCATCCGTACCATATGTTCAATACACGCAGAATTACACCAAAAAGGATTGGAGACAAATGGTTTAGAAAGCCCGAGAATTTTGGTTCAGCTCGTGTTTAGCTGCAAATATAACTCCTAAAGTATATTGAAGGTTATGAAGCCAAACAGATCTAGCAATAGTCAGTGAGCTTTTCAGACCACAGAAATCTAAAGCAAGAAAAAAATTTAATGGGAAGGATTGTATAGGTCATCCGTTTGATCATAGATCTTCATGATATGAGTGGATCCATGGAGACACAAAGCACGAGATTCAAGCATGCTTTCATCGAACCAAATTTTGAAGATTAGTTAGTTTAACAGTTCATCTCCCGCGGAAGTAAATAGTTCGATAGGATATGTTTGGCAGCCGTATATCAAGTCTTCTGGCAGGCGCCTATATCGAAAATGTTCTTCATCAACAGTACCAGTAATAGTCGAAACTAATAAGCTGTAAGCTGAGCCTCCTAATCTTTGACGGGTCAGTAGTTCAAGGAGATTTCATATGGATTCGTAGAGGATGTAGAGTGGTCAAAAGTTTATTGTAACATTTTTGACTGACACTGCTCTGACAATTACAGAGTCAATATCATTGGAGATAAACGAAAACCAAAACCAATAGGTCCACGCACGCCTTTGCAAGTTGGGGACTTAACCGAACGTCAAAAGCCTAACAATACCATACCTAACGATGTATTAAACACATCTTTGCTCCTTACGAACTGTAAGCGCGTTTCCGTTTTTAGGCTGATCTCTATGAAAGATCTGACCTATCATGGCTTACAGAAACAGATATAACTCGGTAACCTCTACATTATATGCCAATAACTTGTCTTCCTGGGGAATCCATACGAAATATAGGACTCATCATGGCTTAGACGAATCGAAATAAAAACCAACAAGCAAGAGTGTTTCAAAACTTAAAACTGTAAGAAGCCGAGGTCATCATCTCTAGCGATTTTAGTATTCACAAAACCAGTTGGTTATAGTAACAAAATAGATTAACAGTATGAATTGTTTTTTTTATAACTATCACCTTGTCCTTTGAGACCTACGAGATCTCAATTGCTGAGCCATAAGAAAACTCAGATCAGGCTTTAATAACAGCGATCTATACATCGATGTCAAGATCATCGACGATCCCCTTGCTTTATTTAAGAAATGTGAGCCCCAAATGTGACTTATGATTTACCTTTTCTTTGTCATATATACAGCACAAGTAAGACCGGATTTTTAGGACAAAAAATCCGTCATTTCGACAAATTTTTCTTACATTAGATCTGCTAACTTTAGCTCAGCGATGACTTGTAGGTTCAACTCTTCAAAGCCTTGATTTTAAGCGTTATTCATGTTATCATTGTGCCAATTATACACTCATTTACTTAAGTGGCGTACACTCCGGAATGTACCTGAACTTGCTTCTACAATAATCTCGGCCCAAGTTAGCTGCCTCCAGTTGCGCTTTTAAAGTTGAGCGCACGCACGGTCTTTATCTACTGCGTCTAACGTCTGGCTGGGTATCGAAGAGTCTCCAGAGCGGAGTATTTCTGTCCATTCGATTTATATGTCTTAATTGTTTGAATGGCGCTACAGTCCGGAATGAACCTGTGCCTCAATCTTCATATTTATATATAGAATTGTTATTGTTTTTATAGTGAATAAGTACTGCCCCATTTCACCTAAAAAATGACACAAGTTGCTTTATAAATACTTATAGATACTTAACCTTTCCGATGACCAACGGCAAAAAAAAACATCCAACACTTTGCATAAACCCAGATAGTATATGCAAATACTACCATTAGCCCACCGAATGCCCCCGCTCCGTCGTATCGGCGGTCCTACTATTCAAGAATTGCCTTCCACTATCATTACACCAACAAGGCAATTAATTTAAACTTCTCAATAGAACATTCAATTAGGCAACAATTTCAGTACCGCGCAATACCCTTAACACCAAATCATCTCTCCAGTCCAAACTACATCTGCTCGCAGTCCAAACTTAAATGTGTTCGCGCCCCAACCAATCAAAATCGAGTCATAAATATAATTTTGTTGAATAACAGTTCGATTACGAAATTATGGCGGGAATTAGTGCCAGCCATACAAAAGAATTTACAACTCGCTTACATTTGAATTGACCCCAAGAGGGAGAAAGAGAGAGGGGGGTAAACCGAAAATATTTCTTCGATAAGGGCTCTTTAAGTTGTTTCAAGTAGAAATTCAAGTAGGGCCGGTACTCATACGTAGCACATACACCATATTACAAAAATATTTGACCGACAAAAAAACAACCAAAAAAATCAAAACCGTATGTAAACATTCATCTGTATGATTTCAATCGCAACGCAGATACAATTAGTATCTTCTCTCGTATTCCCGATTAAAGAAAATGCCTGGAGAATAATTATTAATTTATTTGTTTGACCCGATCGGGTGGAAGTGTTCGAGATACTCATCACTATTGATTGAATAGAAGATGTAAATATTATTGGTAATCGTTTGTGGAACTTAGAAACTGGGTCAGTAGGGGTATTTTTGATTGCGATGCATTTCTTTCAATTTATTTGTCTAAGGGAGCAGATATTTATGCAGGTTATTGAGATGCTGAATGATGGAGGATTACTAAACGTTTTTTTTTTCATCCATATTTGTCACAAATGAAAAAAAGTCAAGTGATTTATAGTTGAAGAATTCTAGGTTAGGTTGGATGGGTCCATATTTAGTGGACAAGTGTTTTCTAATCACATGTGTGTATTATTTCATTTAATGCGAATTTAACTCGAATTTCATATTCATGAGTCCAAGACCTGTGGTTTATGTTTTAAACTCATAAATAGGAAATACGCGGATCTAGAAGATTTTAGGAATCGTAGGACGTAGAAACAAAGCCTCATCTTTTCTACTTAGATCTATGAAGGTCCATTGTAACACACTAGAGTTGAATTTCCCATTTATGTGATTTATAAACCTAGGTCCTCTGAGCCACACAGGGGGTTTTATGAATGAAGTTGAAAAAAATCATGTACCTCTGTGCTTGCCGGAAAGTTCTTCCAAAATTATTCTCCTAAGTGTAAGTAATTGTTAGGATGCAGAGACTAAGACATATTGACAGAGGAAGTGTGTTATGTCCCATTTCTCTCAGTTTTGTACATCCAAAATTGGGCCGTTTGAATTCAGATTAAGTTTGGTAGTGTAGTAGCCCAGCATATTGCGACCTGTGATTACGCCTAGAGGAGTCATTATAAATTTCCTACGTCTTTGCACGTTTTGGATGGTTTTAAGCATGCTTTAAGCATGTGGGCACAATTTCATGAGTTTTGTAGCTTGTACCATCTTATATTCGCTGAACCTAGCTATTTCCCATAACATGGTTATTGTTAGAATACGAAGCTTTTAAGTTGTTATAAGCAAGTTCACAGTTTCTCATTGAGCCAAGCCGAGTATATGACTATAACCCTACCACGAACTATGCAAGCTATACAGCGATAAACCCCTAGTCAAAAACCACCGGATTGGACGTTTTAAATGGCTAGCGAAGTAGAGCAATTCCTCGCCTTGAAGTGTGCAACTGGAGGCAGTTAGCTAAGGAACGGGCTAATTGGGGAGGCATTGGTTCATTCCGGACTATAGCGCTACTTATGTAAGTTATTATTTTAAGTAATTAATTTGTTTAGTAGATTTTGTGGCCTAGTGGTTAGTGTCTTGAACTATTAAGCGCGGAGTCTTTGGTTCAAATCCCGAATGTGACAACACCAAAGTTTTTCACTGCTCCACCACTTGCGAAAATTTGACAAAGATCGAACAGTGACACTATCATGAGAGGCTTATCAAATTTGCCGTTCGCATTCGGCGTTAAAGAAGAGGTCCTCTTCTTTGTTGAAAACATAATTAGTTCATACACAAATGAAGGAGATGCTAGGTTTGTTAATGCATATGGGTCGTTAATGCCAGATATTTCAATTCATACCGTAAGAAAAATCGTCAGGAATTGTTCATTGCCTCCGAATGTATTTATATAGGTCAATTCGTGAACTGCGGACGAAAGAGCAGTCAGGCCATGGTTAACTCAGAACCATTCATGTGTCGTGTGCACTTCTTGCACGATTGCGATGTCAGATCCCCGCGTTACCATCAGTCAATGATAATTTAAAGGACAGTTTCGCAATAGCTTTTCTGACAATATTGTCCAAAAAAAATCGGCAGGTCAGATCGTAAGAATTATTGGCCATTGTTTTTTATAGATCTGACAATATTGCAAGTAGGTTAGTGTAGCTGTTAAAAAGCTACCAAACCAACAAAGCTTTCGGTTTTGAAAGATTACCGGCAAGACTCGTCAAATTTGTAGGTGATGCCTCGGTAGAGTTTATACTTCAAATCATCAACCAAGTTTGGAAGGTTTAGCTGATAATAAAAGTGTCCTCTTGAACGTACTGGTGATGCAGCATTGAGTTTGAATAGAATCCAGCTCCGATCTTGCCAAATATGCACCAGATTTTGGGAAAGAAATATTCTTTCCTGCGATTTTCTAAATATTGTCCTGGAACAAAATTCTCCAGCGTAGGTATTAACAAGGAACTCACTACCTTCAACATCAATAATCCGCTCAGCTGCAGGGATGCAAAGATCAACATCATTTGTAGCTTCCAAACTTTAGAAGCACTTTACGCAGTTGTAAATGCTTTTATGAACGTTTTTTTTAAATTGAAGTGCGTCGGTTTTGTAGTTAAGAACGGTAGAAGCCTCTTTAAGGACTCGTTTAAGGACACCTTAAACGAGTCCTGAGATTCTCATCGTTTTATAGTGCAAGGGAGTTAATCACTTCGGATGAATGTGATCTTCAGATCTTCGGAAGAATACTTCTTTGACCGATCTTTTATGTGAGCAGTGTAGGCGATACTTGAAAGATCCGCAAATCTAGCAATTTTATACAGCGATATCGATCTTTGAAAAGAAAACGAATCCAAACGTTCAATTGGATAGATGAATGGATGAAAGCCGATGATCCTTACAAACAGCGAAATTTTGAATCTATTTCTAAGGGCACCTGAACCCAGTTAACGATTGTCTCGAAGCTTGTAAATGCGGAGACTCATTATATGTATGTTCAAAGTTTTTTTTGGACCATATTAAGCCTTTAAGTGGGAAAGATATTTTTGGACGAAAGCTGATTATGCTCTCTGGTGGTACATTTTTGTGAATCCATTTCTGAAGAAATGTGCGTAGAGGACTTCCACGCTTGAAAAAGCGTGTAATGAGAACTCCATGTCTGTATAAAACCTTCATAAGTGAAAGGTTTAAGAAAGCTAGCCTATTGAAATGAAGGTGGATAAAGATTGTGCTATATTGGGTATCTTCTTAAAAAGAGCACTACCAGGGTATTTATGTGATATGTAGATTTGCATAAATCGTGTTTACCATTTAAGTATAAAATATATTCAAGGACATCCACTGATCCTTGTCACACTGTTTGTTCATTATTATAATTATACACCAGGTGACCCTAACATCAGTTAACAATTTATGTTTCCCACAATTTTTAATTTTATGAAATGATCATACGATCATGTGTAAGTAGATAATCTTCTCGACAAATGAAAACAAAAATCTTATCTGAATCTGTGAGACAGCTTGTGTAATGGAAACCCGACTTTTTATGACATGCGCATGTGTAAAATGCAAAACGATTATGTATGACTTTTAATTTCGATATTCATATTGCCTCTCGTCGTTATGTAGGTACTACCCATGCGTCTTGTCCATAAAGAAAACAAAAACCAACAACAACGTAAACTGTCTGACATTCAAAACTAGACAAAAAAAAACTGTTTGCACTTAGTGCATGCTTGCTTTTCTTAGTGTCAATTCATGTTTCAGCCACAGTCACACAGTTTAAATAGTGCTAATCTCCTGTGTTACCACTTAAGTTACTGAGAAACACAAACACATCTTTCTGCTGTAGAATCGCCCAGCGCATAACAGAGGAAGTTCCACATTTACACACTGCAACACACACCAACAGGTCTGGGTATAAGCTGAATAAACTTTTATATCTTTGAACAGAATAGAATAATTGTAGATTTTGGTGTTGTTGGATGGTTATCTGAAGTATCTATGCGAGTAATGTAATATCCGAGCTTTAGATGTTGGAAAAAGGAAATCATACTCATCTGTATTTTGTTTCTGTTTCAATATAGGATTTTCTAAATGATGAAATTTAATAATGGATCATAGTCGTAATTTGTCGTGGAGTAGCCAACAAAATTTGAACCCGGTGAGAAAAGCTATTTTCGAAAAGCCTAGATACTTTTGCTAAAGTTTGGGTGAAAGATCGTGATTTACAATTGCTGACTTTGTAAGATTTTTGTGAGGTCTTAAATTTCGGGCAAGTGATGCAGACAAATTGATTGAAACGTGACACACAGTGGTTACAGTGGAAAATGGTGTAATGGTGTTGTTGTTCGTGAGCGGTGAAATGATGCCAAAATGTTGCGTGGTAAGAACAATGGCGGTCGGTAAATGTAACTTGACCGTATGTCGTATTGATTTGAAGCTCTCAGTGATGGCTATTTGAATCATTTAAGAAATTATTAATATTCTTAATTCTGTAACATGCAGGATTATGAGAACACAATTACCAAAAAAAAAATTGTATCTAGAGAAAGCCTTTTAATTATTTTGAATTTGACTGATTATTACAATAACTATCAATATATACGTCTACATATATGACGATCTCTATAATAACTTGACCATATTTCGGGACGTAATTTTTTACTAGGCGCTTTAAATTTCTTTAATTTTATAACAAAATCTTTTCTTTGCACTGTCATATTGTGTTGGTATCAAAACTGTCACCCTTTCGCAGATCAGAACTTAACAAATTTTGCGTCGTGACTTTAGTCTGCACCCGTACAAAATTCAGCTGACCCACGAGCTGAAGGTTAACAGGTAAACGACCACAGACAAAGACATGTGTTCCCTAAATGGGCCCTGGAGTAGTTATAACCTGACCCTAATATTCGATTAGGCCCATTTCATCAACCATTACATCAACAAACAACATGAGATCCAAGAGCGTCCAATGCATCCCGAAGAAGTCACAGTTTGGTGGAGATTTTGGGCTGACAGTGTCATCGGTCCATA
The DNA here is from genome assembly GCA_932526625.1 of Rhingia campestris. NCBI lineage: Eukaryota > Metazoa > Arthropoda > Insecta > Diptera > Syrphidae > Rhingia > Rhingia campestris. The sequence goes on from OW052182.1 coordinate 82,989,114, forward strand.
TTTTTTTGCAAACGATATGGCCAGGCTGTCATCGCCAGCAGCGAGCGGTATATGTCGATGCTTAGGATTACCAACTTCTTTTGGTTGGATTGGAATGATATAGACTCCAACGACGGGCTCAGTGACGCGATGGTAAGTGCGATGAACTGCCGCGCAAAAGATCTGGGTTCGTTTACCAGCCGTAGCAACACCTAAATGATTTTTTATTGGCCCTCCTCTTATGATGATCTGACAAATCATTCGGGTAGCCATTCGGATTCGGCAGAAAACAGGAGGTCCCGCCATCGTGCAAGAATTACTCACGTACACATGAATGGATGTGAGAAAAAGCTAGGCCTTGATTACTAACGAGCCTCTTGTGCCAAAAAGTTGTAGTTGTTGGACACCAACGACATGCGGACGTCACTACGTGGAAACTTAGAAATTCTGCACGAGCGATTCGAGGGCGTGGTCATCTCGCGTGGAGGTGCTGTGAAATGGGCATGATTTGACAAAACTCGATTTTTTGGTGGGGTTTTCTGAAGTCGCAGGTCTATTCGAATAAGCTCAAAACCACAGCGGCCCTCAAAGCCAACATTACCCTCGGTCAAATTTAGCCTGATTTATGCACCAGAGTCATAGAAAATTGAGCATTTCGAATGAATGCATGAAATTATATTATAAACGTAGTGGCGAATAAAAATAGTTGATGATATCTTCCACATACTTTCTTTAATTTAAATTTAAAGATAGGAAGCGCTTAATGAAAGACCCTTTATAATAGCTTTTTTGAAGAAGACTTAGGAGCCTGTCGGTGTGTGGGAAAATATAAGCATCTTTCTAAGTAAAAACACACAAGGGATTCGTCCAAGCTTCCGAAAAAGGATCACTGTTGAACAACAAGGGCTCTCGCTCTTCTCCACAAAGCCGAGTGCAATCCTCCAGTCTATTTCCTTCAAAAGGTGTTCTTGTGCCGCTTGAGAATGAGGCTAGCGTAGCTGTTTTACAGTTTTTGCGTCTCCGGTGTCTATTGCATGCTCTTCCAAATCTAGTTTGCCGAGACCATATTTTTATAAAAACATGAAAACTCAATATCGTCATCTTGAGTTAGAGTTGGATTAACTACTGAGCTGATGATGTTTGAAGCTAGTTGGAACGCCTTCTAAACATCAACTCCAAAAAAAGAGTTCCTGGTCTAATGACGGCTACAAAAACTTCTACATATATAATATTCTCTGATAAAAAATAACTCACATACACATTGTAGATACACCTACTTACAAGACAGCTCATGATCATCATGTCTGGTGGTCAGTACGCAAAACCATCTTGATGAGTTGTTTCACTTAAGATGGAATTCAAAACGAGTGGCAGGCGAGATGATGATGTAAATAACAAACCATAAGGAAGCCAGACCATCATGCAGCCCCACAGAGAAAACGATGCTCGAAGATCAAAATGTTTTCTTGTTTACATGGGGATGAGAATTTGCTCACCAACAAGATAGTGAACTCCTTTTCTGAATTGGACACGATCTAGATGTGCAGACGATACACAACTGGTGGTGTCTGTTGAATGTGGTTTGATCGACATATAGGCGCCCGCCACCTAAGAATATGGCAAAGATCACGGACCAAAGGGAAAAAGTCAATTTTCTCCGAACAAACATTTTCAACGGAATGTCGAAAACCAAATAAACAGTTTTTTCTGCGGATTTTAGTCGAGGAAAAGAGACGCACACCATATGGTGGCTGTTAATGATGATATATGTAACTTCAGATTCAAGGTCTCTAGCGAAATATGTTGTTTTTCTTTTTTAACAAGTTAACAATTTACCTATTAGCATAATAGATACTCATCTCAGATACGGATTCGATATTCATTCAAAAGCTTCGTAAATTTATACATCTAATTGGCGACTGGATGTCTCCAGCGGCGAATCATATTTGTTTTCAAGTTTTTTTTTTCTGTTACCGTCAAGTGGGTAGCCAAATATTGATCGAGTATTGAAATTGAAAATTAATGAAACTATTTTGGTTCCTAAGTGAATTTATGCATGAGCTGATCTTTAAATGGAGTTCGTTTTTGGAGGTTTTTTTTACACGGCGTGTTTCATAAGATGGGAAGAAATTGGAATTGAGATTAATACATTTGAGTGGACAATTATCTGATACAGGAAGAATATAATTGGACAGCAATAGGTAGGTTTTATAACCTAATTAGTGAAACATAAATCAGTTTTGCCCATTCATAGTGGTAGTTACAGAGGCGGTAATCTGAATGTCGAATAGAAATTCGTTTCTATAGTAATAGTTGGAATGTCCAAATCTGTCAGTTGTACCTACTATTATCGGCCAAAAGTTAGTTTTAGGCCGTTAATACCCAGCGTTGACCAACTGCGCTTTAACAGATCTTGACTAAAAAATTGAGAGATCAATCCGCTAGGGAGCCATTCATCCGAGATCCGTCAACATTTTATAGATCTTAAAGCTTTATAGAGACGATTTATACTAGGTGCGTCATGTCTATAAATACCCCAACACTCGTCCATTTGTATAATGGAAAGAAAAGAACAACGAAAGCAATGATATTCAATAAAATATTTGTTTCACAACTATAGGCAAATAAACTATCATTCCAGGACTTCCGACCCGTTTAGGGTAACCTTCTGCGGCAGCCTTCCATCTTCTTCGATTGCTTCCAGTTATTTATTGTAAGAGCTCTGGCATCCGTGATTCCTTTTTTTGTACTGTCTATAATGGACTTAGCAAGCATAGATACTTTAATTTGCGTTTGTTATTCGGGTCATGAATACCCTCAAGTCTTAAAACCCTATCCTAAAGGGGTATATTTTTAGTTTTAATTCAAAGTATGAAATCATAAAGTATATGCATCGAATCGGAACTTCAAGCTGTGTCGGCCTAGCCATGTCTGTTCGTCCGTCCGTTCGATTGCCCATGATCAATTTATAGCCCTTACATTTTAAGCTATGTCGTTACAATAAGGAATTTTGAAATAAGTTTCTGAACAAGATTTTGGGACAATGTCAATAGAGGAGTTTTCATATTTTTATATTTAACGATTGGGTATGGATTTAAACGATTCACACAGCGGATAGTTACTTTGCATGTGTTTGTTTGCAACGATATATACTGTCGAGTTGCTAATGTCCCAACCGCCAGAAGCGTCCTCGGGTAGCGGATTGAAGAACTTTCTGGAGAAAATAAAATATCACTCGCAGATCAAAATTTGCAAGAGGTAGTGTACTCAATCAAAAAACATCTTAAGACAGCAGCGGAAGAATTCCTAAGATGGAATGAACGGTGGCGCATTAAACTGAACTTACTTACTTACTTAAGTGGCGCTACAGTCCGGAATGAACCTGGGCCTCCTTAGCTAACTGCCTCCAGTTGCACACTCCAAGTTGGTTGAGGTCGGTTTCTACTTGTGCGCGCCACTTAAGGCGAGGTCTTCCTCTACTGCGTCCGACGTCTGGCTGGGAATCGAAGATCATTAAACTGAACTAGGCTCCGAAAATGATGGTCTTCCTTCCGAGCTATCTAAAGCGGGTGCAGATGATCTGGCAAGTAACAGTTGCAAAATTTTGTCGGATAGAAATACGTGTGAAGAATGAAACCTCGACGTCGTTTCCTCGATACACAAAAAAGGAGACCCCTGAATTACACCAACTAAGGAATAAGTCTCCTCAACCTCGCATTCAATATCTTATGCATATCTTATGCTTATGCCGTGAATGCATAAAACGGTTCACCAACATCCTGATTGGCCATTATTAATGTGGTTTTAGGTGAGGATGATGAAAGTTTCACTCTTTGGCAGATCCTGAAAAATAAAACCGTGAAGTCCAACCCCATATCCACCAACGTCTTATCGATTTCAATCCGATCTCTCCATCATATCGAGGCGAGTTTTTAGATAACTAAATTCATATGTATTTGCTGATATACAAGATGGAACTGTGCGTTGATAACTGTGCGGGGCCTTACTTCTTGCGAATGTGAATGTCATCACTGGATCATACCTTCTCCGTCAAAATGGAAAACATTCATCGGTACTCGAGTAATTCAGATACAAAAACTTATGGGGAACGTAATTTGGAAACTCATTCCATCGTGATGCCAACCCGGCAGATATGCCATCACAAGGACTGTTTTTCTTTGATGATATCGATAACAAACTTTGGTGGGAAGATCCAGAGTTCCTTAAACATTAGCAGGTTGTTTTATTTCCAGAACAGCCACCTTATTTGGAAAATCATTAAGACTATCATACTATTAGCGTGACTTCTTTAATGTGAGTCTTGAGAGGATTTGGAAAAACTAACGAACCAACATCAGAGGGACAATCTTTCACAAATCTATATGCAACTACTAGCAATCCCTGACGATATTGACACCATTGCTAGGACTCAACGTACAGTCACAGCCAAGTTTGCTAATATACAGAAGGAGTGACAAAATTGGGTTCAACAGTATATGAGAGCAAGACCAAGTATACGCCTTCAGTAGGAAAGGTCACACAACATCGAATAATTGGACAGAAATTCATCATTTCCAACACAACTTTGAGGTTGTGTTTGTCTGCCTCGACTCCGCTATTTATCCTGACAAACGCATCTCATCAGATATAAAACATAGAAAAACTACACACGTAAATGGTTGTGAATTAAAGCAGAGTCCTTAGGAGCCTCTTACATCTATAAAAACTTTTCACGGACATAGCGCCATCCGTAAGGTTTATGCACAATAACTGATTTAATTTCTAATAAATTTCAAAATTTCATTTTTCGAGCACATACAGAGAAGCGTTTTAGAAATACTAAGCAGAAAGCAGAGCAAAATATTTATGTTCTGTCAAAAACCAAAATACGATTCAGCAATGACTCCAGCTGACAACTTTAACATTGGGTGGGATAGGAGATTAACCTACGTCAGATATATCCATAGGGTATAATTTCTGTGAATAACATGTCACCGAAAGTTGATCGATTGCATTAAATCACTTCCCAAGGTGCATGACCAAGATGTTGAACAGACAGAATTTCCCATTTAACAGAATAGGCCCACTTGAACAAATTGATGCATGGTCCGCTATTTCTATTGCAATTATCAAATGTCCATAATAACTATTAATAGGTACGAGCTTTATTTTCAAAAACCTCGTGTGGTTTAAGAAGAACTGCTTCTTGAGGACAACAGTATCGTTGTGGACATTTTGTTTGTTTTAACGCCTCCATTTCGCCTGTTGTGGAACTGTCATCAGTCAAAAATGCTTCCAGATCATACATTTTTTTTGTGATTAACAGATAAAGGTAACCTGAGAACAAGAACAATAAGAAGAACCACTGGTCAAGGTTTAAATAACCCAGGGCGCAAGACACTGTTCCAATTATAAATGTCTCAGTATGACAATCTTTTTTTTAATTCTATGACAATCATATATGCACGACTGAATTGTGATCATTTAGGAATGCACAAGTTCAATCAACCTATTTTGTGGCCTATATTAGGTTTGCAAAAATGTACGATGAATTTCTCTTTGAGGGTGACTCCGACTAGGGATCCGCTTTTTTCGTCAATGTGTCATGAAATAAGTTAGTTGGCATAATTAAGCAATTGCACAGATATAAGCTTTAAAAATGATGATTATGTCGATTAGGTAACCTAAATAATAGATCTGAACATAAAAAGTTTTTGCAATAACCCTGTGACCAAGATTACATTATATTGATTCGAAAGGGATACCTTACAATGAGTTTGATACTGTTTCAGAACTTGTGACACTGTGATTCCCAGATCTCGATAATAATACCATTTTCTGAATTATTCGTCTCGATTACCTATTTTTTTTACACTATCAGATCTGTGTCGTAGCGAGCTTAATACAAGCAGCATATACGAGCAGAGATTTGCCACAGCATATAATATGCATCTACGTTGAGACAAAGGCAATAGTTGCAGCAGTTTAATTCGACACCTATACGGAGGCAAATTGTGTAGATCATCCCATGGAAGTCCTCTCAAAGCAAATCTTATGAATTTACGTTGGACTGATTCAATTCTATTCGATTGAACTACATAGAAAGGTGTCCAAACTTGTGAGGCATACTCCAAGTGAGGGCGAACTAGACAATTATAGAGTGAAAGAGTGACATATGGGTCAGTAAACTCTTTTTACCACCTTTTTATAAATCCTAACATAGAGTTGGATTTATTGACGATAACGTTAATGTGTTTATTAAACTCCATTTTGGGATCAAAATAAACACCAAGATCTTTAAAACTGTCTACACGGCAGAGAGTGTGCCCGGACAGAGTATATATAAAATTACATGGAGCGCGTTTTCGTGAAAATGACATGTGCTGGCACTTTGTAGGGTTCAGATTCAAACCGTTTTTAAGACACCATATGGTAAAACTATTTAAATCGGTTTGTAGTGAAAGCGAATCGTTTAAATCTCCTACACATTTGAAAATTTTCATATCATCAGCATATATCAATATTTTGCTATCTCGAATACAGGCTTTTACATCGTTAATTGCAAGTATAAATAAAATTGGTCCCAAATGACTTCCTTGAGGTACTCCAGATTGAGCAACAAAAGGGTTGGACTTGGAACCTCTAAATTTAACTATGTAGTTCATCCAGCATTTCCTAGACAAGCTGTCAGCAATTGTCTTCTATACAACGCATAAATTCCTTTACTAGCTTGTTGTATAGCGTATTATGCTTTACACACGATGTTTTGTTTCCACACACAAATTAATGTGTAAACGACCCGTACATGAGGAGTGGCGCGATGGTTAGTGCGATGAACTGCCGCACTTAAGGTCTGGGTTCGATTCCCAGCCGTAGGAACACCTAAATGATTTTTCACAGGCCCTCCTCAAACATGAATGGTTGTAAGAAAGCTAGGCCCTGGGTAATCACGAGCCTGTTGCGCCAAAAATTTGTAGTTTTTCTATTTGGCCCGTACATGACCGCAAACCTAGCTTCTATATTCATATGTGTGCGAAGTTTTATTTTTGGCACAAAGAATGGTACCTTCAGAGCTGAAATGGTTCATCGTCCAATGCTCATCCAATGCGAGGGGGGTAATACACGAAGAGGATAGCAAGAATAGCATCATAGAGATTATTGATCTATGGAAGGTTATTTGGTTAGGATGGCCATTGCAATCCAAAGGATCACTATTGTGGTATTGGTAGATTTAGAAAATATATTGGATAAACAAATAGAAGATCTGATATGACTTTGTGTAAACAAAAGTTGGTCTAAGTATAAAGAACCCTTCTATAACTTTCTCTTACAAAGAGAAAGGTATTGTTCCCGTAAAAAATTTCGAACTCGAGATTTTGATTGATTGAATTATTGAAACACAAAAAATTGGTTTTCGCAATTTCGTCCGTCATTCCGTCAGTCCGTAATGACTTTTGCAGCACGGCTTCAGCGATTTCCTTCAAACTTCGTATTGACAGTTTTTTGTATTCACAATAATAGGCCATTTTTCATGTTCTTAGCTATTTTATTATCCGGATAGAATTTATTTTTATAGAAAATTCACATAAAATTAATTTTCTCGAAAATGGTGCTGCCTTATAGGAAAACGACAAGTCTCAGTTATTCTTTGCTGACGATGGAGTAAATACCCCCTTTTTATACGATTTTTAATGCAAATGTAAGGTCTAAGTGGTTTATGGAAGGTTTTACAAACCAAAATTCATGAAAACATTTCTTCTAAAAACGTTTCACCGATTGCCCCTAAGCCTTCAAGAAAGCTCTTCACCACTGTTGTGCGTTGCGTCGGCCGGTTACTTCAAAGTGACATACTTTTTGCAAATGGCGTCAAATGTCACTGTAGAGAATTTAATTAACATCAAGCAATGAAGGGATTCATTGAATTTCGTCATCCTGCTCTATATGCGAGAACATTAAAGCATTTGATCGTCTCGTACAAGCCGACCTCGTATTGCTCTTTCGAGAATATCACTGTCGAGAAAGTCATAGAGTTTGCACATCGACGAGACAACGATGCCCCCAATTTCCTAATTTCGTCTCGTACATGCCGACCCTGTCGAGGATATCACTGTCGAGAAAGTCATAGAGTTTGCACATCGACGAGACAACAATTCCCCCAATTTAGCATAAACAAACTTTCATTGTGTCGAATTTTGGTGAAATACCTAAAAATGTTTCCTTATAAAGTGTAGTGGTTCACTAATTGCCAATAATCGCTCAGACAACTCCGGTAACGATGAAGAATTCGAATTACCAATTTCCCAGCTATGTGATCTCCCCTTTTTGTGATTTCAAATACCTGGACAGATTTCCAGATCTGATGGTTCCAGACTACTTCCATTAGGGCTTTTTTAAAATTTCACATTTACCACCCAACTAAACATTTTTTTGTTTAATAACTCTTGCTATCCTCTGTAGTGCTTCTATTAAGTTTCCTTGGATGTGTGTGATATTTGTTAAGAAGTTTTGTTAGATCTTACGCCGAAGGTAATGAACTACCATACCGAAAGTCTGTGTTCGATTCCCAGTCGTGGCAAGATCAACATAATTTTTTTTTAAATATTTTGCCATGCAAATAAAATATTCAATCATCCAGTATAATCAGTATAATCACATCAAATACATATAACAAATGAAATATTTTCCATTTTTCGTGTATCTTTACTGATTGCTACAAGGTGGCGCAAAAGTAATCCTCCTATCAGAAAATGCTATAAATTTTGCGATTGGCCCCTAATGTCAGTTCTGTTTTGACATTTGTGTAGTAAACACATGCGAAATACACGTTAATAAACAATGTTACGCCACACTGCTCCAGAACGCGGAATATTGGTGACTATTTATTTGAGCAATAATCGGTCGGTGACTTTGGCACAACGTGAATTTCGTCGCAGATTTCCTAGCCGTCCAACGCCTACTGGTGAAACACTGCGACGTTTAGCCGCTCGCCTCGAAGAGACTGGCACAATACGAGATGCTGCCAGGCGTGGCAGACCCCGGAGTAGCCGTTCTGCAGAGAATATTGCAGCTGTAGCCGAAGATGTCATGGAAGCGCCGTCGACATCGACCAGACGACGAGCCACGCAAATGGGTATCAGTCGACGGTCTTTACAGCGAATTTTGGTACAAGGTTTGAAGATGTTTCCGTACAAAGTCCAGACGGTGCATCAGCTGTTAGCTGCTGACCGCCAATCGCGTCTAACATACGCTCAAGCCGTCCTTAATCACCACCAAGAGGAAGATGATTTTTCATCCAAAATAATCATGAGTGATGAGGCCCATTTCCATCTTAGCGGGTATACGTAAATAAGCAAAATTTACGTTTCTGGGGCACTGAAAATCCGCGTGTAACCCACGAAGAGCCATTACACCCGCTCAAAGTCACTGTATGGTGTGCTGTTTTCGCTGGAGGAGTCATCGGACCTTTTTTCTTCGAAGACGTCGCGGGCCAAACGGTTACTGTGAATGGTGAGCGCTACAGAGCAATGATCAACGAGTTCTTTTTGCCGCAACTTGATGAATTGGGATTGGAAAACATGTGGTTCCAACAGGACGGTGCAACGGCACACACTGCACGTGCCACAACCGATATGCTGAAGGATGCATTTCCCGGGCGCCTCATCTCCCGTTTTGGCGATTTGCACTGGCCAGCAAGATCGCCTGATTTGACCGCTCCAAACTTCTTTTTGTGGGGCAAAGCCTCAGACTCTTGCAGCTCTTAAAGACAATATCCTTCAAGAATGTGAGGACCTATCGCCGGATGTTTTGGCCAAAGTGATGGAAAATGCCATCAAAAGGGCTCAAATGACAATCGGCGGCCATTTACATGACATCATATTCTCGACTTGATGTAAAAAAAATTAAAAGACCAAATAAAAATAATACCCAAGAAGAATCAAAGTTTTTCATTTTTTTTTTTAAATTACAGCCAAAAAACATCGGAAGGTTATTTTTGCGCCACCTTGTATAACTGATGCCTTAGATTTCTATATATAAAAAAAAACAATGTGTTGAGCGTAAATGGTGGAATTTAATAGAATATTGCTTCTTCTTTCAATTCATGGTTTTGTAAACCCCGTTTCAAGTGCATTATTACTGATACTATTCTTGCATATTGCAGAAAACTGCCTAGTCGATGACGTGTTGGCCTGAGATGATCCGAATTCGTATCCCAGTAAGAACAATATTTATTTGATTAAATATAATATATCATACCATCATAAATAACCTTATTTACAATAAAATTGTTGGAAGCAATCATTGATACAAATAATTAAAAAAAAAATAAATCGAGTAATGAAATATTTACAACAAATAGATTTTTTTTTCATTTTCGTTATATTTGAGCTTCGGTAAGGCTTGCAAATACTTCCCCGCAATTCTTATATATACCTTTGCATACTGCAAAGTATGCCAAATGTTTTTTTTTATAAGACTTTATACAGTTAATGTTACTGGAGGGGATATAGGACTAGTAGAGCTTTATCGAAGCGAACTTGTTAGTTGGACAAGACGTTGGTGGTCGTCTTGTCCAACTAACAATTTCGCAAGTTTTAAAGGCCAAAATAGTATAAGAAATTTTCTAGACAGATGTTTTGCAGCAATTAAATGTCATAAAAGAAGCATAATTTGGCATCAAGTCAGGAGGTGGTCATTTAACAGATATAATTTTTGTAACTTAACGTCATTTGTTTTACGCTTTAATGTTGACATTTCGGAAAAATAGAGCCGCATTCTTTTTCATTTCTTACAAAATGGCAGCCAATTCACATTACGAATTGACTTTTATTGAACATTGTTAAATATAAACTGATGGTATCTTTTAAATTGTACAATATTTAATATTTAAGAGAAAAAAATAATAAAAAAGAATATAAATGACTTCAAAGAAAAGTTTAATTTCTTTTTAAATTTCTTAAATCAACTCAACCGAAGATTGTAAAATCAGGTGATAAGCAAAACATTTACTAGAAATAACTAACAGAAGTAACTTTTTATACAGAAATCTATCTAAACGACCTTGGTTGTATTACAAATTGATAGTTGCCTAATACCATTAACACCTCTTCATGGATATTTTGTGCAAAAAGTTGGCGAAGTCATAAACGCAGAACAAATTTTTGTTCATGTTAATGTCATTAAACTTTATAATATTTTCTCATGTTAAGGCATGTTATGTAAGTAATGGATTCAGTGGTTGAACTGTTGTGTAAGAAATGCGTGGTTTAACTTACTTACTTACTTAAGTGGCGCTACAGTCCGGAATGAACCTGGGCCTCAACCAACATGCCTCTCCAATTAGCCCGGTCCTTAGCTAACTGCCTCCAGTTGCGCACTCCAAGTTGGTTGAGGTCGGTTTCCACTTGTGCGCGCCACTTAAAGCGAGGTCTTCCTCTACTGCGTCCGACGTCTGGCTGGGAATCGAAGACTCTGCGAGCCGGAGTATTGGTGTCCATTCGTTCTACATGTCCTAGCCATCTTAAACGTCCAATGCGGAGTTTTTTGACCAGGGGCATGTCGCTGTACAGCTCGTATAGTTCTTGGTTGAATCTTCGTCTCCATAGCCCGTCAACGCAAACGGGACCGAAGATTTTCCGAAGAATTTTCCTCTCGAATCTACCAAGGATTTCTTCATCCGCTTTTGATACGGTCCATGCTTCAGCGCCGTGGAGCAGGACTGGGATGATCAGGGTCTTATATAGGATCTCCTTAGTAGTTCGAGTGAGGGCTTTAATTTCTGACGAGATGTTGTTGTCAGAGTTAATAGCGGAGCCGAGGTAGACAAAGTCCCGTACTACCTCAAAGTTATATCTGTCAATGGTGACGTTCTGTCCAATTCGTCGATGTTGTGTGTCCTTTCGTGTTGACAGCATATACTTAGTCTTACCCTCATTTACTGCTAAACCCATTTTCGCCGCTTCCTTCTCTATACTAGCAAACGTGGCTATGACATCACGTTGAGTCCTACCAATGATGTCAATATCGTCAGCGTATGCTAGTAGTTGCACCGACTTTTGGAAAATTGTGCCTCTGGTGTTGGCTTTGGAGTTTTGCACAATTCTCTCAAGAATCAGATTAAAGAAGTCACATGACAGCGCATCGCCTTGCCTAAATCCTTTTTTGGTATCGAATGTGTCGGTGAGGTCGTTTCCGACCCTGATGGAGCACCGAGAATTCTCCATCGTCATCCTACACAAACGGACGAGTTTGGGCGGTATACCAAAACTAGACATGGCTCTGTACAGTTCGTCTCTATAAATGCTGTCATATGCGGCTTTGAAATCGATGAATAGGTGGTGGGTATCGATTTGGACTTCTTGAGTTTTTTCCAGGATCTGCCGAAGTGTGAAAATTTGATCGGTTGTGGACTTTCCTGGCCTAAAACCACACTGATAAGGGCCAATCAGGTTGTTGGTAAACGGTTTCAGGCGTTCACATATTACGGCAGATAGGATCTTGTAGGCGATGTTGAGGAGACTTATGCCTCTGTAGTTGGCGCAGTTCAGAGGGTCTCCTTTTTTGTGGATCGGGCAAACGATGCTGAGGTTCCATTCTTCAGGCATATTTTCATCCGACCAGATTTGGCTTATGAGTTGGTGGATGTTACTTACCAAGTCATCTCCGCCGGCCTTATAGAGCTCAGCGGGAAGGCCGTCATTTCCGGCAGCCTTATTAAGCTTGAGTTTAGATATTGCTATCCTCACTTCACTCAGGTCGGGTGGTTGGCAGTTTTCGCTGTCGTTGCCAATATTGAATGGTTCGTTCTGCCTGACAGCGGAATGTTGTTCGTCATGGCCGTTTAACAGTCTGCAGAAGTGGTTCTTCCATATCCTCAGCATCGACTGTGTCTCAACTACAATATTTCCTTGTTCATCTCGACAGGATTCTGTTCGAGCCTTGTATCCTTGGCTTTGACGCTTTACACTTTGGTAAAACTTGCGAACATCGTTCCTGGAGTGGCACCTCTCTATATCCTCGATCGCGCGCTTTTCTTGCTCTTTTTTCTTCTTGCTGAAAAGCCGATGTTCTTCCCTCCTTCTTTGCCTATAGAGCTCAATGGCAGCTCTCGTCTTCACCTGCAGCTTAGCCTTGTAGGCCTCGTTCTTGGCTGCGAGCATCTGTCGGCATTCCTCATCAAACCAGGGGTTTCTTGCTGGTGGGCGCGAGAAACCTAGCACATCAGTTGCGGCTGATCTAATGGCCTGTTGGCATCGTTGCCATTGCTCTTCGACATTCGATGCTGGTGGTATGGTGTTAATCGAGAGGTTAAGGGATACGCGTTGTGCGAAGGTCTTGGCGGTCTCTTTCGATTGCAGTCTTCCGACATTAAATTTTTTCAAAGTATTTCTGGATTGTTGTGGCGTGGAGGATATCCGCATTCTTACCTTGGCTGCTACAAGGTAGTGATCGTAGTCGATGTTAGCTCCTCGGAATGTTCGGACATCCAAAATACTGGATGCGTGCCTTTTATCTATCGCAATGTGATCAATTTGGTTGACCGTTCGTTGATCTGGAGACCGCCATGTCCCCTTATGGATATCGAGGTGAGGAAACCGTGTGCTGGCTATAGTGGCATTTCGTTCCGTAGCGAAATCAATTAGCCTAAGTCCGTTACCAGACGTGTTGTCGTGTAGGCTTTGTTTTCCGACAATACTTCTAAAAATGTCTTCTCTTCCTACCTTTGCGTTAAAATCTCCCAGCACGATTTTAACATCGTACTTCGGTAGTCGCTCATAGGTTTTGTCGAGAAGCTCGTAGAAGCAATCCTTAGCTATATCATCTTTTTCTTCCGTCGGAGCGTGCTCACTATAACACGGTCAGTAGTAGATGTCACAGTTTTTCATCCTCTTTTTGCCCGGCCCATCCCATCGTATTTCCTGGATGGCAGTAATGTCTGCTTTGTAGCAGTTTAGGGCTTCCGCTAGTTGTTCGCCTGCACCTCTCCTGTTTAATGTTCTCACATTCCAGGTGCAGATACGAACGTCGTTGTCCTTTTTTCGTTTAGCAGGGTCGTCAACAATAAAATCCGTCCTTTCCGAGGCTATTGGTTGCTTCGTAACCATGTTTTTTTTCTGTGGGTGGGTAGTTAACCCAAAGCACAACCCCCAACCTGGAGGGCCAGTTCCAATTTATCGATACCCCTAGGACACGGGGCCATCAGTATCCACTACGGGATTGAGCGCTGCCGTTGGCCTTTCGGTTCATCCGCCACCATCTCTGTTCAAGGGGCCTGACTAACCCTTGAAATTCCTAGACAACCTGTTGTCCGAATATGTCAGAGCAGCTCATCTAGGTTCGCCTGGGACACAAGGCCGGGTATTCTTCCGTGCCATTCTCACCAGGGTGTTTATAGTGTTTCTGTTTTTCGTCGTGTTATCAACACTCGCACTTATCGTTTAGCGTGGTTTAACACCTATGTTAAATAGAGCTTTCGCCGGTGGTATGACAAGCCATCAAAACATGTCAGGCTGATATGAACAAAAATACATTTAAAATGCAAAATGTAGAACCCTCCAAAAATTCGAGTTCCCCGATGTGAAAAGATCTCTTAAGTCATCCAAAGTCGCAGATCCCATCATCAATAAAAACTCTCAAAAACGCACAATAGTTGTGACAAACATGTAGACTTGGACCTGTTTCGCAAAAACAATTTCTTTCGTGGATTAAAAGCAGTACAATCAACAATCATATTTCGAAGACATATTACGCAAGTGACCAATATCGCTTAATAACAATCAATCTTACGTCATTTACTGGTACTGTACCTAGTATCAAAATGATAATTTAACATCCGTTCCAATTACGTTCCACTCATTTAATCCCATTTCAAGGACAATAACACATCAATGAAAAAAATTTAAGAACAAAACCAACTTATCTATAAAATTGACAAACGCATGTTGTGAGAATGAGAACATAGTCTCTGTTCTTAGAAAACCGGAGTTCACAAGTTCAGCCGGAAAGATTAAACTCGTATACAAGATTGAGATACATTTCGCATAGTTATTTTATTTTAAGCGATCTGTCAGAGGTTATCTCTGCAACAAAATTAAGAAATCATGAACTACTTTTATTCTATGAACTAAATGGTAAACAAATTGTTGGTTAAATCAGGAATTACATAATTAGTTGGATGAGAATGCAAGTTATAGTCAATATCAAAGAATCTCAGCAATGAAAATATGCGTTTCCAACTAACAATTATAACAGACTATCAAATAAGTTAATCAAAGTTTATTTATCTTAGATTTTTGATAACTGGTCGATTGTTAGCTTAAACGAATAGTATTTGCAATAAGAAGGGGCCGCCATGTTTGGTATGCCGCCATTACACGTCAATTGACTTATTTAGCAAACAATCAAATATGACAGGCAATTCAAATTTGATTTGAAATGATTTTGACGTCACACCAAAATGCCTCGCATTTGTGATGAATTGATGTATATTATACACATGATATTATATAATATTTGTATTTAAATATTTTATTTTATTTTAAATAAAACCTTAGAGTGTTGAATCGATTTAAAAAAGTAGTTGCGTGGTTTTCATAAAACAAAAAAATAGTTTTTGCTGGGATGCTGTTACCCGCCTAATATTTTCCTCCAAGGGCGCAGTTTTACAAACAAAATACCATGTCAGGCTTAATTTGGGTGTAGATTTTGTACTCATGTACCAACCCTGCCATTTCGTTAGATGATCCTTAACCGACATCTTTTTTGTTTTAATTCCAGATTTAATCACAATGATATGACAAATTATTCGAACAGTATTAATTGTCGTGAATAGCTTATATCAACTCAAATGCTCAAGTTCGGCATAAAACTGTAGGTTCCGACATTATGCACAAACTACACATGTACATAATTGTTGTGACAAACAGCTGGGTCTTATGTATCCTAGCAAATATGTGTATTATTTCAAATTAAAATTTGTCAAACTATGTAATTTTTATGACAGCTATTTTGTTATAGATTAAATAAATAATTGCATTTTACTAATTAACACATTTGCATTTTAATTCTTTTTTATATGTCAGATTTTATAACTATCCTACTAAATTAATTACTCACTAGAAAGACAAATATTTAAGTAAAGGAAAGCTATCAACAGAAATCACCAATTTTACTCATTTTTTTATTATTTTTTAGTGCATTCATTTTTCTTTTTTTTAAAAAAAAAATTGTTTTATTTTATTTTTACGTTTTTTTTTAATTCATTCATCTATTGGTTTTTATATTTTTTGTTATTCATTTAGGTAGTAATTTTTCTAATAAAATATTCATAAAATGCAATCCTATTTTATTTAAATGTTGTTATTTCGTCATTTATTTGTAATGTTATTTTGTTTTTGTGGTATTTTTTTGTAATTAAAGGAAATATTATATATAAAAATATATATAAAAAAAAGGAAAATTTCATTGCTTTCTAGTATAAATTTGATAATTTAAGATGCAAGAAATAAAAACAATTAATTTAAAAATAAAAAAGTGTATTTGGATATAGCAGTTCTTTTTTATAGTTTCCAGAAATTGACAACGTCTTAGCGTCTTAGTTTGATTTTAGTTTGACTGTAAAAATTTAACTGGTTTCTCGAAAACTACTTGACACTTTCACATGGAACACCAGCTAGGTTTCGTTTGAAGTTTAAAAATCATACAGATTATTTTGCAAAAAATTTGGTGGTTTTCAAAAAAAAACATAATAGAAATAATTTCGTAGCAATTAAAAATTTTTCAACGAAACCAATTTTTCCTGTTGATAGCTTGTCAGCTAATTGTTCTGTGGAACGTTTAGAATATATGAAAAAGTGTGTTCCCTTCAACAACAAACATTAGTGAGCAACAAAATGACACCTGTGAACTCGTTTCGGAATCGTTACATTCGTCGTAATGTACATGTTTTCACAATCTCAAATTGAGTGGAGAAAATAAATAAAAATGTACATTAATGACCCATACAGGGCCTCAAATTTAACTTTAACGTAAAATGAGACCAATACTTTAACACCGATTTCAAGCGGCAGTTTTGCAAAGCTTCTCACGGCTGTTGAAAAAAACTTAAGGTGTTGTCATTTTCGGAATTTGATTTTGAGATATCACACTTATCAATCCAATGCACTACCCACTAAGCCACTACACCCACAAACTTCAGTTTCCGATTAAGGTTTCCGGTATTTCGTAAACTCTATTTTCGGTTCGGTGTAAAACTTAACAAATTCAGGCTTTTTATACCCTATCCCATAGGGGTATATTAGTTTTGACATTAAGTTTATAACATAGAAAAATAAGTTCGAAAAATATACCTTAAAGACTCAGAATCAATATCACGTTCACTTTTTGGCGGCGTTATTCGAGAAAAACGATTTGGGATAGGCTTCCCAAGGCATATCCACAGAAAAACGTTGTTTTTTAAACCTTAAACGATTTAAATAAGAGGTCTGAGCAAGATTCGTTCAGTTTTGAGGAACCCCACTTTTTGGTGACATTTATTATTAGGATAGGATGGGATTCGCACAGCGGATTGTTGAAATATTTTTTTTCGTATTTGCGAGGAAATTTAAAATATTTTTTTAGTTTTCAATAAAATAAATAAAAATGCAATTCATAAGTCTAAGCCTCAATTTTTAAACTACTGATATTCAATTACTTTTCTTCAAGAATAATACACATCCAAATTTATATAATACTGCAACAAAAAATTAGGCAAAAATTCATTTTTTTTTGGACAAAAATTTTACCCATCTTAATGAGAGGTTTTTTTTTCTATTTTTTTTAACTTTCTCTTATAAAAAAGAATCGTATTGCTTTATAAAACGTCTAATAGGAGTTGGTAGGTATTCGCTGCGAAGCATCAATCATTTTTCGGTAACATATTGTTGAAAACACTGTTTTCGGTTCGAAGTCAAAATCGTTTAAAATTATTTTAAAGATTGTTAAGATATAGTTCTAGTTAAATACATATGGAAGCGTTTTTTTTACCAAACATACCGAATTATAATATTTTTAAGGCATGCTGTTTTAAATTTGATAAATTGCCATATGTGTCTAAATGTCTAAAAAAAACATTATAATGCAATTTCCATTTCGAAAATAAACGATTGGTTTTTTTTTTTTAATTCGAATTGTTACAGAATATTTTTAAAAGATTCCTGTCAATATTTAAAAAAAAAAAATGTTTCGTAAAATAAATATAAAAATAAATCAAACTTTGAAAATTGGTTTTAATATTCATAACCAGTTTTTTTTGGGAAATAGTATTTTGATCGTTTTTTTGATAATTGAACCGCAGATAAGAAAATCTGCGAAATATTTAAATTAGTTAACATTTAATTGTTGGTAAAAAATTATCTACTTATGCTTGGAATAAGTGCGATAATAATTTAATCAAACGTAACAAATCAAAAAAATTTTTGTTGTAATCATTTTTATTCGCATATATGTATATATTTGTGTAGTCAATTATATAACGCGAATTTTATTGGCAATTAATGCCCCTATTCTTGATTATGCATAATTGTAACTGGAAAATACTGCCGGCAAAAGTTACTTCACTTTTTCAATAATTTCTTATGCCAAATATGTTATGTAATTATATTAAAACAATGGACTTTTTAAATTACAAACAATATTGTGTTTTAGTTATTTTCAATTATTTTTTTTTTTCAATAATATCTTGAAGACGGAATGTTTAAAATTTATTTAAGGCTTCCATACAACTTATTTACATATTTATTACCAATAAACAGAAAACTATTTTTTTCTACAGAAAAAGATAACACATTCATAGTTACAATGACTGC
Source organism: Rhingia campestris (assembly GCA_932526625.1). NCBI lineage: Eukaryota > Metazoa > Arthropoda > Insecta > Diptera > Syrphidae > Rhingia > Rhingia campestris. The sequence continues at coordinate 83,007,935 of OW052182.1, forward strand.
AAATTTCATTAAAAGTCAACATGACCAATAGTTCTAAATAAAATCTTTTTAAAGAAAGCTTACTTCATGAGGCAATTAAGTTTAGTACAAAGTCCGAACACCTTCGAACTTATCTGCCCAATAAGGAAATTGAAACAAAATCTTATAGCATGACGGTATGTAGCTCCCCCTGAATCTTTTTCTAACGCAATCACAAACCTAATAGCTTAGAGCTTACTAAATATACAATTACATTGTTAATCACTAAACTATTTATTATCATGCTGATGGTATAAAGGGTCCTATTTTTTTAGAAAGCATTTTTTTTTGTTGCCTGCTTTTTGAAATTCAAAAGTTTGGTGAAATTAGCTACGTTGTCACACTTATTTTAGGATAAAACAAAAAATACAAATTTAAGATCTTAATATCTTTTTGTATAAATTGCGTGCATTATGGAAACAAAATATATATATATCTTTCTTCCCATTAGTAGATAGATACTAGTTATAACAATTAATTGGACCAACTTTTGAAAATATATACTGGGTGGCTGATGGACCGGATCAGTGATTTTTCACTGCCCTCCACTCACGATGATCCGACAAATCATCTTCTTATCTCAACTCAGTTCCTTTGGATTCAGCATAAAACAGAAGGACCCACTATCTTGCAAGAAATACAGACGCACACATGAATGTTGCCTGTTGCGTTAAGAAGTTGTATTTTTGTTTGGCTGATAGATGGCGGTATCGAAAAATATCTTTTTTTTGAAAGTATGCAATCATTTACGTTTTTAAGAGATTTCGATTTATATTTTAAAAAAAATTGGCAAATTTGGGTTGTACTGGATTGCAATTTATATCAAAGGGAGATTCGGCAATCATTTGGCAGCAAGTAAACGTTTTTCCGCGATTGGGATGGTTACTTTACCAGCTCCAATTCGAAAGTCCTTACAGAGGAAACAATTGTAGCTGCTGCAATTGGCTATCAGCAGACATTCTCTGTTGACAATTCTGTACAAAGATTTCAGTTTGTTTGCTTATAAAATTAAAATTCCGATAAAACTAAACCCCGCAGACTTGCTGATCTTTTTGGAATGATAGACAGGTACGAAATCATGTTGAACATCATTAGTATATCAGACGAAGCACATTAGACCAAAGCGGCAACTGAAATATGCAAAATTGTCAAACATGGACTGACTCTAACCTCAAATTCTCCACGTAATAGAATTTAACCAAGTTGGAGTCACAGTGTGCTGTGCATTTTCATCAAGCTCGAGAATTTTTTAAAGAAAACAAGAATACTGTAACAGTCGGGTTAAAAAATGCTCAAAATGTTCCAGAATAAAGCCGAAAGAGAAATTCTTTCAACTCTGTGTGGTTTCTTCCGACTTAACTGATCCCATTCGACTGTGTGTACCCAGAACTTTCCAGAAAGTATATTTCATAAACGTTCTGGATATTCTCGGTCTTATGGCATCACAAACACAAACGTAAAATGCTTTTACAAGTCCACTCGCTAGCTGTTGAATGTTTTGGTGACTCCTTTTGGTTTGTAAAAGATTTTTCACAAGCAGGATTACCTTAGTACTTTCGGATTGTATTTTTGTCACATAAATATCACTATCCAACCGCCTTAGTTTTTAATAAAAAATGACTATTCAAGGGACATTCATTACTTCTACGGAAATTTAAGTCAAAATAAAATAGATATGACACCTTTTATCCGTTGAGATTTTTGGGTCTCTTTCCCAAAAAAAAGTCTGCCTATGTCAACTAGCCTGTGCATCCAATGAAGCGGATGAGGTGACCAATGTTATGAATACCAGGTCACCTCGATTTTCAAAAACGATGTGGAATTTATTTTGTTGGCGAAGGCTGGACCTTATATGTTCTACAGAGATCATTGGAAAGTAGGCCTATTATTTTTATTTCTAGGCCATATAGGATAGAGTCCTATTAGGGCATCTTCAATAATAGTAGTGTGTATGTCTTTTTTTTTAATCAAAATCAAAGTGAGAGGGGTTCTGGTTGGAGGTTGAAGTTGGGTCAGATTTAGCTTGAAATTTGGAACGTTGTATAGTCTGAGTAGTAATACTATAGAGGATATGCCTAGCTTTTCTACTTATGATAAAATGTTAAGGTTGGTTGGCCCAAATTGGCAAGCTCAGCAGCCTTACGATATCATTATTTCCGGGGATATATTCATAAAAGGTGAATAGTAGAGTGACGTTGATGGTGTCCTATGAACGAATATTAGCATGTTGTCTAGGCCTTACCAAATTTAGAATGGGACTTTCACTAACTCATTTATTCAGCGCATTTTTTCGGTATATTTTAGACGGCTATTTAGTTGAATAAAAGCGTTGTTACAACTGATGATGAACTGATAAGGCATGTGCCCCTTTTCCAAATTCGGAAATTAGCAATGCCTAAAGTTTTTTGTCACAGCCTTGTGAAAGTCTCATAACAATCATCTCAAATATGCCATTCGGAATAGGTGTATCTTTGTAGATTCCTTCATTAAAGTCAACCAAATTTAACATCGCAAAAACCTACAAGTTATTGGAGAAGCTAGGTTTTATGACCTGTGTTGCTCTAAAGCTTATAATCATATAGGTATTTAGTTTTTTTATGGGTCTCGCGTACCTAGGTCGTTTTTTTTTTAAATAACTATCTTATCTATCTTACTTATCAACTTAAATCCTTGCCAATCTAAAAGACGTCGAAAATATTTACACATGTTTTATAGCATTTTTGACAAGACCTCCCACCCACTTATCAAAAAGGATAAGGTTGAATTTCAAACATCTCGTGGTTAGGTATTTGATCCCACAAATTTTTATATCTTTTGGAATTTGAAACAACTGTACCTAGAGGATCTTAAAGTACATGGTCGATATAGGTTATATATTTTTAGCGCCGAAAAATAAAGCCTAAATGTAAAAGTAAATACGGCATTCTGACCAAACCTACACACCTCATTTGTGTAATACGTAATACCACAACAGACTCCAAACCTCCCATCTTCGTCTAGACTCCTCACAAGAACTGTCATTGCACATTGACACATTAAAGCAATTAGCGATAGAATTCTCCTTAAATGCACACAATTCCACCACGATCGTTCAAGCCCAAACGAATCCAGTTCATAAATTTCATTTCATTCCCTTTTCGTGCAAAAAAAAAAGATCCAACACTTTAAATGCATAACTCATGGATTTTTATGCCCGCAGGAGACGTGTCTCACTGCCCACGATCACTTTTGTTGTTGAGTTCCTTTTTGCCACACAAAACCGCAATGCGGCGACAACTATAAAACGTGCTTACCGCGCGCTGAAGTAACAAAACAAGAAAAACGCAAAAAAGTATCTGTTTTGTATCCACACATGTATACTAGATAGATATATCGCGATTTAAAAAAAAAAACGAAATGAAAAGGAAGACCCTACGATAATCAAAACCAAACTCACTCACCTTTGCATAGCTCGTGTATACTCCAACAGATTGTATAACAATGCATATCGCCAATAATTTCCATAGCAGCGGCATCGTTGCTGATGATCTACCCAACTGGGGTATCGACCCCATCCTCACACCAACGTATAAAACTTTTTAGAAAAATTCTTTAAAAAACTCAACCCTGTACTTGGGTTAATTGTGTATCTTAAACTTTCTTGTCACTTTCAAAAAAAAAAAACTTAAACTGGCTAAAAGAAAAAAAAATTAAAGGTTTACGATTATCGCACTGCCCAAAAAAAAAAGTTATCACACGACCCGAAGTAGAAGAACAATCGAAATACGCGAACCGATTAATGAACACCTCATTGCACGAGTGAAGCGGACACCAAATGAAATCTAAAAGGTTGTTCTAGGATTTTGCAGATATCAGCGAAAAAATGAAATCCAAAAAGGTATACGCGATCCGCCTTTAAAATTTAATTTGAAATTTTTGTATCTGCTCCTTTAGAATGTGACTGACTTTGAAAAAAAAAAAAACAAATGTATCTCAATGCAAAAACACCGGCAAAATCAACAAAATTTTCAAAAAAAAAAATAATTTATTGAAACTAAAAATAACTTTGTATCTCCGACAGGATCAAAACTTAAAGGAGTAACGAGACCTAACGTTAGCCCGACGATTTGTTCTTTTACTTTCGCTTTAGTTATTTCCTATTTCGAATTTCGTTTTTTTTTTCGTACCACGAATCCACACAACGAACGATCTGCGTCCGTACCGTTTGACGGCGCGAAACTGAATGAAATTCTCAGCCGAAATCGTTCTCGTTCCCCGCAGAAAATCGAATGAAAACACGAAGAACAAACGAAAAAACCCATAAGCAAACGAAAACGAAAGAAAAACCTGACAATCAGCTAAAGTTAAAGACGACAACGGCAGCGATACCACCAACGAAAAGCCACCAACAAAAAAGTATCTACCAGAATCATATCCCCCACGCACACAAATATAACTCACAGATGCATACACATACAGATATGGGCACCCATACCCGTGCATAACATGTTTGTTGATTAGTTCGCGCAATCTACTATCAGCAAAGTCCGAAACCCCAAAAGTCACCAACACCGTGGACCCAACACCGGAATGGTGGCTCCACCCGCACCCACGATTTCACAACATACATCTCACATCACTTTAGCATTTTCATTTATTTTCTTGTCCCGGCCGGCTTTAGGATGTGCCTTCTCTATGCGTTATGCGATGCGATGCCCATTAGAATGCACACAGGCACAACTCGATTAGGACAGACATCGGAGGATGGATAGATAGATGGATGGATGTTGCTGATGGCGCAAGTTGGCGGGCGCACGAGCTTACGATATTTGTTCGGTCTGTTGGGGAAACATAGCAGCAGATACAAATACGATAATGGAAACTCATTCACAGTATCTAACTTATTCGGAAACTGTATAAGGAAAACGAGAGAGCGAGAGAGAACGGTGCGAAAAATGCACACAAAACAAAAACAATTGAAACTTAATTGGGAGAGTGGAAAAAGCACGTGGGTATTACGATTTACGGTGTTGTCGATAGAGGTTTTCACAGAGTAGGTACTTTCGGTTGCAATATTTTACAAAAAGTGATCTTCTATAAAAGTTTTAATAAATAAAAAAATCAAAATAACAGAAAAGATACTCTTCAATGAAAGCTGTAACAGGACCCATTGATCAGATATCTTGACAAATATAAAATATATAATCACAAGCTGCGGATTCCAAGAAAAGTGTGAGATATGAAGCTTTGAATAATTGGAGCAAAAATGATGGTCACATATTTTTTGTCGGAAATCATCTGACGGTAACGGTAGATTGTATGTAATACAAGAAAACTCCTGAAATCATCCCGCAAATTATCGCTGCTGCGAAGTAGCTAACAAATTGCAAAAAGGCTGAAAAATGTACGTGCATTGATTAACAGAAATTAAATTTAAATAAACGAAGCCCTAAAATTCCGCTGAAGCAAATTTCGAACCACAAGTAGGCTACAATCGAAAAACATAAATATACTGCTGCTGATAGGAAGTCAAAAATCTCCTTGGTCTCCTATAAAAACAATCCATCATAGAAAAACCGATAAAATTCAAACAAGAAATTACTAAAGCATGTCAAATTCTTTTATGACCAAATGTTAAGGCAGAAAATTCAGCAATGTCCTAGAGGTAGTTACAATTTTGGCCATTTATCAAATATATAAAAAAAATTCTGCCTCATCATCTCTTCCGACGCTCGTCCACAATGACATTCCAGTTGTATGCTGTTTGGACGAAGCCAATGTCATAGCTGCGTATTTCGAAGCCAGTTTCACATTGCCAGATATGTCCAGTCCCTCCTGTACTGGATTGGATGGGACAAATTCACTTTCGTACCCGTACAGTTGCAAGAGGTTTACTTGATCTCAACATTCATAAATCCGCTTATCTAGACGGTATATTCTCCATTATTCTGAAGAGGTGCTATGCTAGCTAGCAAAACCACTGCTTAAGCTTTTCTATCTGTCCTACTCATCAGGACTCTTTCCGAGAATATGAAAAACAGCATTTTTCTAACCTCTACCAAAAACAGGCTCTACCAAAAACAGGCTTCTTCTCCCCCAATTACACATGTGTATGTCCCTTATTTTCAAGGTCATGGAAACACTGATAAATCGTCAGCTTATGAAATATCTTGGAAATATCATAAAAACTTCTCAATGACCATCAGTATGGTTTTCGCAGCTGGTGATTTGATGACATATCTCACCGAAAAGTGAAACCAATCATTCAACCGTGGTGGGCAGAGCAAGATTATTGCGTTTAAAATTTCAAATGCATTTGACGGGGTTCTGCATCAAGGCCTTTTGTCGAAAATACGTGAATTGAGAATTGATGAAAAACTTCTTCTATGAATTAGAAATTGTTTTCGATGGTTTGAAGTCTATACCAACTAAATGCTGGTCTTCCCCAGGGCTCTGTCCTGTCTCCGACTCTGTTTTTGAATTTTTTAGATTATCTCCTGTCTCTTTTCTAATGCAACTCATTCCTTCTCTGATGGCAGTACTATCAGTACCTCATCTCCGGACGTGGTCTCTAACGGACAAAATATGTTTACTCGAACAGAGTGGAATGCAATGATTGCAAAACACAATGCTGTATTCTGTGATTAAAGCAGAACCAAAATCTGCAGCCACTATCCACGAATCGAACTGACGTGGATGAAACCGAATAGCTTTCCATACTCGGTATGTGTACGACCTTCGTTGGAACGATCACATATTCGAAGTTTCTAATACGCACCGAATTGTTAGGTTTACCTAACCGATATTTTACCACTTCTAATCTGGACTGAATATATAAAGTGTATATACGCCAAACATTAGATCAACATCCACATCTAGTCAGGTGAAAATAAATCATCAGTGCAGTGGATAGGATAACGACGTGCGATAAAACTGATAGAAGGTTCAACCGTAGCGAAGTCCATAGTCTCGCTTGACTTTGTAGGAATCTCTACTGCTTTACACCTTTTTACCGCTATTTGAACAACAAATTCGCAACAAAATAGCCAGTTGCATTCCGCTCATCCAACGAATCAACGATATTATTCTACATGCAGTGACTGGACGATTTTTCGACCAAAATCATAGTGAGCGATGAGGCTCATTTGCACCTCAGTGGGTACGTGAACAAGCAAAACTTTCGCTTCTGAGGCACCGAAAATCCAAGAGTAATACACGAGGAGCCATTACACACGTTCAAAGTTATTGCATGGTGCGCTGTTCACGCTGGAGGAGTCATCGGGGCATTTTTTTTTGAGAACGCCGCTGGCATACGACAACAGTCGACAGTGCGGGCTATAGCGCCATGTTCACCGAGTTTTTTTCTGCCGCAATTGGACGATTTAGGACTGGATGACATGTGGTTTCAACAGGACGGAGCAACGGCACACACTGCGCGAGCCACAACCAATATTCTGAAGAGCCAAACAACATCGGATGACTTCTTTTGGCCAACCTTGTATTACTAGGTTGAATTCAGCTATAAATTCAGTTGGTAATAAGACATATCTGTCGAGGAGGCCGTGCTTTTCAACCAACTCACCGAATATGTTTTAATTTCCGATTTCCGAAATCTCTAAGCATGATTTTTACATCACATTCCGTCCGGCAGGTCGAAAAATTCCATCTTCATAGGGTCTACACTTTCATCCATTACTGTTCAGGTGTGTGCATTAATTTGAGGACACGTATCGCGGTTAAGATACTATGTAACGTCGGTCGGGGTTGTATTTTCATATTGTCGCATTGCCTATTGCTTATCATTTGACCGCCTCGTCTCCATAGTCCGCCAAGGAAAACGGTGACGTAGATTAGACAAAGTAGACAAAGATAAAGATACCGAGTAGACAAAGATATTCAATTTATATATCGTTGTTATTAGAATATTTTATAAGAATAATAATTTTCTATAATTTATATTAAAATTAATATCAAATCAAGGTGTAGTTTATTTTTAAGTATAAATGAGTTACAATAAAATTTATTTATATGAATTTAAATATGAAAAATTTAATGAAAGTGGATTTGATAGTAAAATTATAAAGATAAATAATTTGATTTTAGCTCTAAAATATGTACATATCGCCCGTCGCTCTTATTGCTAAAATAAGATAAGTCGTAACATAGTAGATGTACTGGAAAGTGTATCTAGAATCAATTTAAAGCTTAATTAGAAAAGCATTTCATTTACATTGAAAAGATTTTTGTGCAAATCAATATAAATTGATTAATAATTATTTATTATTATTATTATTTATTTTAAAATTAGTTATTAAAAATAATTATAAACTATAAATGTTTTAGTATAGTATATAAAAAAAATAATTTTAATTATAGTTTATTAGTATTGTGAAATAAAATTGAAATATTATGAAAAATTTTTATTTAAAAAGAAAATTTTATTTATTGTATCTTGTGTATCAGAATCCAGTTGTGATTCCGTCCATGATTCGGCGCCGTTGCAGTAATGAGATGATTAGGTTCCAGTATAGGATCTCCCTAGCAGTTCGACTGAGAAGCCATTAGTTCTACTATTCATTACGTTAGAAGTAGTTATTGACTTTGTAAAAAAAAAATGAAATCGACACTTGAATGAAACTTAATATTACGTTAATGGAGAAGTCCCAAAAAGTGAGTCTGGAGCTTCCATCGGTCTATCCAGTTCACTCAACTGGGAGCTAAACAGTCAGATGAAGTGGGTACAAATTTGATATACGAAGTTCTTGGGTTAATACTCAGAGACATTATTTCTGCCGCTTGAACGAATTTACTAATTTTCTTCAAATTAAATAAAGTTTTCCTATGAAGGGTGATCCAATGGGAGGTACGTTTTTTAAAAGCGTTGTTGTGTCTTACTTGTCGACTGGATTGTTTATATGACGTTTGTGTTTAGTATGCAATGCTTCCTAATCGAGGAAACTTATTTCCAAAATCAGTGTTCAGTTAACAATTTATAAAAAGTTCTTCTACCCATTTTGTTCGTCATAATCGTCCAACTGACATCTTCTTCTTTTTCTTTTGTTCCGGAGCTGCTATTGCAGCAACACTTTACTCCTACTAGAGCAATGCTCGACTTCCAGGTCCTTCCATCTATCTCTGTTTGCCCTTGATACCTCAGCTATGTCCACGATCGTAAATTTACGGATTGAGCTTCCGTCAGAACAGTTAACCTCCATGTTGTTCTTGGCCTACCAACTCGCCAACTGAACTGAACCATCATCAAATTCCGAACCAATTTTACACTATTGGACATTCATCCAACAACTAGAGCGCGTAGAGTCCATAATAATAAGAATATTGTTGCAGTAGCAGAGAGTATTCGTAAAGACCAGAATCAATCAATTCTTCGCCGTTCTTAAGGCTTGGTCATCTATTATGGAACGTTGTGGCAAATTTTGAAGCGTCATCTTGGTTAGAACCTATAAAATACAGCACGTTTAAGAATTGAAGCCGAATGAATTTGGTTTTTGTGGGCCTTGGAACAGCTTTAAATTCATCCACTTTTGTTTTTATCGAAAAATTACGTTCATAAGCAAAATTTTCGTATTTGGCCGATGAACAGCCAAAGGTAATCCACTGTAACCCCAAAAATGAACTCTTTGGTGGGCTTTATGGACAGGCGGCATCATCGGAGGGAGTGCGTGTTACTGTCAATGGAGATCGCTACATAGCAATGAATTATTGTTGCCGAATTCAAGGTATTTGTGTATCTGACTTGTGGTTTCGACAGAATGGCGCTACCTGCCATACAGCTAACAAATCAATCGCTTTGTTGAGGGAAACGTTCGATGAAAACATCATCTCAAGAAATAGTTCTGTCAATTGGCCACCAAGATCTTCTGATTCGACACCATTTGAGTACTTTCTATGGGGATATGTGAAATCTGTTGTTTTCGTCTACAAACTCGAAACGATTGATGCTTTGGAATTCAACATAATTTGTGTTATACATGGAATACCGGCCGATACCCAGAATGGACCATTTACGAGTAAGTGGTGGGCAACATTTGAAGAAAATTATCTTTAAATATTAAATGGCATAAACCAAACGAACACCTTAAATGAATATCTTCCACAATACATTGATTCTTTGAGATTTATTCCAAAAAAATCAGGAAGCTCCTATTGGATCACCCTATAATAATTATTTAAAGTCAAACCCACAAGGAGAAAGTACGTTAGATCTAGTCGTACATCCACGATTAATATTATATGTAATTCGAAAAATCAAAGTCGCAGTAAAAAAAACAAATAAATTCGTATACTGCTCAGCCGTTTATTATTCGTTCATGTAAGCTCAACATAAATCTTGAAACTTTTCTTGGACAAAATGAATCCACTTTCCAAACAAAGTACCATTTCGAAAGACAACGACAACACTTTTACGAAATCACTCTCTCACAGATTTGGAACTCCATTTGCAGACATTTCCACGCGCAACCTTTTGTGAGTTTCAACTCTCAACATGCGACTACCCAGATACTATTTCGTTATTTCGTATTCCCCAAACCCCAAGTTATCTGTTTTGTTTGAAGTTCGAACTCTCAAAGTACCCATACCCACCACAGTGCACACCTCTACGGTTCTACAGTACACATTGTGCCATTGTAAGGTGTCAACAGAAACAAAACAACAAAAAATCAAAACACACGAGATACTCAGAATACCCATAGATACGTAGATACGTAGGCAGACCTTTAGATATTAAATAGAAAAATAATTTACAATACCGCACCGGTAACCAAATGAAAACAAATCCAACAGCCCAAGTTCGTTAGCTTTGTGTATCTGAAGTCACATGGGGGTTAGATTTTAGATACTTAGATGGAAAATAGTTTAAAATCTCATTCATTCACAAATTAACACAAGTGTGTGGCTGGTGTTCCAACAGAAGATGCGAGAACTTCAGGTAAATAAACAGAAACTGCGGCGAAAGGGCTCAACCAAAGTAAAAGAAGAGAGTCATTGAAAAACCCCAATCCAAACAATGGACCCCTCTCATAGATATACCATGCTATAGTGTGTGAGTTTTCTTTTCTGAAAGGTATCAAAAGTCAAAGGTACTCTCCCACTCCCTATGAATCTGCGAATATTGGATACTTCAGATGCTGAATGGCGGAAGGAGTTGTATATTGAGGTGCGGTACATTTCTCTATCTCGTGGATGATTAAAGATGAATTATCTATCTAATGAAGCGATCAAAGCGTAAGAGGAGAATTTACATGACACACATGTTGCTGATGAATGAAAAATAAAATTTTGAACATGTCTGTAAACGGAATCGGGACTACCAGAGATTGCATATGGCGAAAAGCTGAACATGTGGGCTTTTGGGATCTTTGGATCCGCCAATGTGGGAACAATCCCAGACGATATGATTTGTGTGAATACAAGAAACAAGGTTACATGCATCATTGTGGTAATTAGGTCACGCTTGTCTGTGCACGAAATGGTTTTGAACTGAAAAGACTGTTTTTCAAATATGGTAGTTGGATAATATTTTTTTTTAATTTCGAAAGATTCATGTTTTTTTTTTAAATCTGCTACATGTGGTGTTAATGGTTGCACAAAGAAATCTTTGCGCTTGGCAACCGAGGACTCGGTGGAAAGCTAGTGGATTTGATGGGAGATGGTTCTGTCGAAAGGCAAACTTTAAAAAAAAAGATCGATTTGGGTGAAAAAAACCATCGCTTGCTAGCTTTGAGATAGTTTGGGACTTTGATCCACTAAAATCACCCGGGGAAGGTATGATGTTTGTCATTCTTTCAATAATCGAACCTAGTCATTAAACTTGTAAGTAATTTTAATTTAATACTTGAGGGTTTTTATGTTTGGAGACTGTATACCTATGTATAAATTATAGAAAACGAGGTCACTCTACAATTTATTCTTTTACATCTTTATGAAGATCAGCGATTCCTATTTAATATTTAAAGGTTCATGTCTTCGAAGACTATCATTGGACGCGTCCTCGGGTGGCAGAGGACACTCGCTAAGGGTAAGGTCATTTTTCACAAACCTCCCCCGACAGCATTCGTCGAATTATTAGGATTGCGAACAACTAGCGGAAGCCTTAAGCTCCTACAAAGCAGACATTACTGCCTTCAGGAAATACGATGGAATAGGCAGGAAAAAAAGACGATGAAAAACTGTAAATTCTACTACGGACCGCGTTATAGTGAGCAGAAACAGTGACTAACCGGGTGTGGATTTGTTGTAAATACCAGACTTAGGCCAGAAGTCTTATGCTTTCAAGACAAACGAATTGTAACAATCTGCATTAAGGCCGAATTCGCCAACATAAGCCTTATACATAGCCAAAGACTCTTTTTACGAGCTCATTTCCAAAACCTATGAGCGACTACCGAAGCACGATGTTAAAATAGTGCAGGGAGATTTTAACCCAAAGGTAGTTAAAGAGGCAATGGACTTAGCTGAACGAAATGCCACCATATCTAGCAAACCGTTATCCAACCTCGTTATTCATAATAGGACATGGCGGTCTCCAGATCAACGAATGGTCAATCAAAAATGATTGGATTTCAAAAGAATGAGGTACGCGTCCAATACTTTGGATATCCGAACATTCCAAGGGGCTAACTTCGACTCGGACCACTACCTAAGGTAAGAATGTGGATATCCACCACATCACAACAAATCAGAAATAATGTGCAAAAATTTAATGTCGAATGACTGCAATCGCAAGAGACCTCCAAGGCATTCACAGAACGTGTATCCCCTAACCTTTCGATTAACACCATACCGGCAGAATCTAATGTCGAAGAACAATGGCAACTATGTCAACAAGCCATTAGATCTGACTCAACTGATGTGCTAGGTTTCTGGCGCCCACAAACAAGAAACCCTGGGTTTGATGAGTAATGCTGACAGGTGCTCGCAGCCAGGAACGAGGCCCACAGGGCTAAGCTGCAGGTAAAGACGAGAGCTGCCATTGAGCTCTAGTCTATAGGCAAAAAAAGAAGAGAAGAACACCGGCATTTCAGAAAAAAGAGCAAAGCGCGAGATCGAGGATATAGAGAGGTGCCACTCCAGGGAAAATGTTCGCAAGTTTTACCAAAGTGTAAAAAGTCAGAGCAAGTAATATAAGGTGTGAACAGAATTCCTGTGACCAGGAAATGTGGTAGTAAAGATACAGTCGATGAAGAGGATATGGAAGAACCTCTTCTGCAGACTGTTTAACTACCAACCACCCGACCTAAGTGAAGTGAGGAGAGCAATATCTAAACTACAGCATAACAAGGCTACCAGAAATGGCAACCTTCCCACCGAGCTTTGTAAAGACGGCGGAGATATGTTGGTACAGAACTCATCAGCCAAATTTGGTCGGATGAAAGTATGCCTGAAAAATGGATCCTCAGCACCGTTTGCCCGATCCACAAAAAAGGACACCTTCTTATCTGCGTCAACTACAGATTGCATAATTTCCCTCAACATCGCTTACAAGATCCTATCTGCAGTAATATGTGACTCCTGAAACCATATACCAACAACCTGATCAGCCCTTATCTGTGTGGTTTTAGGCCAGGGAAACCCACAACTGATTAAATCTTTACACTTCGGCTGGTTCCTGAAAAAAAACGCAAGATGTCCAAATGGATACCCACCACCTATTCGTTGATTTCGAAGCCGCATACGACAGCATTTATAGAGACGAACTATAGAGAGCCATGTCTATTTTTGGTATTCCGCCCAAACTCGTCCGTTTGTGTAGAATGACGATGGAGAATTCTCGCTGCACCATCAGGGTCGGAACCGACCTCACCGACACATTCGATACCAAAAAAGGATTTAGGCAAGGCGATGCGCTGTCATGTGACTTCTTTAATCTGATTCTTGAGAGGATTGTGCAAAACTCCCGAGCCAACACCAGAGGCACAATTTTCCAAAAATCGGTGCAACTACTAGCAAACGCCGACGATATTGACATCATTGGTCGGACTCAACGGGATATCATAACCACGTTTGCTAGTATAGAGAAGGAAGCGAAAAAAATGGGTTTAGCAGTAAATGAGGTTAAAAGTAAGTATATGTCGTCAACACGAACGGACACACAACATCGACTAATTGGAGAGAGCGTCACCATTGACAGATATAACTTTGAGGTATTACGAAACTTTGTCGACCTCGGCTCTGCTATATATTAACTCTGTATATTAACTCTATATATTAACTCTGCTAACCGCGGTTTTTTTCAAGCTAAGAAAGCAATTAAGTAGTAAAGCCCTAACGCGAACTACCAAGGAGATAATATACAAAACCGTGATTATCCCAGTCCTGCTATACGGCGCTGAAGCATGGATCGTATCAAGAGTGGACGAAGAAATCCTTGGTCGATTTGAGAGAAATTAATTTCGAAAAATGTTCGGTCCAGTATTGATTGAGTTAGAATTCTAACTCTAAAGGGCAGCCCTGACAATTTCTGTTGGGAAATTTGTTAACCATTTATCAATTGAATGATTTAAATCAAAACAACACTATTTGGTTAGATTCATAGCTATTTCGGACATTATGAAGTGTCCTGAGATTCCTTCGAATAGAGTTTCTAATCAAAACAACTTTTTCCCTAACCAGCGACTGAACTTGTAATCCCGTGCCTAGTGAGCCAAGTGCCTACCACTTCCGCTACTGCAATGAGGTCTATGTTTGAGGATAGTCGAATTGCTCAATTGAATGAATTGAGAGGCCTTTTGCGTTGATGGGCTATGGAGACGAAGATTCAACCAAGAACTAGTGCTGTACAGCGACATGCCCAAAGTCAAAAAAGTCCTCGTTGGACGTTGAAGATGGCTAGAACATGTAGAGCGAATGGACACCAGCACCTGCTTAATGGACATTCGAGAGAGTGATATGGCAAGAAACCAGCCCACCTCCAGTCAACGAAAAGGTAACGGTCGCTCCCAGTATTGAAGAAGTTAGAGCAAACTACAAGAAACTGAAGAACTACAAGGCAGCCGGCTCTGAATGAATATCAGTAGAACTCTTCAAATACGGAGGTGTTGCTATGGAAGTGTGCATGCACCGAACCATCACCAAAGTCCGGATGGATGAGATCATTCATGACAGGAATATGAGCTTCATTATGTAGGTAGATACCAGCTACAAAACAAGCGATCCCATGTCTTGCACTATATACCGAGGCATACCCTATCCGAAGTTTTGTGTGAACTTCTTAAGCCCTTCTGCAACGCACTTATCGGTACCTTCCAGTGTGATATCCGCCCCGGCAGATCGACCATAGACACATTTTCACACTAAGGCGAATCTTGGAAAAGACTAACGAATTTTAAGTCGAGATACACCATCTTTTTCATTGAATTGTAGAACGAGAGAATCCTTCACCAAGAGCTTTATAAAGCTATGGTGGAATTCGGGATACTATCAAAATTGATACAGTTGTATCACATAATACTGGAGGACACGAAATGCAATGTTCAGTTTGGAAACAGCTCATCTGAACTTTTACAAACTTCTACCGGATTCGTACAAGGAGATGTGCTATCATGCGACTTCTTCAATGTCGTTCTGAAACAAATAGTGCTTAGGGTAGGAGTAAATATGGAAGGCACAAACTACAAATCCGTCTTTAGCTACTGGGGTACGCAGATGACATAGATATCATTGGTTGCCCCCATCGAACCGTTGAAGAAGCATTAACGGCAGTTGAGGAAGAGGCGAAACGTGTTGGTCTTGTAGTTTTTAGAGAGCAAAACAAAGTATATTCTATCAACAAACAAAGTAATGTCGACGCACAACCTTGGACAAAATGTCACTGTTGGTAGCAACAATTTTGAGGTAGTTACACCTTGGTGGATTAAAACTGTCCCCAGGAAACCGATGCTATTTCGGTCTAACAAATGCAGCTCTTAATCCGATAGTCCAAATGTTAGAGTAAACATATGGACCGGACCCTAATATTACCTACTTTACAGGAAAGTGGAGCAACTATTAGTCACTTTCGAAAAAAACAGTTTTGTCGAGGAATGCTAATTGTGGCGAAGATACAACCGCGAACATTATTAGCTAGACCTAGATGTGGATGTACAGGGTGGCGCACGAATCGTGCTACAAAAATAAAACGTAATAACTTTTTTTCTGTGTGAGTAATCGTCTTATTTTTTTTTTATTTTGTAGGTTACTATTTAGATTTATAAAAATGGATGCTTGGAATACGGAGAAAAGAATTTGGATAGTGCAACGGTACCATTCTTTGCAGTCCGTCATTTCCGTCCAAAGGGAATTTAGGCGGGAGTTTGGCGGTAATCCCACGAGTAGATGGACCATTATGAGGTTTGTAAACATGTTTGCCGAATCTGGAAGCATCGCACGAAGGCCGTACCATCGAGATGCCAATGTTCGGGTTCAGGATACAATCGCAGCAGTAGCATCTGCAATACAGGCCAATCCGAGCGTTTCGACCCGAAACTTATCGGGGCAAATTGGAGTTAGTAGACGGTCATTACAACGGATACTTCATGACGATTTAAACTTGTTTCCGTACAAAGTCCAAATTACTAGCAAGTTAAACCCTCAGGATTTGTCTGTTCGCCTGGAATTTTGCCAAAAAATGATATCAATGGCCGAAGAAGACAACACATTGATCAATTGTTTGTTCATGTCTGATGAGGCCCATTTTGATCTTAACGGCAATGTAAACAAGCAAAATTGCCGTATATGGAAAGAGTCTAATCCAGAAATGCTCCATGAGACGGAACTGCACCCAGAACGAGTCACTGTGTGGTGCGCAGTTTCATCAAGGTGTATTGCCGGGCCGTACATCTTTGAAGAAAACGGTGTAACCGTTACTGTCAATGGGGACCGTTATTTAAAGATGTTGAAGGAGTTTTTTTTACCCAGAACTGCGCCGAAGACGTATACCATTCAACAGCGTTTGGTTTCAGCAAGATGGAGCAACTGCACATATAGCCAGACCAGTTATGGCGGAGCTAAACAAAAAATTCGCAAACAAATTAATTTCTAGGAACTCCACTCTTCGCTGGCCCCCAAGGTCACCTGACCTGACTGCACCAGACTTCTTTTTATGGGGTTATGTCAAGCAAGAGGTGTATTAAACGAAGCCCAGGAATTTAACTGAATTAAAGCAGTCCATAACGACAATAATTGAGGCGATCCCAACTTCAACTCTTCAGGCCGCAATGAATAATTGTTTGATCAGGTGCCGCATATGCGTGGGAGAGCGTGGAGGTCATTTGCGATCGATAATCTTTAAAAACAACTAACTATTTAAAATAAAATTTAATTTTCTAACCAATAAAAAAAAATAAATGAAATACATCGATTAAAAAAAAAGTTATTTGAATTTCTTATTGTAGCACAATTGGTGCACCACCCTGTAGTACAGGTAGACTAAATTGAGCGAATAAACAATAATGCTTCAGCGAAAATAATCTTCGAATCCCAGCATCCAGGTTCAAGGAAGACCGAACCTCCGGCTTAAGGATCAAGTGACTGGCAGCAATGTGCCCAGGATCAAAGAGAATCCTGGAAGGCTGAGACCGTCAACAGATCGGGAGTCCATTAAGTAAGTTGCACAATTTGAATTATTCGCCGTTTAAAAGTACTGTGTTGCCAACAGAATTATATGAGCTAGATGAGTCGATTTAGTCATGTCTGTCTGTCCGTCCGTACCTCACCAGTCACCAATTTTGAGCTAGAACGATTCAATTTGGTACATCAACTCTGTGTTGCTCCTAGCAGAACAAGTGTAAGCATTTTCAAAAACCACACACTGCCAAGCCCACTTTTCAGAAAAACGTTGTTTTTGGTCAAACTGTAAAGAATTTTAAAAAACTTCCTGAGGAAGATCTTTGGACAATCTCAATATCTATATATTGTCCATATAAAGTTTTTTTCCACGTCCACTTTTTAGGGGCATCTTCAGCATGTTCAGGAAAATCCAAAAACCTTTCGAAGAAAATACCTCGATAATATTGCTTTGAATAATTCGTCTACAGACCATTTTAACCCAACCACTTATGGGGGCGTTATCCTGAAAAAAACAAACAATTTGTGTACCCACCGCCTAGCGGATTGTAGTCTTGTCATTTGTTTGTTATTTCATTTTATGAATCGTTTTTAGGAAATTACCTAAAAAGGTATTTAGTCTCTCTATAAGACTTTTTTGCTAACTCGTACCCATTTCCTTGAAGCTTGAAATTCAACATATACTTGACTATAGGTACATTCGAGAATATGCTGTGGCTGATAAGCTCACTTGGCATGGTTTGGTGAAGACCAAATTAATTTGGGCAAACCTAAAATTGAAACTGTCTAAGCTCTAAGTAATTGATCTCACTTGTAAGACTGCACATTAGTTCCACCATAGACAGCATCACGGGACACTGTCTAAAACTGGTCTACGTGTGTCGACATCTTAAACTATTCCAACAGGAGTAAAACATTTTTTTCGGAAAATCAAATCTTCAAGTTATTTTCCAACCTTTTATGGCAAAACCGTACGAGTTATCTAATTCAAAAAGGTGAAGGGCATTCCTAGTCCCACAAACGTCATTCATACAACTGTGCGACTTTACATCATCTTGACCGCGATCCTAATTACAACAGCAGCTCTAATCAACCTCTCATTCTGTTGAAAAGGAAACCAAGCGCACAACATTCGCGTCTGTCTTGAGAATTCGAGTGAATAATATATCAGTGTCATTGAATTAAATGATAACCCACAGAACTGGAACAATTATTTTGAATGGATTTGGAAAGATTTACCAAGAATCTCTGTCAATTTATCTCCCTAATTTCCGCAAGTTAATTTTGAAACAGATGAACTTTTCACCTACATCCGAAATCGTTATCAAGGAACCATTTTGTTGGCATCAACATTTCAAAATTCAAAATATGAAATCATTTATTTCGCCAGTACAGGGTGAGCAGATAGGTCAATTCGTATTTCGTGAGGGTGAGGAATGAGCTTGTCTCTCAGTGGTGCAACATGAGGAGCATGCGTACTCCCATTGCCCAATCACGTGCTAGCTGGGAAATGTCTCCCTTTGGCCACCCAATTAAGGGACTACCAGTTGTCACAAGAGCTTTTGAAATGATTTATCGGCACTTTGGGCTCGGTCATGTGGAGAATTGGGTGATAATTGCTGTGCACAGGTACCTCTGTGTTTTGACAATTTATTGTTAGCGCATGATCCTTTGTGGTATGAAACTCTAAAGCAGGGCAGTTTTGTGCCGTCAATAAGGGTGGGTACTAGTTTCAAGAAAACATTAAACATTGACTTGATGGAGTTTGTTAAATATAGAAGGAGCATGTAGCCGTAGCAGTGGTTTCTACTTTGTATGTGTACGTTTTGGAAAAGTTCTAAAATTAAACAAATTGGCTCCATTGGTATGAATGCTGATAACCTTGCCGAAAGCTATCAAGAGCAGATTTTAAAATCGAAATAAACGTCGTTAGAAGAATAATGAGATATGGGAGGGATTCGTTTTGAAATATGCAGTATCATGTTTTTTTTAAAAGCCTCTAAATGTTGCTTGAACGACGTGAATGCGGTTGAAGTTATTTGGAAGATCAACTAAACACAAACTACGTCATATCGTTTCTAGACTAGAAGACCAGTACTCTTCGTTAGTCTATAGAGGACAATGGAATGCTAAATGACCAGAAGATGTAGACTAGGGACTGCTTGCTTTCTTTCAGAGAAGAAAAAAGAACAAGAAAAACCCTCGATGGAATAATGTTGGTTAGTTTAAAAAGTCAAATCTAGACCCGAATAAAATCCGGTGTCGAGATAAATAAGGCAGAATCGTAGTTGACTCAACATCGATGAGCATTCGAATTCTGTCAGGTATAACAAACCATTTTAATATTGCCCACGATACCTAAACCTTGTCATATATGAACTTAAGGTTAGCAAGGCTGCCAGAAATGACGGTCGCCTCTGCGAATGACTGCCCGCCGCTGGAGATGATTTAGTAAGCAACATATAACAACCTGAAGTATTGACTGATCCACAAAAAATGTATTACTTCACCGACATACGTTTCCATAACATCGCTTACCATATCCCATGTGCCGTAATATTTCTAGGCCTGAAAAGTTCCTAACGGTGTGGGTTTTCGACCAGAAATGTCCGCATTTGCTAAAATTTTCACACTTCTGCAGATCCTGGAAAAAAAACATGAATTCCAAATTGATAAACATATTCTATTCATAGATTCACAAGCCATTTGCGAAGACAAGACAAAGTGTTCAGAGCGATGTCTAGTTTTGGTATATACCCCAAACTGGTATATGTTCCAATTTAATGTGAGTTCTTTAACATAACTCTTGAGAGAATTGTGCCTAATTCCCAAGTCAATTTAAGGTCAGAATCTTCCATATTGACATAATAGGTTGGACCTAACGAGATGTGTCGCCTGATTGGCAACTATAGAGAAGGAACCGGCTAAGATCAGCAGTTAACGAGGGTAAGACCAATTATATGCTGTCAACAAGAAAGTACACATAATATTGACGAATTGTATAAACCGTGACAATGGATAGCTAAACGTTTAGGTGGGAAGGGACTTTTTTCTAATTGGGTTCCGCTTTTTACACAGACAACGAAAATTGGTCAGAAAATTAAACAAGGCACTGTCTTTCTGGCACCCTATGTTTCTTCGGATGAAGAATGCAATTAAAAATAAGGCCTCACTTGATCTACTTCGTCCCCATTCGGGGAAACGTTTAAAGTGTCTATTACGGTACAGAGCAATAATCCCGCGGAATTAAGACACTACTTTAAATTAAAAGCTTGCCTTAACTTATTTTCAATAATAGATACTTTTTCCTCACCTCGATTTCTATAAGTGGACATGGCTACAAACAAAATAAAATTGTTAATTGTAATTTACTTACTTAATAATAACGAAAATAAAAGAACAATGGCAACGATGCCAACAATCCATTAGATCAGCCGCAACTGATGTGCTAGGTTTCTCGCGGACACCAGCAAGAAACCCTTGGTTTGATGAGGAATGCCGACAGGTGCTCACAGCCAAGAACGATGCCTACAAGGCTAAGCTGCAGGTAAAGACGTGAACTGCCATTGAGCTCTTTAGGCAGAGAAGAAGGAAAGAACACCCGCTTTTCAGAAAGAAGAAAACAAGAGGATATCGAGGATATAGAGAGGTGCCACTCCAGGAACGATGTTCGCAAGTTTTACCAAAATGTAAAACGTCAAAGCCAAGGATACAAGGCTCGAACAGAATCCTCTCGAGATGAACAAGGAAATATCGTAGTTGAGACACAGTCGATGCTGGGGATATGGAAGAACCACTTCTGCAGACTGTTAAACGCCGATGACGAACAACATTCCCCTGTCGCAAACTGCCAACCACCCGACCTGAGTGAAGTGAGGATAGCAATATCTAAACTCAAGCTTAATAAGGCTGCCGGAAATGACGGCCTTCCCGCTGAGCTTTATAAGGCCGGCGGAGATGACTTGGTAAGTAACATCCACCAACTCATAAGCCAAATCTGGTCGGATTAAAATATGCCTGAAGAATGGAACCTCAGCATCGTTTGCCCGATCCACAAATAAGGAGACCCTCTGAACTGCGCCAACTACAGAGGCATAAGTCTACTCAACATCGCCTACAAGATCCTATCTGCCGTAATATGTGAACGCCTGAAACCGTTTACCAACAACCTGATCGGCCCTTTTCAGTGTGGTTTTAGGCCAGGAAAGTCCACAACCGATCAAATTTTCACACTTCGGCAGATCCTGGAAAAAACCCAAGAAGTCCAAATTGATACCTACCACCTACTTATCGATATCAAGGCTGCATACGATAGCATTTATAGAGACGAACTATTCAGAGCCATGTCTAGTTTTGGTAGACTGCCCAAACCCGTCCATTTGTGTAGGATGACAATGGAGAATTCTCTCTGCTTCATCAGCGTCGGAAACGACCTCACCTACACATTCCATAACAAAAAAGGATTTAGGCAAAGCGATGCGCTGTCATGTGATTTCTTCAATGATTCTTGAGAGATATTACTTTGAGGTAGTACGGGACTTTGTCTACCTCGGCTCCGCTATTTACTCTGACAACAACATCTCGTCAGAAATCAAACGAAGAAGTAGTAAAGCCCTCATACGAACTACTAAGGATATCATATATAAGACCCTGATCATCCCAGTCCTGCTCTACGGCGCTGAAGCATGGACCGTATCATAAGCGGATGAAGAAATCCGAGAGAAAAATTCTTCGAAAAATCTTTGGTCCAGTTTCGTTAAGTGACCTAGGGATTAAGACTTTCTCACACATTTTGTTAGGATTAATCTATGTTCATTAAATAAGACCAGGCTTATAGTCATACCCCTTATTCATTAGATTTCATTAAAACACATCTCAACGACTGTATAGTTATACAGTGCATAAGTATTTATACAGCCTCTATTCAAGGTCGCACAATTTCTTATTCATAACATATTTCCCCATCCATAATAGTTATACAGAGTTTGTGTCAAATAAATTACCAAAAAGCTCGGCAGAGTTACCAGAGTTATAACATTTTGATGACTTATGTTGACTCAATAACATCGTTTACAATGTTTAGTCTGTAGGTAAAGAAGAATCTCCATTTGAACAAATTAAACAGTGAAACACAACTGCTAAAATACAAAACTACCCTGAATGATTTTTTCAATTTACAATTGAACCTTTGGTAACCCTGATGCTCAGCCGTCTGTATATACAGAAATAAAAACTTATACAGGAACTATTCAACCATCAGACGCGTTTAGGATGTGCAGCGTCTATTCAACGTTGTATAAGTTTTATGAATAAGGTTTTTGCGTTTAGCGGCATATAATGAGTTTATGAATAAGGCTGATAGAAAATAAATTCTAATGACAAAGTAGAATGATTTTGATTTTTTTAAAAACTGGAAGACCTGAAGCTATCTAGTATATTGATAGTTTCAGCAAATTCTAAAAAAAAAATTAGGGCCTGTTTTTAAGTGCGAGATCATCCTAGTTGCAGTTCATGTTAATTCTAAATTAACCCATCAATCACTTTCGCAGACTGTTAGACTGCGACGACAAACAACCTCCCGCTCTAAGACAACACAACCAGACACACGACCTAAATGTAAGCATAAGGCTGCTGGATATAACAGCCTTCCTGCCGAGCTATATAAATCCGGTTCAGATAACAGGCTCACATAAGCAAATAGGTAAGGTATGCCTTAAGAATGGAACCTCAGCTTCATTTGCAGTTTGACAAAAAAGAAGACCCTCTAAATTGCGCCAACTATAGAGGCAGAAATATCCTTAACATTGAGTACAAGATCCTATCTGCCATAATATGTAAACGCTTGAAACCATTCACCAACCCCCAAAACCTAATCAGCCCTTATTAGTATGGCTTTAGACAGGTAAGACCTCAACCGATCAAATCGTTACACTTCGACAGATCTTGGAAAGAACCTAAGAATTCCAAACCCACTACCTATTCATCAATTTCAAAGATAAATATTACAACATTTAGTCCTTATAAATGCTGTCATATTAGGCTTTGACCGCTGACTAAATTCGGTATACCTCCCAAATCCCCCGTCTATGCAGAATGACGATAGAGAATTCTCGCTGCTCCACAGGGTCGGCAATGAACTCACCTAAACTTTCGATACGAAAAAAGGATTAGAAAAGGTCATTAGGTATAAACTCTGACAACAACATCATGTCAGAAATAAATCGAAGAATTGCTCTTGTCATCCGCTGTTTCTTCGGGCTAAGAAAGCAATTTGAAGAACTCTTATATAAGACCCTGATCATGCCAATTCTGCTATCTGGTGCCGAATCATTGGCGCTTTGGATAAAAAATTCTTCGCTAAATCTTCGGTCCTGTTTGCGTTGACCGATTATGGAGTCGAAGATTCAATTCTGGACTTAATGATCTGTATAGCGCAATAGACTTGGTCATTAAACTACGCATTGAATGTTTAATATGGCTAGAGTATGTAGAGGCAATTGAGTTCTCTATTCCCAGCAAGACTTTGGATGCAGCAGAGGAAGACCTGGACTTAAGTAGCACGCACAAGAAAAATCTGACCTCAACTAACTTGAAGTGCGCAACTAGCGAAGTAAGCATCAATTACGTAAGTAAGTCATTTAACTCTAGATAAAATTCTTTAACTCTGGTTAACTCAGCACTGAAAAACTGGGCTTTGGTAAACAATTCGACATTTGCTGTTAATGAAGTCCATAATACCTAGGTTTAGTGAGAATCCGTGTGAAGCTGAAATCAATTCTGTTTGTTTTCTTTAAGAGCTCACTAAAACTCAAAAAATCTGCTATTAACGGCCCATATAGGATCTGAAACCTAGTTTCTTCATTTATTTGTGTGTGCAATGTTTTTATTTTGCTCAAAGAATGGGGCCCCTAGTTCAACGCCGATTCCGAACTGCAAACTTGAGAAGCTGCTTATGATAGTTTTACACTCGTAGAAGTCTACATGACCTTTGTGTGATTTGCCCCTGGGCATTACACAACAAAAACTCATGTTAGACTTCTCGTCTAGATGTTATGACGAGTGCGAGAATTTCGATTCAAAACCCTCCTACCATATTTATAATAATCGATGAGATAACACCTTCGTTCGCTACTTCTCACCTCATTGGTTTTTACGCCGTTGACGTCCTTATCTAATCCTAGGATAGGTTAGGTTAGGTTGTAGTGGCTGCACGCGATACGCTTGCACACTTAGACCATAAAGGTCCATTGTGGTACCAAGTGGAGCTGTCGACTTTCCTATGTTCATTCGCCTAATTCAACCATTCAGAGCTAATTATCTTGCGTAGGAGGTTTCTGACATTAATATTAGCCAGCTCACCTAAAGATTATTGAAGAAGTACTACTATATGAAGCTTCCTTTTTACTGAGAGAGCTGGACAAGAACATAGAAGATGATTAATACTTTCCTGCACTTATTCGTCAAAGCAGCTTCTACAGAAGTCAATACTGAAGAAGCCTAGTCTTTTTGCTTGTAGGCCTATGGGACAGTGTCCTGGAAGGAAACTGATTATGGTGCTGATGTTTGATCTGTTCAGCATTGTCAAGCAGATGGAGCGCTTCTGGTTAAAGTAAGGCCAGAGTTGCCTGGATGTTTGACACGTTGTGTCGTTTATCCATCTGCTATTTGCTTTCTTGATCGCATCCAGTTTGACATGTTATTTACATGTAGCGATGGGCATACCTATCATATCTACTGGCGGTAGACTGTCAAGGGTTGTGCCCTGTCTGGCAAACTCATCTGCCTTGCAATTCCCTGGTATGTCTCTGTGGCCCGGCACCCAAAAGAGGTGAATGGTGAATGGAGTCGGTATTCGTGAGCCTAGGCTAATTCGCCAGCACATATAGACCATTTCTGGTCCATTGTGATAGCACGTGGATATTGTCCATTCTTCTTGTTATCTGTGAGAAAACCAATCTGAGCTATTAATGAAACGGTGGAGGCTTTTCATTTCCGTTTTTGTCAAGTCGCAGAGAATTTGAAAGTAGTAAGCTCAAAGATGTAGCTTCCTTTTGTTTCATAGGGCCGGGCAGTTACAAAGGAGATGAAGTATTGTTTCTTCTTCCTCTTCGTCCATGCAGCTCTTACAAGTCATTTGTGTGGAACCCTAGCTTTCTGCGTGGCTGACCTAGGATCTTCTCAAATCCAGCTTTGGTCAAATTTGTTTGGTTATTTAACACTTCGTATCAATACTCCATCTGAGATTTGATTTGCTGTTAGCATGTTGCGCTAGTAAGATTTTGCAAATAGCGATAGGAATACCTAGTGCACCAGTGTCTGGTACAACTAGGAATTTAGTCCCAGCTCTGGCGAGTTCATCAGCCTTACAGCTCCCTGGAATTTCACGCCCAGGCACCAGCTTAGGTGATTGTTAAACTCTGCTCTGGCGTGATTCGGGATCGGGACGAACCATTTATTGCTGTGTGATACTGGGATCGGTGTAGGGTATTTCTAGGTTAGGTTAGGTTGGTGGGTTGATGAGGCAGACGGTGTGTGTCTTCCCTCATCGCACTCAGGTCAATATAGACCCATTGTGATGACCGTTCGGGGTCCACTTGTGTGGTTGGTTCATTCATTGTCCCGTTACTGTCCATTATTGTTAGCCTCTTTCCAGCCATCCATATGTTGATGAAAACCTGAAAAGATTAGGGAGAGGGATTTCGGATAGATCCGTGAGGTCATGGAAAAAGTATTTTCCTGAGGTTCTCATTCTTAATTGGCTGAGACCTGGGCAGTGGCACAGATAGTGGAGGGAGAGGGATTTCGGATAGATCCGTGAGGTCATGGAAAAAGTATTTTCCTGAGGTTCTCATTCCTAATTGGCTGAGACCTGGGCAGTGGCACAGATAGTGGAGGGTGTCGTGTATTTCTTCATCACCGCAGCCTCTACAGAGGTCATAATCTATGAGATGCATTTTCAGTTTGTGGCTTTTTAGTAAGTTGTGCCCAGTAAGAATCCCAACTAAAGTAGAGACAGATTTCCTGTTTCTACGAAGTAGTTTATGGGTTCTGGCTTTGTCATACTCAGGCCACATCCTTTTGGAAGTTTCACAGGTGGGAAGGGAGTTCTACCTGTTTTTGGCAGTGATCAGTGTTTTCTGTCCCACCCGAGATTGGAGGTCACATAGTGGTGGTTTGACAGACTGGTCTGCTTGGTCAATGATGGAGGCAGATCATTTTCTTGCCAGTTCGTCAGCAATTTCATTGCCCTGTATGCCTCTGTGTCCGGGGACCCAGCTCTTCACGACAACGTTTCACAAGCCGAGATTTTATTTCGACAGCAGAGATAGCTTTTATTGCAGCCTGACTGTCAATAAAGATGGTGATATCATCTGGTGGTATCGCCAGCATTGAGGTCGCTTTGGCTGCCTCTGCTACTGCCAATATTTCGGCTTGGAAGACACTGCTGTGCTCAGGGAGACGAAAGGTGCTGTTAAGCTTAAGTGTTTCTGAAAACACTCCAGCTCCAACGCCTACATCCATTTTTGAACCATCAGTGTAGATGGATATGGTTTCGGGGCCCAATTCGTTCCTCTCCCACTCCTCTCTGCTTGGGAGGATGCAGGAGAATGGTCTTTGAAAGTCATGGTGAGGCAGCATGTAGTCAGAGGATACAGCTGAGCCCAGGTATCTGTGTAGTATTTGGGCATTGCCTCCTGAGTTCGATTTCCAGCAGTTGAGCTGGCTGATTCTTAGAGCAATTTTGGCTGCAGATTCTTGCATGTAAAGGTCTAGCGGTCTATCTTGGGGTTCGGACCCCAGTTTTTTTCCGAATATTCGGTTACACGTATAGAACGCGACTGTGGCCTTTTTAATGCGCTCGCGCACATTTAGGTTCCAGTTGAGTTTTCTATCAAGAATGACACCCAGATACTTTGCACTATCGGCTAGTTTGAGGGTAGTCCCATCGATAGCCGGTAGGTCGAATATTGGTATCTTCCTCTTGTTCGTAAAGAGAACGAGTTCCATTTTCTGGGGGTTGATGCCAATGTGGGATGACTATGTTCCACAACAGAGGTGAGATAACGCCTCCTTGTGGTGTACCTCTTGATGCTATTACTTTGAGATGGGTGTCTCCCAGGTTTCTAGGTCAGTTTTAAGATAGATAAGGTTTATTTTAGGGATTATTTTAAGACTTAGTTTGAGCTTATTTGTATTCTTAGGCTAGTATTTAGATCCGCGATTTCCCCAGTCTTTTACAGTGGTATTGGCATAGGCATTTGATATTTTCTTTTCCGCTTTTTCTTTTTTCTTTCCTTATTCATTTTAGGGTCCGTTTAGTCTGTCCGAGGTCTGCGTACAGTAGCTTTCTTTTCTTTTTGTATTTTTGGCACGAACAAAAATGTTTGTTGAGCTGGGATGTCTGGTGAGAGGGCAAGAACTACCCCCGTCCGACGAGTTTAGCCGAGCGATCGCGAGCGTGCCGAGCCCTTCTCTCCAGCATCGAAGATGCCTCCGTGGCCAACTAAGACTCACAAAAAAGCTCTGCAAGAGATGTAACGGCAATCTAGGGTTGTCTTTGAATTTGTTGGGACTGATTTCAGGGATTTGATGGCCGCTTGGATGTCCAAGAAAATGCTAATATCCTTGGCAGATATTAAATTCTCTTTCAGCCAGAACAAGACTTCTTTGATCGCCATGAGTTCCGCCTGGAACACGCTGCAATATCAGGAAGACGGAAAGATAGTTAGGCTGAGGTTTAACCTGTCGGAGAAAACAGCAGCACCCACTTCGTCATTTTGGAGCCATCGGTATAAAAATCAAAAACCCACGATCAGTCTGGGATTCTGACCTGGAAACTCTTATCAATGTTGAACCTGGTGAGGGGGCAATCGGTGTTTTCAGAAATATTTGTATGTTCGTTTAAAATTTTTTAGTGGTCAGTTTGTACATTTGACCAATGTTGGAAGGCTTTAAGAAGTATGAACTAGCTGACATTTGCTTGTCGAAAATATCTAGGGGTAGTGGTGGAACAGAATGTCGAGTGCTGCTGAGGGTGTTATACGGAGTTATCCACCGATATACAGATAGCCAGTTCTTTGCACCTTGGCTATGTTTTTTTGCTTGTCGAAAATATCTAGGGGTAGTGGTGGAACAGAATGTCTAGTGCTGCTGAGGGTGTTATACGGAGTACCCCACCGATATACAGATACTCAGGTCTTTGCACCCTGGCTATTTTTTTTCTTTTGCTGTTTATAGCTATCTCTAGCGCTATCCGAATCTCTAATCCTAACATTTTTGTTCTTTTGTTGTCTCTTGTATGTTGAGCTTATTTATTCGCTCTATAAGCATCCTTTATTATTTTGTGGCACCTATAGCTGTATAAGAATGTCTTAAAACGTGCCTACTAGCTTTGCTTAGAACTATTCATTGAAGCCCATTAAGCTTAACATTGAACTTAAAAGCGAACAGCACATGCAGTATAATTCTTTTAAGAAACTTGATTTGCTTAAAACAAGCTCGAAGGACTTAGAAATTTGGGTATAAGTGAGAAACGCCTATTTTTTACCAAAGCTTTTTGGGATGCATGCAAACATTCAAAAATCGATGAACCAAACTATGTTTCAAACAAAATATTATCTTTGCTGGTATAAAAAAAGACAAATTTGTAAACAAAAGTATATTCTGAAAGTAAAATAAAATCCACCAATCAAATCAACCTTATGTCAGTTAGATTCGACTGACCATAGAATATGTTTTAAATTGGCAAATATCACATTCACTGTTTTCGTCAATGACGTCCTATTGGATTCACTGAAAAACTTATCTAGCTGAATAATACTTAGAACTTCTTAATGCAACATGTTACTCATAATTAAGAAGAAAACATAGCTACCCTTCTCAAATAATAAATTACGATCATCCATTTGCTTTTGAATTTATTGTCGCCCCCAAATATTATCCGAGTGTTTACTTTTCAAGATGACAAATTATTCAGCAGCAGTTCAGAAGTCGGTTTCTTCTGTAAAACAAATAGTAATGGGTCAATCAATTTTCTGGGAATTGAAGGAGTGTGCAATCGTATGTGGGTCGACAATCAGTACATTCGTTGCTTTCGACACAATCAACTGAAAAGGGAATGAAAGGGTGAGTTTGCCACTTGAATAAATATAATTTATGATCATATTTCTCAATTCCTGCATAATGTTGATCGGCGCACATACATATTTTCGAAACACAAATTTCAATTAGAGATGACAGCTCTGAACTTTGTCATATCAAATTATTGAACTCTGTCGTCAATTTGTCTTTGGGCTTTGCATCTGAAATCCAAAATCTTCTCTCTGTTAATTTCGCTAAGTGACTCACTGTACTGCAGCGCTACATTGACAGAACAGACCCCAATAAACCTTCGTTTAATAAACATGCATTTAGACAATGGCACGCAGATGCAACTGTATGGTACCACTAACGATATTGGATGTAACCTTACGATTGGCTGAAGTAAAATGTCGGCATTGAATAATAACACAAAATTTGAAGATTAGGAAAGCCAGTGGACGTGACATGATTCGATCCATTGTATTTGAAAATTAGGCAGCCGAACTTGCACCCGTTCTTTGTTTGTTATTTATTAAGGCGTACGATTAGAAGGTTTTCCCATTTGCTTAAAACTGGCTCGAGTCCAATCAATTCCCAAAAATGAATGTATGGTCATCTGGTTCCTGGATGTTTCCGACCTAGACGTGAGGACAGCAATATTTAAGCAAGCCTGCCGGAAAATACGGCCTTCTTGCGAAGCTATATAAATCCAGTAGAGATGATTTAATAATAAACACCAACTCCAAAAAAATACAAATTGTTGGCGCAACAGGCTTCTTAGTACCCAGGGCATAGCTTTTTCTCACAACCAATCATGTGTGCGTATGTACTTCTTGCATGATGGCGGGAACTCCTGTTTTATGCCAAATCCGAACGGCTAAGTTAAGGATAAGCTACTCTTGACAATTGATACTACTCGGTTTATTTGTCAGATCATTACAAGAGGAGGGCCAGTGAAAAATCATTTAGGTGTTGCAACGGCTGGAAATCGAACCCAGACCTTCTGCGCGGCAGTTCATCGCACTAACCATCGCTCCACTGAGCCCACCAACACCAACTCATTAGGGAATTTTTGTCGAATGAAAGTATGCCTAAAGAACGGAACATCAGTTCAAAATAAAGGAGACTTTCTGATCCTCACTGCTTTGATATGTCAACCTCATAAACCACTTTTCAGTCACTTACCAACAACCCTTATTAGGGTGGTTTTATGTCAGGAAAGCCCACTACTGATCAAATCTTAACATTTCGTCAGATCCTGAAAAAAAAAACTAAGAATCCTAATGCCCGGTTTCACAGTGGGAGCTTAATCCGTTGCTTAGCTAAGCAAAAAGCAGAGCTTAAATTTGGTCTTAAGTTTTTTGGGTTTCACAGTCATCAAAAAAGTGTGGTTTAGCTAAGCCAAGTATAACAAGTAATTGTGAATGGTTCGTAGGTAATTTATTAGTTACGCGCCTAAAACTATACACCAAACGGGAATATTCTGCGAATATGTATGGAATTTAGTATGGACATCACCCATTGAGTAATTCTCTACTACATCCAATAACCAATCAAAATTTCCTATGACAGAAGTTAATCCAACACTTAAGCCACCAACATCGGGGGCTTAAGTTTTATCAACATTTAATTGTGGCACTGTGAAACACAAAGTTATGTTAAACCGCAGGTTAAGCTCCACGTGAGGCTTAAGCTCTCACTGTGAAACTGGGCATAAGAAGACCAAATCAATACTGAGCAGCTTTCATCTATTTAAAAGCCGCATATGACAGCATTTTTATAGCCGAACTATACACATCCATGTCTAGTCTTGTTATATCTCCCAAACTGTCCATCTGTACGATGGTACTGCTCCATCAGAGTCGGAAACCGCATCACCTGAACATTTGATACAAAAATGGATTGAAGCAAGGTGACGAATTTTGTTGTGTGACTTCTTTAGCAAAGTTCTTGAGAGGATTTTGCAAAACTATCGAGTTAAAACCAGAACACCAACTAGCATACGCCGACGATATTGACATCGCAGCTCGGACTTAACAAGATGTTGATTGCTGGTATATAAAAGGAAGCGGCAAACAGTAAATGAGGTTGAGACCAACTATATGCTGTCAACACCAAAGTTAACATAACATACAATCTTAAGGTAGTAAGGGACTTTTGGTAGAAAGGGAATTTTTAGTAGAAAGGGACTTTTGGGACTTAACTCCCAGTTATACCCGACACGGGTGCAACAGGTATTTCTATCGCTACATGCAACAGCTTACAGTAGCGCAACATGCTAATAGCAAATCAAACCTCAGATGGATTCTTGCCACTACGTGTCAAATAACCAAACAAATTTGGCCAAAGCTAGATTTGAGTAGATCAAATGGACTGATTTCGCTCGATAGATCGCATATAAGCGCCATCATAGGTGTCATCATCGGACACTGTTTAATAGGCAGACAAGTGTAGGAGCTGCATGGACGAAGAGGAAGAAGAAACAATACTTCATCTCCTTTGTAACTGCATAGCCTTACAAACAAACGGAAGCTCCATCTTGGAACTTACTATTTTCAAAATCAAAAACGGAAGTAAAAAGCCTCCTCCGCTTCATCAAAAGCTCAGAATGGTTCTCTCATGGATAGTAAGGAGAATTTACAAGATCCACGTGGTATCAGAATGAACCAAAAAATGGTCTAAGTGTATTGGCGAACGACTGCTGCCACTCTAACCTTACCTAACCTAAGGGAATTTGTCTTCCTCGGTTCCTATATGAACTCTGAAAACGTCTTATCGTCAGAAATAAAACGAAAACTTACTCTTGCAAACCCTTCTTCCTTCGGGTGAAGTTTTAAGATGGCTAGGAGGTTTTAGATGGTTAGGACTACAAAGCGAATGGACACCAACACTTCGTCTCACAGATTCCCACCCAGATGTCGGATACAGTAAAGGAATACCTCGCCTTAAGTGGCGCTCGCAGGTAGAAACCGACTTCAACCAGCTTATAGTACGCGACTGATGGCAGTTTTTAAGATTGGGGTAATTGAAGAGGCTTGTTGGTCGAGGCCCATTTTTTTGGACTGTAGCGCCACTTAAGTAAGACGACTTCTGTTAACAAGAAAAATTAAAGAATTTGAAGAACGGAGAATCCACAAGACATCCATGAAACACCATTGCATGACCAAAAAATTGACTGATTGGGCAGACGTTTACACCAAAACCATTTTTGGACCTAAGTGGACCTGATTTGATACCTCCGGACATTTTTTGTGGTAGAAAAGTAAGCCAGCAACCCTTAGATCATTGACGAGGTCGATGCAAACATTCGTGCCGAAATCATTGTTATACCGCCCGAGATGATCGAAAAATTGATGGAAAACGCAGAAAAAAGGGCAGATTTTGTTTTCATGAATAGAGAGCGCTACTACATTGATATTGACTAGCCTAAAGGACCAAGTCAATTAGAATATTTATTCAATACAAGCTGGCCCGCCAAACGTTGTTTTGCCATTATCAAATGGAATGACCGCCTACAGCGCCACCTGTTGAGAATTTTTCAATTTTTCTTTTTTCCTAAACCTTCGCGGAGCAATTACGAACAAATCCGCAGAAGGAAGTATCCAATTTGGTCCAGTCGTTTTCGAGTTTTAAGCATCCGAACAAACCAAGATCCATTTTTATATATATAGATTCACACAGCGACATAAAACATGGCGCACCCTTTATTTTACAAAAAATTGGAAGAAGCAACGAACTGATGTTTGGTAAATCCTGCAAATCATGCATACTCCCAGACTAATGAACTAATCGGAATTTCGAACTGATCGATGAAAAGGATTCCTAAAGGTTATGGGGAGAAAGAGTAATTGAGTCACACAGTAAAACATATGAGAAGGCTGCAATCCGCTGTGCGAATTGTTGAATAACCTATCCCACTCCATCCTCAAATGAAATATCCCTAAAAAGTGGTTGTGGCATTTCACAATTCATAAAAATCAATGTTTGTCTCCTCAATATGCTATGGATTAGGGCATACATATGGTTTTTAGAAAAAAACGCCCCCAAAAAGTGGGCATGGGTAAATACAAGGTGGCTGTAATTTTAAAAAAATGAAAAACTTTGATTCTTCTTGTGGATTATTTTTATTTGGTCTTTTAATTTTTGTTTACATCAAGTCGAGAATATGATGTCATGTTAATGGCCGCCGCCACAGTTGATTGTCATTTGAGCCCTTTTTATGGCATTTTCCATCACTTTGGCCAAAACTTCCGGCGATAGGTCCTCACATTCTTGACGGATATTGTCTTTAAGAGCTGCAAGAGTCTGAGGCTTATTGACATAAACCCGCGACTTCAAAAAGCCCCACAAAAAGAAGTCTGGAGCGGTCAAATCAGGCGATCTTGCTGGCCAGTGCAAATCGCCAAAACGGGAGATTAGGCGCCCGGGAAATGCATCCTTCAGCATATCGGTTGTGG
This sequence comes from Rhingia campestris, assembly GCA_932526625.1. Taxonomy (NCBI): domain Eukaryota; kingdom Metazoa; phylum Arthropoda; class Insecta; order Diptera; family Syrphidae; genus Rhingia; species Rhingia campestris. The sequence goes on from OW052182.1 coordinate 83,042,032, forward strand.
CACGTGCAGTGTGTGTCGTTGCACCGTCCTGTTGGCACCACATGTTTCCAATCCCAATTCATCAAGTTGCGGCAAAAAGAACTCATTGATCATTGCTCTGTAGCGCTCCCCATTCACAGTAACCGTTTGGCCCGCGACGTCTTCGAAGAAAAAAGGTCCGATGACTCCTCCAGCGAAAACAGCACACGATACAGTGACTTTGAGTGGGTGTAATGGCTCTTCGTGGGTTACATGCGGATTTTCAGTGCCCCAGAAGCGTAAATTTTGCTTATTTACGTACCCGCTAAGATGGAAATGGGCCTCATCACTCATGATTATTTTTGATGAAAAATCATCTTCCTCTTGGTGGTGATTAAGGATGGCTTGAGCGTATGTTAGACGCGATTGGAGGTCAGCAGCTAACAGCTGATGCACCGTCTGGAATTTGTACGGAAACATCTTCAAATGTTGTACCAAAATTCGCTGTAAAGACCGTCGACTGATACCCATTTGCGTGGCACGTCGTCTGGTCGATGTCGAAGGCGCTTCAATGACATCTTCGGCTACAGCAGCAATATTCTCTGCAGAACGGCTACTCCGGGGTCTGCCACGCCTGGCAGCATCTCATGTTGTGCCAGTCTCTTCGAGGCGAACGGCTAAACGTCGCAGTGTTTCACCAGTAGGCGTTGGACGGCTAGGAAATCTGCGACGAAATTCACGTTGTGCCAAAGTCACCGACCGATTATTGCTCAAATAAATAGTCACCAATATTCCGCGTTCTGGAGCAGTGTAGCGTAACATTGTTTATTAACGTGTATTTCGCATGTGTTAACTACACAAATGTCAAAACAGAACTGACATAAGGGGCCAATCGCAAAATTTATAGCATTTTCTGATAGGAGGATTACTTTTGCGCCACCTTGTATGTTCTATAGACGAAATCTTCAGATAAACATTATCAATGTTTTTTTATCGAACGTTTTTTTTCCTTAAATTTTTTACATAAAACGAAAATGGACTAAATATAGATACTGAGATGGTCTGAATATGTCACTCAGACATTTTTTTCAAAAATCTTAACCGTTTGACCAAACAGAATGTTTTTCTAACAAGTAAGGCCCAAAAAATAGGTGACATACAGACAGACGGACGGACAGCAGGCATGGCTCAATCGACGCAGCTAACGATTCTGAGTCGATCCATATATTTTGAGGTATATCTAGCTAAATTATTCCTTTATGTTACAAACTATGCATCAAAACTAATATACCTACCCCTATTATATAGGGTATACAAATTACCACATAGAAAATGGAAAACTGGATTAGATAAAAATTTGACGTCACAAATGTTCGGAGTATTACACAACTTTCACCTCCCCTCATGGTGAATGTTGTACTTTACTTACTTAAGTGGCGCTACAGTCCGGAATGAACCTGGGCCTCAACCAACATGCCTCTCCAATTAGCCCGGTCCTTAGCTAACTGCCTCCAGTTGCGCACTCCAAGTTGGTTGAGGTCGGTTTCCACTTGTGCGCGCCACTTAAGGCGAGGTCTTCCTCTACTGCGTCCGACGTCTGGCTGGGAATCGAAGACTCTGCGAGCCGGAGTATTGATGTCCATTCGTTCTACATGTCCTAGCCATCTTAAACGTCCAATGCGGAGTTTTTTGACCAGGGGCATGTCGCTGTACAGCTCGTATAGTTCTTGGTTGAATCTTCGTCTCCATAGCCCGTCAACGCAAACGGGACCGAAGATTTTTCGAAGAATTTTCCTCTCGAATCTACCAAGGATTTCTTCATCCGCTTTTGATACGGTCCATGCTTCAGCGCCGTAGAGCAGGACTGGGATGATCAGGGTCTTATATAGGGTTTCCTTAGTAGTTCGAGTGAGGGCTTTACTACTAAATTGCCTTCTTAGCCCGAAGAAACAGCGGTTGGCAAGAGTAATTCTTCGTTTAATTTCTGACGAGATGTTGTTGTCAGAGCTAATAGCGGAGCCGAGGTAGACAAAGTCCCGCACTACCTCAAAGTTATATCTGTCAATGGTGACGTTCAGTCCAATTCGTCGATGTTGTGTGTCCTTTCGTGTTGACAGCATATACTTAGTCTTACCCTCATTTACTGCTAAACCCATTTTCGCCGCTTCCTTCTCTATACCAGCAAACGTGGCTATGACATCACGTTGAGTCCTACCAATGATGTCAATATCGTCAGCGTATGCTAGTAGTTGCACCGACTTTTGGAAAATTGTGCCTCTGGTGTTGGCTTTGGATTTTTGCACAATTCTCTCAAGAATCAGGTTAAAGAAGTCACATGACAGCGCATCGCCTTGCCTAAATCCTTTTTTGGTATCGAATGTGTCGGTGAGGTCGTTCCCGACCCTGATGGAGCAGCGAGAATTCTCCATCGTCATCCTACACAAACGGACGAGTTTGGGCGGTATACCAAAACTAGACATGGCTCTGTACAGTTCGTCTCTATAAATGCTGTCATATGCGGCTTTGAAATCGATGAATAGGTGGTGGGTATCGATTTGGACTTCTTGAGTTTTTTCCAGGATCTGCCGAAGTGTGAAAATTTGATCGGTTGTGGACTTTCCTGGCCTAAAACCACACTGATAAGGGCCAATCAGGTTGTTGGTAAACGGTTTCAGGCGTTCACATATTACGGCAGATAGGATCTTGTAGGCGATGTTGAGGAGACTTATGCCTCTGTAGTTGGCGCAGTTCAGAGGGTCTCCTTTTTTGTGGATCGGGCAAACGATGCTGAGGTTCCATTCTTCAGGCATGCTTTCAACCGACCAGATTTGGCTTATGAGTTGGTGGATGTTACTTACCAAGTCATCTCCGCCAGCCTTATAGAGCTCAGCGGGAAGGCCGTCATTTCCGGCAGCCTTATTAAGCTTGAGTTTAGATATTGCTATCCTCACTTCACTCAGGTCGGGTGGTTGGCAGTTTTCGCTGTCGTTGCCAATATTGAATGGTTCGTTCTGCCTGACAGCGGAATGTTGTTCGTCATCGCCGTTTAACAGTCTGCAGAAGTGGTTCTTCCATATCCTCAGCATCGACTGTGTCTCAACTACAATATTTCCTTGTTCATCTCGACAGGATTCTGTTCGAGCCTTGTATCCTTGGCTTTGACGTTTTACACTTTGGTAAAACTTGCGAACATCGTTCCTGGAGTGGCACCTCTCTATATCCTCGATCGCGCGCTTTTCTTGCTCTTTTTTCTTCTTGCTGAAAAGCCGATGTTTTCCCTTCTTCTTTGCCTATAGAGCTCAATGGCAGCTCTCGTCTTCACCTGCAGCTTAGCCTTGTAGGCCTCGTTCTTGGCTGCGAGCATCTGTCGGCATTCCTCATCAAACCAGGGGTTTCTTGCTGGTGGGCGCGAGAAACCTAGCACATCAGTTGCGGCTGATCTAATGGCCTGTTGGCATCGTTGCCATTGCTCTTCGACATTCGATGCTGGTGGTATGGTGTTAATCGAGAGGTTAAGGGATACGCGTTGTGCGAAGGTCTTGGCGGTCTCTTGCGATTGCAGTCTTCCGACATTAAATTTTTTCACAGTATTTCTGGATTGTTGTGGCGTGGTGGATATCCGCATTCTTACCTTGGCAGCTACAAGGTAGTGATCCGAGTCGATGTTAGCTCCTCGGAATGTTCGGACATCCAAAATACTGGATGCGTGCCTCTTATCTATCGCAATGTGATCAATTTGGTTGACCGTTCGTTGATCTGGAGACCGCCATGTCCCCTTATGGATATCGAGGTGAGGAAACCGTGTGCTGGCTATAGTGGCATTTCGTTCCGTAGCGAAATCAATTAGCCTAAGTCCGTTACCAGACGTGTTGTCGTGTAGGCTATGTTTTCCGACAATACTTCTAAAGATGTCTTCTCTTCCTACCTTTGCGTTAAAATCTCCCAGCACGATTTTAACATCGTACTTCGGTAGTCGCTCATAGGTTTTGTCGAGGAGCTCGTAGAAGCAATCCTTAGCTATATCATCTTTTTCTTCCGTCGGAGCGTGAGCGCATATAAGGCTTATGTTGGCGAATTTGGCCTTGATGCGGATTGTTACTATGCGTTCGCTAATGTCTTGGAAACATAAGACTTCTTGCCTAAGTCTGGCACTTATAACAAATCCGCATCCGAATAGTCGCTGTTTCTGCTCACTATAACACGGTCCGTAGTAGATGTCACAGTTTTTCATCCTCTTTTTGCCCGGCCCATCCCATCGTATTTCCTGGATGGCAGTAATGTCTGCTTTGTAGCAGTTTAGGGCTTCCGCTAGTTGTTCGCCTGCACCTCTCCTGTTTAATGTTCTCACATTCCAGGTGCAGATACGAACGTCGTTGTCCTTTTTTCGTTTAGCAGGGTCGTCAACAATAAAATCAGTCCTTTCCGAGGCTATTGGTTGCTTCGTAACCATGATTTTTTTCTGTGGGTGGGTAGTTAACCCAAAGCACAACCCCCAACCTGGAGGGCCAGTTCCAATTTATTAGATACCCCTAGGACACGGGGCCATCAGTATCCACTACGGGATTGAGCGCTGCCGTTGGCCTTTCGGTTCATCCGCCACCATCTCTGTTCAAGGGGCCTGACTAACCCTTGAAATTCCTAGACAACCTGTTGTCCTTGAGCACATCCCTCAACGGAATTATATGAAGAAATGGATTTTACTACAATAAAAAAAAACTTAGAACAACCGATGACTTTTTTGCGAAATATTGATATCCTTATGATATCCGTATCTTTCAAAATTGAAAAGATGCTTAGAGAAGGAAGAAGAGACCTACGGAGTACAATGAACAAATTATTTTTTTGTTCGTACGGTTTCAGAAACGATACGATTTTTTTGGAAAATGTAATTAAATGCAACTACCCCATTCTCCAGGAAAGCTTTTCCGCAAAATCTGAAAAGCTATTTTTTATTATAAAAAACGCTTTTTGACAGGCGGTTGCAAGATTGGAAATTGTAAAGTATTTCGGTTGTTGTATACACTAAGCGGCAAGTGGTTTTTATTATTGTGAACTATCTGGGTGTTCCATTAAAAATACGTTATTCGTTCCGCAGACAAATTTTATTCAGGCTTTATAGCTTTATGCGTTTAAATTAAATTTCCCGCCGTAAACTGTGATGATTGGGTGTTGAAGAACGAGGGTAGATATCGAACTGCTTTAACTAAACATATCTTGTAATAAAGAAACCTTCCAGTTCTGATAATGAACTTATCCAACTGAATTTGACTTGCTAAGCGTTTAAGTGTGCATGTTCACAACAGGTAGAACAAAACGAGGGCCTGACACTCCACGTTGGGAGCTGGCTTTGGGAAATACACGGAAAAACGTATTGTTTGAAAAACCAAAGAAAGGAAAAGCGAAGTTCGTAGCTGCACCTAAAATGTTAGAACAGTTAACAGAAAAGGTGCAGCCGAAAAAGTAGACATAATGCAGACATTACAGCCATACAGGAAATACTATGGGGTGAGCCATACAAAAGAAGAATGAAAACTGTGACATGTAGGTACTACGGGCCTTGTTATCGTGAGACACAAGCGAACGCACTATCACAAACCGAAACTTGGCCAAATTCGTCAACAGAAACCTTATATGCACTCACGCTTTGACGGAGGCAAAAAAATATGACATTGCTAAGAACTGTTTCTACGAGCTCCTGGATAGAACTTATCATGCTGTTAGATTTTAACCCAACGCTACGAAAAGAGGATATCTTTAGCATTATTATTGGAAATCACAGTCTAGATACGCGAAACCGCATCTGGCAAGGACTAGTTGACTGGCTATATAGCCAGGACGCGGTTCCCTCAACTTGACATCCAAAAGGTCATGGCGATCTCCAGATCAACAAACTGTAAATTAAATATATCAACAAGTCATAATGATGTTTTTTTCGCGACCACCAACCAGAAACCTCAGAAGGCGACAGATGCTCGCAGCCAAAAACGAGGCATACGAGGCAAAGCTAGTGTTGAAGACGATAGCTATCATTGAGCTATATAGACAAAGAAGGGCGAGAGAACACCGGCTTTTAAGAAAAAAGAACAAATAGCGAAAACTACCTAACTGAAGTGAGGATAGCAATATCTAAACGTAGTCTTAAGTAGGCTGCCGGAAATGACGGTCTCCCGCCAACATTAATGAAGCAGGTGGAGATGGTTTGGTAAGTAACATTCACCAACTCATAAGCATCATTTGAACGGATAAAAGTATGCCTGAAAAATGGCATGTTTTGCCCGATCCACAAAAAAAAGACACCTTCTGAACTGCGCCAACTACAGAGACTTAAGTCTCCTCGACATCGCCTAAGACCTGATCCAGTGTTATTTTAGTTGTGGACTTTCCTGGGTCAACAACTGATCAAATCTTCATACTTCGACTAGATCCTGGAAAAAACCAAGAAGTCCATATCGTTACCCACTACCTATTCATCGAATTTATAGTCGCAAACGACAGTATTTATATAGACGAACTATACATAGCCATGTCTAGTTTTGGTATACCGCGCAAACTCGTCCGTCTGTGCAGGGTGACGATGAAAAATAATCGCTTCTCCTTCAGGATCGGAAACAACTTCATCGAAACATTTAAAACCAACAAAAGATTTAGGCAAGGTGATTAACTTTCAAGTGACTTCTTTGCGATCATTCTTGAAAGGAGTGTGCAAAACTCCTGAGCCAACTCCAGAGGCATAATCATCCATCATTCTTCCCATAATCTTCGGTCGACTGTCTTTCATGTTTTGAACCAAGGAACATGCGTGCTATACTACACCGTACTAACAACTAGGTCACTGCACCCACAGTGACATAGGCTTAGTAAAAAAAACTCCGCATCGGACATTTAGGATTGCTGAATGGATACAAATAATCCTCCAGACTATTCGATTCTTAGCCAGAAGATTGACGTCGAAAAACCCTTATCTTAATAATTAGAAGTGCGCAACTGGAGGTCAATAAGATAGGGATAGGGCTAATTGAAGAGGCGTGATGGTTGAAGCCCAGGTCCATACCGGTGTTAAGTATTGAAGAAAGCACGCTAATAACATTAACATTGGACTACATGCATGAAGAAACACAGTTTCTATAAAAAACGACCGAGATATTAGGCCGCCATTATCAATAATAAACTCTTAATACCAGACAAGCATTTTCTTAAAATTACATTTTAGACTTAGGATACCATAGAACATGATAACTTGTCAAAATCCACACCTTGCACCATCGTAATACCTCTATCCCTATACTACAGAATAAAAACCAGTCACTTTCTGTGAACAGGACCATGACTTCTCAGCTTACTGCCAACTACCGATGGCGTTAAAGGACGTTCATAAATGTATCACTTACACACTCAACGTTTCAAGTTAAGCGTTCCATTCAAAAGCCTCAATTCCCGATGGTACATATCAGAGTTAAACATTCATTTCATTTGGATTCAAACGAAAGGATTAATCCGAGATGTATTGGAAATTTTCGAATCCTTCGAAATGAATAAGGATACATGCGCTTTATAGTATAGTAGAAAACGAATAAAAAGAAATAAAACGAATATACAGTTAAAGAGTTCATGATAAAGAATTCCTAGAAGGTGGTGTCAACTTAAACGTGACAGAATACGAGCATCCTATATGCATGGCACGTGAAGGCGTTTTTCCTCATCTCTAGAACTGCATGCCATATATGACTTTGTCGTGATTCTCGGATCGATTCAAAGGTGAACTCGGAGTGGCACCCTTACCTCACCGTCAGCCCATTCCACGTCGTCTTCTATTTATTGACATCAGTTGGGCATCGAAAACGTGTTACATTTGCCATTTTCCCTTTTTTTATTGGAAATGTTGGAAACCATAGATTTGTTAATCTAAAACTATACAAGTAATTGGATTCGGAATTGGAATTGTAATTGAAGATTCTGCTGGACTATATATTTATAAATTTCCAAGGATCCAAAGAATAATGAAATATGATTCCGAAAGCGATGTTGGATATCCGAGAATAACCGACTAAATAAAATAGGTCGTACAGAAAATATTTTAAAATAGCTTCCCCCACCTAAATCAAATGTCAGGTTGACAATAAGTTATGTTAAGGACATTTTTAGAAGTATTGTCAGAGAGCACAGCCTACACAACATCACGTCTGGCAGCCTCTTACTTTTCCAAGACGGTTCTGAAATAATTCCGAAGATAGACATATGCTTCGACATATTCGGACAACAGAACATCCGTGAATCTCAAGGGTTATTCAGGCTGGGAATGGTGGCGGATCCATAATCCCTTAGTGCATATACTGATGGTTCCGTGTCCTAGGGGTATTTAAAAAATAGGCACTGGTTGGCGTTTGTGATTTGAGTCAACTATCCAATCACGGAAATACCTCATTGTTTTAAGTATCGGAAAACAATGATTATACTGTTGACGATCATGCTAAATGAAAAAATTACGACGACATCTCTATCTGCAACTTGAATATCGGAACACTTAAGAGAATAGGTACAACTAGCGGAAGCAATAAACCGCCACAAAGCAGACATTACTGCCATTCAGGAAATACGATGGGATGGGACTGACAAAAGGAGTTTGATGAACTGTGACATCTGTTATGGTCCATGTTGTTTGGAGTAGAAACAGCGAGTATTCGATTGTGGATTTGTTATAAGCGACAGAATTAGACAAGAAGTCTTATACTTCAAAAAACATCAGCGAAAGCATTGTATAATCTGCATCAAGGCCAAATTCGGAAACATAAACCTTATATGCACTCCGACGGAGATCCTCGACCATGATACTGAGAGAATGCCGAAGTATGATGTTAAAATCGCGCTAGAAGGAGAAGACTTCTTAAGCAGTATTGTTTGAAAATACAGCTGCTGCTGCTACATGACACTACGCCCGATAACGTGGACTACGGACTAAAACTAATTGGCTTCGCGGCTGAACGAAATGTCACTATACCCTACCAAGTACATGTTTTCAATGTCGAAACAATCGCAGGATAGCCAAGTACCCCTTGACCTCTCGATTAATACCATACCACCAGAATTTAATGTCGTGGTGACGATGTCAAAAAGCCATTAAATCAGCTGCAACTGATTGGCTAGGTTTTTCACGGTCACAAAAAAAAAAGACCCTGGTTTGATAAGGAAACCTATTCTAACAGACAAAATAAACAAAAATACAAAGCAAAGATGGAGGCAAAGACAAGAGCCGCCATTGAGATATATAGGAAAAGAAAGAAAGAAAGGAGGAAGGAATAATACCGACTCACATATATAACATACATACAACTTCAGCACCTTTTACCGAATTCTTAAAAAGTGGAACCTCTGAACTGCACCAACTATAGAGGCATATGTTTCTTAAAAATCATACAAAACCCTATCTGCACTCCTCCAAACGTTTTAAAAAACATGATCGGCCCTTATCAATGTGGTGTTAGGCCAGGAAAATCCATAACTTATCAAATCCTCAAATTTCGATTGATCCTGAGAAAATTCGTAGTCGATACCGACCGCATGGTCATCGATTTCAAAACCACATACCACAGCATTAATAGCGAAGAACTATATCCTGCAAAAAGGAACGAATTCGATTCACTTTACGCCCACGAGTTGTTTCAACTTAATTTAATTGAAAATCAATTTAACAATGTTTTAGATTTGGTATTTGTTAACAACAATGTAAAATACACATGCCCCATGGAAGTTTTAACTCCATTTTTGCCTAATACCATTTATCATAAGGCACTTGAATTTTCGCTTAGTTTTTATACTTTTTCACCTCAAACTAGTTCGCCACAAAATTCTTTTAACTTTTTAAAATCTAATTTTTCATCTCTAAATTCATACTTCTTATCCGTAGATTGGAATAATGAATTAAACACTTCTGATTTGAATCTCATGTTTACCCGTTTTATAAATATATTAAAAGACTCTTTTACCAGGTTTGTTCCAGTTCGAGTAAATTCTCATAAGAATAAACCTTGGTTTAATAAAAGGCTAACCAACTAAAAAAATGTAAAAAATAAAACCTTCAAAACATTTAAAAAGAGCAATAGTTCTGGGGACCGTGATTATTTCCTTTGGCTGCGAAAAGAATATGATTTTTTGCACCGATTTTTATACAAGCAATATATTTTATCTGTTGAGTCTAACTTAAAGCACAACAGCCGATCGTTTTGGTGCTTTATAAACTCTAAACGAAAAGATAATGGAATTCCAACCCTTATGGAATTCAATGGGGCTAATTCAACAGATGAAATTTCTACATGCGAGTTATTTGCAGCGTATTTTAAATCTGTCTTTGTAGAACGAAATGAATCTACCGACAATAATTATTTCGATTTAGATCCTATTGCTGACATTGGATCAATTTATTTAACAGAAATTGACATAATAAATGGAATTAAAACCCTCGAAAGTAAATGCAGTTTTGGGGTTGATGGTATTCCCCCTATTATAATAAAAAAATGTACTGCATTAGTTAGTCCATTGCTTAAGGTATTCAATCTCTCTCTTAAATCGGGCATATTTCTCGATGAGTGGAAGATTGATTATATCACTCCAATTTTTAAATCTGGATCTCGAAACAAAGTAACAAATTATAGACCTATCTCAAAGATTTCAGTTATACCAAAACTTCTGGAAAAAATAGTTAAAGACAAAATTTACTTTTACGTCCAAAATGGTATTAGTCATCTTCAACATGGGTTTGTTACTGGTAGATCTACGACCACGAATCTAACACTGTTTACTAAATATACCCTTGAGAGTCTTGAGGCCGGTACACAAATTGATGTTATTTATACTGATTTCTCTAAAGCATTCGATAAGTTGGATCACAAAAAACTTGTGGAAAAATTGAATGCTTTAGGTATTCACTCAAGACTCAATAAGTGGTTGTCCTCTTATTTGGCAAATCGAAAACAAATAGTCAAACTGGGTAATTCAACATCTCTACCCTTCAGTGTAAACAGTGGTGTACCTCAAGGAAGTCATTTGGGTCCTCTTCTCTTTATTTTGTTCACTAATGACATACCTTCTTTCATTAAACATTCGAAATGCTTAGGATATGCCGATGATTGGAAGCTTTACACTCAAATAAAATCTGTTAGCCACTGTGAAAATCTTCAATCTGATTTTCGAAATTTATTTCGCTGGTGTAATAAAAATTCTTTAACTTTGAACGTAGAGAAGTGCAAAACGTTTACAGCTTCACGTCAGCTAGATGATATTATGTTCACTTACGCAGGCAATGAAACTGTTTTAGAACGAGTTAATGAAATAACCGATCTCGGCATTCGATTTGATAAAAAATTTACATTTACTTCACATTACGATGTAACAATATCAAGGGCAAATTCATTATTAAGTTTTTTGAAAAGAAATTCCTTTGATTTCAAAGACCCTTATACATTAAAATCAATTTATTGTTCTCTAGTTAGATCAATTATGGAATATGCTTCGGTTGTTTGGTCTCCTTACCATCAAACGCATATAGATAGAATCGAGCGGGTACAGAAAAACTTTACCAGGTATGCTATCAAAAAATTGAACTGGTATGATGAATTACCTGATTATAAAGCTCGATGCTTATTACTCTTTCTACTCGCAGGAAGCTAACAGGCGTTATATTCATTAGGGATATTATATGTTCTCGGATAAATTCATCCGAATTGCTTGCTTGTCTCAATATTTATGCATCTGTGAGACACCTTCGCCCAAAAGATATATTCATAGCAAATAGTCACAGAACAGCTTATTGCCAAAATGAACCAATATCAAGATGCATCACATATTTCAACGAAATGTGCAGTTCTGACGAATGCGAATTTTTAAAAAAGTAGATTAGCATTTAAAAAAGATCTTTCCATATCTTTTCACTAATTTAACAATTTCACATCCCAAATACTAACAATCCTTCGCTAAGTCTATACTCTTAGAAAAGGTTTTTATTTTTTTTTTATTTTTTCTCTATGATTATAGAGTTTTTATTAAATATATATTTTTTTCTTCACTTTGAAGTTTTTTTTTTAAATTTAATTAATCTTTTTTTCAGGATTAAACTATTTTTATTATTAAGTCAAAATAATCTGTTAATATATACGAATATGGTAGATCAAATAAATAAATAAATAAATTCTGGCGGTACACCAAAACTAGGCATGGTCCCTAGTTTCGGTGTACTATACTGCAGAAATTAGTCCATCTGTATCCTGCACAGATGGAGAGTTCATATTGCTCCACCAGAGTGGGCAACAACCTCAACTATACTTTCGATATCAAAAAAGGGTTTACAATGATTGTGCAAAGCTAGAGAACCAACATCAGGGTCACAATCTTTCATCAATCTGTACAGCTCTTAGAATACGCAGCGGATTTTGAGATCATAGGTCGGATCAAATGAGATGTCACCGACTCGTTTACGAGTACAGAGAAGGAAGTGGATAAAATGTGTTTAGCAGTAATTAATTAATTTCTGTCAACAAAAAAGACTTCGAGGTTTAACCTGAACTGTTTAACTACCTCAAATTGTTTTTTTTTTTAATCTTTTCTCAGGTGAGCAAACCTATAGCAGTTGAGGAGCGCCCTGAGATGATGCTTGCTTATGTGCCTATGGACAGTGTGTCTGTGAGCTTGTCGTTAAAATGCAACGAGTCTATGAATGATTTCTCTAAGCTCCTCCGAACATCTCCCGTTATAATACCTGTAATGGAGACACAGATCTCCTACAAGTGTTCGCTGTTCCAAAGGTTGCAGCTTTGTTAGTTGATAGAATGTACTTTATCTTTTCCTCGTTAACTATTAAACCAACGCGTTTTGTGTCTTCATCAATTACAGTAAATGCTTCTACAAAAGGCACGGTAGGACCGACCAATGATGTCGATATCGTCTGCGTAGTACCCCTGTACTACGTAGCTGAACCGATTTGATGAACACAGTGCCTCACTGCTGCCTAATCATGCTTTGGGAAGAGATTCTGTTGTTCCATCATGAGGTTAAATAAATCGCATGATAGTGCATCTCCCTCCTTGTGCAAATCCGGTGGATATTTGAAAAAGTTCAGATGAGCTGTTTTTGAACTGAACGTTGCATCGCGTGCCTTCCAGTGTTAGGCGAATCCCACCATCGGTCTATAATGCTTAAGGTGATTCATGCATGGGACCTTGAAGTCGATGAAAAGATGATTTGTCTCGACTTGAAATTAGTTGGTCTTGTCAGGAAGAGCATTAGTGTGAAAGTTTGGTAAATGGTCGATGTAACGGGTCGGAATCCACACGATAAGTGTATTGCAAAAAGCCTTGAAGCGTTCACACAGTATGTTGGATAGGATCTTATATTCCACTACAATGTTGATATTCTCGCAACAGATAGGCCATCGTTTTCAAGAAGCGGTGCTTTTCTGGATCTTTTACTGCGAGACACAAGACTGACAGTTACTAACAGAGTAGGTCAACACACGCGAAACTGTTTACGGACGATCGAGTACGACAGTGACCACTGCGGACTCGCCGCCATAATACAACTTCCGAACGATTAATTTGTTTTGGAATTAAATTTGTTTTGGAATAACAGAATTCGGGTCGTAAATTCCAGCGACCCGAATATGTTTCCACAAATTAATAAGATCTTTAGTAGGAAAGGTTATAACGACCTTCCGTGTATTACGACCCAACGAATATCTGACAATACAAACATACATTTGACAGCAGGAATAGATCCGGGGAAGCCGTCTTCGACGACAATTTCTATGTAATTGAAGATCCTCAGGAAAATGTGGAGTTTATGGCGGCTGTCTTTCGCGTCTTATTAAACAATGCCCTGCTCCATAATTTTTATCTCCGAAATGACATACCTAACTCAATGGCGATCTGAGAGCCGTGGTTTTACCCGGTTCAATGATGAAAACTTGGCAAACGCCATCATCGCCGATCGAAGTGGATATAGTCCCCTGATAATCTCAAAGGTGGAACTCCAGATCATCTTCGTTTCCATACTGAGAAAGAAGTCAGCCGTAGTCGATGGTATATCCAACATTGTACTGCGACACTTACCCACTGAAGTTGTGGACATTTACGCCGAGCTGTTTAAAAACGCGCTGAATAATGCATATTCAGTGCATTGGAAGACGACGTTCCGGCGAATTTCCGGTCGATAAGTCACCTCCCGAGTATCAGTAAGGTTTTCGAAAAAATTCTCAATCGGGCTCTGTTCAAGTGATCTGAGGACAATAATATTATACCGGAGACCCAGTTTGGTTTCAAGGCGGGACATGACTGTATTTATGTCACCTCCAAAGTCGTCTCTGATATACAATGGAACAAAGCCAAAGGACCGTACACTGGTGCATTACTGCTTGATTTAGAGAAGGCTTTCGACACCGTATGGTTAGAGTGCATCTATCTAAAGCTGACCAGACTTGGCATAAGTAAACCACTGCTATATATGCTTCATGACATGTTGACTGGTAGAACGTCTGTTGTCAAAATTGGCAATGTAGCTTCGACCACCGAATTGTTCATGAAAAAGGGTCTGCAACCTAGAGAGGTAAGCTCGACGATTCTCTTCAGCAATTACACCAATGATATAATAGGTAGCCTTCCGTATGCGGGCGGTCTTATCGCGTATAGAACAGCCCCTACTGTCGAGATCATTCGAACTCTTTTGCAGCGGGAATTAGACAAAATTCAGAGATATAACAGAGATATAACTGATAACTGAATGTTGACAATCAACTTTCATAAATCGGCAACTATACTGTTTAGGACACTGTTGTCGAGCGCCTCTAGGGATACGAAAAAGATCTTGAGCAAGATGGTGATCGTTGGATCACACGGACAGCAAGTGGCGAGTAAAAATGAATTAAAATACCTTGGCATCTGCTCTGCGAGAGCTAGGGGAGTATTTTCTCTGACAAGAAGATTGTTTTATAGCAGTGTGAATGTAATTTGCTACATGGCCCTCATCAGGCCGACGACTGACTATGGATGACCGGTGTGGATCAACGTTGCCCCATCTAAAATGAAAAAGCTACTGGTGTTTTAGGGGAACAGAACGTCAGTATCTGACTACACAAAATAATAATCCATCCAGATCCTATACAATATAAACAGAATAGAGAATTGTCTGGTGAAACTCATTTGGTTTCACGCGGCAAGAGCGATGGTGGTCGAGCAATAGTCTCAGCTTTGGAACCTTCTACCAAAATGATGAATATTTTGAAAGTGCTCGTTTAAGCTGCTTGATTCCGTCTGAAACTTTCCTCTATTTGGGTAGTCGAGGGCCGCTAATCTATCACGAACTGTGGATAGACGGCTCCTATACGACCAAGACGTCATCATTCAAAGTGGAGAAGAGCGCCTGCGGTTCAGCAGGAGTGTGTCCGATTGGGAGCTTCGGAGTAGGTTGCAACAGGAGAACGCTAAACGATAAGCGCGAGTGTTGATAACACGTCGAAAAACAGCAACACTATAAACACCCTGGTGAGAATGGCACGGATGAATACCCGGCATGCTGTCCCAGGCGAACCTAGATGAGCTGCTCTGACATATTCGGACAACAGGTTGTCTAGGAATTTCAAGGGTTAGTCAGGCCCCTTGAACAGAGATGGTGGCGGATGAACCGAAAGGCCAACGGCAGCGCTCAATCCCGTAGTGGATACTGATGGCCCCGTGTCCTAGGGGTATCTAATAAATTGGAACTGGCCCTCCAGGATGGGGGTTGTGCTTTGGGTTAACTACCCACCCACAGAAAAAAATATGGTTACGAAGCAACCAATAGCCTCGGAAAGGACAGATTTTATTGTTGACGACCCTGCTAAACGAAAAAAGGACAACGACGTTCGTATTTGCACCTGGAATGTGAGAACATTAAACAGGAGAGGTGCAGGCGAACAACTAGCGGAAGCACTAAACTGCTACAAAACAGACATTACTGCCATCCAGGAAATATGATGGGATGGGCCGGGCAAAAAGAGGATGAAAAACTGTGACATCTAATACGGACCGAGTTATAGTGAGCAGAAACAGCGACTATTCGGATGCGGATTTGTTATAAGTGCCAGACTTAGGCAATAAGTCTTATGTTCCCAAGACATAAGCGAACGCATAGTAACAATCCGCATCAAGGCCAAATTCGCCAACATAAGCCTTATATGCGCTCACGCTCCGACGAAAGAAAAAGATGATATAGCTAAGGATTGCTTCTACGAGCTCCTCGACAAAACCTATGAGCGACTACCGATGTTAAAATCGTGCTGGGAGATTTTAACGCAAAGGTAGGGAGAGAAGACATCTTTAGCAGTATTGTCCGAAAACATAGCCTACACGACAACACGTCTGGTAACGGACTAAGGCTAATTGATTTCGCTACGGACCGAAATGCCACTATAGCCAGCACACGGTTTCCACACCTCGATATCCATAAGGGGACATGGTGGTCTCCAGATCAACGAACGGTCAACCAAATTGATCACATTGCTATAGATAAGAGGCACGCATCCAGTATTTTGGATGTCCGAACATTCCGAGGAGCTAACATCGACTCGGATCACTACCTTGTAGCAGCCAAGGTAAGAATGCGGATATCCACAACGCCACAACAATCCAGAAATACTGTGAAAAAATTTAATGTCGGAAGACTGCAATAGCAAGAGACCGCCAAGACCTTCGCACAACGCGTTTCCCTTAACCTCTCGATTAACACCATACCACCAGCATCGAATGTCGAAGAGCAATGGCAACGATGCCAACAGGCCATTAGATCAGCCGCAACTGATGTGCTAGGATTCTCGCGCCCACAAGCAAGAAACCCCTGGTTTGATGAGGAATGCCTACAGATGCTCGCAGCCAAGAACGAGGCCTACAAGGCTAAGCTGCAGGTGAAGACGAGAGCTGCCATTGAGCTCTATAGGCAAAGAAGAAGGGAAGAACATCGGATTTTCAGAAAGAAGAAAAAAGAGCAAGAAAAGCGCGCGATCGAGGATATAGAGAGGTGCCACTCCAGGAACGATGTTCGCAAGTTTTACCAAAGTGTAAAACGTCAAAGCCAAGGATACAAGGCTCGAACAGAATCCTGTCGAGATGAACAAGGAAATATTGTAGTTGAGACACAGTCGATGCTGAGGATATGGAAGAACCACTTCTGCAGACTGTTAAACGGCGATGACGAACAACATTCCGCTGTCAGGCAGAACGAACCATTTAATATTGTGAACGACAGCGAAGACTGCCAACCACCCGACCTGAGTGAAGTGAGGATAGCAATATCTAAACTCAAGCTTAATAAGGCTGCCGGAAATGACGGCCTTCCCGCTGAACTTTATAAAGCTGGCGGAGATGACTTGGTAAGCAACATCCACCAACTCATAAGCCAAATCTGGTCCGTTGAAAGCATGCCAGAAGAATGGAACCTCAGCATCGTTTGGCCGATCCACAAAAAAGGAGACCCTCTGAACTGCGCCAACTACAGAGGCATAAGTCTACTCAACATCGCTTACAAGATCCTATCTGCCGTAATATGTGTATTGGTAGGACTCAACGTGATGTCATAGCCACGTTTAGAGAAGGAAGCGGCAAAATATGTTTAGCAGTAAATGAGGGTAAGACAAAGTATATGCTGTCAACACGAAAGGACACACAACATCGACGAATTGGACAGAACGCCACTATTGACAGATATAACTTTGAGGTAGTACGGGACTTGGTCTACCTCTGCTCCGCTATTAACTCTGACAACAACATCTCGCCAGAAATCAAACAAAGAATTACTCTTGCCAATCGCTGTTTCTTCGGGCTAAGAAGGCAATTTAGTAGTAAAGCCCTCACTCGAACTACTAAGGAGATCCTATATAAGACCCTGATCACCCCAGTCCTGCTCTACGGCGCTGAAGCATGGACCGTATCAAAAGCGGATGAAGAAATCCTTGGTCGATTCGAGAGAAAAATTCTTCGGAAAATCTTCGGTCCCGTTAGCGTTGAAGGGCTATTGAGAAGAAGATTCAACCACGAACTATACGAGTACAGCGACATACCCCTAGTCAAAAAACTCCGCATTGGACGTTTAAGATGGCAAGGACATGTAGAAAGAATGGACACCAATACTACGGCTCGCAGAGTCTTCGATTCCCAGCCAGGCGTCGGACGCAGTAGAGGAAGACCTCGCCTTAAGTGGCGCACACAAGTAGAACCCGACCTCAACCAACTTGGAGTGCGCAACTGGAGGCAGTTAGCTAAGGACCGGGCTAATTGGAGAGGCATGTTGGTTGAGGCCCAGGTTCATCTTGGACTGCAGCGCCACTTAAGTAAGTAAGTAAGTAAACCAAAAAAAAATTAACTTTGACTGACGTTTTAACATTGACAGATCATTAAAGTAGTTTGAGGGTGTACCCAAAATTGTTATGTACTAATTGAAAAAAAAAACTCTTCATAAATTAAACCTTTAGTCTGAGGTCTATAATGTTAATTTTAAGTGGACATCTGCATTTTTAGCGAATCAGTTTCGCCTATCAGTTCTTATAATAGACAGATATTTACACAACCATCATTGACAGGTTTGCTTCTTTCAGCCCCCGTATCATTTAATTCCATGATGGCTCTTGTATTACGATTGTAATTCTATTACTTTTTCTTATTAAAGGAGCAACTATTTGCCAATTTGCCAAACCCAAACAATTTTCGAACACAAATTCGATGTCAACATTGTTTTGTGTGCGATATTCAATCGAACTTGGGTGGTGGTTTTCTAAGCGTAAAATCGGCTTTTCAAAGTGCGTCTTCTATTTATTGACATGCTGTGTAATGGTTATTGCGAACCAACGTTATGCGTACGCGACGTTTTATTATACATCCCAAAATTAAATAAAGGGTTTTGTGGTTTTTCTAAAGGGTGACCCTTATTCATTGGAAATTTCTTATTGTGGCTGACATGAATGAGTTAAATTTAATTTCTTTTTAATTTATCCGAGATCCTTGATAGAAGTAATGCAATCACATTTTAAAGTAAATCAGAAGATAAATCTAATCTTATAAATAGCATTTGCCTTTGATCGGATTCAATCCATTGTCTGTGGTCATTTGAAACGAGTGGTGGGTGCACGACTGGGTCGTACGCAACTTTCTCTTTCACAGCGAGTTAGGCGTTAGATCAAATAGTACGCATTTTGACTATTAATACTTAAAACGATATAAATAATGTCGAAATGTGAAATTTGAAGGAATCGGTGTCTATGTCTAATATGTTTATAGTATAAATAAAATTTATTCAAAATCGTTAGAGCCGTTTTCGAGAAAATTGAGGTTATGTGTAATTTTTATATGGCAGGTACCGTTAATAGCATGGCTAAAAGCAAACAAAAAAATGGCCTAGAATTATGACCAAAAGAAACTAGGATACGAAATTTGAAGAAAATCGGTCAAGCCGTTTAGGCTGGGGAGACAATTACGAACAGACGGACCGACGAACCGACGGACGGAATTCCAAAAACCACTTTTTGGGTTCCGCTATCATTGTAATGTTAAAATCAATCAAAATCTCGAGGTCGAAAATTTACACGAGAACAATATCTTTCTCTTTGTAAGAGAAAGTTAAAAAAAAGGTTCGGGAAAAACAACGTAGACCTTCATTTTATGGGGTTTCATGATTCATTTAAAATTATGTCGGTTTTCAAAATATTGACCACAATTTAAGTTTAGTACTTGTTTCTATAGCGTTTTACTTACTTAATTACTTAAGTGGCGCTACAGTCCGGAATGAACCTGGGCCTCAACCAACATGCCTCTCCAATTAGCCCGGGCCTTAGCTAACTGCCTCCAGTTGCGCACTCCAAGTTGGTTGAGGTCGGTTTCCACTTGTGCGCGCCACTTAAGGCGAGGTCTTCCTCTACTGCGCCCGACGTCTGGCTGGGAATCGAAGACTCTGCGAGCCGGAGTATTGGCGTCCATTCGTTCTACATGTCCTAGCCATCTTAAACGTCCAATGCGGAGTTTTTTGACCAGGGGCATGTCGCTGTACAGCTCGTATAGTTCTTGGTTGAATCTTCGTCTCCATAGCCCGTCAACGCAAACGGGACCGAAGATTTTTCGAAGAATTTTCCTCTCGAATCTACCAAGGATTTCTTCATCCGCTTTTGATACGGTCCATGCTTCAGCGCCGTAGAGCAGGACTGGGATGATCAGGGTCTTATATAGGATCTCCTTAATAGTTCGAGTGAGGGCTTTACTACTAAATTGCCTTCTTAGCCCGAAGAAACAGCGGTTGGCAAGAGTAATTCTTCGTTTAATTTCTGACGAGACGTTGTTGTCAGAGTTAATAGCGGAGCCGAGGTAGACAAAGTCCCGTACTACCTCAAAGTTATATCTGTCAATGGTGACGTTCTGTCCAATTCGTCGATGTTGTGAGTCCTTTCGTGATGACAGCATATACTTAGTCTTACCCTCATTTACTGCTAAACCCATTTTCGCCGCTTCCTTCTCTATACTAGCAAACGTGGCTATGACATCACGTTGAGTCCTACCAATGATGTCAATATCGTCAGCGTATGCTAGTAGTTGCACCGACTTTTGGAAAATTGTGCCTCTGGTGTTGGCTTTGGAGTTTTGCACAATTCTCTCAAGAATCAGATTAAAGAAGTCACATGACAGCGCATCGCCTTGACTAAATCCTTTTTTGGTATCGAATGTGTCGGTGAAGTCGTTTCCGACCCTGATGGAGCAGCGAGAATTCTCCATCGTCATCCTACACAAACGGACGAGTTTGGGCGGTATACCAAAACTAGACATGGCTCTGTACAGTTCGTCTCTATAAATGCTGTCATATGCGGCTTTGAAATCGATGAATAGGTGGTGGGTATCGATTTTGACTTTTTGAGTTTTTTCCAGGATCTGCCGAAGTGTGAAAATTTATAGGTTGTGGACTTTCCTGGCCTAAAACCACACTGATAAGGGCCAATCAGGTTGTTGGTAAACGGTTTCAGGCGTTCACATATTACGGCAGATAGGATCTTGTAGGCGATGTTGAGGAGACTTATGCCTCTGTAGTTGGCGCAGTTCAGAGGGTCTCCTTTTTTGTGGATCGGGCAAACGATGCTGAGGTTCCATTCTTCAGGCATATTTTCATCCGACCAGATTTGGCTTATGAGTTGGTGGATGTTACTTACCAAGTCATCTCCGCCGGCCTTATAGAGCTCAGCGGGAAGGTCGCCATTTCCGGCAGCCTTATTAAGCTTGAGTTTAGATATTGCTATCCTCACTTCACTCAGGTCGTGTGGTTGGCAGTTGTCGCTGTCGTTGCCAATATTGAATGGTTCGTTCTGCCTGACAGCGGAATGTTGTTCGTCATCGCCGTTTAACAGTCTGCAGAAATGGTTCTTCAGCATCGACTGTGTCTCAACTACAATATTTCCTTGTTCATCTCAACAGGATTCTGTTCGAGCCTTGTATCCTTGGCTTTGACGTTTTACACTTTGGTAAAACTTGCGAACATCGTTCCTGGAGTGGCACCTCCCTATATCCTCGATCGCGCGCTTTTCTTGCTCTTTTTTCTTCTTATTGAAAAGCCGATGTTCTTCCCTTCTTCTTTGCCTATAGAGCTCAATGGCAGCTCTCGTCTTCACCTGCAGCTTAGCTTTATAGGCCTCGTTCTTGGCTGCGAGCATCTGTCGGCATTCCTCATCAAACCAGGGGTTTCTTGCTGGTGGGCGCGAGAAACCTAGCACATCAGTTGCGGCTGATCTAATGGCCTGTTGGCATCGTTGCCATTGCTCTTCGACATTCGATGCTGGTGGTATGGTGTTAATCGAGAGGTTAAGGGATACGCGTTGTGCGAAGGTCTTGGCGGTCTCTTGCGATTGCAGTCTTCTGACATTCAATTTTTTCACAGTATTTCTGGATTGTTGTGGCGTGGTGGATATCCGCATTCTTACCTTGGCTGCTACAAGGTAGTGATCCGAGTCGATGTTAGCTCCTCGGAATGTTCGGACATCCGAAATACTGGATGCGTGCCTCTTATCTATCGCAATGTGATCAATTTGGTTGACCGTTCGTTGATCTGGAGACCGCCATGTCCCCTTATGGATATCGAGGTGAGGAAACCGTGTGCTGGCTATAGTGGCATTTCGTTCCGTAGCGAAATCAATTAGCCTAAGTCCGTTACCAGACGTGTTGTCGTGTA
The DNA here is from genome assembly GCA_932526625.1 of Rhingia campestris. Classification (NCBI taxonomy): domain Eukaryota; kingdom Metazoa; phylum Arthropoda; class Insecta; order Diptera; family Syrphidae; genus Rhingia; species Rhingia campestris. Next base: position 83,064,196 of record OW052182.1, read on the forward strand.
GGCTATGTTTTCCGACAATACTTCTAAAGATGTCTTCTTTGTTTAATGTTCTCACATTCCAGGTGCAGATACGAACGTCGTTGTCCTTTTTTCGTTTAGCAAGGTCGTCAACAATAAAATCAGTCCTTTCCGAGGCTATTGGTTGCTTCGTAACAATATTTTTTTTCTGTGGGTGGGTAGTTAGCCCAAAGCACAACCCCCAACCTGGAGGCCAGTATCCACTACGGGATTGAGCGCTGCCGTTGGCCTTTCCGTTCATCCGCCACCATCTCTGTTCAAGGGCCTGACTAACCCTTGAAATTCCTAGACAACCTGTTGTCCGAATATGTCAGAGCAGCTCATCTAGGTTCGCCTGGGACAGCAGGCCGGGTATTCATCCGTGCCATTCTCACCAGGGTGTTAATAGTGTTGCTGTTTTTCGTCGTGTTATCAACACTCGCACTTGTCGTTTAGCAAGTCAAATCCGGTTGGATGAGACCAGTACCCGATGGTTACCACTTGGAGGTAGAAATAAGCACATTTGATGTGTAGTCAGAGTTACAACACTGGGCATTGCCAAGTTAACGCCAATCAGAGTCTACCCTCGTTCTACAACACCCAACCATCAAATGACATCCTTTCATAAAAACCTTACACGCGTGGCATACACTCCATCTTCCCGAGCCACGTCGTACAACTATCCACGTCTTCACCTGCACAATGAAAGCATAGTTCGTTTTAAAAAAAACAAAATTTCCAGAGCCAATTTCGTTTTTATTGACAAAACTGTTCAAGAAACTTTCGCTTTCTAACTGCCACTTGAAAAAATATTTTTTTTTTTTAATTCTTTAGGGAAAATCTTCATCCTTTCACAGAGTTATACGTATTACATCAACCTTTGACAACTCGTTACCAAGTCGTTTCCTCCTCTTCCGGAGGGAGGGTAAGACTCAGTTGTACAATGAAGTTGCAACATGATGAATGCCTTTCACTTGATTCCTTGTATCCTTTTTGGAGGATTTCAAAACTCCAGTCGCACTTTAGTTTGATTCAAAATTATTCTGTAGTGGTATGCATACTTCCAGCACGACATTGATGAGGAACAGAGAGACGAACAAAAGAATTTCTCAAGTTGTGCTGTGGGCTGATTTCTGCTTCCAACCCTCCAGCCAAGTATAGTGGATACCTATGGTCTTGGTGGAGATATTATCGTTTACGATTATACCAACTCAATGAGATACATGTCAATGGGTATGTCTCGTCAACGTGACTCACGGGTAATGTGCCGTATCCTTTTTGTTATATTTTGCGTAGTTACCTGCCACTTGCCACGTGACTTGATGTATTAGAAGCACTAGCACACTGTGCAACCGGGTAATGGTTACGCAACTGGTGGACGTGTGTTTGGTTCTTTTGTGTATAATATGTGTAGAACGGATATTCGTCGTTTAGCTGTCAATTTTGAAAAAAAAACTTATGATGAAGTTTGTAACGGCTTTACTTAGATGGTTTTACAATAGTATTCCCTTGAATGAGATTTAATGAAAAACAACCCTTATTCAGGTGGTACTTATTGGTGGGAGGTAATGTATTTTCTTATGTTTTGATGCCTTGGGTATCTTAAAGGTTACAATATTCCCCATTAAGTATCTCAATCATCTCACAGAACGTCTTTGTTTGGATTGCATTCAACGAAGTAATCATCTACAGATGGTTTCACTTTTGTATGGACGACTTGCCTAAGAATGTCATAGGCTAGGACTGTGAGAGACATATTCAATCTGCTATTTTCAGCCGTTTTTATTTAAAAGTGAAAAGTTTTAAGAAAAATAGAAGAAAGAAGAAGAGAAGAGACCTGGTGAACACTTTTTACTTGCACCTAATAGAGCAGGTGTTAGTTTCGTGAAACAAATCGCACTTTTTTTCCGTGGGTTGGTTGAAATCTTCATGATAAACGCAGTTCATAGCGTTTGATATTATAAGGCCAAATCCAATGTCTTAGTTCTTTGACTACACCGCAATAGATTTGTTTCATCAAGAACTTGAAGGACCATTGTGTTAACGTATCCTAATAAAAATTTTTGCGTTTTTGTGAAAACAAATTTCGTTTAATTTTTAACCGTGTGAGTAAACACTATCAGATCTGTATCGTAGCGAGCTTAATACAAGCAGGATCTATGATCATTTAGTGCATTTGTTAGTGGGACAAAACAGAACATAGATGAAACTAAGTTTGAAATCAGTAGCAAAATCAATAAACGATTAAATTACAATGAAGCTATATATGTTATTAAACAAAAGACAATCTTAAATATACTTATTACGGCTCTAGAATACAATTTCGCAGAGTGTTTTTCAAACTACTTTTACTAATATGCAGTTCAACTACATTTTTTTTTTATTTTTATTGTAAACTCTACTCACGCGACTAATAGTCTCATACATACCATAGTTGTGTTTATGGCTAGGTATATGTAATATATTGAATCTACGCAGGTTGTAGGAACCTCCCCGAGTATTAAAACCAATAGCACTTAAAAGATCAGGAGCATCAATTTGTCCTGATAATAATTGGTGTTAGAAAACCATGTCATTGTAAAGTCTACGTTGAGACAAAGGCAATAGTTGTAGCAGTTTAATTCTGCACCTATACGGAGGCAAATTGTGCAGATCATCCCATGGAAGTCCTCTCAAAGCAAATCTTATGAATTTACGTTGGACTGATTCAATTCTATTCGAATGAACTACATAGAAGCGTGTCCAAACTTATGAAGCATACTCCAAGTGAGGCCGAACTAGACAATTATAGAGCGAAAGAGTGACATAAGGGTCATTAAACTCTTTTGACCATCTTTTAATAAATCCTAACATAGAGTTTGATTTATTGACGATAAGGTTAATGTGTTTGTTAAACTCCATTTTGGGATCAAAATATACACCAAGATCTTTAAAACTGTCTGCACGATAGAGAGTGTGCCCGGACAGAGAATATTTAAAATTACATGGAGCGCGTTTTCGTGAAAATGACATATGCTGGCACTTTGTAGGGTTCAGATTCAAACCGTTTTTAAGACACCATATGGTAAAACTATTTAAATCGGTTTGTAGTGAAAGCGAAAGATCGTTTAGATCTCCTACACATTTGAAAATTTTCATATCATCAGCATATATCAATATTTTGCTATCTCGAATACAATCTTTTACATTGTTAATTGCAAGTAACGGGTGATTTTTTAAGAGGTTTAGAACTTTTTTTTAAAAAAAAACACAAAAAATTCGAAAAAATTAATGAAATATTTATTTGAATCGACAGTTTGAACCTTGCAATTTAATGTTTAAAGATAATTTCATGCAAATGTTGACCGCGGCTGCGTCTCAGGTAGCCCATCCGCTGAGTCCAATTTTGGCATACTCTTTCACACATATCGGCCGGTATCTCACGAATGAATGCATGGATGTTGGCTTCCAGTGCGTCAATCGAAGCGGGCTTGTCCCTATAGACATTAGCCTTGACATACCCCCACAAAAAATAATCTAATGGTGTCAAATCGCACGATCTAGGCGGCCAATTGACCGGCCCGAAACGTGAAATTAACTGTTCACCAAACTCGCCTCGCAATTGCGCCATTGTTTCACGTGCTGTGTGGCATGTGGCACCGTCTTGTTGAAACCACATATCATGCAAGTCAAGAACTTCCATTTCGGGCAAAAAAAAGTTTGTTATCATCGCTCGGTAGCGTTCACCATTGACAGTAACGCTGCGATTCGCATCATCTTTGAAGAAATATGGCCCAATAATGCCGCCGGCCCAATAATGCCGCCGGCCCATAAACCGCTCCAAACAGTGGCTTTTTCGGGATGCATTGGTAGCTGTTGCAATGCTTCTGGCTGATCTTCACTCCAAATGCGGCAATTTTGCTTATTTACGTACCCATTCAACCAAAAATGAGCCTCATCGCTGAACACAATTTTTCGATAAAAAAGCGGATCCTCGGCCAGCTTTCCAAGAGCCCATTCACGAAAAATTCGGCGTTGTGGTAGGTCGGCTGGCTTTAGTTCTTGCACCAGCTGTATCTTAAAAGGCTTTACGCCCAAATCCTTCCGCAAAATTTTCCACGTAGTGCTGTAACAAAGGCCTAACTGCTGGGAACGGCGCCGAATCGACATTTCGCGGTCTTCTGTCACACTAGCTGATACGGCCGCAATATTTTCTTCACTACGCACAGTACGTAAACATGTTGGTGGTTTAATGTCCAACAAAGTAAATTTGGTGCGAAATTTGGTCACAATCTTCCGAATAGACTGCTCAGAAGGTCGAGAATGCCGATCATAAAATGGAAGCAGCGCGCGATGAACATTTCGAACCGAGCACGAATTTTGATAGTAAAATTCAATAATTTGCAAGCGTTGTTCATTTGTAAGACGATTGCAAACCAAACTGAAGCTGTTTGACAGTGACACAAGGTACTAAACACACGTCAGCTGTCAAAACCAGTGTTGCCAAAACCAAACCAGCTAATCACCCGTTATAAATAAAATTGGTCCTAAATGACTTCCTTGAGGTACTCCAGAGTGATAACTGGTCAAAGGCTTTGGAGAAGTCGGTGTATATACAAGGTGCAGGGAAATAACTCCACGGGAATTAACTCCACATGGGAACTAAGACCACCCTTAATGGGTACCAAGTCCACTTCATGAAGGTGGACTTATTTCCCACTTAAGTTGGGAACTAACCCCACATTGCTGTGGGAATTAAACCCACTTTTTCAGTAAACAAGTGAGAATCAATTCCACATTCGATTTTTTTTAAACCACACTACTCATAGCCAGCGTTGCTACTTCAATGTAATTGCAGTAAATCTACTGCATTTTTTTCAAACTGTAAATCTGCTGCCAAAAAATGAAATCTACTTCATTTTTGTAGCACGATTGTTTGCACATGTAAATCGAGAAAATGTGAAAACCATACGAGTTTGTTGTATTTTATTCAACAGTGAAGCCCAAAAGAGCATTGAGCAATGAAATTGACGGTGTTGAACTAACTGCTGAGGCCAGCAAAAAACCGTAATTGACTTGTTTTTGTAAATATTTTGTTAATTAACTTTTTTTTGTTTGAAATAAAAGTCTACTGCACAAAAAATCAATCGCTGCTCTTTTTACAGAATCTACTGCTAAAAAATAGTCCTAAAGTGGCAACGCTGCTCATAGTCTGAAACAACAATGAGAATTACTGTAATTTGCTTGTTTTTTTGTAAGAAGCAGTAGCTCCACATTCATAATATAGAAGTCATTCTTAGTTTTGATATCGAACGACAAAGTAGGAGTTGCTGTGATGGAAAGTGGGATAGTTTTTATAGCAGGTTTGAGAAAAAACAGTGTATTGATTTACGATACAAGATACAATATACAAGACAAAATATTTCGCGTTACACATGTTATCACAATATAACATGAGGTAGTATAATAATTAAAGAAGATACAAAGGAAGTGATAAAAAAAATGAAGCTCATCATGCTCATGAAGATCAAGAAGGTATGATGAAAAAAATGAAACTGATAAATTCAATGAAAAGTGACTGTATTAGTAAGCCCTTGAAAAGAAGGCTTACTGCAAGGGAGATTTTCGATGAAAATCGGATGAAAACGGGTGATGAGTCGGTTGAGGTAAACTTCAAAAGGATTAAAAGGGGATTAAATAAAATAAAAAATGAGAGTTTACCAAAATGCCCAAAAAGCCCATCTGATGTTCAAAAGTGTTTCCAAAATGACCTGTTCTTACAAAGCTATGGTATGTCAAAATACAACAAAAATGTACAATTCTATCAGTACACTATTTTGGAAGCTGAATTTGCTTACACGATTTTTGCGGCAAATAAAATACTTGAGCTAATAACGGAAATACCGAGCCCTGAACAGCGAAATTATTTAATGGATGTGACATTCAATATTCTACCCAGTTCCTGTGGGTATAAACAATTAATCATAATCCATTTCGCCTTTTCCGAGCACGTAAGTATAATTCAATTTCTTCTAATTTTCAAATTTTTGAGAGTTTAGTTTATCACTATTACTTTATCTTATTCTATTCACTGTTACTTTATCTCATTCTCAAAAACCAAAAACTAAACTCTCAAAAACCATAGTTTGCATTTGAGAATTAGATTAAGTGAATTCGCGCTAATTTCTGATCTTCAATTTTTAAAAATTTTATCTCTATGATTCTCATTTGTTTTTTCTGCAGGTATATCCCTTTATATATATATTAGCTACAAACAAGTCCACGGACATGTACATGCACTTATTTAAATTCATTGAAGGAAATATTTTTCAATTCAATGCAGCATCGTTTACAACCGATTTTGAGCAAAGTTTGCGAAATGCACTTACTGCGGTATTTCCAAGAGCTGTTTTAAAAGGATGTTGGTTTCACTACACGAAGGCATTGCGGAGAAAAGCTTCAAAAATCTATGACTTCTTAAAAATAATGAGAACCAATTTGAGTCTAAGGAAAATATTTAAGAAATTCCTCATACTGCCCTTGTTAGATCCAGCTAATATAATTAAAGCATTTACTTTAATTAATAATGAAGCAACGGCAATGGATCTTCCTTGTTTATCTTTATTTATGTCTTATTTTAAAATACAATGGATGTTTCAAGTAAATGTTATCTTTCATTTGGGTAAATTATATTTTGGTTTTATTTTCTTTTTCTTCAGGAAACACCACAGACATTTTCCGTATATAGGGAACATATGAGAACAACAAGTTCTTTGGAGGGCTACAACAGCCGACTAGGGAAAAAATTAGTTAAAAATGGAAATTTCTTCAAGTTCATTGATTGCCTTATCGATGAAGAATATAACACCACGAGGGACTTCATAGCGGCCATGGATGGAAATACATTGGAAATGTTTGAGCCTCCTAAACCATATTTTCTTAAAAGAAATAAAATTATTGAGTGCTTGACAGAGAAGCTCGAAAAAAAAAATCTCCGTTTTAGAATATTTGCCACAAATTATCAAAGTATTTGATAAAAATGCTGATTTCATCATCGAAAATTATGAGCCATCATCGGAGGAATCTGAAAGTGAGGTTGCCGAAGAACATCATTCAATTGAAGATACAACAATGTGTATAGTTTGTTTTTGTAACCGCCGTGAAATTCTATTTCTGCCATGTAAACATTTAAAAACTTGCGAAGATTGTAATAAAAAAATTTCACAATCGTTAAAAAATTATGAAAATTTTTTTATAGATACATGTACTGTACACGGAATATGTCAAAGAGGTTCTGTACTTTTTTTTGGTTATGTAAAATCTTTTTTTCGAAATTTAATTATTTTGTTATTTAATTTGATATTTCATTCCAAAAATATTGTGGAATAGTAACACATTTAAGTTTAGCAGCTGAAAAATAATTTGTTTGGTTAAATATATATATTTACTGAAAAATATAATACTTATAATGACCTACACGCAAATAGTTTTTTGTATTACCTGGGAATTTATTTCACTTTTTGTTTTCTTTCTGGGGAAATAATTCCACTGATTTTCGAGTGCATTTATTTCTCACATCCAATGAGAAATAAGTCCACCTTCATAAAGTGGACTTGGTACCCACTGAGGGTGGTCTTAGTTCCCATGTGGAGTTAATTCCCGTGGAGTTATTTCCCTGCACCTATATACAATCGACTTCTTTTTTATTTTCCAAACTATTGGAGCAATGATGCATGAAAGTTAATAGATTTGTTGCAGTGGATCGATGTTTAACAAAGCCATGTTGTTCATCACAGATGAGGTTTTGACAAAGGAAGACCAATTTATCACAAATAATATGTTCGAATAACTTGGGAATGCAAGATAGTTTTGAGATAGGTCTATAATTAGAAATATCTCCACGCTCACCATTTTTAAAAACAGGTGTAATAAAAGCATTTTTCCATTGAGTTGGGAATACTCCAGTGGCAAAGGAGCTTTCAAACATATGCTTAAGGTATGGCAAAAGAGCATCTTTGCATTGCTTTACGACTACTGGTGGGATTCCATCGGGCACCGCAGAATAGTCATTATTTAATAAAGAGATATATTTAAGTAGTGTCTCATCGTCAAATATAACGTTGCTGGAACTAACTTGAGGACAGTCATTGAGATAACTGAAATATTGTTCGTCCAAGACAAGAGGGGTGTCAATAAATGATTTACTGAAATTCTCTGCCAATAAGTTTGATAAAATTAGAGAGTCCGATGTTTTTGAATTATTATAAGAGAAGTTGGCTGGATATCCATCCGTTTTTCATTTCGAATTGACAAAGCCTCAAAAGCGTTTAGGGTCATTTTTAAGAGCGTTCTCCATATTGACTATATAGCCATTATATAAACTACTTGACATCGTAGAGAATTCATTAAAATAATTCAGGTATTTATCATAGTCGTGATGATTCTGGCTTTTTACAAAATTATTCCAGGCCCGGTTACGTCTATTTCGAAGAGATTTAAGCTCTTTCGTGTACCAAGGATGCTGGGTTTGAGCATTTTTTGAATATTTGACTGGGATTGTTCTATCCATGCAATCTTTTATTAGAAAATAAAATTTTTTAACAGCTTCTTCTAAATTGGAGAAGCTTTCAATATTTACATTCGAAAGATTAATTTCTTCGGATACTTACTTAAGTGGCGCTACAGTCCGGAATGAACCTGGGCCTCAACCAACATGCCTCTCCAATTAGCCCGGTCCTTAGCTAACTGCCTCCAGTTGCGCACTCCAAGTTGGTTGAGGTCGGTTTCCACTTGTGCGCGCCACTTAAGGCGAGGTCTTCCTCTACTGCGTCCGACGTCTGGCTGGGAATCGAAGACTCTGCGAGCCGGAGTATTGGTGTCCATTCGTTCTACATGTCCTAGCCATCTTAAACGTCCAATGGAGCAGCGAGAATTCTCCATCGTCATCCTACACAAACGGACGAGTTTGGGCGGTATACCAAAACTAGACATGGCTCTGTACAGTTCGTCTCTATAAATGCTGTCATATGCGGCTTTGAAATCGATGAATAGGTGGTGGGTATCGATTTGGACTTCTTGAGTTTTTTCCAGGATCTGCCGAAGTGTGAAAATTTGATCGGTTGTGGACTTTCCTGGCCTAAAACCACACTGATAAGGGCCAATCAGGTTGTTGGTAAACGGTTTCAGGCGTTCACATATTACGGCAGATAGGATCTTGTAGGCGATGTTGAGGAGACTTATGCATCTGTAGTTGGCGCAGTTCAGAGGGTCTCCTTTTTTGTGGATCGGGCAAACGATGCTGAGGTTCCATTCTTCAGGCATATTTTCATCCGACCATATTTGGCTTATGAGTTGGTGGATGTTACTTACCAAGTCATCTCCGCCGGCCTTATAGAGCTCAGCGGGAAGGCCGTCATTTCCGGCAGCCTTATTAAGCTTGAGTTTAGATATTGCTATCCTCACTTCACTCAGGTCGGGTGGTTGGCAGTTTTCGCTGTCGTTGCCAATATTGAATGGTTCGTTCTGCCTGACAGCGGAATGTTGTTCGTCATCGCCGTTTAACAGTCTGCAGAAGTGGTTCTTCCATATCCTCAGCATCGACTGTGTCTCAACTACAATATTTCCTTGTTCATCTCGACAGGATTCTGTTCGAGCCTTGTATCCTTGGCTTTGACGTTTTACACTTTGGTAAAACTTGCGAACATCGTTCCTGGAGTGGCACCTCTCTATATCCTCGATCGCGCGCTTTTCTTGCTCTTTTTTCTTCTCTCTGAAAATCCGATGTTCTTCCCTTCTTCTTTGCCTATAGAGCTCAATGGCAGCTCTCGTCTTCACCTGCAGCTTAGCCTTGTAGGCCTCGTTCTTGGCTGCGAGCATCTGTCGGCATTCCTCATCAACCCAGGGGTTTCTTGCTGGTGGGCGCGAGAAACCTAGCACATCAGTTGCGGCTGATCTAATGGCCTGTTGGCATCGTTGCCATTGCTCTTCGACATTCGATGCTGGTGGTATGGTGTTAATCGAGAGGTTAAGGGATACGCGTTGTGCGAAGGTCTTGGCGGTCTCTTGCGATTGCAGTCTTCCGACATTCAATTTTTTCACAGTATTTCTGGATTGTTGTGGCGTGGTGGATATCCGCATTCTTACCTCGGCTGCTACAAGGTAGTGATCCAAGTCGATGTTAGCTCCTCGGAATGTTCGGACATCCAAAATACTGGATGCGTGCCTCTTATCTATCGCAATGTGATCAATTTGGTTGACCGTTCGTTGATCTGGAGACCGCCATGTCCCCTTATGGATATCGAGGTGAGGAAACCGTGTGCTGGCTATAGTGGCATTTCGTTCCGTAGCGAAATCAATTAGCCTAAGTCCGTTACCAGACGTGATGTCGTGTAGGCTATGTTTTCCGACAATACTTCTAAAGATGTCTTCTCTTCCTACCTTTGCGTCAAAATCTCCCAGCACGATTTTAACATCGTACTTCGGTAGTCGCTCATAGGTTTTGTCGAGGAGCTCGTAGAAGCAATCCTTAGCTATATCATCTTTTTTTTCCGTCGGAGCGTGAGCGCATATAAGGCTTATGTTGGCGAATTTGGCCTTGATGCGGATTGTTACTATGCGTTCGCTAATGTCTTGGAAACATAAGACTTCTTGCCTAAGTCTGGCACTTATAACAAATCCGCATCCGAATAGTCGCTGTTTCTGCTCACTATAACACGGTCCGTAGTATATGTCACAGTTTTTCATCCTCTTTTTGCCCGGCCCATCCCATCGTATTTCCTGGATGGCAGTAATGTCTACTTTGTAGCAGTTTAGGGCTTCCGCTAGTTGTTCGCCTGCACCTCTCCTGTTTAATGTTCTCACATTCCAGGTGCAGATACGAACGTCGTTGTCCTTTTTTCGTTTAGCAGGGTCGTCAACAATAAAATCCGTCCTTTCCGAGGCTATTGGTTGCTTCGTAACCATGTTTTTTTTCTGTGGGTGGGTAGTTAACCCAAAGCACAACCCCCAACCTGGAGGGCCAGTTCCAATTTATTAGATACCCCTAGGACACGGGGCCATCAGTATCCACTACGGGATTGAGCGCTGCCGTTGGCCTTTCGGTTCATCCGCCACCATCTCTGTTCAAGGGGATAGCCTTTGAAAATTTGCTTTCCGAAAGTCAAAAGAGTACGAACGATCGTACGAATCAACGTTTTCGTACAAATGTCCGCCTATGTCAATGAAAATATCCAATGGAGGATGATTTTTGTCTATGTTAGTAATGCTGGTACTAGATTTTAATACTGCAGTACTAAAAGAGTCAGAAGAAAAAACTAAATCGAGAATTCGATTATTATGATTTTTTATACAGCTTGTCAAGTAATAGTAGCTCTTGTTGTGAAGAATCTTCAGATAGTATAAAGTGAGGTTCTCCCTCAGAAGGCACCCAGTCTATGTGCGGCAAGTTAAAATCACCCAGCAACAAGATGGTACTGTCACAACAAGATAAGTCAAAGATATATTCTAAAGCCTTTGATAGCTCAGAATACAGAGTGCAAAAACGGTATGAGGGAATGTACGCATTTGCAACATAAAGATATTTTTTTCCAAGAGATATCTTAACACAGATTATTTCTATGTTAAGAGGGGATGGAAATTATATTTTCTCAGAGGTAAGATGACTGCGGACTGCAGTAACAAGCGCTTTTAGGTCATTTATATGGCGGTCACTCCTATATACTGAGAACTCGTGATTAAAGAGTTCCGAGTCAAGTATACTGGCGTTAAGCCACGTTTCAGTCAAGGAGAATATGTCATGGGAAAAGGCTTGGGAATTTAGAAAAAATATTTTTGTTCGGAGCCCTCTTACATTTTGGTAGTAGAGGGACAGTCTTTGTGGTTTTTTGAAGTAGGACTGTTTTCTTTGCGGATTACTTTTCGCGGCTTAAACTCATTAAAAATTGTATTTGAAGGCCATGAGTTACTGTTGCATACCGTTTCAAAGAGACCAGCAGGAACAAGTATTTTAAATGACGAAACAAAGCTATCAGGCTTACTGATTTTTGTACATTTGATTAAGGGGCCTCTGGGAACGAGATTTGTTGATACCAAGTGATTTATGACATCGTCAACCGAAGTACTTCGTTTCAACCGTGAAATAAAAATCGATTTCGGTTTAGGAAACGATTCAATCGAGGATATATTTTTGGTAACTGCACGAATTGTATCAGATAATGGGAAAACGGTAACGGGAGAAGGATCAGCCGGAGAGGACTCGACCGACAAATTTTGAACGTCATTAGTTTTGTTTTGATGTTGGCTTCTCAAATTTGAGCGCTTAGCTCTCGGATTTGCCAAAGATGAATTGTTGACACGTTTTCGCTTTGTTGTGACAATTTTATCGTTGGATGTTTTGGATGGGCTGGATAGAATGGACGTGGTTACAGAATCACTAATCTTTTCTGTTTTATCTAACGAGGTTTGTAAAGACTCTGTAGATGTGGAGGCATCACATGACTCACATGGGTCTGAGAAGGAAGACACAGTGGATAATGTGATAAAAACTCTCAAACAAGTCTTTAAGCCTTTTGAGAGCTTTGCAATGTCAGATTTAAATATCGACATTTTAAAGGCGAGACTGGACAAAGATAATTTTCGGCAAGCAATGCAATACCAAAAAGTGCCCTCTGTTGAATTTACCTTGTCCATAAATGCGTTGGTAGATCCAACGCACTTCGCATGAAACATTTACCACAAGGGTCATAACAGTACCCAAATCTCTGCGTAGATCTTCGTTTCTTATGTAGGTACCTCGGCGCATTGATGAATTATCTTAACATTTTGTTTTCAAAAGTTTGAAAAATATTTAAATTTGTTTCACTGGTACAACCCTATAGTTCTATACTGTGTTGTTGTTGTATACTATGACCAAACCGATTTTTGCACTTTGCACGATGTTGAATGTGAACCACAACTAAACGTCAAGATTTTTTCTGCATTTCATTTGACATTTCTCAATTTCAGATTAATTCAATTTGAACCATGGAAAGATACACAATCGAGCAACGCGTTAAAGTTATTCAGGCTTATTATGAAAATGGGCGTTTAAATCAAAATGCATATCGTGCACTTCTTGATTTTTCGGTCAATTTAATCGTCCAAATGTGCGTACAATCGGAAAAATCGTGCAAAAATGTGAGCAAACCGGGTATGTAGGAGATTTGAAAACACCAGTGCATGCTCGTACAGCTCGTACTGCAGATAATATTGCTGCTGTTCGCGATAGTCTACCGTCTACCTCAACTCGTCATCGTGCCCAACAATTGCACCTCTGAGCCTCGCCTACAAGGTGCAATTGACTCAAGAACTAAAGCCTCTTGTCAATGGTCAGAATGGTGGCAAGAAATGGCAACAGTGGATGATCAATTTTCGAAGAAAATCATCTTTAGTGATTCGTCAATAAGCTGAATTGCCGCATTTGGGCGAATGACAATCCAAGAGTGATTGTCGAAAAACCAATGCACCCACAAAGAGTGACTGTTTGGTGCGGTTTATGGGCTGGCGGCATCATCAGGCCGTATTTTTTCCAAAATGAGGCCGGTCTGTGAATGGTGTTCGCTATCGTGAGATGATAACGAAATTTTTATGGCCCGAAATGGAAGATATAGATATGGACGATATGTGGTTTCAACAGGACGGTGCCACTTACCACACAGCTAACGAAACAATGGCTCCTTTGCGCGACAAATTCAATGGACGTGTTTTCTCACGTGGTGGCGATGTCAATTGGCCGCCAAGATCATGTGATTTGACACCGTTAGACTTCTTTTTTGGGGGTTATTTGAAAGAAAAGGTGTACGTCGATAAGCCAGCAACAATTTAAGAGCTAAAGGATGAGATAATTCGGCACATTAACGGCATAAAACCTCAATTACTGAGGCGCGTCATCGAAAATTTGGACCATCGTATGGAGGTGTGCCGCCGAGGTCGCGGCGGCCATTTGGCCGATATTTTGTTCCATACATAATTGAACCATACCAATATTATCATAATAAAAAGAATTGACAATAATTTCCTAAGTATTTTCTGTTTGATTCAAAATCAACATCGGCCCATAAAATTTAACCACCCGATATAAGATATATAAATCTTTATGGTAGTTAGGATATTATTCAGAACTGTCCATTGAGAACAAAATCCTATTATACAATCTGATTTAAAACCACAGTTTGGTATCCAATTACATTGGAAATAGTGACTGGCATCGAGATTTGCAGATAGACCTCGTAGCAGATACAATTAAAAAGTACGCAATGCATCACAAGGAGCGTTTGCTTGTCCTGAGATAGAGGATGTCCTAAATGTACGAAGTAATATTCATAGGTTGAGAAGAACCAAGCATACTTTCTCAAACCCGACTTAACGGTGAAAATAAAATCTTTGTCGATCACTAGTTGATTGGTGTTTTTAGTGCGGTTAGAGTCAATTATTATTCAAACAATTATGTGTGAAACAAAATATCGGCTAAATGCTCGCCACGGCTTCGGTGGCATACCTCTATCCGATGGTCCATGTTATCAATGACTCTGATAATATGGGCTCCTTCGAAAAATCTTCGGTCCCGTTTGCGTTGACGGGCTATGGAGACGAAGATTCAACCACGAATTATACGAGCTGTACAGCGACATACCCCTAGTCAAAAAACTCCGCATTGGACGTTTAAGATGGCTAGGACATGTAGAACGAATGAACACCAATGCTCCGGCTCGCAGAGTCTTCGATTCCCAGCCAGACGTCGGACGCAGTAGAGGAAGACCTCGCCTTAAGTGGCGCTCACAAGTAGAAACCGATCTCAACCAACTTGGAGTGCGCAACTGGAGGCAGTTAGCTAAGGACCGGGCTAATTGTAGAGGCATGTTGGTTGAGGCCCAGGTTCATCCCGTACTGTAGCGCCACTTAAGTAAGTAAGTAAGAATGTGGACACATTTGGTCAATTATGCTGACCAAAAAAATCACGAAGTACACGGAATGCATTTTGATTTGAAGGCACATTTTCGAAAAAGCCTTCAACAATCTTAACGCGTTGCTCAATTGTGTACCTCTTCATGGTTGAATTTGTAATACACTTAAACAAAGACATGTCAAATTAATTTGGGCAAAAAACTTGACGTTAACAACTAACGTCGTGAATTATGGTTGGTCCACCCTTTACAAGAAAACTGAACTAGTCCTCTTCACTAACAAGAGATCAATCACAGAGTTTGCGGCATCGACTCTGGGGGGTCAACCCTCCCCTTGTCGGGAAGTGCCAAATACCTTGGGGTAATAATCGATAGCAAGTTAAATTGGAACCTTAACGAAAGGGTAAAGAAAGCTAATATTGGACTATACAGCTGAAGTAGAATCTGTGGTAAGAAATGGGGTCCCTCCCCGAATGTCACGAAATGGCTATAGATAGCTGTCGTTACACCAATTCTCACCTATGGTTGCTTAGTCTGGTGGGATTCCATGAAAAAGATGAAACGTATGACTTATCTGACAAAGGTTCAAAGAACACCATGTGGATTCATAATAGGAGCTATGCGCACCAGCCCCACAGCAGGTTTGGAAACAATTCCAAATCTCCCCCCAATCGACCTACAGCTGATTGACACAGCAGCGAAAAGCGCAGCACGCCTCAAAGAAGCGGGCATCCTATGTATTAAAACATTTGGCCACAGAACAATTCTGAAATTAGTAGAATATGAGAATGGGACATCTGACTACACTATCCCATATCACGACTTTGATTTAAATACTCAATCAGAATACCTAGTGGAGACGAATGGTCATCTAACAATTTGGTATCCCAACAACGAAATAGCTATCTACACCGATGGATCTAAAATGGAAATAGGAGTGGGCTCTGGGGTCTACTCCGATAGAATCGGGTTAAACACATTCATTGGCTAACTCGTGCAGTGTTTTCCAAGCAGAGCTCCTAGCCATCCTCGAAGCTGCCGAATCGGCTAGTGTATTGGACATATCACAAGAGGATATTTCCATTTACGTAAATAGCCAAGCGGCCATAAAAGCTCTGGCATCCAACATAATAAAATCACGAGTAGTTGGTAGCTCCCGCTCAGAGTTAAAGGCTGTTTGTAACCAGAATAAAGTCCAAATAATTTGGGTGCCAGGACATAATAACATCCCAGGAAACGAAAAAGTAGACGAGCTAGCCAGACTAGGATCGTCCACCTGCATCTCCTTATGATTATATTTGCAAGTACCAAAACGAGTTGGTAGAAGGGATACATCAATACGATAAAACAAAAATCCGCGCCAAGCGAGAAGAATATCGGATTAGAAAAAGAGAACTCGAAGTCTGCCAGCTCAGGGAAATCGATGAATTAATTCTTTCAAAATGTCAAACAACTGACAACTTCAGGCTAGGAACGCAGGGTCTACGAAAAACAATGCCAACCTAGCTACTGACGCTCAGGGTAATGTAGATATATTCAGGCAGCATACCCAGCAGCTGGTTAATGGGTATAATGTAGAGAGAGTTATAGGGCAAGAACCAAGACCACGAAGAGGTATCGCTCCCTCCCAGTATTGAAGAAGTTAGAGCAGTAATCAAACAAAACTGAAGAGCATGTCCGATGACTGGAATATAAGCTCCATACGTATAATCTACAAAAGAGGCGATCACATGTCCTGCACCAACTACCGAAGCATATCCCTCCCTGCTACATGTCGCATATAACGTTCTATGTGAACGTCTTAAGCCTTTCTGCAACACACTTATCGACACGTACATGTATGGCTTTCGGCCCGACAGATCAACTATATACCAAATGTCCACACTAAGGCAAATCCTGGAAAAGACCAATGAATTTCAAGTCGAGACATACAACCTGTCAAGCTGCTGCCCAGCTACTGATGTACGATATCAGTGGTCGCTCCCATCGAGTCGCTGAAGAAGCATTTACGGCAATTGAGGAAGAGACGAAACGTGTTGGTCTTGAAGTTAACGAGGGCAAGAGAAAGTAGGTATTTGCTATCAACAAACAAAGTAATTTGAACGTACAACCTTGGTAAAAATGTCACAGTTGATAGCAACAATTTTGAGGTAGATAAAGAGATCCTTTAACCCGTAGTCAACCCCACGAATGAGACCTTGGTGGAGATATGACGAAAACTGTCCCTAGGAAACCGATGCCATTTTGGTTTAGGAAAACAAATGGGATCAAAACTCTTAATCCGGAAGTCCAAATGTTTACTCTTCCAGACTACTACTTTACGGCACCGATTGGTGAACAATGAACAGGAAATCGGTGCAACTATTAGGAACTTTCAAAAGAAAAATGTTTCGTCTAATTTTTGGTCGAGTATGAGAGGAAGGCGAATGGGGTAGAAGATACAAACTTTATGAGCTGTACCAAGATTTGAATGTAGTACAAAAGATAACAACACGTAGACTATATTGGCCCCTTCACATCGACCGAATGAACAATATGGGTCCAGCCAAAAAAACCTTCAAATCCCGCAACCTTCAGGTTCAAAGTGACAAGAAAGACCGAATCTCCGGTGAATCAAGCTATCGCGGATACCAGAGCACTTGAACTGAAATGGTATCAAATAGGATGAAAGGCTGGTTTGTTCCAGGAGCTCGTTAAGAAACAAAAGTAAATAAATGTTTATTAGGTACTTTTATTGCCTTTTTTTTTACCTTGGGTGACAATGCGAAGATCGGTATCTGCAGTGTGTTAACTTCGGAATTATTTTTCGCATGATACCCTATTAACTCCCAACCCTTGCATCCACCTTTAGCTAAAATCCAAAACATAGCTTATTACCTAATGTGTTTGCCTCACACCAGGATACAAAAGCGTGGCTCCTTGATACTTTCCCTGAATATGTTCTTTTTCTTTTTTTTGATTTTCCATTCACACAAAGGTGCGAACAATTAAAAAAAACTATAAATCTACCCCCAAATTGAAGAAAGAAAATTACAATTCAAAAGTTTAACATTGACGCAGAGCTTCCTTGAGAAATGTTCAATTACTTGTTTTATCCTTTTTTTGACCTTTTCATCACTTTTTGCAGCTACCCATTGATTCCTTGATAATTTTCTTCAATGTTAATTAGGTTTGCCTTGAGCTTGGTCTTTTCAGTTGGAACATAGCAAAAGCAACACCGGAGCAATAGACAGCTGCACTTGATTTCTTTGAAATTGCACCTTGGACGTTGGAATAAAGGACCAAGGTTTTACGCTGGCAAATTTGATGGGAATAATAAATTGGAAGTGTATAGTTGCTTTTGAAATTCCTAACAAAGACTTATTTTCAGAAGTTAATGATTCCTTTTTTCTAAATCGAATACAACCTTTGTTTAAGCAACTATTTTATTGGAAAACAGCTATATTTGAAAAACACGCTCCGACACAGAACAAAAAGAGCTTCGACAAAAAAGTCTTTCGGGCCTCTCCAAATGGACAGCGATGTCTGGACTTGAGGAGAATCTTAAACAACAGCACTAGTCCTTTTCAACAGAAAACACAAATTCCCAGACATTGACCCTCCCAAGCTAAATGGGGCCAGTCTCACATTTGAAAAACAGTCCAGGTACCTGGGTTTTGAAATCATGTCCAAGAAATTGAACTGGAAGTCAAATATTCAGGAACAAAAATTGACAGTCGTGTCGCATGGGAGTCAGGCACATTTGGAAATGACAGGTGCCAAACTGTCTGTGTTATGGGAAGAGGCACATTCTACGAGATACCATATCGTCTTTCAGATCAATGGAGCATTTTTTAGGCGGAAATATAATGGCAACTAAAGAAGCCTTGTCTTGCTGAAGTGCTGAATATCTACATATTTACAGACACCCAAGCGCCAATCGAATCCCAGGTATCTATCTTTTACATCTAAAACAGCCGAATCCTCTTAACGAGATTGTGTAGGCGCTGTGGGTAAGCCGCAGATATATCCCAAGAGACTATAAGGCGGATAAGCTTGCCAGACTGGTCATCACGCTAAAGGTTCTACCATAAGCGAAAATGCTGGGTTTGCCTCTCGGCTGGAATATAAAGACTATAGTCTACGTTTACACCTTGGACTAAGCCTACATTTCGTGTACGTCTCACCGGTGCGTGTAAGCACATCGAATAAGAACTAAATTGCTTAGGTCATTCCTCTAATTTAGGTGACCTGGACCAAAATATAATTTATTATTATTTTTCTAGCGGAGTCGAGGTAGACGAAGTCCCGAACTACCCCAAAGATAAATCTATCAATGGTGACGTTCTTTCCAACTCGTATATGTTCTTCTCAAAAATGATGTAAAAATAGGCATATAACGTCGTCTTGTCTAAAGATTTTTTTCACTTGTGTGAAGATTTGATCAGCAATAGACTTTCCTGACCTAAAACCACACTGATAACTGACCGATCAGGTTCTTTAAGCCGATGTTGAGGAGACTTAAGAACTTCAGCATCGTTTGCCCGACCCATTAAAATGGAGACCCTATGAATAGCGGCAACTACAGAGGTATAAGTCTCCTCAACATCGCCTTGCAAATCCTATCTGCCGTAATATTTAAGTGAACAACCTGATCGGCCCTTATCAGTGTGCTTTAAGGCCAGGAAAGTCTACAACTGATCAAATATTCACACTTCGGCAGATCCTGGAAAAAACTCAAGAGGTCCAAATCGATAGCCACCACCTATTCATCGATTTTAAAGCCGCTACGACAGCTTTTCTAGAGACGAACTATAGAGATATGTCTAGTTTTGGTAAACCTGCCAAACAAGTACGTCTGTGCAGGTAGATGACGATGGAGAATTCTTGCTGCCCCATCAGGGTCGGAAATGACCTCACTGACGCATTCGATATCAAAAAAAGGATTAAGGCAAGGCGATGCCTTCTTTAATTTGATTCTTGAAAGGGTTGTGCGACACACCCGAGCCAACACCAGAGGCACAATCTTCCAAAAATCGGTGCAACTACTAGCATACGCCGACGATGTTGACATCATTGGTCGGACTTAAAGTGTCACGTTTGCGGTAAGTGAGGGTAAGACTAAATATATGCTGTTAACACGAAAGGAAGCATAACATCCACGAATTGGACAGATTGTCGCCGTTGACAGATATAGCTTCGAGGTAGTATGGGACTTTGTCTACCTAGGCTCCGCTATTAACTCTGGCATCAACATCTCGTCAGAAATCAAACAAAGATTTACACTTGCTAACCGCTGTTTCTTCGCGCAATTCAATAGTAAAGCCATCACTCGAACTACTAAGGAGATCCTATATTAGACCCTGATCAGCCCAGTCCTGCTCTACGGAGCTACGCTGTATTAAAAGTGGATTAACAAATCCTTGGTCGTGTCAAAAAAAAAAAACTCCCCATTGGACATGTAGAACGAATGGACAGACAGACGTCCGACGCAGTATTGTATAGAGGAAGACCTCGCCTTAAGAGGCGCGCACAAGTAGAAACCGACCCAAAACCAACTTGGAGTGCGCAAATGGAGGCAGTTAGCTAAGAACCGCGCTAATTGGAGAGGTATGTTTGTTGAGGCCCAGGTTCATTCCGGACTGTAGCGCCACTTAACAACAACAACAGCTTAGGAAATGAATTACATGAATATCAATTTTAATAATTGGGTTTCTAGGCAAGAGTGCTAGGTTTGATAATGCGCTTAAAATAATTAGGTCAGGAAAATGTAAAGGCGCCTAAGTTTGAGGTTCAACTATAGCACCCTCCTATAATAGTTCTTATCAAACAGATATGCAACCTGTGTTGAACTCAAATCAAAATGGAAGAAATGAGCCCGAGTTACACATTATGTCTGGTCTCCTTTCTCCATGCAAAGTTTATACTTTTAAGCTCTATATTTACAAATCTTAAAACAAAATGCTTGGGTATTATTGTAAAAGTGTATCTACTTGCAAACACAAACCAGACATATCATCCAGTGACATGAATCATGATGAAGCGCCTTCAATTTAAAAAAAAAAGATTTACAAACAGTACTCCCTTGCCGGGCTTGGATTATTTTATTTACCTTCAAGTTGGGTTCTATCATGTTCGTAAACGGCATAAGGGTGAAGAATGTTTACACTGTATGTATCTAGATATGCTCTTTTAAATGCATATCACTAATCCACTAAAAATATTTTCAAAATGCATTAATGAGTGAAAAGAATTAAATCCACTTTTTTTCTTATTTCTTGAGTAAATATTTACTGAGACTATTTATTTTTTTATTAATGTGTTAATACCCAAAGATAGAAAATACTTTTAGAGAAAAGTGCTTCGCAATAAACTGTTTCTTGGAACAGCGTGTTAATTGTTTTATTATAATTTTTTTTAAAAATAATACAAAAATGCAAATTTTTAGCATGTTCAATTATATACAAATGGTATTAAATAGAAATAGATATAATCAAACCAGATGATAAAAAAAGAAGACGTTTTCACAACCCACTTCATAGGATCATAAAATATTATTAGCATTGTCATCATTTCTGACTGCGTCGTTTGCGATTGGCATCTCTAGATTTATTTAAACTCAAATTCGATAGAACATAAAGTTTGAACAAAATTTATGAAATAAAAACATTAGCTACTTAATATTGTTGTAAAAATTGAGCCTATGCGGAAGGACTCCAAATTAGTTCCCCAGTGCAAGCGCTGCCAAGGATACAATCATACGCAAGCCTATTGTCAAAAAGAACCGCGGTTTGTAAAATGTGCCGGAAAATGCCAGAAATCATCTGACGGTAGATTGTATGTCAGATAAGAAAACTCCTGCTATCTGCATTAACTGTAAAGGCAATCATCAGGCAAATTATAGCGGCTGCGAAGTAGCTAAAGAGTTACAAAAAAGACGGACGAAATTTAATCGTAATAATTCACAGAAATTAGAATTAAAGAAGCAAAAGCCTAAAATTCCGATTAAAAATATGTCCAAGCCAAAGCAGGCTATAATCTAAAAACCTACATTTTCAGAAACTACGCGGCCATTAAAAATCCGTTCTGATCTTGTACATCCAAAACCAAATGTACAAGTGTATACCCAAGCTGCAGTATCCGATAACGGCCAAAAAAAAAATCTCACCTGACCCAGTTTCAAACGTATTTTCGATTATTCTTTCACAACTTGAGGAACAAAGAAAAACGAATTAACTTTTTTTCAACATGTTCAACATGACTAGATTTCTTAAAATTCTTGCGTGGAATGCCAATGGCCTTTGGCAAAAACTTGGAGAACTTGAATTGTCTATTCAAGAAAAAGATATACATATGACATATTCGGACAACAGGTTGTCTAGGAATTTCAAGGGTTAGTCAGGCCCCTTGAACAGAGATGGTTGCGGATGAACCGAAAGGCCAACGGCAGCGCTCAATCCCGTAGTGGATACTGATGGCCCTCCAGGTTGGGGGTTGTGCTTTGGGTTAACTACCCACCCACAGAACAAAATATTGTTACGAAGCAACCAATAGCCACGGAAAGGACTGATTTTATTGTTGACGACCCTGCTAAACGAAAAAAGGACAACGACGTTCGTATCTGCACCTGGAATGTGAGAACATTAATCAGGAGTGGTGCAGGCGAACAACTAGCGGAAGCCCTAAACTGCTACAAAGCAGACATTACTGCCATCCAGGAAATACGATGGGATGGGCCGGGCAAAAAGAGGATGAAAAACTGTGACATCTACTACGGACCGTGTTATAGTGAGCAGAAACAGCGACTATTCGGATGCGGATTTGTTATAAGTGCCAGACTTAGGCAAGAAGTCTTATGGTTCCAAGACATTAGCGAACGCATTGTAACAATCCGCATCAAGGCCAAATTCGCCAACATAAGCCTTATATGCGCCTACGCTCCGACGGAAGAAAAAGATGAAATAGCTAAGGATTGCTTCTACGAGCTCCTTGACAAAACCTATGAGCGACTACCGAAGTACGATGTTAAAATCGTGCTGGGAGATTTTAACGCAAAGGTAGGAAGAAAAGACATCTTTAGAAGTATTGTCGGAAAACAGAGCATACACGACAACACGTCTGGTAAGACTTAGGTTAATTGATTTCGCTACGGAACGAAATGCCACTATAGCCAGCACACGGTTTTCTCACCTCGATATCCATAAGGGACATGGCGGTCTCCAGATCAACGAACGGTCATCCAAATTGATCACATTGCGATAGATAAGAGGCACGCATCCAGTATTTCGGATGTCCGAACATTCCGAGGAGCTAACATCGACTCGGATCACTACCTTGTAGCAGCCAAGGTAAGAATGCGGATATCCACCACGCCACAACAATCCAGAAATACTGTGAAAAAATTAAATGTCGGAAGACTGCAGTCGCAAGAAACCGCCAAGACCCTCGCACAACGCGTATCACTTAACCTCTCGATTAACTCCATACCACCAGCATCGAATGTCGAAGAGCAATGGCAACGATGCCAACAAGCCATTAGATCAGCCGCAACTGATGTGCTAGGTTTCTCGCGCCCACCAGCAAGAAACCCCTGGTTTGATGAGGAATGCCGACAAATGCTCGCAGCCAAGAACGAGGCCTACAAGGCTAAGCTGCAGGTGAAGACGAGAGCTGCCATTGAGCTCTATAGGCAAAGAAGAAGGGGAGAACATCGGCTTATCAGCAAGAAGAAAAAAGAGCAAGAAAAGCGCGCGATCGAGGATATAGAGAGGTGCCACTCCAGGAACGATGTTCGCAAGTTTTACCAAAGTGTAAAACGTCAAAGCCAAGGATACAAGGCTCGAACAGAATCCTTTCGAGATGAACAAGGAAATATTGTAGTTGAGACACAGTCGATGCTGAGGATATGGAAGAACCACTTCTGCAGACTGTTAAACGGCGATGACGAACAACATTCCGCTGTCAGGCAGAACGAACCATAAGTGAAGTGAGGACAGCAATATCTAAACTCAAGCTTAATAAGGCCACCGGAAATGACGGCCTTCCCGCTGAGCTTTATAAGGCCGGCGGAGATGACTTGGTAAGTAACATCCACCAACTCATAAGCCAAATCTGGTCGGATGAAAATATGCCTGAAGAATGGAACCTCAGCATCGTTTGCCCGATCCACAAAAAAGGAGACCCTCTGAACTGCGCCAACTACAGAGGCATAAGTCTCCTCAACATCGCCTACAAGATCCTATCTGCCGTAATATGTGAACGCTAGAAACCGTTTACCAACAACCTGATTGGCCCTTATCAGTGTGGTTTTAGGCCAGGAAAGTCCACAACCGATCAAATTTTCACACTTCGGCAGATCCTGGAAAAAACTCAAGAAGTCCAAATCGATACCCACCACCTATTCATCGATTTCAAAGCCGCATATGACAGCATTTATAGAGACGAACTGTACAGAGCCATGTCTAGTTTTGGTATACCGCCCAAACTCGTCCGTTTGTGTAGGATGACGATAGAGAATTCTCGCTGCTCCATCAGGGTCGGAAACGACCTCACCGACACATTCGATACCAAAAAAGGATTTAGGCAAGGCGATGCGCTGTCATGTGACTTCTTTAATCTGATTCTTGAGAGGATTGTGCAAAACTCCAAAGCCAACACCAGAGGCACAATTCTCCAAAATTCGGTGCAACTACTAGCATACGCTGACGATATTGACATCATTGGTAGGACTCAACGTGATGTCATAGCCACGTTTGCTAGTATAGAGAAGGAAGCGGCGAAAATGGGTTTAGCAGTAAATGAGGGAAAGACTAAGTATATGCTGTCATCACGAAAGGACTCACAACATCGACGAATTGGACAGAACGTCACCATTGACAGATATAACTTTGAGGTAAAAGATACGGGACTTTGTCTACATCGGCTCCGCTATTAACTCTGAAAACAACATCTCGTCAGAAATTAAACGAAGAATTACTCTTGCCAACCGCTGTTTCTTCGGGCTAAGAAGGCAATTTAGTAGTAAAGTCCTCACTCGAACTACTAAGGAGATCCTATATAAGACCCTGATCATCCCAGTCCTGCTCCTTGTCCATGCAGCTTCTGCAGAAGTCGTTGCTATAGAGTCCAAGTCTTTTAGCATGTGGGCCTATGGGGCTGTGTCATGTCTGTTCAGCATTATTAAACTGGGGGAGCGTTTCTGGCTATATATGGGCCAGATTTGCCAGGATATTAGACACGTTGAGCCGTTTGTCCATCTACAATTAGCTTTCGTTTAAGTGTATCTAGTTTAAGTGTTGATTTGCAAGTAGCGAGGGGCATGCCTAACATTTCTACATGTGGTAGAATATGAGCGTGGTGCCGCTTCTGTCAAGCTCGCCCGCCTTACAATTCCCTGGAATATCACATGGTAAATAGCTCTGCCATCTCGTTAAGTGACAGTGAACTGATTTTTAAGTGAATGCGGTAGATCTCAAGGATTTGATTGCCGCCTGGCTGCCACCGAAGATGCTAATATTCTTCGCGGATATTACATTACACCTCAGCCAGGACAGGGCTTCTTTGAATGCTATGATTTCCGACTGGAAAACGCTTCAATGATTAGGAAGGCGAAAGGATATGCTCAGGTTGAGCATCTCGGAGAAGACACCTCCAACTACCCCCGCTTCAGTTTTAGACCCATCTGTGTAGATGTGAATCGAGTTGTAGAATCCAACCGAGTCTTGTTCCCAATCAAGTCGGCTGGGAATTGTTGACTGGAAGTTGCGATCGTAGCTGAGTTGGGTAGTGATGTGGTCGGTGTTTTCTGTAATGTCTAGATGATTTAATATCTTTTTTTAGAGGAAACAAATATTAAATTCCAAAACGCTCTTAACGAGGTTTATGAATGGAAAAAATTCTGGCGGATTGCACTTAACGAGAGCAAATCGGTTCATGTAGATTCTTTGTATAAACGGACAAACAATTTGCCTGTATTTCTAAATACGGTTCGAGTCCCGTTTGCATATGAAGCGAAATATATCGGAATGACACTCGATGCAAAATTAAAATGGAAGTCGCATGTGAAAACGAAATGCGAACAGTAAATACAGAGAACTGTACTGGAAAATATTCGAAAACTTTATTCCCTCAGCCACAATAGTTATAAAAAGAAATTATACAGCAAAAAACGTTCAAAAACCTCTTACAATATCCTTGTTGTCAGTCTCCTGAAATGCGGAAAACTACACGACATAACAACCAATTTCTGTGGTCACATACATCATGACCACCAACACTCGAATTGCGACTCTAGTGGTAGGAAACTTCCTTGTCATCTACTTCTTCGCCCATCATGCATACCTTCACGGATAACATGATTATTTGCCATGTTCGAGCATAGAAAATAATCAGCGCAGCGGAGAAGATTTATTCACTCTGGAAAGTTAGTTTGGTTCCGATTTTGTTTACTCCCAAGAGTTATACGTTCGTGACGACAGAGTGCAACCAAATTCTCGTTAGATACTCAAACTTTACCCAATTGTGGACCACCGTTGGAACTAACGGTCATTTAAAACGTATCACCATTCTCGAAGAAGCCAAATACTACTTGAACACGTGAGTGCATATCACATGCACGCACCCAATCCACTCACAGCCAAAGTATTAAGCTTTCGTCCTTATAATATATTTCTGTATTCAAGTATCATGCTCGCATCGTTATGAATTTCAATTGGGGATACGGATACCTATTTCTAAGAGCGATGACGATTTGTGATTGTAGATGTGAAATATACACTCATCTAAAGTTTGATGGTATGGTTGAAGGACACATTTAATAGTTTGGTAAGGATGTGATTACGTGAATGTTGATAGAAGAAGTTGCATGGTACCTACCACAGATTCCAATGAAATGCAAGACCAACTGCTTGAGAAGTTTGCATACTTTTTTCCTTATTTGTGTGTGGTTGTGGGTAAGAAGGAGAGTTTGAGGATTTCATCAAACTTGGTAGTATGATATGGAAAATGCTGGTTATTAGGTAGACATGTAGGTAGGATGCCGTAATCGGTTAGGTTTGGTTATGTTGGTTGATGAGGTAGCCGGTATGCATCTTCCCTCTTAACACTCAGGTCAATATAGATCCATTGTGATGCCCGTTGGGAGTCCATGTGTGTGGTTGGTTCCTTTATTATCCCGTTACTGTCCATTGTTGTAAGTCCCTTAACATAGCCATACTGATGTTGTTACTGAGGTCCTTAGGTCGTTGAAAAAGTATTTTCCTAAGGTTCGCAGTCTTAATTGGCAGATGCCTGGGCAGTGGCTCAGAAAGTGGAGGGTAATCCTCGTGTATGGCTTTATCTCCGCAGACTCTCATCATCTATAACCAGCTCAGTGTGCTCTTATTGTTACACTGGATTTTTTTGAATCCTTTGAACGTGGTAAGCTGTCCAAAGAACGGGATGTTCGCCCAAGATTCTTATTTCTAGCAATTGCCATTCGTCGTCGGATAGTTTTCATTCTGGACTACAATGCTCGATAATAGTGGCCCGAAAATTATTTTTGTCCTTTACTGTGTTATGACTAGAGTCGAACCTATGTTTGGTGTTCCTACTTAATGTGTCGTCATGCCTTCCTCTCTTGGAAGTACCTGCAGCTGATCCAGACTTGCTCGCAACCTTACCTGTGCCGGCTGATGGTCTCTTGGGTGTAGCCGCAGCTGAGGTGGAGGGTTTATAACACTCCGTCCTTTCCAAAACCACCTCCTTTCTTCAAGAGGATAGCTCCCTGTCTTTGCGCCCCTTTTTGACGCCACGCATTGGCAGTAGCTTTAATTATCTACCTGGCTCTCCCTAATGCTGTATCCTAATCCTTTTCCGTGTTGCAGTCTGGATCACGGTGTTTAAATCTTCTTAAAAGCCTCAGCACGTTGGCCCTCATTTTTAGAGGATCTTGAACATCTGACTTAGGTGAGGCTCGTGATATGAAACACCATATCACGCGTGAAATTTTCCAAGATGTCGTGACACTTTGGATCGCTGCGTCGAGTAATGACCGTACAACATTTGCCTAGTATTGACCTAACGTCAGTGTCTCACAGACCACTGTCGGTGTTGAGGTTGACTGATTCCATTTGCCTAATGAGTTTTTACTCATCATTCCGCTGGTGAATTCGATCATCCTCAACTCCTCCTTCGGGTTCTGATTGACGCTTGTGTCCGTCTTAACAGGGTCTGGAGAGATTCCTCTCCGGTTGCATTGGCTCTTCAGTTCACAAACACCCTTGAACTTCGTTATCTCACCACCTAAGGTACGAGCGAGTGGCTCTTTTGTATTTAGATTCTTCAGAGTAAGGGCTTTCAGAAGTCTCAGGCGATCCTTTTCTCCTAGAGTTTCTATTTTGCCATATCTTCTGATCGTCCAACTTGTATGATTTTACTCTACCGCGGATGGACGCAGTTGACGATATTGAACATTTTGGTAACTGGCGTTAGAGCAAGTGTCGTCGTCTTCGAAAAGTAGTTTCTCTATTTGGATGTCGATTGCTCCTTCGCTTCCATCATCTGAAACTAACAGAGTTTGACGGATCTCGGAGCAAGAGGCTTTCCTCCTTCTCCATCAGGTGTCGTTTAGAATCGGCGTTTATAGGGTTTGGAGTGCCCGATTCACCTGCACTCGTCTCTTTTTTGTTTTGTTTAGTATTGCCTATTTTGGACTCAAGAGTATGGGGTAAGAGATGTCATCCTGTACTCTTCCCCTGTATAGAGGATTGGGGAAATTCAATTAAAACTAGAGTGGCCTTACTAACTAGAGATTAAGCAAGCGACTGGGTAGTCACCTCTCACAGCCATGCAGGTGTCAGCGAGCGAGAATTGACAATTGAACGTCCTAAACGAATCAAATACAGGTACTGGCTTCCGACTAGCTGACTTTTGATATCTGTTAATGTGATGACTAAAATCTACAAAGCAACCTGTTGATATCCAGATGGTGAAACTGTCAAACAAATTAGCCATGTCAGACACGTATCTAACAATCTTAATGTGCATACAAATGTGCATACGACTTTTATTTCGTTAATTAGACTGCTAGCTCACCTAAGGACTTTCCCATGCACCAACTGGTTCAGTAATACATTATGGGAATCAATGTCGACTCATGTAAACTCTTTCCCCTCTGAAAATCTACGTCCTGTAGAAGAGTGACAACAGCATTAGCCATATTCATCTTTCTTTTTCTTCATCCTATGGTAAACCTAAAACCAGAAGGCTTAGTTTAGTATTATAACTGTAAGGATCATGCCATCAGAGATTGCAAACAGCTATGCCTTCGTCTCATGCAGCTTATGCATTCAATGGTCTGCAGAATGACACTTTGGACGAATTCCATGTACACCTTTTTTACCCGACCACTGATTTTGGTCATAATAGGTGAAAAGCTTGCAGTACCATTGAATTGGAACTCGTGAATGTTCTGTTTTTCAGCTGTATCGTTCCGATTTTCTGCAATCGTGACCTCGATGTTATGTGGCTTAAATATGTCTTTCAGGGAATTTCAAATGATGATCAACCAGGAACACTGTTCCAACTGTTTTATTTGAATGTACACAGCTCCAATTGACTATGAAACTACAACAGAATATTATGACGAAGGAAGACAGGACACAAGGGTTGCCATTACCAACAGCTTAACTCAAACTATCGAAAAACTTATAACTGGCAAGACCCTTCCCT
Organism: Rhingia campestris; assembly: GCA_932526625.1. NCBI lineage: Eukaryota > Metazoa > Arthropoda > Insecta > Diptera > Syrphidae > Rhingia > Rhingia campestris. The sequence goes on from OW052182.1 coordinate 83,093,799, forward strand.
TTGGCAATGATATGTCAATACATGCACAGAAACTGTAACATAGATAATTGTTCTTGTTCAACCAACGTGACCCTCCAATTAGCCTGGTCCATTGCGCACAAGTTGGTTGAGGTCGGTTTCTACTTGTGAGCGCCACTTAAGGCGAGGACTTCCTCTACTGCGTCCGACGTCTGGCTGCGAATCGAAGACTCTGCGAGCCGGAGTATTGGTATTCATTCGTTCTACATATCCTAGCCATCTTAAACGTCCAATGCGGAGATTTTTGACTAGGGGTATGCCGCTGTACAGCTCGTATAGTTCGTGGTCGGATCTTCGCCTCAATAGCCCTCTCACGCAAACGGGACCGAAGATTTTTCGAAGAATTTTCCTCTCGAATCTACCAAGGATTTCTTCATCCGCTTTTGATATGGTCCATGCTTCAGCGCCGTAGAGCAGGACTGGGATGATCAGGGTCTTATATATAGGGTTTCCTTAGTAGTTCGACTGAGGGCTTTACTACTAAATTGCCTTCTTAGCCCGAAGAAACAGCGATTGGCAAGAGAAATTCTTCGTTTGATTTCTGACGAGATGTTGTTGTCAAAGTTAATAGCGGAGCCGAGGTAGACAAAGTCCCGTACTACCTCAAAGTTATATCTGCTAATGGTAACGTTCTGTCCAATTCGTCGATGTTGTGTGTCCTTTCGTGTTAACAGCATATACTTAGTCTTACCCTCATTTACTGCTAAACCCATTTTTGCAGCTTCCTTCTCTTTACTAGCAAACATGGCTATGACATCACGTTGAGTCCTACCAATGATGTCAATATCGTCGGCGTATGCTAGTAGTTGCACCGATTTTTGGAAAATTGTACCTCTGGTGTTGGCTCGGGAGTTTTGCACAATCCTCTCAAGAATCAAATTGAAGAAGCCTTGCCTAAATCCTTTTTTGGTATCGAATGTGTCGGTGAGGTCGTTTCCGACCCTCATGGTGCACGAGATTTCTCCAGAACTAGACATTGCTCTGTATATTTCGACACTGTATTTTTCTTCTCTATAAATGCTGTCGTATGCGGCTTTGAAATCGATAAATAGGTGCACTCAGAGAAAAAACAACGTAAAATCAAAGAAAACCACTTCGATTTAAATATTTTTCGGAATGATTTAGCTTCGACTACGAAAATTTTAAAATCAAAGTGGCATGACATTAATTCAAAAGGTTTTCCTACTCTAAAAAGTATATCGTTTTAATTTGATATAACCACGTATGTACCTTGATTTGATGTGGGATCATGCTTAAATCAAATTCATTTATCTTTAAAATAAAGTTTGTGGAATTCGATTCAACCATAATGCATCGTAGATTTAAATACATTCAACTTTGAAAATTATATGCTTCAACTTTAATTTAACAATGACGCATCGTAGAATTAAATGCATTTGACTTTAAAAAAAACTACGACTACATTTTGAAGTAATGACTATGTATTGTGTATTCAAACAAATCCAACTTTGAAAGAACTATGCTTAAGCTTTAATTTAAATTCGTTCAGGCATTGATTCAAAATGAAACCATTTTGAATTAGCATTTTTTAACTTTTATCTTACCATGATCCTTCGTAGACATAACATCCTTCGACTTTAAAAATATCACGTTTATTATTTGATACAACAATAGTTCGTTGTAGAATCAAATGTTTTTAACTTTAAAAGCTGTATATTTCAACTTTTACTTGATATAGGTATGTATTTTCAAAATAAATTTTTCGTAAAATTTAAAATTTTGGTACATACATTTTTGTTTTCTTGTTAAAAAAATCAAAACAACAATAATTTGGAATTCATAAATTTTCTTTTCAATGACATAATAACATAACATTCTTAAATTATTCATCAACCTAAACTCTAAAGATACAATTAGTTTTTTTTACCTAGATAAAATTATTTTTTAAATATGATTTCCCATTATTTACTGGATATAAATGTAAAGGTGAGCTCGTAAAAAAGGATATATTTTTTATCACTACATGGTTAATTTTGTTGCCAATCTTTAAGGCTTGAAAATGCTTACTAAATGATTTTACTTTAATTGGATAACAAAAAACAAACAAATTATTATTTTAAAATGCAAAGACATGTGTTTTAAATAATTCCATTAATGTTTTTTTTTATAATAAGTCAAGTAACAATTCTTTTTATACAGAGTACCTGTAAAAAATCGTTAACTTCCCGAAACAAATCTCTAAAATGAAAAAGCCGAGACTTAAGAACGCATGAAAACTTTATTCGTCTGATTCCCGGGTTTCGGCACCATGTAAAAAATCGTTAACTTCCCGAAACAAATCTCTAAAATGAAAAAGCCGAGACTTAAGAACGCATGAAAACTTTATTCGTCTGATTCCCGGGTTTCGGCACCATGTAAAAAATCGTTAACTTCCCGAAACAAATCTCTAAAATGAAAAAGCCGAGACTTAAGAACGCATGAAAACTTTATTCGTCTGATTCCACGAAGGGCAAAACTAAAACTAAAAAACATTTCGTTTGACATCAGAAAGAGTGAGATGTACGAATACAAGTTAAAGATAATTCATTAGTACAGTAAGAAGAAAAAGTGTATACATATTAATTTAATTTTTAACAGTACCTTTATATTCGACATTATCTGCAACATTCACCACAAAAAAGTTTAGCCCTGAATTCTGCTCTCTGGCAGATACTAGCTATGGTATTTGTAATGTCCTCATTTGTTAAATAGACTAATTACAAAAACGTTATGTCATTGGCTGAAATGAAATTCTTTTTTAATAAGTAAAAAGCTTTTACAAGCGAAAAGTAATAAAATTAAGTGCAATCCTTTGAGAACTAGTATGGAAATAATTTTTGTTTGTGCATTATTGTTTACTGCTTGAAAAATTGTACTTCATTTGACTAGAAATTTTGAGAAAATTAGGAAAACCAATGTAGGTATCCTTATTATTTTGTGCACATATGTACTAATTAACCGTATTGTATACACATAATTAATTTATAATTGAACACTTAAAACCAGATACATTTTTTCGCACACGTGATTTTATCCTGAGGTATTAATATCAAGTTAATACCCATTTTCCTACTTTTAAATTGCACAATATGGTTCGTAACAACATTATTTCCAAACATGTTTAACTTATACTTCATTTGTAAGTTTCGCCTACGAATCAATGCACTTAATTTTATTTCTAATACATTATATATAATCACATAAAACTTACATTTTAACACTGGAAACAGGCATTGCATTTCAAATTGGCCAGTAATTTTTTTTAACTTTTCGTCATCTTCAGACAACTGACACTGAATCTCTTGGGTTAAATCAAAGATATTTATGCGCTCTTCATTTTCGTCGACTACACTAATTTTTTCCATCTTAACACAACCGAAGGAGACACAAGAATAACAACGACAATGAGCTCACCATCACCATCGCGACACTTAGCGGGACATACAAATAAGTATGTTTCCCTTGGAATCTACGTTGATCATTATTGAAATGAGTAGCATCAATGCGCGCCGAACATGTTCCACTTTGTTTCTAGATTGTTGCCACTTTAAAATGAATAAGCAACACTTTAAATTAACGTTGATTCAAGTTTGAAACTACGATGTGTGAAGAAAATGCATGTATGCATTATTTGTCTGCACCAAAAAATTTCGGCATAAATAAATACGCAACGGTTTAAAGTTGATGGCGCTTTTAAACAAAGTTAAATTAACTATGCTACACTTTGAATGTACAAATACTATCATGTTACACTTCAAAACTACGTTGAGAGCAGACATGGGAGTACTGCATTACTACACAAATGAAATTGGAAACAGCATTAGCATTGAGTGAAAGTAATGCCAATGAAAAAAATTTCACTAGCATTGAGTAACACAATGCTAATGACATTTTTTTTAATTACCATTGAAAATTTTCAATGCAATCAATTTTCATTACCATTTTGCAATGCTAATGAAAAGTATGAAAAAAATAAAGTACACCATTTTTTTTTTAAATTTTTTTTAAGATATTGGGATGATATACCATAATCATATGTAAGCCCAACAGAGCACTGCGACCCAAAAAAATCGTTTGTGCTGTCCTCTTCTTATTTGTTATTTAGCAATTTGACCCAAACCCTGCATAGACCTCTGTTTGGAAAATGGAATTATTGTTTTCTAGTTCCATGGAGAGTTTGTAGTTGGAAGCAACGATTTCAGTTGCTGCTACCATGCACATTCCATTTTATTCCACTAGGTTCACACAGTTAATTAATAACTCAACAAACATTGTGTTTCTTCTATAGTTACATGAGGTTTTTTTCAAAAAAAAAAAAAAAAAATAAAAAATGCCTTATTACTCAATGAAAATAGATTTCATTCAAAATTACTACTTTTCATTGGCAATAAAAAAATCAATGCCAATGCAATTTTTTTCCATTGGCATTATTATTTTCAATGCTAATGAAATTTTTTTCATTAGCATTACTTTCACTCAATGCTAATGAAATCGCAATGCCAATGCATTACTCCCATGTCTGGTTGAGAGTAGTTTAAATATTTAAAAAAATGGTTTCAATGTAAAAGTGAATACGTTTCACTTTGAATCTAGGATGACTTTATTTAAAATTACATTGCATATTCAAATCAAATATGTTTCAATGTAAAAGTAAATATTATTTATTAAAGTTTATTCCACGTAAAATCAAATAGATCGTATTACATTTTAGTTAACATTTTTTCTCTGAGTGTGGTGGGTATCGATTTGGACTTCTTGGGTTTTTTTCCAGGATCTGCCGAAGTGCCATGGTATGAGTCTTTCAAATCAATGAATAGGTGGTGGGTATGGATTTGGAGTTCTTGAGTTTTTTCTAGGATCTGTGGATTGGAAAGATTTCATCGGCCTAAAACCATATTGACAAATCCCAATCAGTTTTTTCGTGAACGCCTTTTGGGTCTGAAGACTTATCCCTCTGTAGTTGGAGCAGTTCAGAGGGTCACCTTTTTGTTGCAAACCATGCGGAAGTTTCATTTTTCACACATTATTTTGTCCGACCAAATTTGTCTAATGAGTTGGTGATGTAACTTTCTAATCGAAATCTTTTCTTGACAGTTCATACTACTGGATTGATTTGTCAGATCACTTTTCGCTCAAAACGACCAAGGATTTCTTCATTCGCTTTTAATAAGGTCCATGCTTCAGCGCCGTAAAGCAGCATTGAGATGATCAGGTTTTTGTATAGGATCCCATTAGTAGTCGAGTGAAGGCTTTACTAACAAATTGACTTCTAAGCCCGAAAAAAAACAGTGGTTGGAAAGAGTAACTCTTCGTATAACTTCTGACGAGATGTTGTTGCGAAACCGATGTAGACAAAGTCCCGAGAAAGGAGGGCCAGTGAAAAATTTTCTAGGTATTGTTACGGCATGAAAACGCAGGCAATCTGGGTGCCAATTCATCGAACTAGCCATCGCGTCTCTGAACCCGTTCGGTTATGTCATTGATACCTTACACTTTTTGCCTAGTGTCTGTCGCAAGTTTTACTAACCCTTGCAATTCATGTAGAATTTTCGCTACTTCCAGCTGAACCTTGATTATATCTTCATCGGGTGTGTACTCCTTTTTTCTTTCCAAGTTTTTTGTTGTAGTTGCAGCACAGGATGCGAGATCTTCCTACCTACATTATCCCTGTCTGGTTTTGGTTTACAAGTGGTATTTTATTTTCCATATATCTTGTATATCTACCAAGTGTTCTTTTATCTGCCACCTGAGGGACCGCGGGGGTTTAAAAAGAAATTATGTACAAAAAAAACGGTTCATGCTCCAATTTTTTTCCTTCGGAAATTCGAAAAAAAAGAGCTACGAAAAGAATCCACTTCAACTTGTAGATACATTGTGTGCATAATTAGAATGCTTCCTCATTAACTACACGTGGCATTCAACTTAAAGTGCATTCTCCATATTGCACTTCGCCATCAGCACATGAAACGTTTATTTTGTCTTCTCATTATTTTTTTTAATTATACTACGCACCCGCACTACGTATCCAAAGGCAACCCTGAACTCAGTTCAAGTCCATCCATATGCAAATGCAATAAGTATCTACGAATCATATTTTCGCACACACGTAATTTGCACCTGCAATTTTCCATTCAAATACTACTCCGAAAAGCTTCCCTTTGCGGTGCTTTCCTATACAACCCCCACATCGGGTGGGCACTCCGAAAAAAGCTCAACCGGCAAATTAATTTGTTTTTGAACATTGGAGGTTGGAGCAGCAACCGTCTTATCCATCTGACGGTAGTTTAGATTCGGCTAGCATCTTAAATGCATCGTTCTCCATAACGGTGAATATTGTATCTTATTTCGAATAGAAAAATACTTTTTTTTTTTCGGAGAATACAACGAAACGTAAACAAACGGGAAAAACGGAAAAGATGCTCATAGTCATGGTGAAGGTGATAGATACCTATATGCGAGCACATCTTTAAAGACTCGCTGCTAGAGCGGCGGAACTAGAAAAGTGTCGACAAACGACAAGCAGTGCATTTTGCATTGTTTACTTATTTTCCTTTCTTTCTTTTTTTTTTTGGAATGAAGTGGGTGTCCTTATCGTAAAAGTCACGTGGCTTTTCTTGTGATTGCGACTGCAGAATATCGCGTCTGCGTGTGTGCGTCTTTCAAGAGTGAATAAGGGATAAAACAACATCAGGTTGTGTTTTTGTTTTGAACTAATTTGCCCTGTGCTATCCCGCATTTATTTGGAATTCCTTGGGTGGCCGAATAGATAAGTGCCACTTTGACACATTGCTCATTTCGCGACTGCAATTCGTTTCGACCAGTCCGGTGTACAGAAGAGCGTTTCGAAGCTAGCTACTCATCTTAAAGCGGATTGTTTGTATTTGTATAATTTAGATGATTGCTATGAATAGTTGAACTGGTGATGGGTTATCGGATTTGAAAAAAAAAAATACTATTAAACAAAATCGTGGGTTTGTCGAAAATCCTTATTCTGTCGTGATTTCAAGCCAAGAAAAAGTTACATAATTTATTTTTTTTTGGTTTTTGTGCAATTTCGGATTAGGATTTAAAAAAAAAAAAGCTAGATGCATGGAAACGCGTTATCTCTAACGTGACTAGTGTTGATTAATTCCTTGTGCGACAGTATGTTTGGTGAACTTTGGTTTTGAAGCTTCAAAAATAGTTTTGGTCAGTTCGGGTGTATCTCTTGGATTATCTTCAGTTGAATTGTGAATGGGACTTTTCATTGGACAAGGTCAGTAGTTATCAATTTATTTGTTGTCAGCTGAGTTGAATTTTATTTTAAGTCTTTATTCGATTTTTTTTTTCGTTTTGATGGTCATTGAACTGGAAACATTGAGTTCAAATTTAATTTGATCATTTGATTGACAAGAATATTCTACGAATTCATTTGAAGTAGTTTAATGAGTTAAAAAAAAACATCGTTGAATCTATAAATTAGGTATTTGCTTGGTTTCTTATAAGAAAAGAGACTTGCAGAAACAATTTATTCAATACTTAAATAATTAAATCAGCAAATTCCTAGATACTTCGTGGTGGAAAAAATAATAGAAACAAATTTTGTTCATGTCGATTATTAATCAAATAACAAGTTTCTGAAAAATTATGAAAATTTAACATATAACGGGTGATTTTTTAGCTGGTTTGGTTTTGGCAACACTGGTTTTGACAGCTGACGTGTGTTTAGTACCTTGTGTCACTGTCAAACGGCTTCAGTTTGGTTTGCAATTTAACCATGGATCGTCTTACAAATGAACAACGCTTGCAAATTATTGAATTTTACTATCAAAATTCGTGCTCGGTTCGAAATGTTCATCGCGCGCTGCTTCCATTTTATGATCGGCATTCTCGACCTTCTGAGCAGTCTATTCGGAAGATTGTGACCAAATTTACTTTGTTGGACATTAAACCACCAACACGTTTACGTACTGTGCGTAGTGAAGAAAATATTGCGGCCGTATCAGCTAGTGTGACAGAAGTCCGCGAAATGTCGATTCGGCGCCGTTCCCAGCAGTTAGGCCTTTGTACAGCACTACGTGGAAAATTTTGCGGAAGGATTTGGGCGTAAAGCCGGTGCAAGAACTAAAGCCAGCCGACCTACCACAATGCCGAATTTTTGGTGAATGGGCTCTTGGAAAGCTGGCCGAGGATCCGCTTTTTTATCGAAAAATTGTGTTCAGCGATGAGGCTCATTTTTGGTTGAATGGGTACGTAAATAAGCAAAATTGCCGCATTTGGAGTGAAGATCAGCCAGAAGCATTGCAACAGCTACCAATGCATCCCGAAAAAGCCACTGTTTGGTGCGGTTTATGGGCCGGCGGCATTATTGGGCCATATTTCTTCAAAGATGATGCGAATCGCAGCGTTACTGTCAATGGTGAACGCTACCGAGCGATGATAACAAACTTTTTTTTGCCCGAAATGGAAGTTCTTGACTTGCATGATATGTGGTTTCAACAAGACGGTGCCACATGCCACACAGCACGCGAAACAATGGCGCAATTGCGAGGCGAGTTTGGTGAACAGTTAATTTCACGTTTCGGGCCGGTCAATTGGCCGCCTAGATCGTGCGATTTGACACCATTAGATTATTTTTTGTGGGGGTATGTCAAGGCTAATGTCTATAGGGACAAACCCGCTTCGATTGACGCACTGGAAGCCAACATCCATGCATTCATTCGTGAGATACCGGCCGATATGTGTGAAAGAGTATGCCAAAATTGGACTCAGCGGATGGGCTACCTGAGACGCAGCCGCGGTCAACATTTGCATGAAATTATCTTTAAACATTAAATTGCAAGATTCAAACTATCGATTCAAATAAATATTTCATTCATTTTTTCGAATTTTTTGTGTTTTTTTCGTTCGAAACCTCTTAAAAAATCACCCGTTACTAACTTATTCTTAATAGATAGTATTTTACAAATATACAATTTTTTTTTTCAATAAAGTGGATGTATTTAAATAAATAAATTGATTTCAGTTTTTCATTAATTTTAGCCTGGAAAAAATAATAGAAACAAAATTAAAATATTGCGTTTTTGGAGGTAAGAAATTACTTAACAGTAAAAGTGTTTTAAACTCTTTTAGTATTTAGTCGTTCCCCCTTTATTTTGTATTACAGCTTCACATCTTCGTCCCATGGAACGAACTAAGTTAGCACAGGTCTCGGCAGGTATGGAGTACCATGAATTTTGAATATGTGGCCATGCTTGTTTTTGGCCTTAAAGTCTCCGATCTTGCGCTTAAGAACGCCCCATAGGTGTTCTATTGGGTTGAGATCGGGGGACTGTGATGGCCACTCCATAACATTTATTTTATTTTTGTGAAACCATTCTTTTGCCAACTTTGAGGTGTGCTTAGGGTCATTGTCCTGCATAAACTCCCATTTTATCGGCATGTTATCTTCAGCAAATGGAAGCATAACTGAGTTTATGATTTGGACATAGTCTACGGCACACATTTTGTCCTTAATCCAAAATATTGGCCCAACCCCAAACGTCGAAAAACACCCCCAAAGCAGTAAACTGCCTCCACCATGTTTAATTGTCTTTTTGGTATATTTTTGATCAAACGCTGAGTTCTTTGGGCGTCTCACATACATTTTCCCATCGGAACCAAACATGTTGACCTTAGTTTCATCCGATCATAGGACGTTATTCCAATTTGCACGGTGGAGGTGTTTGGTGGCGAAAATTAGTCTCTGTTTTATATTTTTTGGCTCAAATACGGGACTTTTCTGGGACTCCTTCCAGGAAGCCCAGCTTCTCTTAGTCTGTTCCTTATTGTGCGACATGTTACTTGAGCGTTTAATTCATTTGTTAGTTCCGTTGAAGAAGAAAACGGATTTCTCTTGCATAGTCGTACTAACAGTTGGACAAAACGCGGTGTTGTTTTCCGTTTTCTGCCTCTGGTTTCTTTTTTTAATACATGAATGGAGAGCTGTAAATACCTTTTTTTTGGAACAATTCATGACCTCTGCTATTTCATCCATTGTTTTGCCACATTTTCTTAATTTTTTCACTAACTCGCGATCAGAATTGGTGGAATGAACTCCATGGCCCATTTTTATAAAACTAACTAACTAAATATGGTTTCGCAGAATGACGTAAGTCTATGCAGTCATTGACTGACCATTTGTTAACCATTGTTTCTATTATTTTTTCCACCACCATATATACTTCAATACTTGAGGCAGTTAACTGGGTAGTTGAGGAAATGCTTTCGATCAAGTGGCGGTTTATAATAATTTCTAAACAAAAGCTAAGGCTTCTTTCACACTATCCGGCTTTAGCCGTAAGGCAAAAAATCGTACGGCGGAATTATTTAAGTGACCTGAAGAAAAGCATGGCCCCTTTCACATTAAAAGGTTACGGCAAAATGCCGTTACCATGCCGTGTAGCAGACGTCCACTGCCACTGCAACTCACGGCAACACCGTACGGCTAAATCCGGATAGTGTGAAAGAAGCCTAAAAATATAAAAAAAAATCATTTTTGTAAGTTTTTACTTATATTTGCAAGACCAATGCTAGGATTATCAAATATTTTTTTTTTTTCACAGGCTGGTGGAAATCTTCCATAAGCACTATAAGGACCGTCAGTCGGCTCGTGCTCACAGTAGTGTGAGAGTCTTACTCACTAAAATCAAAACCCTTTTTGTATTTGTACTGCATCTAAGTATGTGACTTATGAAGCATTTTTTTATCACGAGGATTAATAAATATTTGGCAAGCAACTTTCCTTTGAGAGCTCTTGCTTTTTCCGCAATTTACAGCGCGGTTTGTGATTATAAAGCTAAATGCAAGGGCTTAGTTCTTCGAAAATGCCGCAATAAATTTGTTTTGTCACGAATTGGTAGGACCGTTGTGTTAACTTTTGGGGATTTTTGTTTCTTATGTAAAGGTGGTCCAACGAAAACGTACGATGTCAATGTAAATAAAACAAAAAGTTTTCAGAAAATTATATTAATATTTTTTATTATCATAAAAGGATCTATGGCAGTTATGTGTGAAACAATGCTCACCACCGCTTCGGTGGCATACCTCTATCCGATGGTCCAAATTTTCAATAACTCTGAGAGATAGTTGAGGTTCAATGTCGATAATGTGCCGAATTATCTCATCTTTAGTTCATGAATTGTTCGTCTTATTGACGTTATTATTATTATTATTATTATTATAAGCTTTATTTGCCGTTTTGAAAAGTTTTTTACAAATTATAATTAATTAATAAATCTAAAGGGTCCGCCAAATAATTTTTTTTTTTGAAAATGCTATAAAAAAACCTATTGAATCTCAAATTTCTTTTTTTATTTGAAAGTACAATCCTTCCGGTTGATAATGGAAAATAATTTCATTCAAATGTCTGCCTCGGCTGGCCATGCAGTAGCCTACACGATCGGTCCAATTTTTAAGCACATTATCGATTCTGTGCAGCTGTTTTTCACCAATGGCTTCACGAATATTGTCCTTTAAAGCGTCAATTGCCTCTGGCTTGTCGGCGTAACACTTATCTTTTACGGCACCCCACAAATAGTAGTCTAACGGTGTCAAATCGCAGCTCCGAGGTGGCCAAACGACATCAGCTCTGCGGCTGATAATGCGATCTTCAAAAACAGGGCGCAAAACATCGAGTGTAGCTTCGGCTGTGTGGCACGTAGCGCCGTCCTGTTGAAACCAAATGTTGCCAATATCCTCCTCTTCAATTTTTGTGAACAAAAATTCGTTCAACATGGCCCGATAACGATCGCCATTGACTGTAACGGCCACTCCTTGCTCATTTTCGAAGAAAAATGGCCCAATTATGCCTCTGGACCAAAATCCGCACCAAACAGTGACTCGTTGTTCTGTGCCCCAAATGCGACAATTTTGCTTGTTTTCAAACCCTCCAAGATCAAAATGAGCTTCATCTGAAAAGATGATTTTTTTTTTGGCAAAATCGGCATCTTCTCTAAGTCGATCGCAGGCCCACTTAGCGAAGCGAAAACGCATTGGATGGTCAGTTGGCTTCAACTCCTGAACCAATTGGACTTTGTATGACGTCATACCAAGGTCTTTATGCAAAATTCGTCTCAATGATGTCTCCGAAATGTTCAATTGTTGAGGACGACTGTGAATTGATGTTGATGGCGCTTCACGCACACTTTCTGCCACAACAGCAATATTCTCGGGTGTACGCACTGTTTTTGGCTTTTCACGCTTTGGTTTATCGATGAGGATGCCAGTTTCTTTCACTTTTTTCACAAGATAAAGAACATACGGAGCTGACGGTGCTTCTCTTCTTCCAAAATCCGTACGCAATTTTCGCACACATTCTGCAACATTACCATGATTTTCAAAGTAATGTCGCAATATTTCCCAGCGTTGTTCAAGCGTATACACAACCATATTCGTTCAGCGGAAGGATAAAACTAATTATCTGTCGAATCAGACATGAGCTAAGTGTTACCATTCACGAAATAAGCACTAGTTGAAAAAAAAAACGTTAGATGGCGGACCCGTTAATAGATCATAACTTAAGGTTTTTAATCTATGTGTTAACAAATAAAAAATGCAAAGTCTGAATAAATAATCAATTAAAGAAAATCAAATTTTATGATCTGGCGAAAGACCCCCAATACTGCCCATAGCTCCGTCTTTTGCGTCGTTGTACCAATTTCTTCTATGGTTGAGTAATTCGTCAGTCCATATTTTCTTTTGTCGCCCGACTGATCTTCTGCTTTCTGTTGGTGTTCATTTAGTTATAATTTTTGTCCATCTTTGGTCCTGTATTATCGAGATCGCCCAATTCCATTTAAGTGTTTTTGCTCGTTCAACGACGTCTGTTATATCGGTTCGTCGTCTTATTTCTGTGTTCCTCACTGTCTGGACAATTCTCAGGTTGAGCAATTTCTTTCCATCTTGGCTTAGCATATCCCAAATTTTTCAAATAAATTTGAGGTCAAAGTGATAGTTTGTAATCCATACTTCATTACAGGTAAAATAGCGGAGTCAAATACGTATTTTTGTGTATAATCTCTTAAATTTGATTCGAATAGTTGTTTCATACTACAAAATTGTATCCAACTATTGGTGATGCGTCTATTTACTTCTTTTTTCTCTTGGTTTATGAATACCTTAACTTGACCTAAATAAATATAGTCTTCGACATATTCTTTATTTTGGTTATCCAATATTATATTAGTCTTTATATGGTTGGTCATTATTTTCGTTTTTGATTGGTTAATGTGAAGTCCAAATTTCTTGCATTCGTTGTGTATATTCTATCCCCCTTATTCATTAGATTTCACTAAAACACATCTCAACGGTTGTACAGTTATGCAGTGCATAAGTATTTATACAGCCTTTATTCAGGGTCGCACAATTTCTTATTCATAACATATTTCCCCACCCATAATAGTTATACTGTTTGTGTCAAATAAATTACCAAAAAGCTCGGCAGAGTTTCCAAGGGATCATTTTTATGGTTGCGAAACTCATGGTGACAACTTTGATTTTTACACTTTTTTAACATTTTGGTGACTTTTGTTGACACAATAACATCGTTTACAATGTTGAGTCTGTAGGTAAAGAAGAATTACCATTTGAACAAATTAAACCGTGAAACACAACTGCTAAAATGCAAAAATACCCTGGATGATTTTTTTTCAACTTACAATTTTATTTTTATTTATTTATTTATTTCATCTACTGAGCTTACCTCTAACAGATTACTAACAATATTGTAATAACTTAAGACATGTGTAATAATTTCAGTATTAAATATTTAAAATTCATTCTATTTAGTGTTAAATATATTTCATTTGGAATTAGCAAAGGTAATTCATTAAAAAGTTTAATACATTTTGATATGGGTTCGTTGCATCCATAATTATATTTGTGCCTCTGAGCTTTCAAAAAATGACGCTGACGCAAATTCATTTCGGTTACATATATATCAAATAACTCAAGGATATCTGGACATTTCACACGACTCGAGAATACATCATGTACAAACATTATACATTGAACACACCGTCTCATTTCTAAAGTTTCAAGCCCTATAATGGCGCATCTTTCTAAATATGAAGGCATTTTTTCAATATTAGGGCTTAGTTTTCTTATAACCAAACGAGTAAATGATTTTTGAACTTTTTCTATTCGAATAATAGCATTATAATTGGAGGGGTACCATATAATAGAACAATGTTCAAGTAAAGAACGTACCAGAGACATAACGGGTGATCCAAGTAGAGATACTTTTTTCAATAGCCTTTTTTGACAGATCACGTGTGAGTCGTGTCATGCTGTCATGTTATTTTCGTTTAGTATTGTTTGGCATTTCATAATGGAAAGACTTACGCGTGAACAACGTTTACAAATTGTTCAACTTTATTATGAAAATTCACGTTCTGTGAGGAATGTGTTTCGTGCACTTCGCTCAACTTATGGTCAACATAATCGGCCTACTGAGCTTACTATTCGCAACACCATCACCCATTTTGAGACCCAGCATTCATTATTGGATAATATTCGATCGAATAGACCACGTCCAGCACGCTGTGAAGAAAATATAGCGGCCGTAGCTGAGAGTGTACACGAAGACCGTGGAGAGTCGATTCGGCGCCGTTCGCAGCAACTCGGACCATGATAACCGACTATTTGATGCCTGAAATTGAAGCTCGTGATCTCGGCGACATTTGGTTTCAGCAAGACGGCGCCACTTCCCACACATCGCATCAATCAATGGACTTATTGAGAGAACATTTCAGTGAGCACATAATTTCACGTTTTGGGCCGGTCGATTGGCCACCAAGATCGTGTGATATCACACCGTTAGACTTTTTCCTGTGGGGATATGTAAAGTCAAAAGCTTATGCCGACAAACCCGCTTCGATTCAGGCCTTGGAGGAAAACATCACGCGTGTCATTCGCCAGTTACCAGTCGAAATGCTCGAACGAGTAATCGAAAATTGGACTCAACGGATGGACCATCTACGACGTAGCAACGACCAACATTTGATGGACATAATCCTCAAAAAATAAATGCCAAAGAATGTTCTTTCAAATGATAATAAACATTCTCCATTAAATTTGAATTTTCTGTGTTTTTTTCTTTAAAAAAGTAGGGAACCTCGAAATGGATCACCCTTTATAAGATACTTCCACGTGTTGAATTCAACAAATGGGACAACAGCGACTTTATCCATCATTTTCGTTTATCAAAATGGACGACAATGATTGTTCTTGAATTAATAACGGATTCGTTGCCGTACGACAAGAGACGGTGGTGTACATTGCGAACTGGTTCGAATTAATTAGTTTTTGATAAATTCTAGCCCCCTTAGTAATAAAAGGTTATTAGCTAATCATTGACTAACTTTTGACATTTGCGCGAGTTTTTTTTATGGGGAAAACTGTCAAGTTAGTCGTTGATAAGCTAATCAGCGTTTATTCATACGGGGGTAGTTGTTTTGCTTGTTTCTAGATAGCGTGAACTACGGCCAAATAAGCAATTATTAATCTTTATACCCTATCCCATAGGGGTATATTAGTTTTGATATTACTTTTGTAACATAGAAAAATAATTTCGATAGTTATACCACAAAGTATATGGATCGACTCAGAATCGCTAGTTTAGTCGATCTAGCCAGGTCTGTCTGCCCGTTCGTCTGTGTCATCGATTTTTGGGCCTTAATTTTTGAGCTAGAGTGATAAAATTTGGAATATCGACTCTCTGTCCGACAAATCAGAACAAGTGTAAACATTTTCAAAATCCACCCACTGCCAAGCCCAGTTTTCAGGAAAACGTGGTTTTTGGCCAAACGGTAAGAAATATTGAAGAAGTGTCTGAACAACATATTTAGACATACCTCATACAACATATTCCCAATACCTATATTTTGTCTATACAAAGTTTTTTGCCACTCACACTTTTAAGGCGCGTTTTATTAAAAAAACCTTTTTTTCGTCTATAGATCATTTTAGCGCACGCCCACTTTTTGGGAACCTTTTCTTAACAAAACTATTTTTATGCCCTACCCCATAGCAAATGCAATAGAAAAAGTCGTTTTATGTCGAACCATAAAATATTTTGATCAACTGTGTGAAGAGTATGTTGGCACAATGTCATTTTCTAATTTTATCCCCCTAAAGTTGTTAACCACGCCCACTTTTTGGGGATATTACTTTTAAATATAGCCGTCGGGATAAGGATAGGGTATTCAACGATCCGCACAGCAGATTGTAACCTTCTCATATTTTTTATTTGTTAGTTGAGGAAAAAAAAAAGAATAAGCTGAATTTTATAACTAAACATAAGAGAAGGCTACAATCCGCTATGCGGATCATTGAATACCCTATCCCATCCCAACCTTAAAATTAATATCCCCAAAATATGATCTTTATGGTCATAAAGTATTGAAAATGACGTTGTTACAACATATTGTTCCGAAGGTTTATCAAATTCTTTTATGGTTCGACAAAAAAACAACGTTTTTCTTTGCATATGCCTTGGGGTATGGCATACAAATGGTTTTCGTAAGAAAACACCCCCAAAAAGTGGGCGTGGCAAAAAACTTTATATCGACGAAATATAGATATTACGATTCTCTAAAAATGCTTTTCAGACACTTTTTTAAATTTTTTTAAGGTTTCGCCAAAAAATACGTTTTCCTAAAAAGGTGGCGTGGGCGGATTTCAAAAATGTTTACACTTGTTCTAGTGGCACGGACAAGGATCCTATATACCAAATTTCATTATCCTAGCTCAAAATTTAAGGCCCAAAAATCGGTGACGAACAGACAGACGGACGGACGGACAGACAGACATGGCTTAATCGACTCAGTTAGCGATTCTGAGTCGATCCATATACTTTGAGGTATATGTAGCTAAATTTTTTCTCTATGTTACAAACTAAGTATCAAAACTAATATACCCCTATGGGATAGGGTATAAAAATATTACCTTCCAGCATTTTGAAAAACACAATTTTTAAAAGTATTTTTGTGACAGAAGACAGAATTTTTACCTGTTCTCGAATCACAACACTCCCACATTGAAATATCCATACCGGACACATAATTTTATCATCGCTTCCTTTGAAAGTTTAACGACTTAATAAAGTATTCAAAGATACAAAAAGTATTTAATTTCATGACGAAGGACACGTTTAAGTAAATTAATTCAATATTTCATATATTGTTCCCAGGATGCTAAAGGCAAACAAAATCCGAAAACCACTGTGCCTTGAACAAATTCATGAAAATCCATGTTCCCCATTTGAATCAAAAAAAAGTCATCATGGCTATATGCGCTTATAGATAGGACAAATCAAAATCGATAATTTAAAGCTCTGCTGAGTCGGTTGGAATTCGTCGGGACATTTTACTCTTATTTTGCAAATGCTCGATTTAATTGAAAAAATAACTGGTTTTGTATTCGAATGAAATTGGCTGTGGTCGTTTCGTATGTAAACAGGCATCGAGGGTAGTCAATTTTTAATACAACATTTAAATTAACATTTTTATTATTATTTTACGTTTTATTGTTTTTTTAATACATATTTTAACCATAAAAAAAACAAGTGTATCTGTGATCGCTGGTTTTTCTTTGTTTTGTATTAATAACAGGTGGCGCAAAAATAACCTTCCGATGTTTTTTGGCTGTAATTTAAAAAAAAATGAAAAACTTAAATAGTCACCAATATTCCGCGTTCTGGAGCAGTGTAGCGTAACATTGTTTATTAACGTGTATTTCGCATATGTTTACTACACAAATGTCAAAACAGAACTGACATTAGGGCCCAATCGCAAAATTTATAGCATTTTCTGATAGGAGGATTACTTTTGCGCCACCTTGTACAATCGAATACCTATCGTCTCGGACCTGATGATGATGCTGTCGTATGCGGATTTTAAATCGTGATGAATAGGTGGTGGGTATCGATTTGGACTTCTTTGGTTTTTTCCAGGATCTACCGTGGTGTGAAGAGTGGATCAGCTGTGGATTTTCCTGGCCTAAAATCACACTGATAAAGGTCTATCAGGTTGTTATTACATATTACGGCAGATAGGATCTTGTATGTGATGAGATTTATGCCCCTCTTCTCTTTTTTTTTTTGATAGATCGGACAAACGATGCAGAGGTTTCATTCTTTAGGTATACTTTGATCCGACAAAATTTAGCTTGTATAAATAGACTCGACGGGTAGGCCGTTATTTCCGGCGGCCTTGTTAAGCTTGAGTTAAGATATTGCTATCCTCACTTCACTTAGGTCAGGTGGTTGGTAGTTTTCGCTTTCGTCTCCAATATTGAATGGTTTGGTCTGCCTTACAGCGGTGATTGTTCGTCATCTCGAAAGGTTTCTGTTTAACAATCTGCAGAAGTGGTTCTTCCATATCCCCATCATCGACTGTATCTCAAATACGTTATCGTGGTTCATCTCGAAAGGTTTCTGTTCGAGCCTTGTATCCCTGACATCGACGTTTTACACTTTGGTAAAACTTCCTAACATCATTCATAAGGTGCCACCTCTCTATATCCTCAATCACGCGCTTTTCTCGCTCTTTTTTCTTCTTTCTGAAATGCCGGTGTTCTTCCCTTCTTATCTGCCTATAGAGCTCGTCTTCACTTACAGCTAAGCTTTTTAGGCCTCGTTCTTGGCTGCCATCATCTGTCAGTATTCTTTAGCAAACCAAGGGCTTCTTGCTATTATACGCGAGAAACCTAGCACATCAGTTGCGGCTGATCTTATGGCTTGTTGACATCGTTTCCATTGTATTTCTATATTAGATGCTGGTGGTCTGATGTTAGTTGATAGGTTAAGGGATACTCGTTCTGCGAAGGACTTGCCGGTCTCTTGGCAATGGACAAAATATACGAAAGAACAACGTATTTTCATTGTTAAGCTAAATTTTGAAAAAAAAAAGATCCATTCTTCTAAGAAAATGCGACTTTATCCGACTTATCCGATCTCCAATAATGGTGACCGTTTTCGTAACATTATAACCCATTTTCAAGTGCCTAAATTTCATGATACGGATGTGGCCAACATTTGGTTTTAACAAAACGGTGTCACATGCAATACAGCCAAAGAAACAATTCAAATACTGCATGAGTCATTTACTAATCGTGTAATCGACTGTTTTTGCGATCCAGGGTATCCAGATATTGCAATTTAACGCCATGAGACTGTTTTCTTTGGTTTTTTTTTTTTAAATAAAAGGTCTATGCAAACATGCTCACGACCAACAACGCTTTGAAAGAGGAAATTGGGCGGTGTATTAATGAAAATCATTTATACGAAATAGTAATAGAGAATTTCAATAAAAGGGTACGTATACTTGCCAGCCAAGCCGTGATGGCCATCTGTCCAATGTACTATTCCATACACAGCCCCAATCTCAATAAAAAAATGTAAGGGTTCTAATTAAAAATCTGTTTTTTCTATCAATATCACATTTTGCATGAATTATCGGACACCCTTTAGATACAGCAGTGTTTCATATTCCTTGCGCCCGGGCCATCCCATAGTATTTTCTGGATGGCAGTAATGGGTGCTTTGTAACAGATTTGGGATTCCGCTATTTTTTCGACTTCATCTCGTCTGTTTGATGTTCTCACATTCCAGGACCAGATACGAATCTCGTTGTCCTTTTTCAGTTTGTCATGGTCGCCCGAGGCTCTATGTTGCTTCTGAAGAATAGGTTTTTCCATGATTGAGTAGTTTATCAAAAGCAAAACCCCTAACTGGCCATCCAGGTTTGGAGTTTTAAGAATTTATTAAATACCCCTGGGGTATTTAAATTTATTAAATACCCCAGGCCATAAGCATCTTGATATTGCTCTGCCGTTGTCCCTTCGTCTTATCCACCAATATCTCTAATCAAAATTCTTAGCTAAACCTTGAGATTCTGAAATGACATGTTGTCTGAAAGCAACTCATGAAAGTTTTTCCATCGTAACTGCGATTGTAGACGCCATCGTTGACTTCATCTTGAGAATTCTTCCGCTGTCGACTTGGTAAAGGAATATGTGACTTAATGTGAGATCAGCTATCACCTGCTGCCTTCAAGACTTTGCACAAACCATATCGAGGGTAAAGATACTAAGCACTCAGCCGTCAGTACTAGAAGGCTGAGAGTTGCCTACCATTAGGTAAAATAAGCACAATTGCTGTTAATGAATGTTGAAACGAGTGGGCATTGCCAAGTCCAAAAGCAGAGACGCATAGATAAACTTTTAACAAATTTGGTCTTGGCTTCTGAAAACCACAGATCCCACCAACTGTTAAAAACTGATATCATACTTTCCATCAAAGATACATTCTCTTAATATAAGGTCAGTATTTGAACACATCGAGGTTTAAACAAATCCGGCACGATCACCATACTTCCATTCACTTCATATAAAGGGTCCGCCAAATAACTTTTTTTATTTGAAAGTACAATCCTTCCGGTTAATAATGGAAAATAATTTCATTCAAATGACTGCAGTAGCCTACACGATCGGTCCAATTTTTAAGCACATTATCGATTGTGTGCAGCTGTATTTCACCAATGGCTTCACGAATATTGTCCTTTAAAGCGTCAATTGTCTCTGGCTTGTCGGCGTAACACTTATCTTATACGGCACCCCACACATAATAGTCCAACGGTGTCAAATCGCAGCTCCGAGGTGGCCAAACGACATCAGCTCTGCGGCTGATAATGCGATCTTCAAAAACAGGGCGCAAAACATCGAGTGTAGCTTCGGCTGTGTGGCACGTAGCGCCGTCCTGTTGAAACCAAATGTTGCCAATATCCTCCTCTTCAATTTTTGTGAACAAAAATTCGTTCAACATGGCCCGATAACGATCGCCATTGACTGTAACGGCCACTCGTTGCTCATATTCGACGAAAAATGGCCCAATTATGCCTCTGGACCAAAATCCGCACCAAACAGTGACTCGTTTTGGGTGTATCGGCTTTTCAATGTATGCGTGCGGGTTTTCTGTGCCGCATATGCGACAATTTTACTTGTTTACATACCCGCCAAGATCAAAATGAGTTCATCTGAAAAGATGATTTTTTTTGGCAAAATCGGCATCTTCTCTAAGTCGATCGCAGGCGCACTTAGCGAAGAGAAAGCGCATTGGATGGTCAGTTGGCTTCAACTCCTGAACTAATTGGACTTTTTATGGCGTCATACCAAGGTCTTTATGCAAAATACGTCTCAATGATGTCTCCGAAATGTTCAATTGTTGAGAACGACGGTGAATTGATGTTGATGGCGCTTCACGCACACTTTCTGCCACAGCAGCAATATTCTCGGGTGTACGCACTTTTCACGCTTTGGTTTATCAATTTTCACACACATTCTGCAACATTACCATGATTTTCAAAGTAATGTTGCAATATTTCCCAGCGTTGTTCAAGCGTATACACAATCATATTCGTTCAGCGGAAGGATAAAACTAATTATCTGTCAAATCAGACATAAGCTAAGTGTTACCATTCACAAAATAAGCACTAGTTGAAAAAAAAAACGTTAGATGGCGGACCCGTTACTGTGGAAGTAAAAACGAAACCCCAACAAAGTAAAGCACTCACATATAGTCGGAGATTGAATTATGAGTTTTCCGATGAAAAGAAAACATTTGTTTTGCTAATCAGCTGATTCCAGTGAAAACGCATAAAAAATCGATTTTTTTATTTTGTCCATTGGCATGTTCAGATACTCGTACTCGTAGATACATATAGTGGCGTGAAACAAGGCCTGCATTTATGTTTCGCATTTGATATTGGCAATCAAAAGAAAACAAGAAAAACTTGTGCATTATTATTTTGATGGAAAAACGAGTATTTTACGCCGCTTTAGAACGTTTATTGAACTGCCCAGTGCCAAGGCAAAAGACCGGAGTAAATTTAATTGGTAATTGAATATTTGCCCCTTTCCATGGAGTGCGTCTGTGTCAGCGGGTACTTTAAATTAAGCTGTCAGATGAGTTTGAATGACGGGATATTTTTTCGGTTTATTTCTAAAGAAATAGAGTTACTTGAGCCAACAGGCTATATGAATTGAAAACAGATGATACTTTTAATTTTGTATTTAATTGGACTGGTCATCTTGTTTTTGTTGGGTTTGAAAATTGTAATTAAATTTATTTACATACAATGCATATTCCGAAGCAAGAAGAAATTATTTTTATGAAGTTAAACTGATAATTGTCCAGTTTTGTGTTAAGTTCAGTACTTATAGGGCGCGCCATGTATGTGAATATTGATTTGTTTTTCTTTTTTTTTGCTTAACAATTTAGTTGGAATAGTTTTTGAATACAACATCAACCAAGTGGTCGTTTCAATTTCGTTTTCCATCACATCCAGCATCTCCAGCGGTATAGCGAATGTTTGCCTTGAGGACTTTAATGGTCTGAGGCTTTTTGGCGTACACTTTGGTGAGTTAATATGGCCATCTTGTTGACAGCGCACGTTCGAGAAATTTTCGTTGCAGAAACTGCATTGTTTGCTTTGTAGTGTGGCATGGTGTATCGTCTTCTTGAAACCAGAAACCAGACCGCTTCACACGTTCGTAGTCAAACATAATGAGCCACCATCCACCGATATCGACTCCCATCAACTGTTCGTCTTTTCTGAAGAAAAATGGCTTAATGATAGTTTTGATTAAATGCCGGCTCAAACAGTCACGTTTTGCTCATACAATGGTGTTTCATGGATCTCGGGTGGATTTGTCCTTTCCCCAAAAAACGGAAATTTTGCTTGTTAATGGTGCAAAAGTGTGGGAAATGAGCCTCATCGGTCATCAAAATTTGCTTCCAAATTAAGGATGAGTGTCAACTATTCGAGCGACTGTTTTGCCGTATTCCAAGTGATGTGAACGTTCTATCGCCAATATTCTTTGAGTCTATTGCACTTTATAAACAAATGCAAATCAATATTCAAAATGCGCCCCAAGGAAGGATACGACACATAGTCTCGGTTTTCGCCAACACTCCCTCTTACCGCTTCAAACAGTTCGAAAGAACGTATTGGTTGTCAAATGAACGGCATGTCGACAATCTCTCACTGTCCCATGCTCAGAAAAATTCGGCACCAATTGAGGAAAAGTGTTGTCAGGCGCTGGTTATGTTATCACAATTGAAGGACTATTTTCAATGCATAGTGTCGCTATTACGGTGAGTTATTTCGGTATGAAGCGATTCATATTCAAAATTGCACTGAATGGTTGTTGCAAACATATATCTACCCAAGTCAATCGGTTGATAAATAACAGAGTTATTCAATCTTCACATGCCGACATAAAAGATGGCGCACCCTTTTTACATATAAGAATGGAGTGCAAGTTTGTTTGTTCATTGGTATGTTTGAAGTGTATTGGTGGCTTAACTATTGGACCAAATTTCTTGTAATTTATACAGGAAATAGCTGCATATCAAAAAGTAACAATAGGCTATAGTTTTTGGATATCGCGAGCGAGCGCGGAGCAGTGTAGCGGTTCCGGCAAAGTGCTCATAAAACCATCAATATTAGGTTAACAGATTTAATGTCATATCGGGAACACTATAATTGTGAGAGTCTTGAAATTTTGTCCACTCATATTGTTTTTCGTTTTGAGTCGTCATACAAAAAATGGGTGGGATCCGATCAGCGGGTATAACATCACCCATACAAAAACAAAATATCTGGAGTACAATGAATGCCACAGTCTTGTTTTTTGCTCTGGTGGGGTGAAATCCTTAATGGATACTCTGTGGCCAGTGCTACGAGTTACCCCCCTACACTGTCCTGAAAATCCCTACGATACCACCTGTCAAGGCATTCCTTCATAGGGCAGGTGTTGACATCATGTCTTTTCCTCCTATTGACTTGGGTTTTCGGCCTCTTGTGGTCTTGTTTGGTTTTCCCGCGGCAGATCTTCCATTATATTTGCAATGATGCTGTTGGCAGTTTCCCATGCTTCATTTGTGGATAGCAAATACGACATTAGACTTCGTGGGGTTACTCACCTGACAATTTAGGTTTTTAGTGCGTTTCATACTTTCGACATTCTAGCAGCACGTACTCGGTATTTTGGTCTTAAATATCACAATTTGGGCTATGGGGAATTATTTTTCCCAAGGAATTTTCCGCATTCAGCAATGTAAATCAGATTGCTTAATGGGAAAAATTCTATGGGAAAAATAATTCTCGATAACCCTAAATGACAGAATGGGTCATCAGCAAGCCTAAATCTCAAGACTTATGGGGCTAAAAACCCAAGAAATAGTCCTCATGGGGCTTATTTTCTTTCCGAAATGGATATAAGCCCCGCAACCATAAAGCATTAACACCAGCGGCTGTTAATGCCATTTAATCTGGCATTCTCTTCAAGGTTGGGTGTATGCTAAGTTTAAATATGAGTGGGGGCTTACTGCGCCTCTGCAACCCCCCGGCTTGGGCTTACTGTTGGATTTGGGTTGCGTGCGAGTTTTAATGCATGCAAAGGTAATAAGCTGCACAAGCAAAGGCATTAACAGCTGTAGGGCTTACTTCCATTTCCAAAAAAAGATATAAGCCCCGAGGGGGTTATTGCACTGCATCGTGGCCAAGGACAATATGATGGTTGCGTACATGCAAATTGATTTTCTTATGGTTGGTGTCCTCCAATATTCGGCATGAGCCTTGATATTCCAGCCACAGTCTTGAAAATCAGTGTATTCATATAAATTTATTCGGTTTCAACAATGCAAGTGCTATTCATGGATAATGGCTGTAGATTTGGTTTCTCTTTGATGGCAGAAGACTGCATTGCTCTTTGAAAACATTCCACCCTATTAGACTTACCCTCCTAAATTATCCGAGTCGATGTCGGAATTTAATAAAATTTACATATTTTGTCGTTATTGTTCCATGTCCGATGGTGAAGGACGTTGATTCGAGAAGGAATATGAAAAGCTGAGGGTACTGTCATAAAAGGTATGGTTTGGTTTTTTTTTTAATTCTTAACCGTTTAACCAAAAACAACGTTTTTCTAAAAAGTGTAGCCTCGCACAAGGATCCTTTATACCAAATTTCATTATACTAGCTCAAAATTTAAGGCCTAAAAGTCGGTGACATACAGACAAACGGTTGGGCGGATGGACAGACGGACATGGCTTAATCGACTCAGCTAGCAATTCTGAGTCGATCCATATACTTATCTACATAAGTATTAAGTATATCTACCTAAATTATTTCTCTATGTTACAAACTATGTATCAAAACTAATATACCCTCCTTTGGGATAGGGTATAAAGAGTGTAGGAAACAAAATGGAGCCTTGAGGAACACCAGCATTTATTTGGTGAGCAGCAAAAGAACTTGAATTGGACGTTGGATTGAAGAACTTGTATTGGACATTTCGAGAGATAGTTTATAATCCCTAGAAGAAAAGTTTCATCGATTCAAAAAGCAAGTTTTTTCGAAAAATTGGTTTTATTCAAAACTTTGTTAAATGCCTTTGAAATACCTTTCTACGATTTTGTTTTCGCTACCATGGTGAATGGATTGGTTACACTTTTTGGTCAGATATGATATCAAATTACCAGTGGACCTATATTGCTACGAAACCCGTATTATCGTTTATTGAAGAGTTTTCGTGATTCAAGATGTTAAATATGAAAATATAACTATTTCAACCTGCTGGCAGAAACATTGGGTTCATGTACATCATTTCATCAGCCTACTTCTCCATTTCAGTTTAGAAAATGTTTGACATACAGACGAAGGACAGATATGGTTAGATCGACAAAGTTCCTAATTAAAAAGGTGTACAAATAATTTCTAGACAAGTTTTTCAACCATTGCTATGAAGTAATGCAGCCATTCAATCAATCCATCAAATGATCTCTAGAAAGTTTTCCATCTCCGATAAAACCATACTCTAAATTAATGCATCAGTATCCGTTGGGTGCATTGCCGAAATTATTCGAAATATTTCATAGCTAATAAGCCAAAAGTATATGAATTGTTTTTGAGTTGTGGTATTCTCGACATATCTTCTTTTCTCCTCTCTTTTCACAGTCAAATCTAGTGAAGGAAACAGCATGCGTGGAATGAGGATAGGGATGTTTCTGTAAACAAAAGCCGGGAACCTGCCTAATTCTTTTTTTTAAGAAATAGGTTAAGGAAATTTTGGATATTGCCGGTAAAAAAATTCTTAAACTGGTAGCGTAACACTGCATACAATTGTATAAATATGTACAGACGTATTTTTATTAATTATTTTATTTAATTGCCCGTTTTCAAAATGTACCTGGCAAACTACCATATCTCTGCGATAATGGCGCGCAAGCGCTTATTACCCAAATGCGATAAAAGCGCGATACATTATTAAGTAGCAAATGCCATCTATCAATACTTAGATTGTCAATAAATAGCAGCGTGCATCCGCCATCGATCTCTTTTGGTAAAAACAGTGATGTGCGAGCGCAATAGTCCACGCGAGATAAGCCAAATTGTTTTGTTTAAAAGTCTTTAAAGTCAGTGAAACCCCAAGGAAAAGTTAAACCCCCTGTAAATCAGGTTACATTTTATTTTATTAAGGCCGTATGAGCCATTTATTAAGTCTCCCATCAATAATTAAAAAGGTGAGAATTGTAAATGTGTATGTGAATGCCTTAATTTGCAAATCAACTTTTCTAGCCGAAATTGGCTATTTCGTTACAGCGAAGTAAAAACTTAACAATTGCCAAGGGCCGTTAAAATCTTTTGCAAGTTGCCTCGCACATTTATACGAACGATAAGAAGAAAAGTTCTTATCGCAAGCGACAGTCGATTCGCCAGCGCATACCTCGTGTTAGAGCGTCACATAATATGTCTCACATGAGCTCTTATACTCGTTCCTATTCGAAGGAAGTTTTCAAACAGCTGCCAAGCCTAGCCACATTATTTGCAACATCCAGGAAGGCGGTACAATAAAGGGTACAGTGTCGACACACGTGATCTCAATCACGGTTTACCCTCCTGGCGAAACCTTTCCATCAACAAGCATCTAAGTGATTACAGAGTGCGCAAGCTTTACGAGAGATCAGCATCAACATCTTTCCCAAATCGTCGCCGATCTCATAGAGACGGGAAAGCAGGAATAGTGTTACTGGACTCCGCAGACCGTTTTGGACGAAAAATCCCAATAAAGACGCAGTGTAGTGTAGTGTGTAGAATTAGTTAATATTAGAAAAGAAATTGAATTTAAGGTTATTGTAAATTAAGTTAAGCAAAATCCAGGTAATGCCATTCAAGATTTTACAAAGACCTATTGCATTTACTTACATTTTTATCCCTACATCAATAAAGATTCACCTACAACTATACAACCAGACGACGATTTGTGCGCACAAACCCAGTCAGCGGTTACCAAGGTCAAAAGAAGGGAAACAACACAAACAAACATTTAAAAAGTGGTAATAAATCCTACAGACAAATATCAACGTAAGTCATAACTTTGTAATCTCTTTGGCAATTTTAAAATATTAGTGGGATCGATTTGGCATCTGTGATTATTAGATACCTACTTTGAATAAAAAATAACCTTAACATATATGTATATTATTAAATTGGATGTAGGATGTAGGGATAACATTCGAATATCCCTCGTATACTCTCTTAAAAAAGTTAGCTCTAAGAATAGAACAATTTAATAGTTTCTCTTTATCGTCATGAACTGGAAGATCGTATAGTCCGTACCAAATCAGTTGGCCAATCTACTGCGCAGGTCTCTTAAAATTTATTTTACAATATCTTAAATTGCTCTTAAATCCTCTCTCTGCGCATTCGAACGTTGGCAAACTAGTGCAATCCAAACCAGTTGGGCATTCTACTGCGCAGGTCTCTTAAAATTTATTGTAAAATATCTTAAATTTCCCTTAAATCCTCTCTCTGCGCAATCGACCGTTGGCCAACTGATTTGGTACGCACTATAAATTTATTAGTGCGATGGCGAGGTAACTAAAGGTAATAGGAGGAATCTAAGTGTAGCATAGGTAACTTTCAGGGGCTATCTGAAATGTGTATTCCGGGACATGGTAGCCATGGAGCTAAAGACTGAGTTCTTTAGTAAAGGGAGGGTATACCCGATGAGATGTTTCAGAACACATCTAACACTCCAGACCGAAATCTTGTTTTTTTTCCTTTTTCTTATCCTTTTCTCTTTTTCTTTCAATGCTTTTCTACTTTGTTTATAATTTTTCATACTAGCGGGTTAGACTTCTAATCGCTTTATCTGTAGTCAATTGATTACAGCGTTCTTTTTATGGACGGATACCTATTAGATGTGATATCCTTATTTTAGGATTGGCACGATTATTTTTATTTCATAACCAGGTTAGTAGCAGGAAGAACCCCCCCCCCCCCCCCCCCCCCCATCGACGAGCTTTTAGCCCGGCCCCCCGCAAGCATGCCACAATCTGCTGCATGAAGGGATGCTTAAATGCACCCTTCGCCTAGGAAGGTTATAAACTGCTGTTGTACATATTATATGTTGTTATTATATGATGATGATCAAGTTTAGTGCCCTAATCAGAAATAGGATTTCCCAATGAAATTAGTCAAGCAAATTATTTGTGTGATGTAAATATTTGCCGTTGTCTAGGGGATGTTAATTAATTTGAAAACCAAACAAGGAAAGCACTCATAACACGGCAATCGATTACATTCTACAGTTCTTTCGATGCAAATATTTCATAATTACAGCGATAATTGCAAAAGAAAGGAATATATCTCTGAAAATGCTAAAATTCTATTAGCTTGGAATTAGCATTTAAGGGTAGAAAATTTAATATGAGTATTCTTCCGCTCACAATGTTTCATGGGCGAATTACTGTAGGTGTTTGGAGATGTTCGTATCTGAATATTAGAATGTTCCTTATTCGGGGTATAGCATTTTTTCTCTCTAGAAAATAATATTAAATGACGGCAATTACAATGTTATGCAACACAATCTTTATCAGATATCTACCACTTACCCGAGATGATGGGCCATTTGGTTTCTTTTTAAGGATATCGTTTTCATTTGAATTTTAAATATTCTCATACAAAAGGACGATATTGTGTCATGAAAATGATCAACCTCAAGATTTTGATCAATTTATTGAATTTCAATATTTTTGCAACACTTGGGAAAAGGCTAAAGTGATACAAATACTTTTAGCTCATAAGCAATCAGATAGTCTAGATCTCTAGAAATATGTACGGCTATTAGTTTGCTGAGCAATTTAAGTAAAATATACGAGAAGATTTTAAAGGAAAATATTTTAATATTCATAAATAAACACATAAACCCAGTGTTGTAACTCTGACTACACATCAAATGTGCTTATTTTTACCTCCAAGTTGTAACCATCCCAGTACCCGATGGTTAAAACTTGGACCAACCAGATTTGACTTGGTAAACGATAAGTGCGAGTGTTGATAGCACGACGAAAAACAGAAACACTATAAACACCCTGGTGAGAATGGCACGGATAAATACCAGGCCTGCTGTCCCAGGCGAACCTAGATGAGCTGCTCTGACATATTCGGACAACAGGTTGTCTAGGAATTTTCAAGGGTTAGTCAGGCCTCTTGAAGAGATGGTGGCGGATGAACCGAAAGGCCAACGGCAGCGCTCAATCCCGTAGTGGATACTGATGGCCCCGTGTCCTAGGGGTATCTAATAAATTGGAACTGGCCCTCCAGGTTGGGGGTTGTGCTTTGGGTTAACTACCCACCCACAGAAAAAAATATTGTTACGAAGCTACCAATAGCCTCGGAAAGGACTGATTTTATTGTTGACGACCCTGCTAAACAAAAAAAGGACAACGACGTTCGTATCTGCACCTGGAATGTGAGAACATTAAACAGGAGAGGTGCAGGCGAACAACTAGCGGAAGCCCTTAACTGCTACAAAGCAGACATTACTGACATCCTGGAAATACGATGGGATTGGCCGGGCAAAAAGAGGATGAAAAACTGTGACATCTACTACGGACCGTGTTATAGTGAGCAGAAACAGCGACTATTCGGATGCGGATTTGTTATAAGTGCCAGACTTAGGGAAGAAGTCTTATGTTTCTAAGACATTAGCGAACGCATAGTAACAATCCGCATCATGGCCAAATTCGCCAACATAAGCCTTATATGCGCTCACGCTCCGACGGAAGAAAGAGATGATATAGCTAGGGATTGCTTCTACGAGCTCCTTGACAAAACCTATGAGCGACTACCGAAGTACGATGTTAAAATCGTGCTGGGAGATTTTAACGCAAAGGTAGGAAGAGAAGACATATTTAGCAATACTGTCGGAAAATATAGCCTACACGACAATACGTCTGGTAAAGAACTTAGGCTAATTGACTTCGCTACGGAACGAAATGCCACTATAGCCAGCACACTGTTTCCTCACCTCGATATCCATAAGGGGACATGGCAGTCTCCAGATCAACGAACGGTCAACCAAATTGATCACATTGCGATAGATAAGGGGCACGCATCCAGTATTTTACATGTCCGAACATTCCGAGGAGCTAACATCGACTCGGATCACTACCTTGTAGGAGCCAAGGTAGTGTTAACCTCTCGATTAACACCATACCACCAGCATCGAATGTCGAAGAGCAATGGCAACGATGCCAACAGGCCATTAGATCAGCCCCAACTGATGTGCTAGGTTTCTCGCGCCCACCAGCAAGAAACCCCTGGTTTGATGAGGAATGCCGACAGATGCTCGCAGCCAAGAACGAGGCCTACAAGGCTAAGCTGCAGGTGAAGACGAGAGCTGCCGTTGAGCTCTATAGGCAAAGAAGAAGGGAAGAACATCGGCTTTTCAGCAAGAAGAAAAAAGAGCAAGAAAAGCGCGCGATCGAGGATATAGAGAGGTGCCACTCCAGGAACGATGTTCGCAAGTTTAACCAAAGTCTAAAACGTCAAAGCCAAGGATACAAGGCTCGAACAGAATCCTGTCGAGATGAACAAGGAAATATTGTAGTTGAGACACAGTCGATGCTGAGGATATGGAAGAACCACTTCTGCAGACTGTTAAACGGCGATGACAAACAACATTCCGCTGTCAGGCAGAACAAACCATTCAATATTGGCAACGACAGCGAAAACTGCCAACCACCCGACCTGCGTGAAGTGAGGATAGCAATAACTAAACTCAAGCTTAATAAGGCTGCCGGAAATGAGCTCTATAAGGCCGGCGGAGATGACTTGGTAAGTAACATCCACCAACTCATAAGCCAAATCTGGTCGGATGAAAATATGCCAGAAGAATGGAACCTCAGCATCGTTTGCCCGATCCACAAAAAAGGAGACCCTCTGAACTCAACATCGCCTACAAGATCCTATCTGCCGTAATATGTGAATGCCTGAAACCGTTTACCAACAACCTGATTGGCCCTTATCAGTGTGGTTTTAGGCCAGGGAAGTCCACAATATTTATCCCAAGGAATAATTTGGCTTCAGACTATACCACAATAGTTTTCATCAAGTACGTGTTCCGTATTCGCAATTATGTGAAATATAAT
Organism: Rhingia campestris; assembly: GCA_932526625.1. NCBI lineage: Eukaryota > Metazoa > Arthropoda > Insecta > Diptera > Syrphidae > Rhingia > Rhingia campestris. Next base: position 83,125,336 of record OW052182.1, read on the forward strand.
CGATCTCAAGGCAAATCAACTGGCATGGGGATATTCAACATTGAAAATGCTTTGACTCAGTATGGAAAAATGACAAAATTTAACTTCCCTCCATACATTTGTAAAGAGTTTGCGTCTTTCTTGTCAAATTGTTTTTTTTTATAAATTTAAGCATTCCAAAGTGCAGATGTACCACAAGGCTCAGTTCATGGAACGGTCAACTATAAAATTTTCCATCCCATTTGATACATTTGCCAAACTGTGAGGTATCCATTTTTGCAGGTGACACTTATTCATCCCATTCATGGAATGGCTATACTAGAATAGGACTAAAGTAGATGGAAAATAAAACTCGATTCCGGATGATCGCCACAATCGTCTTACCGAGAGAACTATTCGCATTGATAAATTTGAGTCCACTGATTCAGTAAACGATAAACCAACACCCGTACGTTGACGAAATGCAAGATCTGCCGAAAACATTCTCCGCTGTCTGTAATATCGCGCAGGAGAATCGGAGGTAGTCGAGCAGGTCACAACTTGGCTAATTTAAAGTCATGACTTAAGCCTGCACCAGTACATAATTCAACTAGATGTATTCTCTGACTGGGCTCTGGAGCAGTTCGAAACTGATATCAATTTTCATTGAAAAATCATATTCAGCGCTGAGGCCCATTTCTGGATGAATGGGTAGATAAAGAATTTCCAATTTTCGACGATACCAATTCACATGAAATACAAGAGCGTCCGATGCAACCCGAAAATGTCACAGTTTTGTGAGGATTTTATGCTGGCGACGTCCACGGTCCATATTTATATGATAACGACGTTGACCAGGCCCATGCCGTCAAGCATGGGCTCTATTGGTTATGAAATGGATACCAACGACATGTGGTTTCAACATGACGGCGCTACGTTCCACAGAGCGTGTGAACTGGCCACCGAGATCGAGTGATTTGACCCCGTTATACTTATACTTGTGGGGTTTTCACCGAAGTTGCAGGTCTATGCGAAAAAGGCACAAAACACATAGGACTCAAAGCCAATATATGCCATGCCATCGGTCAAATTTAGCCTAAATTTAGCGGTCCGTGTTAATCCGAAGTCACCAGCTATTCAGAGACTACTTAGTGGTACCAAGTTATTCGGGTTAGTTCCTTATTCTTGTCGGATATCGCAATCCCTCTTGGTTTTTAGGCCTTATCTCTAAGCATATATCCATAAAATGATCAAAAGGCGAAATATTCAAAGTATTTTTCTCAATTTCTTAAAATTGTACCGAAAACATTTTTTTTACGGAAAACGCCACCAAAAAGTAATCGTGCCAAGAAACTTTAAGGCAGCTTCACACACGCATGAAAAACTGTCCGGTATAGCCTGAACAGGCCTGTGCAGTTTTATCGGACCGCAATAGCGCATTCACACGCACCGGTATTGATGTGAGGCACATCAGTTTGTGTGTTTTCGTCCTGATGCTACACACACACACCGATTCTCCTAAACACAGGAGCCCTGATAAGGCAAAACTATTGAATTTTCAATTTTTCTTCGATCGCCTGTTCAGGCCAAAATAACTGACAGCTTTATCATACACACTTTCAGGTATAACTGCAAAGGCGGACTGAGCAGGCATACCGGACGTTTTGACTTTTTAAGAGTTAAGTTTTTCAGGTTGGCAGCACTGGTTAGTTATGGCATCCAAACGTCATATCTGTCAAAGTGAAAACTTTTCAGTTTTGCCATTTAATTATGGAAAGACTTACAAACGGGCAACGATTGCAAATTATGGAAATTTATTATCAAAATTCGTGCTCTGTGAAAAATGTGCACCGTTTGTTACGGCCATATTATGGTCGTCATAATCGAACTGGTGAATCAACAATTGTTGCTGTTATCACCAAATTTCGCACCACATGCACCGCATGCGTACAGTGCGTACCGAAGAGAATATTACAGTCGTAGCGTCCAATGTTAATGAAGATCGTGAAATGTCAATTCGTCGCCATTCTCAGCAATTTGGCATGTGTTACTTAACCACATGGAAAATTTTACGTGTCGATTTTGGTTTGAATGCCTATAAAATTTAATTTGTGCAAGAATTGAATGACCTACCACAACGTCTAATTTTTGGTGAATGGGCCTTAGAACAGCTCCATGAAAATCCGCTGTTTTATCGAAAAATTGTGTTCAGCGATGAGGCTCATTTCTGGCTCAACGGATACGTAAATAAGCCAAACTGTCGCATCTGGAGTGATGAACAGCCACATGCCATAAAAGAAATACCGATGCATCCCGAAAAAAACGACAGTTTGGTGTGGTTTATGGGCTGGTTGCATTATCGGTCAATTTGTGCCACATGCCACACAGCTCGTGAAACAATGGAAATGTTGAAGGAGGAATTTGGTGGATAGCTTATCTCTCGAAATGGCCCTGTAGGTTGGCCGCCAATATCATGCGATTTAACGCCTCTTGATTATTTCTTGTGGGGTTATGTAAAGTCGTTAGTATATGTGGACAAGCCGAATCCGATTGAAGCCTTACAGGATAACATAACACGCGTAATTCGTGGAATACAGGCCGAAATGCTCGAAAAAGTTTTTTTTTTTTCTCCGTGGACTGGTGGAAATCTTCATAGATACGATGAGCACGTGCCCAAAGTAGTGTGAGATTTTTACTCACTAAAACCAGCACCCATTTTGTATTTCTATTGCAACTAAGTATTCGACTTATCTAGCAATATTTTTATCACGAGTATATAATATGTTTGGCAGGCAACTTTCCTTTGAGAGTTCCTGCCTTTTCCGCAATTTATAGCGCGGTTTGTTATTATCGGGCCAAATCTAAGGGTTTAGTTCTTTGAAGACGCCGCAATATATTTGTTTCGTCAAGAATTTGGAGGACTGTTGTGTTAACGTGTCCTAATAAACGTTTTTTATGTTTTCGTGCGAAATTTTTTGTTTCATCTTTAAACGCGGGAATACCCAGATCTCTGCGTAGATCTTCGTTCCTTACGTACCACGGCGCATTGACGAATGATCTTAACATTTTGTTTGCAAAAGTTTGCAAAATGTTAAGACTCGTTTCACTGGTACAACCCCATAGTTGTATACCATATGTCCAAACCGGTTTTAGCACTTGCTTGTATAATAGCAGCTTGTTATCCAGGTTAAGCTTCGAATATTTTCCGAGCAACCAGTACAGTTCTCTGTATTTATTCTTAAGTTCTTCGCATTTCTTTTTTACATGCGACTTCCATTTTAATTTTGCATCGAGTGTCATACCGAGATATTTCGACTCATTTGCAAACGGGACTCGAACCGTATTTAGAAATACAGGCAAATTGTTTGTCCGTTTATACGAAAAATCTACATGGATCGATTTGCTCTCATAAAGTGCAATCCGCCAGGATTAAGTCCATTCATTAACCTCGTTAAGAGCGTTTTGTAATTTGATATTTGTTTCCTCTATTGTTGTGCCAACTGCTAGTATAGCAGTATCGTCAGCAAACGTTGCAACTATTGTATCGTTCCTTTGTGGGATATCACGATATCAAGATTGGTCCAAGGACGCTTCCTTGCGGTACACCTGCCATTATTTCTTTGAACTAGGAATATTCGCTTCCAAGTTTCACACGGTAGAGTCTATGCTCAAGATACGACACGAGGATTTTATATAATTGTTCTGGCAGAACTTGACTTAGTTTATACGTAAGGCCTTTGGGCCTTGTCAAAAGTTTGCGACACGTCAAGAAATACGGCTGAACAAATTTTCTTTTCTTCGAAAGCTTTCTCAATTACATCTGTAATTCGATGTACTTGGTCCACCGTTGAATGTTTACTTCTAAACCCAAATTGATGGTCAGGTAGAAGACGTTTCTGTTCAATTATGGGGTGTAAGCGACCGAGTAATATCCGTTCAAAAACTTTTGAAATTATTGGAAGAAGTGAAATAGGCCTGTAAGATTTTATTTCATTTGGTGATTTTCCTGGTTTTAGAACCATAATCACTTCCGCGACTTTCCACTGTCTTGGTATGTATTCTAATCTGATTGCTGCATTTATAATAAAAAGAAGCTCAGTTAATGCTTTCCGAGGCAACAGTTTAAGAAGTTCTCCTGTAATCAGGTCATAACCCGGAGCTTTTTTAGGCTTTAGTTTCTGTATTTCCCGTTTAAGGTCGGCAATACTTGCATATCTTACTATGTTATTATCGGTTGTACTCTCGAATATGTTAATGTTTTCATTTTGCGCTGGACCATCAAATGTCTTAAATGTTTCCTCAAGATGTGAGGCAAAAACGTCAGCTTTTTCCTTATCGCTTTTTGCCCAAACATTTTGAGTTACCCTAATTGGCGGCACAGCGATTTTTGGCCGTTTTATGACTCTAATTGCTTTCCAGAGCGAATAATTCGATTCCTTTCCATCGGTTAGGCTTTGCAGATAAGTTTCTACTGCATGTTTTTAAAACTTTTAATCGAATTTGAATTTGAGTTCCAATGGTGTTCTAAGCGATACACCCAGTCGGATATTATTTTCAATATCGTTTTTGAAACCTTCCCAGTTGGTTTTCCCGTTTGTTAATCTGGGTGGTTTTCATTTATAATCAGTGACTCGCTCATTGTTAAAATGACTGGAGAATGATCAGAGGAAAGATCAAAGCATTCTTCAACTTTGATTCGATTGGAAGGCAGACCTTTTACAATGAAAAAATCGATCAAATCCGGTATTTTTCTAACATCAGTTGGCCAGTAGGTTGGTTTTCCCGTAGAATGAAATTCGGTATTGTACTTTCTACCTACATCATAAAGAATCCTACCTTTCTGTGATATGCATCTTGATCCCCAGAATGTATGTTTTGTATTAAAGTCCCCTCCGATGACAAAACGTTGTCCAAGGGAATTATGCAAGTTTTCAAAGTCAATTTTCTCAACCTTGCATCGTGGTGGGCAGTAGGCAGTAAATAGACGATATCTTCAGAAAGGATTGTCTGCTTTTGACTTGTATAGAGCTAACTTGCATTGTTTCGATTTCTAATTTAAGATCAATCGAATGTTCGATACACTCTTTTATATATAGTGAGGCTCCACCTCTAGCCTTATTCGATGGATGTAGAGCATGATAGTCGAGGTAACCTTTAATCTTTAAGTTCTAATTACTCTTTGCGTGAGTTTCGGATATTAAACAGATGTCTATATCTTTTTCCTGCATAAATTATTCAAGTTCTCCAAGTTTTTGCCAAAGGCCATTGGCATTCCACGTAAGAATTTTAAGCAATCTATTCATGTTAAAGGTGGGGCACTTCTATTGCGAATACTATTTTCGAGCTTAACGAGCCTGTCAAAACTAAGTTTATTCGTTTTGCTTTGTTCCTCAAGTTTTTAAAGAATAATCGAAAATACATTTGAAACTGGGTCAGGCGTTATTGGATACTGTAGCTTGAGCATACGTTTGTACATTTGGTTTTGGATGTACAAGATCCGAACGGATATCTGATGGCCGCGTAGTTTGTGAAAATTTAGGTTTTTCGATTATGGCCTGCTTTGTCTTGACATATTTTTAATCGGAATTTTAGGCTTTTGCTTGTTTAAATTTAATTTCTGTGGATTAATTTTAATTAAATTTCGTCCGTCTTTTTTGCAACTCTTAAGCTACTTCGCAGCCGCGATAATTTGCCGAATGATTGCCTTTACAGTGAATGCATATAGCAGGAGTTTTCTTATCTGACATACAATCTACTGTCAGATGATTTCCGGTACATTTTACACACCGCGGTTCTTTTTGACAATAGCTTTGCGTATGACTGTATCCTTGACAGCGCTTGCATTGGGGAACTAGTTTGGAAACCTTACGCATATGCTCTATTCTTACAACAATATTAAGTGTTGTTTTTATTTCATAAATTTTGTTCAGACTTTCTGTTCTATCGAAGGTGAGTATAAATAAAGGAAGACCGCGTTTTATCACATTTCCTTCACCATCTTTTTGCTTTTGGTCTCGCTTGACAATGTTAACGGCATCTATGACTTTATATTGCCTGTTTTTCAGATCGTTTACAATGTCATCCTTTAAGCACGACGCATGTAACCCTCTAGCTACAACGCGTAAAGGCCTTTCAGATTTATTTTCAAAAAAATTCCATTTTATTTTATCGGTATTAAGCTTGCGAGATAATAGACGGTAACTTTCAGGGCCTTTAACGCAGACTTTCCATATATTTTTTTTTACCAAAGTTACTTGGTAGCCCGATAATGGCAACGATTTTATCAAGGTATGCAACTTGTTAAAGTCGTCAATACCGATCACATTAATTGGCGGTGGGGGACGTTGTTTAACTGTTTCGTTTTATTAATAATCTCTTTGTCGCGGTTTATTATTTCAGGAGAGGATACAGCTTTCCTCTTTTTTACTGGTCTTTTCTTTAAGATCCAGTCAGTTTCGCGAATGAGTTCTTCTTCATCCGTGTGGTATTCCGAATTCACGGGGCCGTTTGAACTTGGTTTTGGCTCATTAGGTATTTTAAATGAACTCTTCAGAGTCGTATTTTCTTCCTTTAGATGGAGAATTTCTTTACGAAGCTCTTCGCAGAGCAGTTCGACATTGTTAAGCCTTGTTCGAAGAACGTCGTTTTCTTCCTTTAGGCTCTTATTTTTCATTGAGTCTCGTTTTTCGTGGGCTGACATTTCTGTTGTTGTCGAGCTCCTTGGGACACATATATTTTTTTGAGATCCAGATGTAGGTGACCTCGTTACCCTTGAACTTTTCCCAATAGGGTTACACGTTTGCAATAATTGGCTCTCCCCAGAATCCGTAGAGCCGACCTCCGTAGAGGGTGGATTTTCCGGTGAAACTGAATTGCCACCTGGGGTATTAAATCATTTTGTTGTACTCATTGCATTTTTGTTGTTTGTATACACTTTACATTCGGTATACGGGGAGTGGATTTTAGTCGCCTTCTACAACAGGCATGCCATACCTGTTCGAAAAAATGACGCAGAATTAGACCGTCCGAATGACCATTTGAAACGGAGCAGCGGACAACATTTACATGAAGTTGTCTTTAAAACTTAATGGTAAAGACCTATTTATCGATTACAATAAATGTTTTGAAGATTTGATGCAAATTTGAGTGTTTCATTCGATTTTCAAAAAAACTGCGCTTAAAAAATCACCCGTTATCTTGCAAAGACACTTTTTCAAAACGTTTTTCAACGTTTATTTGAAAATGGACGCATCAGTTTTCGGTTTTGAATTTCTTTCATTTGTTCTGCTTCGTTGAACAAAAGGTCTATATACCAAATTTCATCATTATAGTTCAAAAATTAAGGCACACAAATCGGTGACATACAGACGGACGGACGAATGGAGAAACACACATGGCTCAAACGACCTAGCTAGCGATTCTGAGTCAATCGATATACTTTAGGTTATATCTATAAAAAATATTTCTTTATGTTACAAACTTCAATACCCCTATGGGATAGGGGTTTAAAAGGGCCAACGTGAAATTGCTTACTCTTTCTGAATTTTATTTTACTATTGTTAGCTCATTCTTAAGCTCCCAATACATGAGTGAGCCAATGAGCCAAATGGCCATGCGCCAGGACAAAAAACCATCGTGTGTGGGGAAACTCAGATGGCTCTGTGTGGCTCTTCAGGATTTTCTGCCAGTCCGAAATCGACGAGCAATTACCAACGAGCCTAAGCTCGGGCTCATCGCGTATCGGAGATAACCGACGTATACCGAAGCGGTGAAATATTTCTGACATTGATTGTGTAAACCTGGATATTTCGCCGTGTTTTTAGCGACTTCGAATACGTGGTTACAACAAAGGTTGTTACTTACACACATGAGTCATATTCAACGACACAAGTGTCATTCATAGATAATGGCCGTCAATTTTGGTTACTTTTGATTCCACACTATTGGACTTACCCCATTTAATTATGTTATCGAGGTTGGAGTTTAATGAACTTAACCTTTTTTACGTGTTAGTTCCACGTCCGATGGTAAAGGGCGTTGATTCGAGAGGGGATAATAAAAAGCTGAGGGAACTGTCATCATCAAAGGAATTGATTGGACTAAAAGTTTTAGACAACTGGTCATTAATAAAAATGAGAAAAAGTATCAGATACAAAACGGAGCCTTGGGGTACGCCAGCATTTATTTCGTGAGTAGCAGACTTGAAACGGTCCAAACACCTTGAATTGAACGTTTCGAGGGGTTGTTTCTCATCAATATAATAAGAGATTCATCAATTCCAAAAGCACATATTGTGGACCGAAGGGGGTTGATGCCGAACCCTGTAAAATGTTTTCGTCACCAAGGTGGATAGATTGATTACACTTTTCGGCGAGATATATCATCAAACCACCAGAAGACCTATTGCTACAAAAACCATATTGTCGGTCATACAGTATCACTTTCTAGGGTTTAGATCTCTTTCTCTTGGCTGTTATATCGATGTGTCAATGCAAACTCTGATTTAATCAGTTATCGGTTGTTTTTGTTTCCGTTTCGGTATCGGTAGGATGTCATCTACTAGCGCCCTTGATATTAGCTATCTTGATGTAATGCCTTACAGGTGTTACAGGTTTCCGCTTTTATCTTGTCCAAGGCTATGGAGAAATTGCAGTAGGGAATTAACTTAAAGGTACATCCACTTGCTAAATACAGAAGAGTAGCACTCAATCTCTGTTGAGGTGTAGTGCAATATAAGTCAGTAATAAGTTTTAAACTCGGTCGTATAGGTTCGGAATGAAACTTTAAATCACTCCATAGATGTAAACAAAATATTAAAGCCTGAGAGTTTAACAACCTGTTGCACCAGAGATCACTAGTACGGTGCCTATCTCAATGGAGCTTGAATGCTCCAAGAACTTTTCTTTTACATTTTAAAGTGTTTCAAATATATATAAATACGCATAAAGAGCACCCTAGTGGACAAGCATTAAAATAAATAAACACATCTGCACGAATTGTACATTTGAGGTGTCTAGACTAGAAACCGATTCATGAATAGTCGAACAGTAGGTTACTGACATAAAGCATACATTTCAAATATTTTATAAGTTGTTATGATATGATGAAATGAAGACCATTGAAGTGTAATGAGTTAACGCACTCCTGAGCAAGATTCATACACGCCGGCAATTTGATATTAAATTCCAGCTAAGTGGGCTACATTGCAGGTTATAGTCCAAGGGAATCTTCCAAAAATAAGGTTGCTGTGCCATTATCCATTTCAATTCAGTTGCAGAAATTTGGTCAGGGTTTTGGCACTTTATGGTCAATATTGTTTTGTTTTGTTGTTAACGATCATCCCAAGGAAAACATAAAACGACGCGACGTTTGCATCTGTATCTATAGAACGTAAGCACGAGTAACCAGCCGGACTTGAAAACAGACATTACTGACATCCAGAAAATAAGATGTGATGGAGCGGGCAAAAGGAGGATGAAAAACTGTGACACGGTCCATGTTATAGAGACTAGAATTAATTGGATACGGATTTGTAATAAACACAAATCATGGGTATGAAGTCGTATGCTTCGAAGACAACAGCGAAACTATTGTGACAAGCCAGAAATGACTGTAATGCCCATTCAAAGCGTTTCAAATTCCTCTATGACCAAAAGTTGAGGCAACAAATTCTACAATGTCCCAGTGGTAGTAAAAACTTTTGGTCATTTGTTAAAAATATAAAAAAATGCGGCCTCATCATCAGTTCCGACGCTCATTCATAATGACATTTCAGCTGTCAGCTCTTTAGACAAAGCCAATCTGCTCGCTGCGCATTTCGCAGCAAATTCTACATTTCCAGATTGTGCCCAGTCTCCTCCTGTACTTGAGAACGTAGATCATTCTATGGGACAAATTCACTTTCGTACTCGTACAGTTGCAAGAGTTTAACTTGATCTTGACATTCACAAATCCGCTGGTCCAGATGAGGAATTTACCCATTATTCTGAAGAGGTGTTCTTCTACGCTAGCAAAACCACTGCGTAAGCTTTTCTATCTATCCTACTCATCCGGAATTTTTCCGAGTAGATGGAAAACAGCATTTGTCCAGCCTGTACCAAAAAAGGCGAATCTTCTTCTCTTCCCAACTAACGACCAATTGCGCTAACGTCCCTTCTTTCCAAGGTCATGGGAACGCTGATAAATCGTCAGCTTATGAAATGTCTGGAAACACGAAAACTTCTCAATGACCGTATGGTTTTCGCAGCAACAGGTCTACTGGTGATTTGATGACATATCTCACCGAATAGTGGAACCAATCAATCCACCATGTTGGTGAAAGCAAAATTATTGCACTTGATATTTCAAAGACATTTGACAGGGTTTGGCATCAAGCCCTTTTGTCGAAAATGCGTGCATTTGGAATCGATGAAAAACTTCTTTTATGGATTAGAAATTATCTTTCAAAACGAAACGTTCAATTCAAGTTGTTTTGGACGGTTTCAAGTCTGCAACTCACCAAATAAATGCTTATGTCCATCAAGGCTCAGTTTTGTCCCCGACTCTCTTTCTCATTTTTATAATTGATCTCCTGTCTGCAACTTCTAATCCAATTCATTCCTTCGCTGATGACAGTACCCTCAGCTTCTCGTATTCGTTTTCAGGTCCTCGTCCCTCACCTTCGAACGTGGACTCAAAACGTAAAAATATGTTAAGCTCATTGAATTCCGATCTTGACAGCATTATCAAATGGGGTAAATCCAACAAAGTGGAATTCAATGCTTCCAAAACACAATGCTGTCTACTGTCATTAAAGCGAATCCAAAATCTACAGCCATTATCCTTGAATGGCACTTACGTCGAAGAAACCGAAAAGCTTTCCATGATCCCTAGCATGTAAGTGTGTAAGTAACGACTTACGTTGGAACGACCACATATTCGAAGTCGCTTAAAACGCAGCGCAATGTCTAGGTTTCCTTAATCGATGTAAGAAATATTTCACCCCCTCTGATCTGGAAACAATATACAAAGCGTTTATAAGCCCTAAAATTGAATACAACGCCCACGTCTGGTCAGGTGCACCAAAATCAACATAGCACCTACTAGATAGAATTCAAACGCGTGCGAAAAAAACTTATCTTCTTCTTCTTAAGTGGCGCTACAGTCCGGGATGAACCTGGGGCTCAACCAACATGCCTCTCCAATTAGCCCGGTCCTTAGCTAACTGCCTCCAGTTGCGCACTCCAAGTTGGTTGAGGTCGGTTTCTACTTGTGCGCGCCACTTAAGGCGAGGTCTTCCTCTACTGCGTCCGACGTCTGGCTGGGTATCGAAGACTCTGCGAGCCGGAGTATTGGTGTCCATTCTTTCTACATGTCCTAGCCATCTTAAACGTCCAATGCGGAGTTTTTTGACTAGGGGTATGTCGCTGTACAGCTCGTATAGTTCATGGTTGAATCTTCGTCTCCATAGCCCGTCAACGCAAACGGGACCGAAGATTTTCCGAAGAATTTTTCTCTCGAATCTACCAAGGATTTCTTCATCCGCTTTTGATACGGTCCATGCTTCAGCGCCGTATAGCAGGACTGGGATGATCAGGGTCTTACATAGGATCTCCTTAGTAGTTCGAGTGAGGGCTTTACTACTAAATTGCCTTCTTAGCCCGAAGAAACAGCGGTTGGCAAGAGTAATTCTTCGTTTGATTTCTGGCGAGATGTTGTTGTCAGAGTTAATAGCGGAGCCGAGGAAGAAAAAGTCCCGTACTACCTCAAAGTTATATCTGTCAATGGTGCCGTTCAGTCCAATTCGTCGATGTTGTGTGTCCTTTCGTGTTGACAGCATATACTTAGTCTTACCCTCATTTACTGCTAAACCCATTTTTGCCGCTTCCTTCTCTATACTAGAAAACGTGGCTATGACATCACGTTGAGTCCTACCAATGATGTCAATATCGTCGGCATATGCTAGTAGTTGCACCGTTTTTGGAAAATTGTGCCTCTGGTGTTGGCTCGGGAGTTTTGCACAATCCTTTCAAGAATCAAATTGAAGAAGTCACATGACAGCGCATCGCCTTGCCTAAATCCTTTTTTGGTATCGAATGTGTCGGTGATTTCGTTTCCGACCCTGATGGTGCAGCGAGAATTCTCCATTGTCATCCTAAACAAACAAACGGACGAGTTTGGGCGGTATACTAAAACTAGACATGGCTCTGTATAGTTCGTCTCTATAAATGCTGTCGTATGCGGCTTTGAAATCAATAAACAGGTGGTGGGTATCGATTTGGACTTCTTGGATCTGCCGAAGTGTGAAAATTTGATCGATTGTGGACTTTCCTGGCGGATCAGGTTGTTGGTAAACGGTTTCAGGCGTTCACACATTACGGCAGATAGGATCTTGTAAGCGATGTTGAGTAGACTTATGCCTCTGTAGTTGGCGCAGTTCAGAGGGTCTCCTTTTTTGTGGATCGGGCAAACGATGCTGAGGTTCCATTCTTCAGGCATGCTTTCAACCGACCAGATTTGGCTTATGAGTTGGTGGATGATATGAGCGGGAAGGCCGTCATTTCCGGCAGCCTTATTAAGCTTGAGTTTAGATATAGCTATCCTCACTTCACTTAAGTCGGGTGGTTGGCAGTTTTCGCTGTCGTTGCCAATATTAAATGGTACGTTCTGCCTGACAGCGGAATGTTGTTCGTCATCGCCGTTTAAAGTCTGCAGAAGTGGTTCTTCCATATCCTCAGCATCGACTGTGTCTCAACTACGATATTTCCTTGTTCATCTCGACAGGATTCTGTTCGAGCCTTGTAGCCTTGGCTTTGACCTTTTACACTTTGGTAAAACTTGCGAACATCGTTCCTGTAGGAAAAATATAAAAATAGCGAACTCCTTAGTTTCTCTCGAACATCGTCAAAAAATCTCCTGGTTTACCTTGTTTTATCGCTATTTTAACAACCAATGTTCAAATGAAATAGCCAGCTGCATTCCTCCCATTCAGCAATTCAGCCGCAATACTCGTTACGCTATGAATGCAAATCAGTTTACCCTCAAGCCTATCTTCGGACGAACGCTGAAATACAGAGATTCGTACATAAACCGAACAACACGAATTTGGAATGCTCTACCAAACTCCGTTTTTCCTTTCCATTATAACATACAGATATTTAAAACCAATGTGCATCGGTATCTCCTCTCTTGTTATTCTGAATTTCCTAAACGCCCGCACTATAATATAAAAAAGATAATAATGCGACAGGTGACAGTTCGGGAGAAGTAAAAATGGAGCGCTATGCTAAGAGACAACGCATTTTCATTGTTGAACCAAATTTAAAAAATACTATACTTACTTACTTATCGGGCTCTGGACCCGTGAAGAGTCTCTGCCTGAGACAGTGCAGCCGTCCATCATCTACGATCCCGGACTAGACCAAGCGCTCTGGCATCCGCAATTGCTTGGTCTTTGAAACGGAGGTTCGGTCTTCCTTGCCTTTTCGAACCTGAGGGCTGGGATTCGAAAATCCTCTTAGCTGGAGCATTATTATCCATTCGCTTGATGTGGTCGAGCCAATGTAGTCGACGTGTTTTGGCTTTTTGGACTACATCCACATCTTTTTACAGGCCATAAACTTCGCGGTTATTATTTCTCCTCCATTCGCCCTCCTAGCGCACAGGACCAAAAAAGGAGCCCATTATCAGCTCTCCCTTCGTGCTTGTCGTGCTTATCGCAGAACTGACAGGATAAGGGTTTCATAGAGCACACATTTCGTCCTTCGAGTTAGGGGTTTTAAACCCAGTTGTTTTGCTAGACCGAAGAAGCAACGGTTTTCTAGGGTGTAGGGTAATTATTCGCCGGATCTCCACTAGGTTGTGATTCGTGGAGTCTATCTTTACTCTGAGGTAGGTGAACTCCTTAACTACCTCGAAATTGCTGCTATCAGTAGTGACGTTTTGTCCTAAGCGACTTAAAATAATAAACCATTTTTCTTCGAAAATGCTGCTGGTCAGGCAGTAACAATTAATGGTATTCCTTAGTGTGGCATAATAACCCAGTTTTTAGTACCTAGATTACAAGAATTCGACTTGGCACACATGTGGTTCCAACAAGACGGTGCCACATGTCATACAGCAAGAGAAAAAATTCAATTACTGCATAAGTCATTGGACATTTTTTTGGGGTTTTTCGAAGTCAAATGTATATGCAGACAATCCCGCGGTTTATTTCTTTTTAGAAATGGAAATAAGTCCCGCTGCTGTTTATGCCTTTAGCTTGTGGTTTTGTTTTCTTTGCATGCATCCAACCCAAATTCAACAGTGAGCCCACAAGCGGGGGGGTTGTAGGGGGCAGTATTAGCATACACAAACTTGAATAGAATGCCAATTTCAAATGGCAATTAGTGCCACGTGTGTTAATGCTTTATAGTGATTGGGATTATTGACATTTTTTGAGAATTAAGCTCCATGGGGCTTAATTCCGCTGCTTTGTGCCTTATCCGAACCTCTGAGTTAAAATAAGCTTTTCTTGAAAGTTGAACAACACTTAAGTGTTGTTAAAAATATTTATTATGCGCGGGAGTTCATCCCACTACACATCGCGCCACTGAGTTTCTGTCAGCATCTTCGATATTATGGCATATTGATAGGATCACCATTTGTATTCGACATTTGATGGTGTCGGTATGGAATTAATCGATTGATACTCATTCTGCGATGCTGCGGACGGTCTTTTACAACTATAGTATTTTCGTCATTGCTATGAATTCTTCGACACTTTTTTTCTGTTCGAAACATTAGTACCTCCAAAATACTAGAATCGTGCTTGTTGTTCCATTATTGAGCTAATATTGCATTTCGTTCCTTCCCGTCCTAGCTATTTTATTATTAAGAAGGTTATCTTCACAACAAATGCTGTCAAAATTTAGGCCCCCTTTCCAAAACAGAGCTTGCTTATCTTTTTTTAATTTCATGAGAAAGAAAATACCATCACGCACTGTTCCTAAGGCAAATTCAAATGTTGACCACTGTAATATAAACATAAAAATATTTCTTTTAAACCACCACACAAATAAATTAGAGCGTTATTTGATAGTTTTAAATATAATATTGTATCAACATTTTCAACGCAAAAGACCTTTAGTATCCTAATTAATGTCGAAACCATATATTCCCACAAAGGGCTTCAAATAAGTCCTTTTGAATTAATAAGTTCTTTTCGCAATAATATACTTCACAGTGTACTAATACAAAGTCGGTTGATACTCCTAAGCACACCTAACAATAATCCGTTCCTAGAAATTAAACAAAAGCTTTTAAAGCCAGACGGGCTTAACACCAGTTATGCAGAAATGCAATTATTGGCGCTGTTGTTAGGCACGTTAATATATTTAAAAGCCTATTCAAAATTGCACTTCAATAGCTCGACATCGGCAAAGAGGACAAAAGCATAAACAATGTTCCGAGCTGGCGGATCTTCTATCGGCACAATCCATTCGAGACCAGGCCTTGTGGAAAACATGTGTTTTCTGCACGAGTTAATTGAAAAATCGTTTAATGCACATTTCACGGATAGATGCATTTTGAAGAATGGATGCGGATGTGTCTCGAGCATCCATCCAATTATGGGGTGTGAATATGGAAGAGGCATTATAAAGCTTCTAAAACTTGAATTAAAAATTCGGTTGTGTGGTGGAGGTAACATGTTTACGTTTTAACTAGGGAACCTGTATCTCTTTGAGGACAACCTTTACAATATGGTGGGAAATTTCATATAAATGCATGAAATAGGATTATAATATTAATTTACCGGTGCACGTTGCACATAGCATGGTGGTAAGGTTGTGATCCATTTGCCTTTATCATAATCCTGTCGATATGGAAGGCCAAACTAATTGGAACTTTTACAAAGGCCTACTAAATATGAATTAAACTACTTATCAACTTAACTGATTGTCTTTAATGAGGGAATATCAAGGCTAAAATGGAGTCACTGCTGTAAAAGCAACAGCATTAGGAGATTTAAGAAATAAAGGCTCTTGCGATAGCAAAATTCATACCCTACTTAGTTATGCTTTCGTCCTCTTTGCCCGATGCCGAGCTATTAAATATATTAACGTGCCTAACAACAGCGCCAATAATTGCATTTCTGTATAACTGGTTTTAAGCCCGTCTGGCTTTAAAAGCTTTTGTTTAATTTCTAGGAACGGATTATTGTTAAGTGTGCTTAAGTGCTTAAGTGCTTAAGTGCTATTTGAAGCCCTTTATGGGAATATATGGCTTCGACATTAATTAGAATACAAAAGGTCTTTTGCGTTGAAAATGTTGGTATAATATTATTTTTTAAACTATCAAATAACGCTCTAATTTATTTGTGTGGTGGTATAAAAGAAATATTTAAACCTTTACTTAACAATAATAATTGGCTTAAGTCATAACAAAGAGGTACAGTGGACAATATTTGAATTTGCCTTACGAACAGGACATGACGTTATTTTCTTTCTTATGAAATTAAAAAAAAAACGATAAGCAAGCTTTGTTTTGCAAAGGGAGACCTAATTTGTTATGAAGATAATTTTCTTAATAATTTAAATTAAAACATCTAGGACGGGACGGAACAAAATGCCATATTAGCTCAATAATGGAACAATAAGCACGGTTCCAGTACTTTGGGGGTACAAATATTTCGAAAAGAAAAAAAGTGTCCAACACTTCACAACAATGACGAAAAAACTACAGTTGTAAGAGACCGTACTGAGCATTGCAGAATGCGTATCTATCGTTTAATTCCATACCGACAGCATCAAATGTCGAATACAAATAGGGATCATGTCAATATGCCATAATATCGAAGATGCTGACAGAAACTCAGTGGCGCGATGTATAGTGGGATGAACTCCAGCGCAAAATGATTAGGTTCGCTCCCACCCGTGGCAATACCTAAATATTTTACATAAAGTTGTAAGTGTTCTTCAACTTTCAAGAAAAGCTTATTTCAACTCAGCGCAGCGGTTCGAATACGGCACAAAACAGGGGGTCCCGGCATGATGAAAGGTTTTGAGAAAAATTGAGACCCTGCGTCCTAACGAGCATTCATTCAACTCAATTTATTAGTTACATCAATTATTGAACATGCCTAGATTGCTTGGTCTACTTACCAGCCAACGCATAAAGATAGAACTGAGCGGGTACAGAAAAACTTTATCAGGTGTGTAATAAAAAACATATGAGAACGCTTCAATCCGCTGTGCGGATCGTTGAATACCCATCACATCCTTAAAATTAATATCCCCCATTAATGTGGGCTTTATGGCGATAAAATATTGAAAATGGCGTTGTCACAACATTTGGTTCAGACGGTTTATTAAAAACTTTTACGGTTCGAAAAAAAACATCGTTTTTCTATTGCATATGCCTTGGGGTAGGGTATAAAAATGTTTTTTTTAGAAAACGCCCCCAAAAAGTTGGCGTGCCAAAAAAAAGCAAAATTCATACCCTACTTCAGCGAAAACTTACTTAAGATACTTAGATAATCGATTTAACAATGCGCTCTTGGGGTCAACTTTAAAAACACCTTACTTGTGTAGTTAGAAGTGCCTGGAAGTATGAACGAATTGGGAATGATTGCAGCTAGAATCATCTGGTACAGTCATCACATCAATACCACCAATTGAGACAGAGAGAACTCGGTTATAATGTCGTGATATCGAGGTCCACTAACAATCACTGCTTGACAAGGCTCACTTTTGTAGAAGTATGGGCCAATGATGCCTCCTGCCCAAAAGCTGCATTAGTCAGTAAAATGATGTGGGTATATTTCGACAATCACATGTGGGTTCTTTGAATTTCAAATGCGGGAATTTTGACGATTAAAAGCCGTAAAGTTAAGATGAACTTCATCGCTTAAGATGGTTGTGCACGAAATATGTCGGCCAAACTTTCATTATTTTTGAAATATTTTTAAACAATGAAAACGCGGGGTTTTTTTATGTAGTCCTCTATTTTTATTAACCCTTAATTGTCAGCTATAAAACTTCTCGCAAATGGTGCCAAAAATCGGCTACCAAAAGCGCCTTTAGGAACAGTTAAATAAACACCTGGATCTGAAGTTTCTGTTGTCTTGGAAAAAACGTAGGGATTGACGTTAACTATCATTATATGTATATCTCCTTAGAAGGACCTTAAACGTCCATTTTGCTGCTCTTGTATGAATCTACGATTAAGAAATCGATGTTCATCTACACAGATGGATCGAAGATGGACTGTGAAACCGATGCTGGCATATTCACTGAGTATTTACCAATCAGGCTTAATCATAACAGTTTACCCTGAGGTGCGGTCAATATGACAATACCACACAGTATAGACACAGTTAATCTGCCATATAAGTCCCCAACGCTCTTGCCTCTTTGTCACTTTCTATGTAGTTTAGTCGGCAAAAAGATCCTGATGAACTGGCAAGAAATCGATCTACATATCATGATCAGACGATTTAAACGGCTGAACCACCGCTTTAGAACAGATAGAATGAAAGTAGAAGATCCGAATAAGAACCTACATCAGTGTAGCTCAGTGACCATTTGCGGCAAATATCGAAAACTCTTCCTCAAAGGATCAACAAACTTTTACGGTAGGCCATAACCAAACTTTCAAAGTTGGAATGGGCTATAACTAGTCATACAAGATGGCGCAAAAATAACCTTCCGATGTTTTTTTGGCTGTAATTTAAAAAAAATGAAAAACTTAAATAGTCACCAATATTCCGCGTTCTGGAGCAGTGTAGCATAACATTGTATATTAACGTGTATTTCGCATGTGTTTACTACAGAAATGTCAAAACAGAACTGACATTAGGGGCCAATCGCAAAAATTATAGCATTTTCTGATAGGAGGATTACTTTTGCGCCACCTGTTACTTCCGAAGAAACTAAACAATAAAACCGAAACCCAAGACAGTCGACATCTGTAGGCTCTATGGTGACGAAAATCATATGCTGATTCATGTAATCATGTCTCTTTCTTTTTCCGGGTCCCTAATAAGGACTTCCAAACTTTGACAGTTGATAGCGGTCATATTGTTCATGCTGCCTCAGTCAAATTGGTTGTCATTTATTCAATAACCATGGACGGACATAGCATTCCACAACACGCGCAAATGATAAAATTGTTTTATCAAAAGAGGTGTTCTGTTCGGGAAACGTTGTGAGCGCTTCGCCCATTTTACGATCGCCATAATCTTCCTACAGAGAGGATCATTCGCAGTGTTTAGTCCACTGTTTCACTAAATGCTAAAACAATACCCATATGTTGATGAAACTCAAGATCTGGCGAAAACATAGCCGCTGTCCGTGAGGGTATGCAGGAGAATCCGAGGCAGTCGATTTCGCGCTCACAGGAACTCGCCCTTTCGTAGACCACAAATTGGCGAAGTTTGAGTCGTGACTTGAGCCTGCACTCGTACACAATTCAACGACCATAGACAACGCCGTGTGTTCCCTGAATGGGCTCTGGAGCAGTTGGAAACTGGATCTAATTTTCATAGAAAAATAATCTTCAGCGCTGAGGCCCATTTCTGGATGAATAGGTACGTCAACCGTCAGAGCGTCAAATACATCCCGGAAAACTCACTGTTTGGTGTGGATTTTGTGGTGGTGGCGTCATCGGTTCATATTACTTTGAGAACGGCGTTATCCATCACCGTCAACTGTGAGCGCTGTAGGTGATGACATGAACACCAACAACATGTAGGTTCAACAGGACGGTGCTACGTGCCACATAGCTTACTCCACATTGGAAATTCTGCACGAGCGATTCATGGGCATGGTCACCTCACGTGATAGGGATGTGATATGAACAGGCTACCGAGATCGTGCGATTTGACCCCGTTAGACTTTTTTTGTTGTGGGTTTTCTGAAGTCGCAGGTCTATGCGAATAAGCCACAAACTACAGCGGGTCTCAAAGCCAACTTAACTCATGCCGTCGGTCAAATTCAGCATGATTTATGTTTCAGAGTCATGGAAATTTTAACATTTCAGATGCGAGCTAGCCAGAAAAGTTGCAGTGGACATTTGGACGATTACATACATAATGGCATAGAAATGCTGTTAGGAAGCGCTTAATGAAAGACCCTTAAGTATTCCGAAGATATATAAGAAGTCTCCAAAATTTCACTACATAGGTACAGATCTCTGGAAGAATAGAAGAGGTTGAAGAAAGGACACGAACCCAAACAATTGGATAGCCACCAACGTAGGTATCATAATAAACTCACAGAGACCTTGCTATGGGGGGTTAAAGTAGACTTTACATCAGTGACTTGTAAACTTTACTTAGCGTACGATAAAGATTGTTTTTCGTGAAGGGGTAAAACTTTTTTAGGCACAATATCATCATACTTTTTGGGACGACATCAAAACTCACCTTTAGCTTGATGAAATGTAATTTTCAGATCAGATCTGAGAGTGGGGGGCAGAGGTTTAATAGTAAATGCGTGTTTTATTACAGAATGAGGGATCCTTGGATCATGTCCCGAATTTCGTTCACTGCCTCACTTTTTGCAAAAGTGTAACAACCACCTATAATATATAAAGGAAATATTTAAAATTTGCGTTTTGGAATCAGCGTCCTTTTATTCTCAGCAAAATTATAACTTTCTCATAATCAAATGTCTTAAAAAGGTGGGGCATGTATGGATCGTTAATGCCTAGTATTTGATCAAACATTTCTTTTTGTATCTGCTGATACAGGAAATTCACTTGCATTAACGTATTTTATCTACAAACCAGTGGTAAGCTCATATATACAATCATTTTTTTTTAATATCGGGAAGTTTACCATTAATTGTGGGCACAGTTACCCAGTGGAGAGTGCATTGGACTATTAATCGTGGGGTCCCTGGTTCAAATTCCTAAATTTGACAATACTCCTCCCTTCTCTTACGTAAGTCTGACAAAAATCCAAGAGTCTGCAATCTGCGAGCCGTGGTATTGTTGTCCCCATTAGCCCTAAATGTCCTAAACATTTTAAATGCCAATGGGGAGTTCTTTTTCTAGATTTACGTCACCATACAGCTACACTATACGGTTCTTGGGTCTAAGGAACTTCTCCCTTGAAAGAACCAAGGAGTTCTTAATTGCTTTTGATACGAACCAGTCACAGCGACGTACAAAAGAACTTGAGTAATCAGCGTTATAATATAGGTTCTCCTTGAAAATTTGAGTCAGGGTTTTATTAATTTAGATTCGACCATCCGCTGTCTGACACAACAAACCATTCAATACCAAATATTACAGCAAAAACAACCACCGACCTGTGTGAAGCGACGATAGCAATATCTACATATAAACTTAACGAGATTGTCGGAAATGACGACCTTCCTACCTAGCTTTAAAAAGTCGGTGGAAATGATTTGTTAATAACATCCACAAATTCATTAGCAAAATTAGGTCAGCTGAAAGTATGTCTAAAGACTGAAACCTTCAGGTACACCGATCCCCTTGGCGCAGTTCAGAGTTGAAAAGGGAGACCTTTCCCTTTTCAACTCTGAACTGCGCCAACCGAAGTGACATACTTTCTTCATCATCCTATCTGGCGTATACCCCTAAAACCATTCACCAACAACCTGATGGCAATGTGGTCTTAGACCAGGAAGTTCTAAAACTGATCAAATCTTGACACTTCTGCAGATCCTGAAAAAAAGCCCAATAAGTCAAAGTCGATACCCAACACCTATTCATGGATTCAGAATCTCCAGGAAGTTCTACAACTGACCAAATCTTAACACTCCACAGATCCTGAAAAAAACCAATAAGTCCAAGTCGATACCCAACACCTATTCATCGATTTCCAAGCAGCATATGACATCCATCATTTATAGAGACGAACTATACAGAGCCATGTCTTGTTTTGATAAACCGCCAAAACTTGTCAGTCTGTGTAGGATATAGCGATGGGGAATTCTCACTGCTTAATCAGGGTCGACACATTCGATACCAAAAAAAGATTCAGACAAGTCGACGCATTGTCGTGTGACTTCCTTAATATAATTCTCTAGACGATTGTGCAAAAATCCCGAGCACAATCTTCCATAAATCGGTGCAACTCCTAACATATGCCAATGATATGACATCATTGGTTGGACTCAAATTAATGTAACACCCACGTTTGCTAGAGTTCAGGGGTTCGACCAAGTAACGAAGGGAAACACAACATGGAAGAATTAGACGGAACGCCACCATTGACAGATAGAACTTTCAGGTACTAAGGAATCCTTATTTTTGTTTTTTCGGCTTTAGGATCGAAGCTTTGAATGTTCTATGGATTCAGAATCGTCTCAAGGTGTAAAAAACCAATTCCAACCCCTGTCTAAAGTGCATATGGAATGGGGGAAAACCAACCTCTGAAAATCTAACCTCTATTCCATCCCCTGAACCTGGAATGTCTGAAGTATGAATTAGTGGGAAACCACATCATATATTACCGCCACCGTTCAACCCCCAATAAATATTAATTTTCATCAATTGCATTTCCACCCTGATTCCCCCTCCGAAAATGCACTGCAAATGAAAAGTAAACAAACACAACCAGATGTGTGCACAAATTGTTCAAAATGTTTGGTTTCACTAATCGGTTTATCTGCTGAGAGAAACCTTGTCATCAGCGAATGAATCACAAGTTTTCAATTTTAAACACAAAAGTTTCGTTTCCCGAAAACTATTCCACCATAAAATATTACAAAAACCAGATGAAGGAACGATTTTCGAATAAAAACAAAACAATGGAAATGTTTGTACAGCCCCGCTAATCCATACAGTCTTTGCAGTAAATAAAATTCGACATACATTGGGGGAGATTTAGTGTAGTTTCAGAAAATTTAAAAAACACATTTTTGTCTCCTTTGTTTGAATAATTAATGTCAAGTCGTGGTCTGTTTTTTTATGTAAAATAATCATTGTCGACATGGCAATAAGATCCAATTGACGGATAAATTACAATCCGCAGACGTTGAACAGTGTCACGACTTCAATGATTAGATGTTTATAGTCCCAGCATGTTGATAGGGGTTTTTAAAACCATACTATCTGATAATTTGCATCGTTGCCAAATCGGCTCATTATACTTTAATTGAAAGAGTTTTTATTTGTAGTAGAAAGTAGGCCGTTCACAAGCGAAATGCCTCTAGTTCCGTACTTCAAGTTGAGTGAGGTTGGTTTCTGACTTGTGCGGGCCACTTCAGGACAGGACTTTCTCCGATGCATCCGATATTCAGGAATCGAAGACTTTGCGAGCCGCAGTATTTGTGTCATTTGGCTTTACATGTCCAGGATATTGAAACATTCAATTCAATTTTTTTCACAAGGTCTATGTCTGGGCCCGAAGAAGCAACGATTGGAAAGAGTAATTCTTCGATTGATTTCTGACGAGATATCAATGTCAGAGTTAAAAGAGCGGATGAAATGGACAAATTCCCTTACTATCTATATCAAGGTTGTAATTGGAGATGCAGCGGGGTGAATATTAAGGCATATATTCATTGTCCAAGACGATAGCGGAAGAATTCCCAAGATGGAGTCAACGGTAGCGTCTTAAGTCTCAGTTAGGATGAACAAAGTGAATAATTTAGATGGACTGCTTCGACATATTTAGACAACAGGTCTATTAAGAATCTCAAGGGTAAGTCATAGTGTCTACAGTCCCATTGAGGATGGACAAAGTGACCAACTTCTATGAGCTGCTTCTACATATTTGGACAACAGGTTATTTAGGAATCTCAAGGGAAAGTCGGGCCCATTGAACAGAGATGGTGGAGGATGAACCGAAAGGCCGTACCGTAGTAGATACTGATGGCCCAGTGACCAGATGTATCTAATAAACTGGAGCTATCTCTCCAGTTTGGTGGTTGTGCTTTTGGTTAAGTACTCAATTGCAAAGAAAATCTGTTGTTCAGAATTAACTAAATGCGTTGGAAAGGACTTATTGCATAGTTCACGGATAGGCTAAATGAAAAAACGGCCACGACGCAACGTTTGCATCTGCACCTGAAATGTGAGAAATTATACAGAACAAGCTGGCCCGTCAAACGTTGTCTTGCCATTATCAAATGGAATGACCGCCTACAGCGCCACCTTTTTTTTTTTTTTTTTTTTCTTTCCTAAACCTTCGCGGAGCAATTACGAACAAATCCGCAGAAGGAAGTATCCAATTTGGTCCAGTCGTTTTCGAGTTTTAAGCATCCGAACAAACCAAGATCCATTTTTATATATATAGAATAGATGCATCCGAAAAACGAGCGGAAGCCCTAAGCTGATGCAACGCAGACATTACTGCCATCCAGGAAATACGATGGGATGAGCCGATCAAGATGAGGATGAAAAACTATGAAATCTATTAGTCCGTGTTATAGTGTGCAGAAACAGCGACTATTTGGATTCGGTATGAGCTAGACTTAGGCAAGTCTTACGCTCTGAAGACATAAGAGAACGCATTGAGACTATCCGCATCAAGACCGAATTCACCGATATACGACTTATTTGCGTTCACGCTCGTACGAAATAAATAGATGACATTGCTAAGGACTCTTTCTACGATTTCTGAGCGATTACCGCAGTACGATGATAAAATATTGCTGGGAGATTTTAGTGCAAAGGAAGGAAGAGAGGACATATTTTGCAGTATTATTGGAAAACTCAACCCAAAGGTCACCACTTCTGGCAACCGACTTGCGGAATGAATGAATGATTTCCTCAAGTCCATATGCATAATGGGACATGGCGGTCTCCTGATCCACAAAAGATCAATCAAATTAATCACATTACGGTAGACAAGAGACAGTATTTTGGATGTCCGAACATTCCGAGAAGCCAATATTGACTTGGACCACTACCATGTTGCAGCTCAGATAAAAATGTGATTATCCACCACGCTGCAACAAATGCGAAATACTGTGTAAAACCTTTGAGAGGGTTACAATCGGCTATGCTAATCGTTGAATAAAACATCCCCAAAACGTGGGAGTGGCATTTTCACAAAATTCTACTTAGATAGGTTTCCAAAATATTTGATGGTTCGTCAAAACAACGTTTTTCGATTGCGTATATGCTATGGGGATCACGCCCAAAAAAAAGTAGGCGTGGAAAATGAACTTATTATGAGCCAAATAGATACGGATATTAAAATTGTCTAAATATCTTGTTCAGATACTTTTTCAAAATCCTTAACAGTTTAAACAAAAAAAATGTTTTTCTGAAAAGTGGGCGGAACGAACCATTCATTATTGGCGACAACGGCGAAGACTTCATGCCACCCGACTAAAATTAAGTGAAGATAGTAATATCCCAAAATAAGCTCAACAAGGATACTGGGAACGACCGCCTTCCTGTCGAGAAAGAATGCCTAATGAATGGAAGCTCAGCATTGAATTTAGGATCCACATAAATGACATTTGAGAGGGTAAAATGTAACAAGTACGGAGTCATAACATCGCTTAAGACAACTTACAAGATCCTATCTGCCGTGATATCTGAACTCCTGAAACTGTTACCAACAACCGGATCGTATGCAAGTGTGGTTTTACTCAGGAAAGTCTACAAATCTTCGCAGTTCGGCAGCTCCAAAAAAAACCAAAGAAGTCCAAATCAATACCCCACAACCGATTTCAGAGCCGCATACGACAGGGTTTGTAGAGACAGAGCTAAGTCTATTTTTGTATAGAATCATCAAACTTATCCGTATTTATAGAATGACGATGGAGAGTTCTCATCAGGATCGGCAAAGGCCTTACCAAAACTTTTGTTGCAAAAAAAAAACAAAAATGATTTGGGCGACCTGATGCATTAATATGTGAAAAACTCCTAGAGTCAACACCTAGGCACAATCTTCCATAAATCTGTGCTACTATTGTCATACGCTGAAGATATTGACATCATAATGTCAGACCAAAGAAAATGTAGTCACTTTGTTTGCAAGCGTATTCTAGAGTGGGTTAAGCAGTAAAGTAGGACTAGGCTAAGACAAGCAAGAAGGGACACGCAATCCGACAAAACGTCAAAATCGACAGATCCCAACCACAATTGTTTTAAAGTAATGAGTCATGTTGGTGTATGCATAGGCTCACCTTTAGCTTGGGCGCCATTTATCAAGAGGACTATTAATAAAGTTTCACTTTGAACTTTATCGACAGTCATGAAGATGATCTCGACAGGATTCTGTTCGGGTTTTGTGTGGTTGGTGAAACTTCCAAATAACGTTTCTTTACTTTTTTTACTTTTTTCTTTTCTTTCTAAAATCCCTCGTAATAAAGGTTCACTTTGAACTTTATCGACAGTCATGAAGATGATCTCGACAGGATTCTGTTCGGGTTTTGTATGGTTGGTGAAACTTCCGAATATCGTTTCTTTACTTTTTTCTTTTCTTTCTAAAATCTCGTGTTTTGTTTTCTTGTTAAGTAGATTCCTTTGGTCATATAATTCGACAGCAGCTGTAGCCTTTTTTATGGTTGCGCTAAGGGTGTCCAATATTTAGAAGATAATAGCAACGTATAACTCACGTAATTATCAACCAATTCAATTGGTTTTTCTTTTAAAATATTCAGAAATAATGAGAAGGAGATAGGCTCTATTTTTTTCAAAATCCGCCAACTACCACGCCCACTTTTCAAAAAAAAATTGTTTTTGGTTAAACCATATGAAATTTTCAAAAAGTTCTGTATATCTATATATCGTCAACACAAAGTTTTTTGCCATGTCCATCTTTTGAGGACGTTATTCGTAAAAAAAAACTGTTTTCGGCACAATTTTAAGTAAATTCGAAAAAAAAACTTTTTTTCTTAAAATGGCGAGCGCATTATCCTGGCAGTTTCGACTCGACAAGGTGTATTACTTATTTCTGGATGCACCAGATAAATAATGGCATCGCATTGGCAGTTGTTTCATCTGCCATTGCAGTTTTATTGGATGAAGCCAGAACAGCTCATTAACATTTCAGATGGCTCTGAATATTCGAAGTCGAGGGCCAAAGTACTGAAAAAATGCAAAATTATCATCTGGAATGAATGCACTATGGTAAACAAACATTCTTTTGAAGCGTTGAACAGAACACTCAATGATATAAAAAAACAACGACGAACTTCACAGCGGTACTCAGTTGGTTTTGGGCAAACATTTTCCGACATTCCACGTTCAACGATGTTGAAAAAATTCCAGCTGAAAATAAACATGCGCGTCGAATTGCTACAAGATCCATCCGCTGACACATTCTCGAAACAACTTTTAAATATCGGCGATGGAAAAGTTGCAGTCCATGAAAATATTGGTTGCACAAATTGCCCACTAATTTCTGCACAATCGTTGATATGCAAAATGCGCTCATTGATTGCATGTTCCCCGATATACACACACAAAAAGGCAGAAAGGGTAATTTTGGCAATTTTGGCAGCAAATTTTGCGATGCTCACTGAATATGCCAGGCATGCCACCAAACCTTCTATGAAATTTAAAAGTTGGATGTCCGTTTATTTAACTTCGAAATACGAACCTATCACGGGTTCATGTGCAATGGCACATTGGTCATTAAAAAATTAATGAAACACATTATCGAAGCCACCATTTTGAATGGCAAATTCTGAGCCGAAAATGTTATGCTGACACGCATTCCAATGATTCCTACAGACGTGCCAATTGAATTCGAAGGATCTAATTTATCATTTTATTGAAAAGGATAAACGATGTTCGTTTTTCGACATAGATTTACGCACTCCATGCTTTTAACACGGTAACTGTCTATAGCGCACAATTCCTCTTTCTGTCATAGATCCCATCGAAACATATCCGTTTGATCTTCATCAAATAATGGACCGTCATCATATTCGGGCTAGGGAAGACCATTTTCGCAAGGCGCAACGCCATCTACGGTCAACCATCACGTATATGACCGATATCCACGTAAAATCTTATCTCAACGGCTAATAACTTGTGTCCACTTTTGTCGTACTTAAGGTAACCGGCCCGATACAGCTGCATTCGAAATCGGTTCCAGGAAATTCTTAGAATAGAACTGCGGCACACAACAACAGCAAACTCTCAGTTTCGAATTTAATATTTCACTTTTGATTTATGTGTACTTACGTTCGATATCTTTGAGATTGATAAACGATCATTCTTTTATTTTTTTATTATATTTATTTCGTATATAAATTTACAATAGGTTAGTTACCACACATTTTACAATACAGAGATATGATAATATGTATCTTCCTTCTGAAACATGATTTTAAACATAATTGAGCAATTAACATTGAGGAAAATATATTAATACTGAAGGAAAATACGAAAAAAAAACCTTCAATTTGAATATATATAATAATATAAATAATAATAAATATAATTAATAATAATATAGCGATACTATTGACTAGATAAATAAATTAAAAAAATAAATAAATAAATAACTTTATAATAATAATAAGGTACGTAGTGATATATATAGATATATGGAAATATGTAGATAAATAAATAATCATATAAATAATTTAACAGTTAAACGAATAAATAGATTAATAACAATTGAACGAATAAATAGATTAATAACCAATTAAACAAGTAAATAAATTAATAACAATTCAAACGAATAAATAAGTTAATAACATAAAGTATAATTTAATAAATAATAAGGTTAATAAATAAATAATCATAAATGCTCAAGGAGGGAGAGTTTATTAAAAGGTTCTTAACTATTTATCTAAATTAATTCATAATTAAATTTTGTATAAGAGGGTTATCAGAAAAATTACAGCGGTCCAAAAAACGAAGACTTAACTTCTGGATTCTGTCAACGACCAATTCAACATTCGCTCTATTATGAAGATTCGAAGTTGAGTGATGCCACGGTAAGTTGAACATCATTTTTAATAATTTGTTTTGGGATATTTGTAATTTTTTAATATGGCACATTGCAATACTTCCCCATACTTGGCAACCATAGAGAAGAATAGCCTGGAAGACCACTTTATGGATAGTTATTTTGTTTTCATTCGAGAGCATTGACTTCCGATTTTTCTTTAATGTGTTGGCAACATGAGCGCTAAAAGTTAATTTGGTGTCTAAATATATTCCTAAATATTTGACAGACGCTTCCCAATTTATGTTCACGCCATTTATCTGTAATTGTCTATTGGGAAGAAATCAAGCTTTTCTTTTTCGGGAGAAAAAGATGGCTTGTATTTTTTCCTCATTTAATTTAATTTTCCATTTGTTGAAATAGTTTTCTAATATTCTCATCGCATTTATTAAGTTACTCTCAATGTCAAGAGCAAAAAGATCTGATGAAAAAATTGCTGTGTCGTCAGCAAAAATAGCTGCTTCACAATTAGGGAAAGCAGGAAAATCGGATGTAGGTATAAAGGTTATACAGAACAGGCCCAACGATCATTCTATTTTGTAGATCCCATTCAAACTACATTCGTTATTTCACCCTATCCCATAACATATAGAAATAATTTAGCTAGATATGCCTTCTTAAAGTATATGGATTGACTCAAAATCGCTAGCTAAGTCGATTTAGCTATTTCTATCCGTCCGTCCATCCGTCCGTCCGTCTGTACGTCACCAGTTTTTGGGCCTTAGATTTCAAATCCTCTAACTGACGCCCCCACTTTTTACAAAAATGTTGTTTTTGGATAAACGGTTAAGAGTTTTGAAAAAGTGTCTGAATAACATATTTCGTTTACATAAAGTTGTTGACACGCCCACATTTTCGGAAGTTTTTATTAAAAATATCGATTCTTAGTTTAAAAAAAAAACTTTCGACACAAAAACATTGCTTATATTAATGTGAGCATTTTATCGAAAACCATTTTAACCCACGCCCACTTTTTGGGGGCGTTTTTTTATAACATCGATTTGTATATTCTACCCCATAGCATATGCAATAGAAAAACCATAAAAATATTTTGATAAACTCTTTGAGCAATATATAGTGATAATGGCATTTTCTATGTACCATCTTAGTTAACATTTTAGCCACGCCCACTTTTTGGGAATGTTTATGTTTTCCAGCGATGAACTACCGCGCAGAAGTTCGGGGTTCGATTCCCAGCCGTAGCAACACCTAAATGATTTTTCATTGACCCTTTTCTCGTGATCATTTGACAAATCATCAGTAGTTCGGAGTCGGCATAAAATAATAGGTCCCGCCATCGTGCAAGAAGTACACACGAACACATGAATGGTTGTGAGAAAGCTAGGCTCTGGGTATTAACGAGCGCCAAAAAATATTTTTTTTATTTATATACCCTATCCCATAGGGGGGTATATTAGTTTTGACATTAAGTTTGTAACATAGAGAAATAATTTCCATACATATACCTCAAAGTATATGGATCGATTCAGAATCGCTATCTGAGTCGATTAAGCCATGTCTGTCTGTCCGTCCGTCCGTCCGTCCGTCCGTCTGTGTGTCACCGATTTTTGGGCCTTAAATTTTGAGCTAGAGTGTTCAAATTTGGTATATAGACTCTCTGGCCGACGAAGCAGAACAAGTGTAAAAATTTTTGAAATCCGCCCACTGCCACGCCCCCTTTTTAGAAAAACGTAGTTTTAAGCCAAACCGTTAGGAATTTCAAAAAAGTGCCTGAGCAGCATATTTAGACAATCCTAATATCTATATTTCGTCCACACAAAGTTTTTTGCCACGCCCACTTTTTAGGGGCGTTTTTAGTAAAATACGTTTTTTGTCCAAATTTTAAAACTTTCGAAAAAAATTTTGATGCAAATACTTCCGCAATGGTAATATAAACATTTTGTCCATAGATCTTTTTCACCTACGCCCACATTTTGGGGGCGTTTTCTTACAAAAACCGTTTGTATACCTTATCCCATAGCATATACAGGAGGAAAACGATGTGTTTTGTCAAACAACAAAATATTCTGATAAACTGTTTGAACAATATATTGTTGTGACAATGTCATTTTCTATATTATAGGCTAATAAAGCCCACTTTTTGGAGATATTAATTTTAAGGATGGGATGGGATAGGGTATTCAACGATCCGCACAGCGGATTGTAGCCTCTCATATGTTTTTATGTTTATTTCATTTAGCAACCTCGAAATAATTTATATGGTCAGCTAGTATTTGTATAAATATCCTCAAAAGTAGCCGTGTCTGGTTAGGTACTGACTAAAGTAGAAATCTACTTCTCCATATAAGTCCGGTCCAGTATAATTTTTTGGGTCCATCTTTACTATGAAAAGTCGTTCCACCCCTCCCACAATACTACCATACTCTAGGGATTTCTCTCAGTGTGATATGTTTGACGGAAGCCCGGGTCTAAATGTTGGCGCCGTAGTCCTTTTGTGATATCCGCTGTTCGATAAGCCACAACGTTGTGGCGTAGAACTTAATTGTAATTTATTCAGCTCATTTGGTTGCCGCACAGAATCGATTGCATCACCTTTGACAGAATTAGTCTTGTTTGTTACCTTGGTCCTCCAATATTTGTAATTATCCTTGATAATGCACTGCTTACATGGGACGCTGTGACGAGGGTTCAGCAAATGGTAGCGTTGCCTCTTTCTGGGCTAAATGAATTTATTGGAATGGGGAATATATTCTTGAGAAGTACATAGTATCAGCTCGTCTGATTACTTCTTGATAGTATACTCTGACAACAGATGCTATTGGTGTGGGACTTATTAATTTTTCTAGGCCTTCTTCCGATTTTGAACTTTCTCACAGCATTCGTTGTTTGTTAACACATTTTTTGAGAAATCAATTTGTCAAGTCAAACAAAATTTAACTTCCAAAGGTTGACCTGTTATTGCTATAAAATTGCATTTCTCTTGAAACAGTTTTCGTTTTTTCATGCTAAAACTTATTTTACGCTCGATAACTATGGGATGACTTTTATTTCAAATTCAAAAGAGCACATCAAGCGATGGCATTGATTTGGTACATTCTCTGCTATCAATTCGAGACACAATACATTCTTGACATTCACATCAATGTGCTTCGTGGAAGGACATTGTACAGCGTGCATTGTCCACCCTTGTGACCTTCAAACTAAAGTCAAGATAGTTTTATCGATTACAGAATGTTAACATTGACCATTTACATAAACTCCCTATTCCCGTATATTGCCTTTAGTCCCATTAACCGTCTCTTTGCTCATCGAAGCTCGTAAAATAGACCTATGTCGCTGAAAGCATCAATTGCAGCCACAGAATCCCAGACCAAACACAAATCTATAAGCCTACAAAAAATATTTGCACTGGAATTTCGGAATTTAATTCAATCGTTCCTGATTCCACTATCATCCACTGGCTATAGTCAGATCCAACCAATTATTAGGACAAGGTTCATACACTTTGTGCTTTCTTCAACCAACAACCATACCATGCCCGTTTCCATTGTTGACCATAGCATGAGTGTACATGGGATGTGCATGATGAACGATATTTTCAGAATGTGGGTTAGTGGTTTAACACCAGAGGCGCCTTGTTAAATGTACACACTCGCTTGAGTAGGGGGTTGGAAAAGTACTAAAAAGAGGATACAACGAATTCCGGTGAAATAAAATTGGAATCCTGTTTGTTTTTAGCGCTAGAGCATACAATTTTTGTTTGCAGACAATGACGGCATGATGGTAGAAACCCAGGTTCTCCAGCACGAGCCGAAAAGAATTATATTTTTACAAAAAAAAGAAAAAGAAAAGGCCCTACACCTGAGTGTCACCCTCTCCACATGGAATCCCATTACAATGGTAAAAGAGTGCATACATGCAACTAGGATCTGAAAGCTATGTGGTCATGGTGACATCCTCCAAGCCTTTGTCATATGAGTGTGCAGATGCATATTTTTGTTTGTTTTATCGATTTTTTTGTGTCGAGTTCTAGGGGGATATCAACAGTTTCTTTGATTTGAAAATCTACACTCAACGTCATTGTTATGCTGCAATACAATATCTACTGAAAAGAAATGATTAGAGACATCTTGGTTGCGTAGGGTACGATATTGGAAACCTGCCTGCAATGAAAATCCTAGAGAGGAGAGATTTTGTTGGATAAAAAGGTTCGAATTAGGAATTTGATTACAGTGGAAATTCTTTGAGGTTATTTTGTTCGTTTAGTTTGGTCAAGGTGGGAGGGTGCAATGGCCTTGCGATTAGTGAGTGGGATCCCTGGTTCAATTTCCAAAAGTATTAACACCAAATGACCCATCTCTTGCGAAAGTCTGATAAAAATCAAATTTTGAAAGATCCTCAAGGCACTTTTTGAGGATCTTTCAAAATTTGCCATTCGGAGTAGATGTTAAACCAGAGGTCTTATTCTTTGTTGCAAACACATAATTTGCCACATACAATTGAATGGGAGAAGCTTAGCTTGAAACCCTTTGTGGGTTTAATTCATTTTTTGTTCATTGTGCATGAAAATTTGGACTGAAACTTATCAACGAACATTTAGGAACCTACTCGCGTACTAAAACCAATACCATCTAGAATCAGTCATTTACTTACCTAATAAAGTGGAGCTAGACTCCGGAATGAAAACATGGGCTTCAACCAGCATGCCTCTGCAATTAGCCCGTTTCTTAGCTAACTATCTCCAGACACTTCAAGTAAGTTTAGTTGGTCGGGTTTCACTTGTGCGTGAAACATAGGGCCAGGTCTTTGTCTGATGAGTCCACCGATTGGGTTTTGTCTTCGGCTCTACATGTCCTAGCCATCTTTAACCTCAAATTCGATGTTTTTTTTTGAAAAGGTCTATGTCACTGCAGAGCTCAATAATTTTATTAAGTTCTTGGTTGAATCCTTGTCTCCATAGCCCGTCTACATAAACAGGACCAAAGATTGTCCAACAATTCTCAAAACGTGGATTTTTTAATCAACTTTTGATACGGTGCGTACTTCGTTGCCATAGAGCGGTACTAGAATGATCAGGGTATTGTATAGGATCTTCTTAGTAGTTCAAGTGTGGGCTTTACTACTAATTGGCCTTATTAGTCTGAAGGAACAGCGGATGGGAATAGTAATTTTTCATTTAATTTCTGACAAGATGTTGTTGTCAGAGTTTTAAGTGGAGCCGAGGTAGACAAAGTCCCGTACTACCTCAAAGGTATATCTGTTCGTATTGATGTTCTCTCCATGTTGTGTGTCCTTTCGAGTTGACAGCGTATACTTGCCATTACAATCATTTTTGCCGCTTCCTTCTCTATACTAGCAATCGTGGCTATGACATCACGTAGAGTCCACCCAATGATGTCAATATCGTTGGCTTATGCTAGTAGTTGCACAGATTTATTGAAAATTGTGCTCTGGAGTTGGATCGGGAGTTTTCCACCATATTCTTAAGAATTATGTTCAAAAAGTCACACGACAATGCGTCACCTTGTCTGAATCCTTTCTTGGTATCTAATGTTCCGCGTTTTGATGAAGCAGCAGGAACATCGTCATCCTCTATAAGTGGACTAGTTTGGGCGGTATGCTATAGCTAGACTTTTTCCTTTATAGTTCTTCTCCATCAATGCGTTTTTGAAATCGATAAATATGTGGTAGAATTTGGACTTCTTGGGATTTTTCCAGGATCTGCCAAAGTGTGAAGATTTCAGGTGTGGACCCTCCCGGTCTGAAACCACACTGAAAAGGACCGATCATGTTATTGGAGTCACATATTAGTGCAGATAGGATCTTGTTGGCAATATCGAGAGAACTATACCTCCGTAGTTGGCAGAGGTCAGAGGGTCTAATTTTTTTTGTAGATCAGGAAAATTAAGCTGAGGTTCCATTCTTTAGACATACGAATGAAGGTCGACCATGGCTGATGGCTGGTTATAAAACACCTAAGACGACGTAGCTAGGCTAAGGTTAGGTTAGGTTGCAGTTGCAGCACGCGATGTGCGTGCACACTTAGACCATAAAGGTCCCTTGTGGTACCACGTGTATCTGTCGACTTTCCCTATATGTGTTCGACTAATTGAACCATTAAGGAGGTAGGAGGTTTCTGACATTAGTGTTAGCCACCTAGATTTTCAAAGAAATAGTTTTGCAGATGGACAAGAGCAGAGTAGGTGAGTAATACTTTCCTCCTCTTCTTCGTCCAAGCAGTTTCTACAGAAGTAATTGCTAATTGCTTTTGCGTGTAGGCCTATGGAACAGTGTCCACTAACGACACCTATTATGGTGATGATGATTGATGTGTTTAGCTTTGTCAAGGAGATGGAGCGCCTCTGATTATAGTTTGGCCAGAGTTGCCTGTTTGATCTGTTATTTTCATGTAGCGAGGGGCATACCTAACATATCTACTGAAGGTATCAAGGATGGTGCCCTGTCTGGCAAGCTCATCCGCCTTGCAGTTCCTTAGTATGTCTCTGTGACCCGGCACTCAGAAGAGGTGAATGGTGAAATGCTCTGCCATCTCATTAAGAGATAGTTGACATTCATGGGCTGATTTCGACTTGAACGATGTGGAATATAGGGATTTGATTGCTGCTTGACTGTCACTGATGATGTTTATATACTTCGTTGAAATTACATACCTTTTCAGCCAGGTCAAGGCTTCTTGGATCACCATGATTTTCGCTTGGAATACCATTCAATGATCGGGAAGGCGAAAGGACATGCTTAGGTTAAGCATCTCGGAGAAAACACCTTCACACAACCCAGATTCTGTTTTAAATTCATCCGTATAGATGAGAATTGTTTATTGGTTCCGATCGTATCCGACTCCCATTCAAGGCGACTGGGAATGGTTGACCTTAAGTTATGCTCGAAACTGAGTTGGGTTAAGGTGTGGTCTGTGTTTTCTGTAATCTTAAGGTGATTCAGAATCTTTGTATGTTCACCCTGTGTTGGTGTACATTGTGACGAGGCTCTCAGTCTCACAGCTGCACAAGCTGCTGTCGGTTTACCGTAGATCCGTAGATATCTAGTGACACTAGATTTAAAGGATAGAATCGAATGCTGCGGTGGGGGTTATTCTTAGAGCTCCGCTAATGCATATGCAAGCTAATCTTTGAACTTTAACTAGTAGGTAACGGTTGACGGCTATTTCTAAATACGTCCACCAGACTAAGACACCACATAGGAATATGGGCCTAATGATAGACACGTAAAGCCAGAAAGAGATATGTGTGCATACCCCATTTCTTTCCGATTGCCTTTTTACGAGAGTATACGGCTACGGTGGCTTTCTTAACGCGATCTTGGTGGGGGCTTTCCAGTTCAGTTTCTTATCCAAACCAGGCCCAGATTCTGCGACCTTGAGACTGACGCCATTAAGCTTAGGAATGTCTATGTGCGAAACTTTGTATTTCCTGCTGAAAAGGACCAATTCAGTATTTTTGTGGGTTCGCGCCAAGTCCACATCTGGCGGCCCATTTAGAGAGTAAAGAGAGATCATTTTGTAATGGCTCTAACGGGTGATCCAAGTAGAGATACTTTTTTCAATAGTCTTTTTTGACAGATCACGTGTGAGTCGTGTCATGCTGTCATGTTATTTTTGTTTTGTATTGTTTGGCATTTCATAATGGAAAGACTTACGCGTGAACAACGTTTACAAATTGTTCAACTTTATTATGAAAATTCACGTTCTGTGAGGAATGTGTTTCGTGCACTTCGCTCAACTTATGGTCAACATAATCGGCCTACTGAGCGTACTATTCGCAACACCATCATCCATTTTGAGACCCAGCATTCATTATTGGATAATATTCGACCGAATAGACCACGTCCAGCACGCTGTGAAGAAAGTATAGCGGCCGTAGCTGAGAGTGTACACGAAGACCGTGGAGAGTCGATTCGGCGCCGTTCGCAGCAACTCGGACCATGATAACCGACTATTTGAAATTGAAGCTCGTGATCTCGATGACATTTGGTTTCAGCAAGACGGCGCCACTTCCCACACATCGCATCAATCAATGGACTTATTGAGAGAACATTTCGGTGAGCACATAATTTCACGTTTTGGGCCGGTCGATTGGCCACCAAGATCGTGTGATATCACACCGTTAGACTTTTTCCTGTGGGGATATGTAAAGTCAAAAGCTTATGCCGACAGACCTGCTTCGATTCAGGCCTTGGAGGAAAACATCACGCTTGTCATTCGCCAGTTACCAGTCGAAATGCTCGAACAAAAAAAAAATACAAATTTTTGGCGCAACAGGCTCGTTAGTACCCAGGGCCTAGCTTTCTCACACTATTCATGTGTGCGTGTGTACTTCTTGCACGATGGCGGGACTTCCTGTTTTATGCCGACTCCGAACGGCTAAGTTGAGATAAGCTCTTCTTGACAAATGATACTACTCGAATGATTTGTCAGATCATCACGAGAGGAGGGTCAGTGAAAAATCATTTAGGTGTTGCTACGGCTGGGAATCGAACCCAGACCGAATCGAAATAAATGCCAAAGAATGTTCTTTCAAATGATAATAAACATTCTCCATTAAATTTGAATTTTCTGTGTTTTTTTTTCTTTAAAAAAGTAGGGAACTTCGAAATGGATCACCCATTATAAAGGTATTAGAGTATTTCTGATACAGCTATTGCCACGTCATCCGCGTAGGCAATCACTATGCACCCTTCTCTTTCTTCATTTACTAGTAGCTCGTTGACCATAGCTAGATATAGACTAGGCTTAATCTACCTAGCATACCATAGAACTTAGGAGTAGACTACAATTCAGCAAAATTCTAAGGATATGCAAAAAAAAAGTTACCTCATTGTTAGGACGCTTCTTGAGCGTTAAAAACTAACCTGACAAAAGTTTATAAAAAAAGAGTCTGCCACCAAAATTTGATTTGCAGATTTTCAGTGTCAGGTTTAGTTAAACGCAGTTTTAGGTTAAACGCACTAACCACTAGGTCACTGCAAGCAAACTGCAGCTTTTATATACATATGTGCAAAATATTTGCCACTGCCGGGTTAGTTTCGAAGTGTGAAATATACCGTAGCACATACAAACTTAAGCAACCAGCTTTATACATCTACCCCTGACTGTACAGGTATTTGCATGAACCGTTTCTATTTTTCACAGTAGAACTTCAAAATTCTATCCTTGCCCCATCATTATAGAGACTAAAATCGCAGTACAACCACACAAAAATGTCCTAAAATCAAGAGAAACACTATCGTTACAGCATAGAGCATACGGTACGTAAAGTAAGTCGGATGAATAAAAAATAGACTGCAGCCTTCCAGCAATTGAAGCGATGATACCGCGTATGTGGGATGTTCTCTCCATGTTGTGTGTCCTTTCGAGTTGACAGCGTATACTTGCCATTACAATCATTTTTGCCGCTTCCTTCTCTATACTAGCAATCGTGGCTATGACATCACGTTGAGTCCACCCAATGATGTCAATATCGTTGGCTTATGCTAGTAGTTGCACAGATTTATTGAAGATTGTGCTCTGGAGTTGGATCGGGAGTTTTCCACCATATTCTTAAGAATTATGTTCAAAAAGTCACACGACAATGCGTCACCTTGTCTGAATCCTTTCTTGGTATCTAATGTTCCGCGTTTTGATGAAGCAGCAGGAACATCGTCATCCTTTATAAGCGGACTAGTTTGGGCGGTATGCTATAGCTAGACTTTTTCCTTCATAGTTCTTCTCCATCAATGCGTTTTTGAAATCGATATATATGTGGTATGAATTTGGACTTCTTGGGATTTTTCCAGGATCTGCCAAAGTGTGATGATTTCAGGTGTGGACCCTCCCGGTCTGAAACCACACTGAAAAGGACCGATCATGTTGTTGGAGTCACATATTAGTGCAGATAGGATCTTGTTGGCAATATCGAGAGAACTATACCTCCGTAGTTGGCAGAGGTCAGAGGGTCTAATTTTTTTTGTAGATCAGGAAAATTAAGCTGAGGTTCCATTCTTTAGACATACGAATGAAGGTCGACCATGGCTGATGGCTGGTTATAAAACACCTAAGACGACGTAGCTAGGCTTAGGTTAGGTTAGGTTGCAGTTGCAGCACGCGATGTGCGTGCACACTTAGACCATAAAGGTCCCTTGTGGTACCACGTGTATCTGTCGACTTTCCCTATATGTGTTCGACTAATTGAACCATTAAGGAGGTAGGAGGTTTCTGACATTAGTGTTAGCCACCTAGATTTTCAAAGAAATAGTTTTGCAGATGGACAAGAGCAGAGTAGGTGAGTAATACTTTCCTCCTCTTCTTCGTCCAAGCAGTTTCTACAGAAGTAATTGCTAATTGCTTTTGCGTGTAGGCCTATGGAACAGTGTCCACTAACGACACCTATTATGGTGATGATGATTGATGTGTTTAGCTTTGTCAAGGAGATGGAGCGCCTCTGATTATAGTTTGGCCAGAGTTGCCTGTTTGATCTGTTATTTTCATGTAGCGAGGGGCATACCTAACATATCTACTGAAGGTATCAAGGATGGTGCCCTGTCTGGCAAGCTCATCCGCCTTGCAGTTCCTTAGTATGTCTCTGTGACCCGGCACTCAGAAGAGGTGAATGGTGAAATGCTCTGCCATCTCATTAAGAGATAGTTGACATTCATGGGCTGATTTCGACTTGAACGATGTGGAATATAGGGATTTGATTGCTGCTTGACTGTCACTGATGATGTTTATATACTTCGTTGAAATTACATACCTTTTCAGCCAGGTCAAGGCTTCTTGGATCACCATGATTTTCGCTTGGAATACCATTCAATGATCGGGAAGGCGAAAGGACATGCTTAGGTTAAGCATCTCGGAGAAAACACCTTCACACAACCCAGATTCTGTTTTAAATTCATCCGTATAGATGAGAATTGTTTATTGGTTCCGATCGTATCCGACTCCCATTCAAGGCGACTGGGAATGGTTGACCTTAAGTTATGCTCGAAACTGAGTTGGGTTAAGGTGTGGTCTGTGTTTTCTGTAATCTTAAGGTGATTCAGAATCTTTGTATGTTCACCCTGTGTTGGTGTACATTGTGACGAGGCTCTCAGTCTCACAGCTGCACAAGCTGCTGTCGGTTTACCGTAGATCCGTAGATATCTAGTGACACTAGATTTAAAGGATAGAATCGAATGCTGCGGTGGGGGTTATTCTTAGAGCTCCGCTAATGCATATGCAAGCTAATCTTTGAACTTTAACTAGTAGGTAACGGTTGACGGCTATTTCTAAATACGTCCACCAGACTAAGACACCACATAGGAATATGGGCCTAATGATAGACACGTAAAGCCAGAAAGAGATATGTGTGCATACCCCATTTCTTTCCGATTGCCTTTTTACGAGAGTATACGGCTACGGTGGCTTTCTTAACGCGATCTTGGTGGGGGCTTTCCAGTTCAGTTTCTTATCCAAACCAGGCCCAGATTCTGCGACCTTGAGACTGACGCCATTAAGCTTAGGAATGTCTATGTGCAAAACTTTGTATTTCCTGCTGAAAAGGACCAATTCAGTATTTTTGTGGGTTCGCGCCAAGTCCACATCTGGCGGCCCATTTAGAGAGTAAAGAGAGATCATTTTGTAATGGCTCTAACGGGTGATCCAAGTAGAGATACTTTTTTCAATAGTCTTTTTTGACAGATCACGTGTGAGTCGTGTCATGCTGTCATGTTATTTTTGTTTTGTATTGTTTGGCATTTCATAATGGAAAGACTTACGCGTGAACAACGTTTACAAATTGTTCAACTTTATTATGAAAATTCACGTTCTGTGAGGAATGTGTTTCGTGCACTTCGCTCAACTTATGGTCAACATAATCGGCCTACTGAGCGTACTATTCGCAACACCATCATCCATTTTGAGACCCAGCATTCATTATTGGATAATATTCGACCGAATAGACCACGTCCAGCACGCTGTGAAGAAAGTATAGCGGCCGTAGCTGAGAGTGTACACGAAGACCGTGGAGAGTCGATTCGGCGCCGTTCGCAGCAACTCGGACCATGATAACCGACTATTTGAAATTGAAGCTCGTGATCTCGATGACATTTGGTTTCAGCAAGACGGCGCCACTTCCCACACATCGCATCAATCAATGGACTTATTGAGAGAACATTTCGGTGAGCACATAATTTCACGTTTTGGGCCGGTCGATTGGCCACCAAGATCGTGTGATATCACACCGTTAGACTTTTTCCTGTGGGGATATGTAAAGTCAAAAGCTTATGCCGACAGACCTGCTTCGATTCAGGCCTTGGAGGAAAACATCACGCTTGTCATTCGCCAGTTACCAGTCGAAATGCTCGAACAAAAAAAAAATACAAATTTTTGGCGCAACAGGCTCGTTAGTACCCAGGGCCTAGCTTTCTCACACTATTCATGTGTGCGTGTGTACTTCTTGCACGATGGCGGGACTTCCTGTTTTATGCCGACTCCGAACGGCTAAGTTGAGATAAGCTCTTCTTGACAAATGATACTACTCGAATGATTTGTCAGATCATCACGAGAGGAGGGTCAGTGAAAAATCATTTAGGTGTTGCTACGGCTGGGAATCGAACCCAGACCGAATCGAAATAAATGCCAAAGAATGTTCTTTCAAATGATAATAAACATTCTCCATTAAATTTGAATTTTCTGTGTTTTTTTTTCTTTAAAAAAGTAGGGAACTTCGAAATGGATCACCCATTATAAAGGTATTAGAGTATTTCTGATACAGCTATTGCCACGTCATCCGCGTAGGCAATCACTATGCACACTTCTCTTTCTTCATTTACTAGTAGCTCGTTGACCATAGCTAGATATAGACTAGGCTTAATCTACCTAGCATACCATAGAACTTAGGAGTAGACTACAATTCAGCAAAATTCTAAGGATATGCAAAAAAAAAGTTACCTCATTGTTAGGACGCTTCTTGAGCGTTAAAAACTAACCTGACAAAAGTTTATAAAAAAAGAGTCTGCCACCAAAATTTGATTTGCAGATTTTCAGTGTCAGGTTTAGTTAAACGCAGTTTTAGGTTAAACGCACTAACCACTAGGTCACTGCAAGCAAACTGCAGCTTTTATATACATATGTGCAAAATATTTGCCACTGCCGGGTTAGTTTCGAAGTGTGAAATATACCGTAGCACATACAAACTTAAGCAACCAGCTTTATACATCTACCCCTGACTGTACAGGTATTTGCATGAACCGTTTCTATTTTTCACAGTAGAACTTCAAAATTCTATCCTTGCCCCATCATTATAGAGACTAAAATCGCAGTACAACCACACAAAAATGTCCTAAAATCAAGAGAAACACTATCGTTACAGCATAGAGCATACGGTACGTAAAGTAAGTCGGATGAATAAAAAATAGACTGCAGCCTTCCAGCAATTGAAGCGATGATACCGCGTATGTGGGTGGTGGTGGTAATGGTGTCGAAAAGTAGATTTCCTGTCACTTCGGTCTCGTTCAACTCACGAACCGTTTTCCCCATTCAATTGCGCTATAACTTGAGCTTAAGTTGGTGCTGTCATCGCAACGATTTAGTTCTCAGGATATTCACAGTTTTTCATATTTTATTCCTTCAGCTTTCGCTTTTAAGGATTTCTTTTTTGTGCACGTTGGTATTTAGGTAAAATCAATTCGGATTAAGTTTCTGGGGAGTTTTTTTTTTTTGAAAATAGCAGGTGGCAGATAAATTGGATGATATGGCGGCGAGCGATTGTAGTTTCATATGGAATGAATGAACTGATTTAAAGTTGAAGGAAGCCCGATGCAAATTGGAAAGATTATTGAGAAAGAAAGATGTGGGTGATTCAACTTGAATCCGATAATTCCCGGAAAATTCGAAAAATGTGTTTTTTTTTCGAAACGTATTTACTGGAAATTATTAATCTTTATGTGTTGGTACCGTAGTTGTCATAGCAGTATCGGTGCAATATCAAAGTCCGTCGTCCTGCTATAAAATTAAATAAAAACTCTCCGGATTCATGTATACATTAATGACCATATACGTGAAGTATATTTTTCGCATTGCACAACCGTTTCAAAAAAAAAAACAAAGATCCCACCGCCTGACGAAATCTTGCTTGATAAACATCATACTCGGAACAATTAAGGCGAAATGCAAAATGCACAAGACTACGTTAATTAATCACCATTGAGAGCATCCATGATGAGGTATCGTGTAAAGTGAGATCTGAGCGGTTTCATGGAAATGAACCATAAATTGGCTAGGTGAAGGTGTGTATATAGATTCCATCGTGACCTTCCTGCACAGCTGCTGTTCCGCACTTCTGGTGGTATACGATAAGTTGTACACTTTTCGGGAGTTCAATGTTAATGGAAGCCAGACGCCTTCAAGTTTGAACACAGGGTGTGAGTGTGTTTGTATGTGGTACGGTGTAATTGTTGGTGCCGCAATATGAGTCATTGTACACTTAATTGGATTTGTTTTCATTATAATGTGGCAGTGAAACCGAAAATGTTTAATGGGATTGACAGTGAATTGAGTGAAAAATTTCCGGGTTTTCAAAGGCTAAGCTGATAGCTTGGGGGGGTTCTACGTGTGGATTTTGTTGTTTAATTAGAAGGATTTCTAGGTAAAAAGGAATTAATTTCATTAATTTTGTTTCTTTTCTTTTGCCGTGAACTCAGCTCTCAGGGCGGAAGGTCACAGGATCCTGCGAAGTCTGCAGATATAATCCATTTTGTTTGTTTTTTAATTCTTTGAGATTGAGATGCTTCTGGGAAGAGGAATATTTCTTCGAATGGTACTTGAAGAATGTTGGTCCATGAAAATAGACATTTTAAGGAGGTTTCTTTGCGTATACCATGCATAACGAATTCATAGAATTTGGTCGTTTATTAAATGGAGATGCAGTCTAAGCCGGGATTAAGACAAATAAATTTGTTACTGTGAGCAATCTATGTACCCACTATTTGTACAATTGTGTGGAATTCTGATTACAATAACTACCGGTTAATTGTGCAGCCCAAAAATGCACATTGGGTGCAGTGGTATAGTGATTAGTGCGATTGGCTACTAAGCGCGGGATCTCTAATTCAAGCATCGAAAGTAACAAAACCTACTTACATTTGTTGGTGACGTGAAATAAGACCAAACGAAACGAAATTATTTCGGTCTTAATACCAATTTTGCTCTAATGAGCTATGCAAACCGAAATGTTGCCAACAAATTGATGGAAATAAAGCCAAATTATTCCTAAGATTTTTATTGATTAGTACAGTCGATATAAAAAAACGAAAGATAATCCCTGCGAAGCTTTTAAAGCAACGAAACCTCGCACGCAAGTCAAATCCAACAGTGAGGCCAAGCAAGGGGGTTGCAACTCATATTCAAACTTGGCAAACACCCAAACTCGCACGCGGATATATGCATTTAGGATGGGTGCGAAATTGGATGTATGCACAGTAAGACTAAACTAAAAATTTGGCTTTATTTCGCTTTTGAAAACTAAAAAATATAAATTTTTTGGGATTTGGCTTTATTTTATTTGGCCTTATTTCACGTCACCACGTTTGTTCACTGCCCCACCTCCGCCGAAATTCTGACAAACATCCAAAATTGTAAAAATGCCATGAGAAGACTGGAGGTCCCATACTGTGTTGCAAAAATATAACCATATACAAATTAATGGAGAAGCTAGTTTATTCCAAATATGTATTTAATTTTTTTAAATTCAAGTGATTACCAAGTGACGAATCCTGTTCCACTTCCGCATTTGTCGAACATCTCGGTGGGATCGGAGGCATGATATTACTACTACAGTTATACAGGCTTTCGGCATGTGCCATGAGGATGAACGTCGATAACGTCGGTTCCCAGAACGAGACAAAAAAACGCGAAGACAATGCCTATTTAGTTGTATTATGAATCGGAGGGTTTGAAACGCATTCAAGAAGGGAACTCATTTAAGCGGGTCTCATTCAAGCAGTGCTACTGTAAAAAAAACTCTTGCCATGACATTT
Organism: Rhingia campestris; assembly: GCA_932526625.1. Lineage (NCBI taxonomy): Eukaryota > Metazoa > Arthropoda > Insecta > Diptera > Syrphidae > Rhingia > Rhingia campestris. The sequence goes on from OW052182.1 coordinate 83,170,136, forward strand.
GAAGAAAATAAATATATACGTGGGTGCGCCATTATGCCGTTATGTAAAAATTGAATAACTTTGACATTTATTTACCGATTGACTTGAGTAGACTTGTTTTTGAAACGTCCATTCATTTCAAATTTTCCATTAATCACTTCACACCGAAACAACATGCCGAAATAGTGACTCTGTACATTGAAAACAATCGTTCAGTTATGGTAAGTCGACTTGAATATTGTCGAGAATATCGTGGCCAACAATCACCGTCTGACAGCACTATTTGTCGTTTGGTTTCGAATTATGTTGGACCCACGACAGTATGTGGTCGTTGAAGTTACGTTCATAAACACCCAAGACGTTTCAATGAAGTACAAAAGACAAAGTCTCTAGTCTCTTTCGATGGAAATCATGTCCAGGTTCTAAAAAGGGTCATTTTAGAGGAGCATGGTTAAAAGTTAAAGAGTCTTCAAAAATATCTTGTGCAACCTAACTAACAATTACGCTTCGATGAAGCGCTTTCGAAACTATTTCCCCTAAAGCAATATTATCTGTATGAAGTCTAATGGGAACACATTTGGCATACTCTACGGGATTTTTTAAGATTTCCTTACCGAAGCCTTACCGAAACTAACAAATAACGAAAATAAAAAAATTTAATTGTTGTAGGTATTTATTTTAAATATTTCTAGACTCACCATATTTATACCCTATCCCATAGGAGTATATTAGTTTTGACATTAAGTTTGTAACATAGAGAAATAATTTAGCTACGTATACCTCAAAGTATATGGATCGATTCAGAATCGCTGTCTGTCTGTGTGTCACCGATCTTTGGGCATTAAATTTTGAGCCAGAGTGTTGAAATTAGGTAAATAGATTCTCTGGCCAACGAAGCAGAACAAGTGTAAACAATTTTGAAATCCGCCCACTGCTACGCCCTCTTTTCAGAAAATTTCTTCTTTCTGAAAAGCCGATGTTCTTCCCTTCTTCTTTGCCTATAGAGCTCAATGGCAGCTCTCGTCTTCACCTGCAGCTTAGCCTTGTAGGCCTCGTTCTTGGCTGCGAGCATCTGTCGGCATTCCTCACCAAACCAGGGGTTTCTTGCTGGTGGGCGCGAGAAACCTAGCACATCAGTTGCGGCTGATCTAATGGCCTGTTGTCGTGTAGGCTATGTTTTCCGACAATACTTCTAAAGATGTCTTCTCTTCCTACCTTTGCGTTAAAATCTCCCAGCACGATTTTAACATCGTACTTCGGTGGTCGCTCATAGGATTTGTCGAGGAGCTCGTAGAAGCAATCCTTAGCTATATCATCTTTTTTTTCCGTCGGAGCTATATCATCTTTCTTAGCTATATCATGGCCTTGATGCGGATTGTTACAATGCGTTCGCTAATGTCTTCTTGCCTAAGTCTGGCACCTATAACAAATCCGCATCTAAATAGTCGCTGTTTCTGCTCACTATAACACGGTCCATAGTAGATGTCACAGTTTTTCATCCTCCTTTTGCCCGGCCCATTCCATCGTATTTCCTGGATGACAGTAATGTCTGCTTTGTAGCAGTTTAGGGCTTCCGCTAGTTGTTCGCCTGCACCTCTCCTGTTTAATGTTCTCACATTCCAGGTGCAGATACGAACGTCGTTGTCCTTTTTTCGTTTAGCATGGTCGTCAACAATAATATCTGTCCTTTCCGAGGCTATTGGTTGCTTCGTAACAATATGTTTTTTCCGTGGATGGGTAGTTAACCCAAAGCACAACCCCCAACCTGGAGGGCCAGGCCCTTGTTTTGACCCTAGGACAGCGGGCCGGAAAAAATACCGATGTCAGTAGCCCATTTTAGGGTATGAGCGCTGCCGTTGACCCATTGAGGGCTTCTCCGCCACCAACTCTTTTCCAATACCCTGGCTCAGTATTGGAAATCCCTATAGACCTGGTGTTCAAATATGTCGAAGCAGCTCATATAGGGATTTCACTACCAGTTCGATCAAACTGGAGCTGTAGGCGCCACCGTTGACTCCATCTAGGGAATTCCTCCGCTGCCGCCTGAGAGTGAGTGCCTTAGTGAGAGGACACTCCTCCCCCCTCTCTCGTTTGCTGCCACCAACGACTTTCCACAGGGGTTTAATACCCCATCTCTAGTCGAAGTACTAGGCACCCACCAGTCACAAGCGTGGCGGTGAGAGTAGGAGTTGATAGTGAGAGGCTAGAGTGAGAACGCTTGTGTCCTCATATAATCGCATCACTATCCTTAAGCACCTGCGTGTTATTTATGATATGATATATTATGATATATTAAATTAAACAAATATTTACTGGGAATGAACTAGGGTCTCCTTGTACACCAGTCCACCACGCCATCCACTGGGCTATTCTCTGCAACATTAAAGTGTAGCCTCAGTAACAAGCCACTTAAAACGTGTCCTGTAAAACCATTGATTAAAAGACAAAGAAAGGTGCTGTCAGATTCTATCATTTGTGCACTATACATTCATTTTTATAGTTACAAATCATAGGCCTAAATCCCAAAAATATTTCTGGAAATGGGGAAAAAACATGCCAGTGTTGCCACAACTTTGAATCAAACCCAGATCTTTTGCAGGGTAGCTCATCGAAAAAAAAAAAGTCAAAGCTGATACAAGACTTACGCCATGAGCTTAACACATATAATGCTTCTAACGGGTGATTTTTTAAGAGGTTTAGAACTTTGCAATTTATTGTTTAAAGATAATTTCATGCAAATGTTGACCGCGGCTGCGTCTCAGGTAGCCCATCCGCTGAGTCCAATTTTGGCATACTCTTTCACACATATCGGCCGGTATCTCACGAATGAATGCATGGATGTTGGCTTCCAGTGCGTCAATCGAAGCGGGCTTGTCCCTATAGACATTAGCCTTGACATACCCCCACAAAAAATAATCTAATGGTGTCAAATCGCACGATCTAGGCGGCCAATTGACCGGCCCGAAACGTGAAATTAACTGTTCACCAAACTCGCCTCGCAATTGCGCCATTGTTTCGCGTGCTGTGTGGCATGTGGCACCGTCTTGTTGAAACCACATATCATGCAATTCAAGAACTTCCATTTCGGGCAAAAAAAAGTTTGTTATCATCGCTCGGTAGCGTTCACCATTGACAGTAACGCTGCGATTCGCATCATCTTTGAAGAAATATGGCCCAATAATGCCGCCGGCCCATAAACCGCACCAAACAGTGGCTTTTTCGGGATGCATTGGTAGCTGTTGCAATGCTTCTGGCTGATCTTCACTCCAAATGCGGCAATTTTGCTTATTTACGTACCCATTCAACCAAAAATGAGCCTCATCGCTGAACACAATTTTTCGATAAAAGACGGATCCTCGGCCAGCTTTCCAAGAGCCCATTCACCAAAAATTCGGCGTTGTGGTAGGTCGGCTGGCTTTAGTTCTTGCACCAGCTGTATCTTAAAAGGCTTTACGCCCAAATCCTTCCGCAAAATTTTCCACGTAGTGCTGTAACAAAGGAATAACTGCTGGGAACGGCGCCGAATCGACATTTCGCGGTCTTCTGTCACACTAGATGATACGGCCGAAATATTTTCTTCACTACGCACAGTACGTAAACGTGTTGGTGGTTTAATGTCCAACAAAGTAAATTTGGTGCGAAATTTGGTCACAATCTTCCGAATAGACTGCTCAGAAGGTCGAGAATGCCGATCATAAAATGGAAGCAGCGCGCGATGAACATTTCGAACCGAGCACGAATTTTGATAGTAAAATTCAATAATTTGCAAGCGTTGTTCATTTGTTAGACGATCCATGGTTAAATTGCAAACCAAACTGAAGCTGTTTGACAGTGACACAAGGTACTAAACACACGTCAGCTGTCAAAACCAGTGTTGCCAAAACCAAACCAGCTAAAAAATCACCCGTTATATTACTTCGGCGGAAGCTCCACCAAAACATCTTTCCAACTGTCACATGTAGACACATTCCGGTAACTTTGTAGAAGACTTAAATTGATACACCATTCCATTTTCTATAGGTCTGTGTATTTACCTAAAAGAGTTTTTAAACCTGCTGAACTTCTCCGTACAAGTACAAAACAAGCTCACTAGAAGAAATTGCTTCCTGAAATTGGAAATTTATTCTTTATAGAAGAAAAAATTGTTGGTTGCGAAAGCTGTAAAGATAAAGAAAAAAAAAAGAGTTTATAGATTATCTTCTGTGACATCCCCCAGCTCAACAGGAACGACTGTTATTTGACATGGAAGCACGGTTGACATGTTTAAACAACTTGGCATCTTAATATTTTCATCAACAGAGTGTCAAGTTGTTCTGTTATTCACATTTATAGTCATGTTCGCTTCAAGTAACCACAAAGGCACTCTGCACTGTAAAAATCAGTCCTCCTCACGACCCCATCACATCCCATCCAATGACATCTTACATCATAACCCATTTTCGAAATCCAGCTTATGTACATTCATTTGACAGTCATAGGTATAAACAATCTAATTAGCAAATAAATGATAATAGGCAGTCATTAAAATCGATGGGTCTCTAAAATAAAAAATACTCTCCGTAGAAAGTGTAAAGTCGGTAGCTAAAACCGGAAGTAATTAAATAAAATTAGCAAAGCGCGTGTTCTAAAGAGTCGTTAACATTCAAAATCTGAAGATACTAATATTACAAATTCAGCAAAACGCTAAACATTATAATTTGATGAGTTTTTTCGTGGGTATATTGTGCGCCCAAAAGAGGCCGATTCTTCGCTTTTATTATATGCAAACATTTGTGTTATTTATTTAAGGCGTCTCAACACCATTTAATGTTCTGCAGATTGTCTAAAGCAAACAGGTCGTAAACCAGAGGAATGTTGAAATATTTTAAAAGATTGTAATAAAATCTGAAAATAGTATTTTATGAGTTCTAAAAAAAAACCAAACTGCAGATGGATTAGTTGAACTTTGATTTGCCCCAAAATGACTAACGAGTAAGCAAAATTATAATCGATGAGGTTTCTTTTGGAGAACATGACAGCATCAGGGAGCACTAATTTCGATAGTGATTTAGGAATGTAAGATACCAAAAAAAAATAACTAAAAACCTATGATTGATGCTGTAGAAAGAGGTTGGAACCTGAGCGACGTTAACTTGGCAATGCACAGTCGTTGTAACTTTGACTACACATCAATTGTCCTTCTTTACCTCACAGAATTGACTTTCAAAGCCTATAAATGCGAGTATTACACCAACACTTTATACAAGGTGGCGCAAAAATAACCTTCCGATGTTTTTTGGCTGTAATAAAAAAAAAAAATGAAAAACTTTGATTCTTCTTGTGGATTATTTTTATTTGGTCTTTTAATTTTTTTTATATCAAGTCGAGAATATGATGTCATGTAAATGGCCGCCGCCACAGTTGATTGTCATTTGAGCCCTTTTTATGGCATTTTCCATCACTTTGGCCAAAACTTCCGGCGATAGGTCCTCACATTCTTGACGGATATTGTCTTTTAGAGCTGCAAGAGTCTGAGGCTTGTTGACATAAACCCGCGACTTCAAAAAGCCCCACAAAAAGAAGTCTGGAGAGGTCAAATCAGGCGATCTTGCTGGCCAGTGCAAATCGCCAAAACGGGAGATTATGCGCCCGGGAAATGCATCTTTCAGCATATCGGTTGTGGCACGTGCAGTGTGTGCCGTTGCACCGTCCTGTTGGAACCACATTTTTTCCAATCCCAATTCATCAAGTTGCGGCAAAAAGAACTCGTTGATCATTGCTCTGTAGCGCTCACCATTCACAGTAACCGTTTGGCCCGCGATGTCTTCGAAGAAGTCTGGGTCTGCCACGCCTGGCAGCATCTCGTGTTGTGCCAGTCTCTTCGAGGCGAGCGGCTAAACGTCGCAGTGTTGGACGGCTAGGAAATCTGCGACGAAATTCACGTTGTGCCAAAGTCACCGACCGATTATTGTTCAAATAAATAGTCACCAATATTCCGCGTTCTGGAGCAGTATAGCGTAACATTGTTTATAAACGTGTATTTCGCATGTGTTTACTACACAAATGTCAAAACAGAACTGACATTAGGGGCCAATCGCAAAATTTATAGCATTTTCTGATAGGAGGATTACTTTTGCGCCACCTTGTATATGCCATCCTGTCCTCAGGTGAACAAATGGGCCAGGAGGTTGGACGTTGTGTTTTGGGCTAACAACCCACTCACGGAGCAAAATAGTTTTTACGAAGCAAAATGCCTGGACAACATTTATTGTTTATGACCATGCTAAAAGAAAAAAGGGTATCGATTTTTATTATGAACATTAAATAGATGAGGTCAAGCCTAACAACTGCAACTATTAGAAGCCTTTTGCTATTACATTGCAGACATTACTGACATGCAGGAAATACGATTGGATGAGAAAGCATGAGGATGAAAAATTGTGACATCTCCTAAGGTCCGTGATATAGTGAGCAGAAACGCTATTGGGATGTTGATTTTTTTTTTTAGCGGCAGACTTAGGCACGAAATCTTTGCAGACATTAGCTTACGCATTGTTACATTCCGCAAGGTAAAATTCGCCAACAAAAGTCTTATATTCGCTCACGCTATTTCTTCGAGGTCCTGAGCGACTACCGAAGTACAATGTTAAAACCGTGCTAGGCGATTTTAATAAACATATAGGAAAAGAACTGGTTGGGTGTTGTAGAACGAGGGTAGACTCTGATTGGCGTCAACTTGGCAATGCCCAGTGTTGTAACTCTGACTACACATCAAATGTGCTTATTTTTACCTCCAAGTGGTAACCATCGGGTACTGGTCTCATCCAACCGGATTTGACTTGCTAAACGATAAGTGCGAGTGTTGATAACACGACGAAAAACAGCAACACTATAAACACCCTGGTGAGAATGGCACGGATGAATACCCGGCCTGCTGTCCCAGGCGAACCTAGATGAGCTGCTCTGACATATTCGGACAACAGGTTGTCTAGGAATTTCAAGGGTTAGTCAGGCCCCTTGAACAGAGATGGTGGCGGATGAACCGAAAGGCCAACGGCAGCGCTCAATCCCGTAGTGGATACTGATGGCACCGTGTCCTAGGGGTATCTAATAAATTGGAACTGGCCCTCCAGGTTGGGGGTTGTGCTTTGGGTTAACTACCCACCCACAGAAAAAAATATGGTTACGAAGCAACCAATAGCCTCGGAAAGGACTGATTTTATTGTTGACGACCCTGCTAAACGAAAAAAGGACAACGACGTTCGTATCTGCACCTGGAATGTGAGAACATTAAACAGGAGAGGTGCAGGCGAACAACTAGCGGAAGCCCTAAACTGCTACAAAGCAGACATTACTGCCATCCAGGAAATACGATGGGATGGGCCGGGCAAAAAGAGGATGAAAAACTGTGACATCTACTACGGACCGTGTTATAGTGAGCAGAAACAGCGACTATTCGGATGCGGATTTGTTATAAGTGCCAGACTTAGGCAAGAAGTCTTATGTTTCCAAGACATTAGCGAACGCATAGTAACAATCCGCATCAAGGCCAAATTCGCCAACATAAGCCTTATATGCGCTCACGCTCCGACGGAAGAAAAAGATGATATAGCTAAGGATTGCTTCTACGAGCTCCTTGACAAAACCTATGAGCGACTACCGAAGTACGATGTTAAAATCGTGCTGGGAGATTTTAACGCAAAGGTAGGAAGAGAAGACATCTTTAGAAGTATTGTCGGAAAACATAGCCTACACGACAACACGTCTGGTAACGGACTTAGGCTAATTGATTTCGCTACGGAACGAAATGCCACTATAGCCAGCATACGGTTTCCTCACCTCGATATCAATAAGGGGACATGGCGGTCTCCAGATCAACGAACGGTCAACCAAATTGATCACATTGCGATAGATAAGAGGCACGCATCCAGTATTTTGGATGTCCGAACATTCCGAGGAGCTAAAATCGACTGGGATCACCTTGTAGCAGCCAAGGTAAGAATGCGGATATCCACCACACCAAAAATTTAATGTCGGAAGACTGCAATCGCAAGAGACCGCCAAGAACTTCGCACAACGCGTATCCCTTAACCTCTCGATTAACACCATACCACCAGCATCGAATGTCGAAGAGCAATGGCAACGATGCCAACAGGCCATTAGATCAGCCGCAACTGATGTGCTAGGTTTCTCGCACCCACCAGCAAGAAACCCCTGGTTTGGTGAGGAATGCCGACAGATGCTCGCAGCCAAGAACGAGGCCTACAAGGCTAAGCTGCAGGTGAAGACGAGAGCTGCCATTGAGCTCTATAGGCAAAGAAGTGAGCAGAAACAGCGACTATTCGGATGCGGATTTGTTATAAGTGCCAGACTTAGGCAAGAAGTCTTATGTTTCCAAGACATTAGCGAACGCATAGTAACAATCCGCATCAAGGCCAAATTCGCCAACATAAGCCTTATATGCGCTCACGCTCCGACGGAAGAAAAAGATGATATAGCTAAGGATTGCTTCTACGAGCTCCTTGACAAAACCTATGAGCGACTACCGAAGTACGATGTTAAAATCGTGCTGGGAGATTTTAACGCAAAGGTAGGAAGAGAAGACATCTTTAGAAGTATTGTCGGAAAACATAGCCTACACGACAACACGTCTGGTAACGGACTTAGGCTAATTGATTTCGCTACGGAACGAAATGCCACTATAGCCAGCATACGGTTTCCTCACCTCGATATCAATAAGGGGACATGGCGGTCTCCAGATCAACGAACGGTCAACCAAATTGATCACATTGCGATAGATAAGAGGCACGCATCCAGTATTTTGGATGTCCGAACATTCCGAGGAGCTAAAATCGACTGGGATCACCTTGTAGCAGCCAAGGTAAGAATGCGGATATCCACCACACCAAAAATTTAATGTCGGAAGACTGCAATCGCAAGAGACCGCCAAGAACTTCGCACAACGCGTATCCCTTAACCTCTCGATTAACACCATACCACCAGCATCGAATGTCGAAGAGCAATGGCAACGATGCCAACAGGCCATTAGATCAGCCGCAACTGATGTGCTAGGTTTCTCGCACCCACCAGCAAGAAACCCCTGGTTTGGTGAGGAATGCCGACAGATGCTCGCAGCCAAGAACGAGGCCTACAAGGCTAAGCTGCAGGTGAAGACGAGAGCTGCCATTGAGCTCTATAGGCAAAGAAGAAGGGAAGAACATCGGCTTTTCAACAAGAAGAAAAAAGAGCAAGAAAAGCGCGCGATCTTTAATCTGATTCTTGAGAGGATTGTGCAAAACTCCAAAGCCAACACCAGAGGCACAATTTTCCAAAAGTCGGTGCAACTACTAGCATACGCTGACGATATTGACATCATTGGTAGGACTCAACGTGATGTCATAGCCACGTTTGCTAGTATAGAGAAGGAAGCGGCGAAAATGGGTTTAGCAGTAAATGAGGGTAAGACTAAGTATATGCTGTCATCACGAAAGGACTCACAACATCGACGAATTGGACAGAACGTCACCATTGACAGATATAACTTTGAGGTAGTACGGGACTTTGTCTACCTCGGCTCCGCTATTAACTCTGACAACAACATCTCGTCAGAAATTAAACGAAGAATTACTCTTGCCAACCGCTGTTTCTTCGGGCTAAGAAGGTAATTTAGTAGTAAAGCCCTCACTCGAACTACTAAGGAGATCCTATATAAGACCCTGATCATCCCAGTCCTGCTCTACGGCGCTGAAGCATGGACCGTATCAAAAGCGGATGAAGAAATCCTTGGTCGATTCTAGAGAAAAATTCTTCGGAAAATCTTCGGTCCCATTTGCGTTGACGGGCTATGGAGACGAAGATTCAACCAAGAACTATACGAGCTGTACAGCGACATGCCCCTGGTCAAAAAACTCCGCATTGGACGTTTAAGATGGCTAGGACATGTAGAACGAATGGACACCAATACTCCGGCTCGCAGAGTCTTCGATTCCCAGCCAGACGTCGGACGCAGTAGTGGAAGACCTCGCCTTAAGTGGCGCGCACAAGTGGAAACCGACCTCAACCAACTTGGAGTGCGCAACTGGAGGCAGTTAGCTAAGGACCGGGCTAATTGGAGAGGCATGTTGGTTGAGGCCCAGGTTCATTCCGGACTGTAGCGCCACTTAAGTAAGTAAGTATAGGAAAAGAACACATGTTTAGAGATATTATCGAAGAGCACAACATACATGATATCACATCTAGGAACGGGATCCTAGACTGCACAATATTACCTCAACTTGATATCCAATGGACATGGCAGTCTCCAGATCAACGAACGGTCAATCAAATTAATCACATCGCAATAGAAAAGAGCATGCATCCAGTATTTTCCGAGGGGTTAACCTCGACTATCCTGCTGCATCCAAGATAAGAATGCTGATATTAATCACGACACAACAAATGCAAAATACCTGAAAAACTGTAATGTCGAAAGACTGAAATCGCAGGTGACCTCGAAGTCCTTGGCAGAACTTAACCTCTCGGTTAACACCATATCACCAGCATCTAATGTCAAAGAACAATGGAGTTGTCAACAAGCCATCAAATAAGCCGCGGCTGATTTGCTAAGTTCCTCGGGCCCACCAGGAAGAATCCTCTGATTTGATGAAGAACTGCTACAGGTCCAAATAGCCAAAGACGAGGCTTACAAGGCAAATCTCAAGGTGGATACGAGAGCCGCCATTAAGCTTTACAGGCAAGGAAGGAGGGAAGAACATCGGTTTTTCAGAAAAAAAAAAAACAAAAGCGCGCGATCGACGATATGGAGAGGTGCCACTTTAGGATTGATGTTCGGTGGTATTTCCAAAGTGTAAAACATCAAAGTCAGGGATTAAAGCTGCGAACAGAATCCTGTCGAGATGAACAAGGAAAGATCGTAGTTGAGACACAGTAGTTACTGGGAACATGAAAGAACCACTTCTGCAGACTTTTAAACGGCGACGATGAACGATCTCCTGCTTTCAGGCGGATCGAAACATTCAATAGTGCCGACGAATACTAACCACCCGACATAAGTGAAGTGAGGATCGCAATATCTTAACTTGAGCTTAAAGCCTTCCTGTTGAGCTTTTAAAAGCCGGTGGATGTTATTTGGTAAGTGAAATCCACAAACTCATAAGCAAAATTTGGTCGTATGAAAATATTCCTGAAGAATGTAACCTCAGCGCCCGTTTGCTCGAAGCTCTATACTACGCACCAACTACAGAGGCATAGGTCTCTTTAATGTCGCCTAAAAGATCCTATGTGCCCTTTGAACGCCTGAAACTGCTTACCAACAACCTGATCGGTCCTTATCAGTGTGTTTTCAGGCCAGGAAAGTCCGCAACTGAACAAATCTTCACACTTTGGTAAATCCTGAAAATAACCCAAGAAGTAAAAATCGATAACCGACACCTATTCATTGATTTCAAAGCTGCATACGACAGCATATATAGAGAGTCGAACTATATATATCCATGCAGGATTACAATGGAGATATCTCGCTGCTCCATCAGGTTTGGAAACGAGCTAACCGATACCAAAAAAGGATTTAGGTAGGGCGACGTACTGTCATAGCAATTCGTTAACAACGTTTTGCGAGGATTGTGAAATTGTCAATGTCGCAACAGATCTTCGATATTAGATGATGATGTTGAAGGATTAATCGGTAGTTTTAGAACAGTACCTTCACTTGAGTAAGTAATCATATTTCACAAGCCTAGATACCAAATTCATTAGTTTTTCTGTTTCTCAAATATTTACTTTAAAAAGCATTTAAACGAGTCACATTGCACAAACAACTAAGGCGCTTTATTTTTTGTTTCTTCAGTTGGTTATCCCTGATGTCTTAATTCAAATAAATTGACTTACTATCCAGGCATACAGACCAAATATTTGATCGTTTACACTTCAAACATCAAGGCTTCTTTCATTTATGAGTTATGCTCCTATCCATCTAGCATGTAATCGAACTTATATCTTCGTACTATGACAGTGTTTGTCTTTCAAAAATCACTTCAGTGCCAAAGTCATTAAATTTCCTAAAATATTGATGTACATTTCTATTTTCAAAATATTGGCATATTATTGCTAAGTTTACAACCTACTCGTATCCGTAGTCTGCTAAAAATGATCGTAAACAAATAAATATTTGCTCGTCTCTCAAAAACTATTAAACTGGAAAAAAAAATTAAGAGCACACTACAGCTTGCTGTGTAGATCGTTAAATACCCTATTCGAATGCATAAACTGTAATAAAAGTACTTTTTTTCTAAATACATTTTTTATTTTTAACAAATCATGATAAAATTAGACACAAAAGAAAAATCTTAGTGTGGTTCAAAATATCATAAAAAAATGAAGATCGATCTCTTTCACGTTCATGTTGAGATACACTTTTGTTAGCATTACCTTCATTTTTTTACAAATACACAAATTCTGGCAGTAAATCCGTCATATTAGTCAAAAGTTATATTAACTTGTATCTCTGATTTGATTTGTTAAGATGGGTGTATCTACATGTACTCATTCTGTGTATATAATTATAGAAAGAGTTGAAACTTAAATATTACTTTGTGTATCGAACTATTTTTCAGTCGGAATATACCCTATGCAACATGCAATTAAGAACGTTCACATCTTCATCGGTCGAGTGCTGTGAAAATAATCGTTTGTACTAAACGTTTTATTTCACTACCACGTCGTAATAACTCAAGTCGAACTCTATTTATTAAGGAACTCGGCAGGGTTTTCACAATTCTAAAACGCATAGGACTAGGTATTTTATGAAGCAAGAAAAAAACTCGTACAAGACATATGAGAACGTTACATTCCGCTGTAGGAATCTTCTAATGCCCGATCTCATAGTTCATCGCTTTTATGAACGCAGATCATCCGAATATTTCACGAGATTATATTTGGGATACATGAGATCTAAATATGATCTTCTTATATTTTATCGATTTTCTTTGAATTTATTTTTGAAAATAAAGTGGGCGTGACTAAAAACTATTAACTATGGCGGCTGATTAATAACTAAAACTATTATGAAAGAATGAAATTCAATTCAATTAATTATATAAAAACTTTCATCTCACTGGGATTCGAACTCGGATTCTCTCGCAAGGTAGTCCAACACGCTATCCACTAGGCTGTACTCTCGAACATGGAAGACGAGTAAGTACAACGAAGTAAAGGGTGATCCATTTCGAGGTTCCCTACTTTTTTAAAGAAAAAAACACAGAAAATTCAAATTTAATGGAGAATGTTTATTATCATTTGAAAGAACATTCTTTGGCATTTATTTTTTGAAGATTATGTCTATCAAATGTTGGCCGTTGCTACGTCGCAGATGGTCCATCCGTTGAGTCCAATTTTCGATCACTCGTTCGAGCATTTCGACTGGTAACTGGCGAATGACACGCGTGATGTTTTCCTCCAAGGCCTGAATCGAAGCGGGTTTGTCGGCATAAGCTTTTGACTTTACATATCCCCACAGGAAAAAGTCTAAAGGTGTGATATCACACGATCTTGGTGGCCAATCGACCGGCCCAAAACGTGAAATTATGTGCTCACCGAAATGTTCTCTCAATAAGTCCATTGATTGATGCGATGTGTGGGAAGTGGCGCCGTCTTGCTGAAACCAAATGTCGCCGAGATCATGAGCTTCAATTTCAGGCATCAAATAGTCGGTTATCATGGCACGATAACGGTCGCCATTGACGGTTACGTTCGCACCGGCATAATTTTTAAAGAAATATGGACCGATGATTCCACCGGCCCACAAACCACACCAAACCGTTGTTTTTTCCGGATGAAGTGGCAGTTCTTCAATCTCTTCAGGTTGCTCTTCATCCCAAATGCGGCAATTTTGTTTGTTTACATACCCATTGAGCCAGAAATGGGCCTCATCGCTAAACAAAATTTGCCTCGAAAACGTCGGATCTTCTTGGAACTTTTCAAGAGCCCATAGAGCGAAGCGATGTCGCTTGGGAAGGTCGAGCGGCTTCAGTTGTTGCACAAGCTGTATTTTGTACGCTTTCAATTTAAGATCTTGACGTAAAATGCGCCAAGTCGTTCCATACGTCAGTCCGAGTTGCTGCGAACGGCGCCGAATCGACTCTCTACGGTCTTCGTGTACACTCTCAGCTACGGCCGCTATATTTTCTTCACAGCGTGCTGGACGTGGTCTATTCGGTCGAATATTATCCAATAATGAATGCTGGGTCTCAAAATGGGTGATGGTGTTGCGAATAGTACGCTCAGTAGGCCGATTATGTTGACTATAAGTTGAGCGAAGTGCACGAAACACATTCCTCACAGAACGTGAATTTTCATAATAAAGTTGAACAATTTGTAAACGTTGTTCACGCGTAAGTCTTTCCATTATGAAATGCCAAACAATACTAAACAAAAATAACATGACAGCATGACACGACTCACACGTGATCTGTCAAAAAAGGCTATTGAAAAAAGTATCTCTACTTGGATCACCCGTTAGTTGAATCGTGTTGACTCATTCTCCGGTAGGTTCCCGATCTTTTCACCTTTTTTTCAATCTTCACACCTTGTCCCGATCTTTTCAACTTTTTCTGATCTTTTAACCTTAGCTTTTTTAAGCCTTCATTCTTAAGCTCTATACGTGCTATGACTAACTTGTGCGAAGTTCTACCAAAACATGGTACTTGTACACACATCTCCGGAAGCTTAAAAATAACCTTAGAGAAGTTTCGCTATCACAATTTCGGTTATGCTTGTGAATTTTCCTGCATAATGTCTTAAACAAGCTTCTACCCAAACAATCGACTTTAAAAATGCTTAACCTCCGTGCACAAGTACTATGTAAGGCCTATAGAAATAATTGCTTGTGGAAATTACATGTTTGTGCCTTATAGAAGAATAATTGTTAGTTGGGTCGTCTCTATAAATGGTGTCATATCGACGAATTGGTGGTCGGTATCGATTTGGACTTTTTGGGTTTGCCGAATTTTGAAGATTTGATCAGTTGTGGACATTTCTGGTCAAAGACCTTACTGATAAGGACCGATCATGTTATTGGCAAATCCGACGTTCACATATTCGGGCTGATAGCATCTAGTAGACGATAATGTAAAGGGGCAAAGTCTTGCGGGCTGGGTGTAAATCCAAACAAAACACAACTGGTTCTCTTTACTAACAGGAGATCGATCCCAGCATTTCCGGCACCGTCTTTGGAAGATTCGACTCTCTCATTGTCAGCAAGCGCGAAATATCTGGGGGTGATACTCGATAGTAAACTGAACTGTAATCTAAACGTTGAAGAAAGAGTAAAAGAAAGCAAATATTGCCCCCTATAGCTGCAACGGAATCTGCGGCAAAAAATGGGGCCCATCCCCGAAGGTCACAAAATGGCTATACACAGCCATTGTCAGACCAATCCTAACATACGGTTGCTTGGTCTGGTGGAATGCTATGAAAAAAGCAAAACATATGACCAAGCTTACGAAAGTTCAAAGGACAGCATGCATACTCACGACAGGAGCCATGCGCACTAGCCCCACAGTAGGGTTCGCCAATCCTAAACATAACACCAATTGACTAACAAATCAATGACACAGCAGAAAAGGGCAGGACTCAAAGAAACGGGCAATCTACTTACGAAGCCTTTTGGCCATAGCTCAATATTATACTCAATGGCATATGCGGATGTAGCATCTGACTACATGATCCCATATCACGACTTTGATACTAATTACTCCATCAGAATACCAAGCAGAGACGAATGGTCTTCAAACAATGTGTTATCTAACACAGAAATAGCAATCTATACCGACGGATCCAAAATGGAATCGGAGTGGGCTCTGGTGTCTACTCTGAAAAGATCGGGCTAGCTACATCCTTAAGATTAGCAAACTCGTGTAGTGTATTCCAAGCTGAGATCCTGGCCATACTCGAAGCTGCCGAATCGGCTAGGGTATTGGACATATCACATGAGGATATCTCCATCTACGTCGATAGTCAAGCGGCCATTAAAGCTCTGGCATCCAATATAGTAAAATCACGGGTAGTTGGACGCTGCCGTGAAGAGCTGAAGGCTCTTTGTAACCAGAACAAATTCCAAATTATCTGGGTGCCAGGACATAGGACATGAGAAAGCAGACGAACTAGCCAGACTAGGATCGTCCAGTTGCATTTCCCTAGCTGATAAAAGGGTCAATCCCCCGCTAGCATCTAAAAAACATGAATTAACTAAGCACACTCAAAAAGCAACCATAACAAGATGGCCAAATACAATAACTTGTACACACACAAAATCTCTCTGGCCAGAATTAAGCGGCAGCAAATCAAACAAGCTATTAGCTTTGAATAGAGCTTCCATTTCTATAGCGGTGAGAGTGATAACAGGTCCCAACCTGTTGGGTAAGCACTCTAATAAGATAAAACTGACTGGTGCGAACCAACTTTGCAGGAAATGCAGAGACCCTGTCGTCGAAGAACATGTCTCACACCTGCTATGCCACTGCCCTGCGATCAGTGGCAGTCGTTTTAAAATACTAGGCAGCCTTTACATCGATGACCTAAGTATCCTAACGACTATCCCAATAGCGCTGATAGTCCGTTTTTGTTGCAGATGAGGATGGAGCAACTACATCTTTGAGGCTGAAGGAGCGACACAGACCAGCACCGCATAAGTATCACTAGCGAACTTAACCAGGTATCCTCTTTCTCTTTTTCAGGATTCTTCTTCGAAGGGTATCGCTATGGGCCCACGTAGGCCTATGCGTGTTTGACGACTCACCCGAGCGTCAACAGCCCATCTAACCTAACCAAAAATATGCCTCTGTAGTGGGGATATGTTGGCATATGATCCTTTTTTTGTGGATCTGGCAAATGATGTTTAGGTTAAATTCTTTAGGAATTCTTTTAGTTGACCAACTTTTGCTTATGAGAGTGTGGATTTTACTTAATAAAGCACCACAGGAAGGCTGTCATTTCCGACAGCCTTTTTAAGCTTAAAATATTGCGATCCTCACTTTGCTTAGGTCGGGTGGTTGTTAGTTTTCGCTGGTCATTGACGTTTTACAGTTAACAGAAGTTCTTACATGAATCGACTGTCTCAACTACGATATTTCCTTGTTCATCTTGACATAATTCTGTTCACGCCTTTTATCCATGACATTGACGTTTTACACTTGGAAATACTTATGTGCATAATTCCTGGAGTGGCAACTTTCATATCTTCGATCACGCGCTTTTGTTTTTTTTTTTTTTGAGCACCCGGTGTTCTGCCTTACTTCTTTGCCTATAAAGCTAAATGGAAGCGCTAGTCTCCACCTGCAGCTTTGGCTTGTGGGTCATTATTCGTCAAACTTCGAGAATCCTACCAAATTAGTCGCGGCTGATCTAATGACTTGTTCACATTGTCGCCATTATTCTTCTTCATTAGATTCTGGTGGTATGGTGTAAATTGAGAGATTGAGGGATACGCGTTCTGGAATTCGGTGGGCCTTCTCTGGCAAATGCAGTCTTTTGACATTACATTTTGACAGAACATTTCTCATTTGGTGTGGCCTTACCTTTTCTGCAACAGGGTAGTTTTCCGAGACGGTGTTCACCCCTCGGAATGTTCGGACATCCAAAATTCTGGATGTGTCCCTCTTGTCTATTGCAATGTGATCAATATGATTGACCGTTTGTTGATCTGAAAGCCACCATCTCCCCTTATGGATATCGTGGTGAGGAAATCCTGTGCTGTCTATAGTGTCATTTCACCAAAGACAATTAGCCTAAGACAGTTGACAGACTTGGAGTCGTCTTTGCTATATTTAGTACCTTTCCGTTAAAATCTCCCAGAACGGTTTTAACATAGTCCAAGAACTCGTAGAAACCGTACTTCGCAGCGTGAGTGCATGTAAGGCTTATGCTTGCGAATTTGGACTTCATGAGTATTTTTACAATGCGTTTGCTTATGTCTGCAAAGCATAAGACTACTTACCTAAGTTTGGCACTTAAACAAATCCGCATCCGAATAGCCGCAGTTTTTGCTCACTACTAGTCCGTAGTAGATGTCACAGTTTTTCATCGTTTTTTTGCCCTACCCATGCCATCATATTTCCTGTATTTCAGTAATGTCTGCTTAGTAGCAGATTAGGGCTTCCCCTAGTTGTTCGGCTGCACCTCTCCTATTTCATGTTCTCGAATTCCAGGTGCAGATATGCAGGTACGTTGCTGTCCTTTTATCGTTAAGCATGGTCAATAATAAAACCAGTCTTTTCCGAAACTCTTAGTTGGTAGCACAACCGTAACCTAGAGGACCAGATCCAATTTATTAGTTACCCCTTGGATACAGGGCAATCAATATGCACTGCTGCATTGAGCGCTGCCTTTGGCCCTTCGGCTCATCTCTAATAAAGGGGCACCCATGAGATTCCTAAATGGCCTTGTGTCCGAATACGTCAAAGCAGCTCATTTAGGTATTTCACTTTATCCATCCTATCTGGGACTGTGACTGTATACGCCACCGTTGAATCAATCCATCTTTGGAATTCTACCACTCCAGTTTTGGATAAGGACTAAGTGCCTTAGTGTGAGGACACATCTTCCCATCCCCGTTGTCATCTGTTGTCGACAAGACTTCACACAGGGATTGAGAATTTGTGAGCCTGTCTACCTACGGAGATACTAGGCACAAGGTGCTTGTCACATGAAAGCTAAGAGTCGGAGTGCGCAGACATCAGCTTATTGTAAACTTAAGTGGTTTCATTATAATAGCACTTGAAGCACCAAACATACATCATCCGATAATTTCCTTAATTTGATAAGAAATAATGCAAAATTATTGCTTCCCAAATTGTGCTTCGCAACTTAGTACACCCACTAGTAATTCAAAGTAGGGCATTCGTGCACCTTCCACTTTGTTTTCCTACCCTTGAATCGATTAACACAAAACAACCTAAGGAATCAATAAAGGCAACCGCTGTTCCTTTAGACCCGAAATATTGTAAAATTTACTTATTTACTCATTTTTCATTGACAACCCCTCTCATTGTGTACAACTAAGTCCCATAATTGTGTCCCTTTTCGGTACATGCGATTGTAAAAGTATAAATAGGTACAGCGATTTTCAACCGCATCCATAATCCTCATTTAAAAATAATTACTTGTAACCGTATACTGTTATACATCATCAATGTAAGATTGAATTATTAAAATTGACTTGGTCCCGATATGTCGAATCTTTATCGAATTGTGGGCATTTATTTTAAAAACCAATATTTTTGATTGAATTTCAATATTCAGATACATATCTGTCCTTCGAAGTCCTGTTTTAAATAAATAACATCATCAGCCTTGACTCAATCTCCCGATGGGCGAGGCAATAAAATTCCAATCAGGATTTATTGTCTTATCATTTATTTATTTGCATTCATCATTCTCAATTACGTGCTTCTCACAATCATTAGTCTTTACATGGAAGGGTTTTAATAAAACATTTTTCAGAAGACTTATCAAAATGTTGAACGAACCACACAATGATTTTGAGAACCTATATAAGTAGTTTCTAGATATAAAGATACTTGTATGAATGGTTTATCAGGAAACTACTCTTGCTTTTGAATGTCAATTTGCGTGAAGTAACGATTACATGAACAAGTGTTTGAAATATCTATCTATGAACTACGAATGGGTAGATATTTTTTAACCATAACTTACTACGTTTACGCAGTACCTATGTTACCACTGTTATGTATCAATAATAAATAATTAGAAATCAAAACAATGCAAGTTAGCTCTATACAAGTCAAAAGCAAACAATCCTTTCTGAAGATATCGTCTATTTACTACCCACCACGATGCAAGGTTGAGAAAATTGACTTTGAAAACTTGCTTAATTCCCTTGGACAACGTTTTGTCATCGGAGGGGACTTTAATACAAAACATACATTCTGGGGATCTAGATGCATATCACAGAAAGGTAGGATGCTTTATGATGTAGGTAGAAAGTATAATACCGAATTTCATTCTACGGGAAAACCAACCTACTGGCCAACTGATGTTAGAAAAATACCGGATTTGATCGATTTTTTCATTGTAAAAGGTCTGCCGTCCAATAGAATCAAAGTTGAAGAATGCTTTGATCTTTCCTCTGATCATTCTCCAGTCATTTTAACAACGAGCGAGTCACTGATTATAAATGAAAAACCACCCAGATTAACAAACGGGAAAACCAACTGGGAAGGTTTCAAAAACGATATTGAAAATAATATCCGACTTAGAACACCATTGGAACTCGAAGTAGCGGTTGACTCATTTATCGATACCATCCAACAAGCAGCATGGAATAATACTCCTCAACAGAACAAAATTGTGAGCTATTGTAAAATTAATTACCCCCGAGAAATACAAGATTTAGTAAGACAAAACAGAAAAGCACCAAACTCGCGCCCCGCAAGATAAAACACATCTCAATCGGTTGAGTAATTTGCTATCAAATTCGATTAAAATTTTTAAAAACCATGCAGTAGAAACTTATCTGCAAAGCCTAACCGCTGGAAAGGAATCGAATTATTTGCTCTGGAAAGCAATTAGAGTCATAAAACGGTCAAAAATCGCTGTGCCGCCAATTAGGGTAACTCAAGACTTTTGGGCAAAAAGCGATAAGAAAAAAGCTGACGTTTTTGCCTCACATCTTGAGGAAACATTTAAGCCACTTGATGGTCCAGCGCAAAATGAAAACATTAATATATTCGAGAGTACAACCGATAATAATATTGTAAGATATGCAAGTATTGCCGAGCTTAAACGGGAAATACAGAAAGTAAAGCCTAAAAAAGCTCCGGGTTATGACCTGATTACAGGAGAACTTCTTAAAATGTTGCCTCGGAAAGCATTTACTAAGCTTCTTTTTATTATAAATGCTGCAATCAGATTAGAATACATACCAAGACAGTGGAAAGTCGCGGAAGTGATTATGGTTCTAAAACCAGGTAAATCACCGAATGAAATAAAATCTTACAGGCCTATTTCACTTCTTCCAATAATTTCAAAAGTTTTTGAACGGATATTACTCGGTCGCTTACACCCAATAAATGAACAGAAACGTCTTTTACCTGACCATCAATTTGGGTTTAGAAGTAAACATTCAACAGTGGACCAAGTACATCGAATTACAGATGTAATTGAGAAAGCTTTCGAAGAAAAGAAAATTTGTTCAGCCGTATTTCTTGACGTGTCGCAAGCTTTTGACAAGGTGTGGCCCAAAGGCCTTACGTATAAACTAAGTGTCGTATCTTGAGCATAGACTCTTCCGTGTGAAACTTGGAAGCGAATATTCCGAGTTCAAAGAAATAATGGCAGGTGTACCGCAAGAAAGCGTCCTTGGACCAATCCTGTACCTCCTATTCACTCGTGATATCCCACAAACAAACGATACAATAGTTGCAACGTTTGCTGACGATACTGCTATACTAGCAGTTGGCACAACAATAGAGGAAACAAATATCAAATTACAAAACGCTCTTAAGGAGGTTAATGAATGGACTAAATCCTGGCGGATTGCACTTAATGAGAGCAAATCGATCCATGTAGATTTTTCGTCTAAACGGACAAACAATTTGCCTGTATTTCTAAATACGGTTCGAGTCCCGTTTGCAAATGAGTCGAAATATCTCAGAATGACACTCGATGCAAAATTAAAATGGAAGTCGCATGTAAAAAAGAAATGCGAAGAACCTAAGAATAAATACAGAGAACTGTACTGGTTGCTCGGAAAATATTCGAAGCTTACCCTTGATAACAAGCTGCTATTATACAAGCAAGTGCTAAAACCGGTTTGCACATATGGTATACAACTATGGGGTTGTACCAGTGAAACGAATCTAAACATTTTACAAACTTTTGAAAACAAAATGTTAAGATCATTCGTCAATGCGCCGTGGTACGTAAGGAACGAAGATCTACGCAGAGATCTGGGTATTCCCGCGGTTAATGATGAAACAAAACATTTTGCACGAAAACATAAAAACGTTTATTAGGACACGTTAACACAACAGTCCTCAAAATTCTTGACGAAACAAATATATTGCGGCGTCTTCAAAGAACTAAACCCTTAGATTTGGCCCGATAATAACAAACCGCGCTATAAATTGCGGAAAAAGCAGGAACTCTCAAAGGAAAGTTACCTGCCAAACATATTATATACTCGTGATAACAAAATTGCTGGATAAGTCGAATACTTAGTTGCAATAGAAATACAAAATGGATGGTGGTTTTAGTGAGTAAAAATTTCACACTACTTTGGGCACGTGCTCATCGTGTCTATGAAGATTTCCTCCAGCCCACGGAAAAAAAAAAAATCAATTTGAGGGTAAGACTGAATATTGTAACTGTCTCATTAAAGCTGCATTAAAATAAAGACATTATTTATGAATTCAAAAGCTGGCATTTCAAAATACGAAAAAAATCGTATAATGGCGTAAAGTCGGAACGGTTTAATTGATTTGTATTTTTTCTAAAACAAAACAGTGATCATTTTTGATTTTGAAAACATACATACACTGAAAACATGCAAAGACTAGGCGACAAGTTATCATACATACGCCATAGAGAGACCATTTTGTAATAGTTCTCTAAGGGTATTAAAGTATTTCCACAGCAATTACCACGATATCCGCGTAGGCAATCACTTTGCATCCTTCTCTTTCTGGATTTACTAGTAGCTCGTTGACCACTAGATTCCAGAGAAGAGGAGACAGGAGGAGAGCCCTTGTGGGGTGCCACAGCAAACAGATATACGTGCGGATGAGATGCCAAGATTTGTGTTAATAATTCTGCCTATGAGTAGCTGATTTCTGCTTACTATAACACGGTTCATAACAGATGTCAGACTAAGTTTAGGTTAGGTTAGAGTGGCTGCCAGCACACTTAGATCATTTTGGTCCGTTGTGATACTACGTGGATCTTGTCCAATCCCCTTACTATCCGTGGGAAAACCATTCTGAGCTTTTGATGAAGCGGAGGATGAAGCCAAATCATTGAGATTTTGAAAATAGTATGTATGCTATAAGATGTAGCTTCCTTTTGTTTGATAGGGCTTGGTAGTTACAAAGCATCTGAAGTATTGTTTCCACCTCCTCCTCTTCCATGCAGCTCCTACAGAAGTCGTTTGAGAAAAGGCTCAGCCTTTCTGCATGCCTACCTAAAGCAGTATCCCGTGACAGTGACACATATGGTGGCGCAAATATACGGTCTATCAAGCGAAATCAGTCCCTTAGATCTTCTCAAATCTAGGCTTGACACGTCGTGCAAAGACTCCATCTGATGTTTGATTTTCTGTTAGCATGTTGCGCTAATAAGCTTTTGCATGTAGCGATAGGAATATCTAGTACACCCGTGTACAACTGGTAGGTTGATTCCATTACCGGCGAGTTCATCCGCCTTACAGTTCCCTGGAATGTCACTATGCCCAGGCACTCAGCATAGGTGAATGTTAAAATGCGTTGACATCTCGGCAATCTAGGGATGTCTTTGAATTTGATTCCAGGGAGGAACGAGAGAGGGGGGAGAAGTGTCCTCTCACTAAGGCACACACTCTCAGGCGGCACCGGAGGAATTCCCTAGATGGAGTCAACGGTGGCGCCTACAGCTCCAGCTTGAAAAAGATGATATAACTAAGGATTGCTTCTACGAGCTCCTCAACAAAACCGATGAGCGACTACCAAAGTACGATGTTAAAATCGTGCTGGGAGATTTTAACGCAAAGGTAGGAAGAGAAGACATCTTTAGCAGTATTGTCGGAAAACATAGCCTACACGACAACACGTCTGGTAACGTACTTAGGCTAATCGACTTCGCTGAGGAACGAAATGCCACTTTAGTCAGCACACGGTTTCCTCACCTCGATATCCATAAGGGGACATGGCGGTCTCCAGATCAACGAACAGTCAACCAAACTGATCGCATTGCGATAGACTAGAGGCACGCATTCAGTATTTTGGATGTCCGAACATTCCGAGGGGCTAACATCGACTCGGACCACTACCTTGTTGTAGTCAAGGCTCGAACAGAATCCTGTCGAGATGAACAAGAAAATGTCGTAGTTGAGACACAGTCGATGCTGATGATATGGAAGAACCACTTCTGCAGACTGTTAAACGGCGATGACGAACAACATTCCGCTGTCAGGCAGAACGAACCATTTAATATTGTCAACGACAGCGAAAACTGCCAACGACCCGACCTAAGTGAAGTGAGGATAGCAATATCTAAACTCAAGCTTAATAAGGCCGCGGAAATGACGGCCGCTGAGTTTATAAATCTGGCGGAGAAGACATGGTAAGTAACATCCACCAACTCATAAGCCAAATCTGGTCGGATGAAAGCATGCCTGAAGAATGGAACCTCAGCATCGTTTGCTGAGGCTTTATGTGAACGCCTGAAACCGTTTACCAACAACCTGATCGGCCCTTATCAGTGTGGTTTTAGAGCAGGAAAGTCCACAATTTATCAAATTTTCACAGTTCAACAGATCCTGGAAAAAAACCAAGAAGTCCAAATCGATACCCACTACTTATTTATCGATTTATAGAGACGAACTATACAGACCCATGTCTAGTTTTGGTATACCGCCCAAACTCGTCCGTTTGTGTAGGATGACGATGGAGAATTCTCGCTGCACCTCACCGACATATTCGATACCAAAAAAGGATTTAGGCAAGGCGATGCGCTGTCATGTGACTTTTTCAATTTGATTCTTGAGAGGATTGTGCAAAACTCCCGAGCCAACACCAGAGGCACAATTTTCCAAAAATCGGTGCAACTACTAGCATACGCCGACGATATTGACATCATTGGTAAGTAGGAGTCAACGTGATGTCATAGCCACGTTTGCTAGTATAGAGAAGGAAGCGGCAAAAATGGGTTTAGCAGTAAATGAAGGTAAGACTAAGTATCTGCTGTCAACACGAAAGGATACACAACATCGACGAATTGTATAGAACGTCACCCTTGACAGATATAACTTTGAGGTAGTGCGGGACTTTGTCTACCTCGGCTCCGCTATTAACTCTGACAACAACATCTCGTCAGAAATCAAACGAGGAATTACTCTTGCCAATCGCTGTTTCTTCGGACTAAGAAGGCAATTTAGTAGTAAAGCCCTCACTCGAACTACTAAGGAGATCCTATATAGGACCCTTATTACCCCAGTCCTGCTCTACGGGGCTGAAGCATGGACCGTATCAAAAGCGGATGAAGAAATCCTTGGTCGATTCGAGAGAAAAATTCTTCGAAAAATCTTCGGTCCCGTTTGCGTTGACGGGCTACGGTCTTATAACCTATATAGAGAGCCAATGCGCGATACGAGGTTTTATTCCCCATTCCAAGCCTATGACTTTCTTGTAGGAAGAAAGTGCTACCGTTGCTTTCTTTACTCTTTCTGTTATGTTTAGCTTCAAGTTAAGCTTCCTATCCATAATAAGTCCCAGGTATTTTGCTTTGGTTTGAGAAGACTAGTTCGATTCCGTTTAGTGACGGGGGGGTCAATATGAGGAATTTTATATTTCCTAGTGAATAGGACCAGTTTAGTCTTGTGTGGGAGCCTCTTGCCGTGGTGCTAAGGCGAGATCTTTTAGATCCACATGTTCTCCAGACCTAATAGATCAAATTCAGACACGTCCCGATAGCGGTACAGTAAATGTTTCAGAATTATCTAGGGCATCCTCAAATATGTCCCAATGACGCCGTCGACCAAAATGGACCATACCATACAGTTACTCTACGAGGTTTTAGTGGTCTTTGGTGTATCAGTTGATGGCATTCAGCAATTCTCTGCATAACTTCATCAATCTTTTAACTTAATGGGCCGCCAGATGTGTACTCAGCGCGAACCAAACAACCGAATTAGTCATTTTAAGCGGGAATCACAAAGTCCCGCATATTGACCCTCTCAAACATAGAGGAGTCAGTTTCAAGTTCGCAGAACCTGGGCCTGGTTTGGATAATAAACTAAACTGGAAAGCCAACATCCATGAACGCGTTAAGAAAGCCACCGTATCCGTATATTCTTGAAAAAGGCTATTGGAAAGAAATGGGGTATGCAACTCCTATATGGTGTCTTAGTTTGGTAGAAAGCCTCCATTGCCGACTATCGCTTAATGAGATGGCGCAGCATTTCACCATTCACCTCTTCTGGGTGCCAGGCCAGAGAGATATTTACATTTCAGGGCACTGTAAGGTGGATGAGCTTGCCAGACAAGGCACCACCATTGATATTCTACTGTCGGTATATATGTTAGGTATGCTCTTAGCTACATGTAAATGACAGATCAAACTGGATGCGATCAAGAAAGCTAACCGCAAATGGATAAACGGCACAAAATGTAAAATATCCAGGCAAGTCTGGCCTAACTATGCCCATAAGCGCTCAATCTGCTTGGCATTACTTTAAACATTGGTACCATAATCGGTGTCCTTAAAGGACACTGCCCTATAGGCTTACACGCAAAAAGACTGGCCCTCATTAACAATGACTTCTGTAGATGCTGCTTGGACGAAGAAGAGGAGGAAAGTATTACTCACCTTCTTTGCCCTTGTACAGCTCTCTCAGAAAACAGGAAGTTTCATCTTGGAGACTACTTCTTCGATAATCTAGGTGAGCAGGCTAATATCAGTGTCACACGCTATATAGTCAGCTCTGAGTAGTTTGATTAGGCCCAATATATGGAAAGTCAAGAGATCTTAACCTTAGCAGAAACAGTGGCTATTCGGATGTGGATTTCTTATAAGTGCCAGATTTAAGCAAGAAGTCTTGTGTTTTAAAGACTTTACCTAACGCATGTTAACAATCCGCATCAAGGCCAAATTCGCCAACAAAAAAACTTATATGCAGTCAAGCTCCTATGGAAGAAAGAGATGATAGCGAACGACTGCTTCTACGAGCTCCTTGACAAAACTTATGAGCGACTACCGAAGTACGATGTTGAATCGTATTGGGAGATTTTAACGCAAATGTGGGAAGAGAAGGCATGTTTGAAGTATCAACGGAACACACAGCCTACACGACAACACGTCTGGCAACGTTTTAGGTCTAATTGACTTCGCTGCAGAACGAAATGACACTATAGCCAGCACACGGTTTCCTTATAACCTCATAAGGCGTTTTTCGGTCAACCAAATTGATTACAGTGCCACTCCAGGAATGATGTTCGTAAGTATTTCAAGTTAAGGATATAAGGGACGGGCAGAATCCTGTCAGGATGAACAAGGAAATATTGTAGTTGAGACAGTCGATTCTGAGAATATAGAAAAACTACTTCTGCTGACTGTTAAACGGCGATGGCGAACGATTTTCTGCTGTTTGCCAGGACGAACCATTCAATATTGGCAACGACAGCGAAAACTAGCATCCACCCGACTTAAGCGAAGTGAGGATAGCAATATAAAAACTTAAGCTTTAGAAAGCTGTTGGAAATGACAGCCTTCCCGCTGAGCTTTAAAAAGCCGATGAATAGATTTGGGAAGTGAACTCCATCAAGTTATAGTCTTCTCAATACTTTCGCCTACAAGATCATATCTGCAGTAATGTAAAAGTCTGAAACCATTTACCAATAACCTGGTCGGTCCTTATCAATATGGTTTTAGGCCAGGAAAGTCTTCGCAATTATGCAGATCCTGGAAAAAACCCAATAAGTACAAATCGATGCCCGCCACCTATTCATCGATTTCCAATCGACAGCATTTATAGAGACGAACCACCAATTGCACAGAACATCACATTTGACAGATATGACTTTGAGGTAAAACGGGACTTTGTCTACCTCAGAAACTCTGACAACAACATCTCGTCAGAAATTAAAAAAAAAACTCCGCTAGGACATTTAGAGCGAATGGGTACCAACCAACTTGAAGTGCGCAACTGGAGGCAGTTATCTATGAACAGGGTAAATTGGAGATGCATGTTGGTCTTTTATTTCTTACCCCATTGTGCAATATTCTTGTTATCCAGTGTCCTGAAAATGTTCTGAGACCGAGATTTCCCTCTCGCCTGTTGTATAAAATTCAATGGAAAAGCGTCTTTTTTGGGTGAGGCGAACAGAAATTCAAATGAAAACAAGTTTCCGGCATCTTCGAGACTTCAACACAACTCATCCCCATCAAGGACCAAGGTATTTTTAATAAAAATAACCACCATCCTATCTATGTAGGTAACCTTGAACTATGCGGCGGTGAAAAAGAAAACCTAGCTTGCCCTAAACTGCTGCCACTTTTGTTTAACTAGTCAACCAATTGTTGTCTCAATAAAACAAAAGAACTACACACTCCACAGTTTGGCAGGCTTATGAACATTTCAAAGACCTGCAGCTTATTAATCCTTAATTATTCATGGAGAAAATGTGAAAGCACTTTCATGAATGAATCCTACGTAAAAGTAACCCAATCCGGCTGTTTGTACTGTTTAACTAACCCGCCATGATTCCCTGCCTACATCCTGACCCTTCACTCGTATTCATCCACCGTGCACCATCCTCGCAATTGGATATGATGAAACTGCTTCCACGCTGCAGAGCCATCGTTACCTAGACAATTGCAGGACCTGCAGTTTATATACCTCTAACGATTTTTTTCTGCATCGCTTTCGTCCTTTCAATAGGAAAATAGAAAATTAAAAAAGAAAAAAAAGATGAACTGCGGTTTAGTTTTTTTTTTGCCGTTTCAAGGTTCATAAACCTACCCTCTGCGCTCTGTTTTTCAAGCCATCATTTTAAAAAAAAACCCACCCAACAACAGCACTTTGTGGAAATGTGCCAAGCGGATTGGTGCGAGTGTTTAATCCTTCCCGCAGAGATATAACGGATGGACTTTCTATGGCCAAAGGACATATGAAACCCGATTGATATTCTCAATATCCTGATGGTTGCCAACTGTGTTCGAGCAGAAGGCAACAAAAACTCATATTACCGCTTGAACAAACCCCTAATGATCCATTGGGAAGGATAACTTCGCGAAAGTAGTTTTCCAAGTGTTCAAGTGCATTTCTTCGCGGAAGACGATGAAGAAGACATTTCAAGTCTATTGGCTGGTTAGAGTCCGGTCAATGGAGCGGGTGCCGTGAAACGTGATGCGAGAGGCAAGACGAGCGGGGCTAAAAATATTAAATTTACAAAAGTTTTCCCCGAAGAATTGGCCGGGAATGAAGATGGTTTTCTGCATTCGAAATTTATAAATCGCAAACTTTTCTATACTGCAGAAGGTTGATGGAGGATTTAGCAAACCGTAAGGCAGTCAAGGACCTTATCAAACATCCTGTGTAGCATGATTTTTAAACAGAACTGTGTTCATTTTTGTTTGTGCGTGTAAAATAAATGGGGTCAATCGAATGGGACATACTAATATGCTGACCATTAGTCCGGTAGTTTTGGGAAGATCATGTCCTACTAGTTCTACGTCACCGCCCCAATTTCTGTGAATGAAAATGATTCGTCGTATGTGAAGTTGTTCCAAGTTGTGGTTATAGTCCAAAAGCTTAAGACAAGTCGACTGCATTGGCTGTATTGAGCAAATGAACGGTGATGGAAAAGTCAAGATAATCTTTGAATCGCAGTTCCCAGGTAAGGGATGGAATTGCCATTTCATCGATATCAAAGCCGCAGAGCCATATCTAGTTTTGGTATATTGCACTAACTCTTCCGCCTATACAGGATGAATATGGAGAATTCTCGCTGCTCAACCAAGTCCATCTGCGACCTCACCGAAACATTTGGTACATAAAAAGGATTTAGATGAATTGGACAGTGTGTCATATCCAGGGGACGTATTTTGTTGACGTTTCCTTTTTTCGACTTTTTTTACCAAAAGTGTTTTTTTCTGTCTTTTTGGTCATATCAGTTCTGGCCTAGCTGGCATACATCTTTACCAGTTTTGGATTTTTAGTGGACCCGAAGGAGCATATATACTCAAAAGTTTGCAAAAAAACAAGTGATTTCAAGTGTTGTGTATTAATTTGAATTTTTTTTTCTAATGCATATCGTAAAGTGTATTAGGTAGCCCAATTGGAGATATTTTAAATATTTTGAAGGGGATCGATGAGCAATTGCAAAAAGCAATAGGATCAGTTGCAGACGCTATGGTGAAAAACTACGTCTTTTCTGAAAGGACTCAAGACCATCAGAGAAATAATTAATGTTGTAAATGGCGCTGAAAACTTCAAATAACCAATCACAAGCGTTTGTTGCCAGAAAATTTTAAAATTTGTATGGTTGTACAGTGTTGTTGTAATGCTTAAAACCCTTTTTTTTCTTGTTAATATATGGCATTTATGTCTTTTTTAGGGTTTAGTTTTGCATTTTTTAAAATGTTTACGTCAACAAAAAATCCGTTCCCTGGTCATATCAAATTGTGTTCTAACTTTGAGACTGTCTACTCCGGTAGCTGTTTCGGTATGCTTAAGATGGCTATGAAGTTTGGAGCGAATGAAAACCAAATCTCCGGCTCGCAAAGTCTTCGATTCCCAGCCAGATGTTGGATGCAATAGATAATGACCCCGCCTTAAGCGCAACGTTTAATTAGAAACCGAACTCAACTAACTTAAAGTGCCCATCTGGATGCAGTGGTAACCATCGGGTACTGGTCTCATCCAACCGGATTTGACTTGCTAAACGATAAGTGCGAGTGTTGATAACACGACGAAAAGCAGCAACACTATAAACACCCTGGTGAGAATGGCACGGATGCATACCCGGCCTGCTGTCCCAGGCGAACCTAGATGAGCTGCTCTGACATATTCGGACAACAGGTTGTCTAGGAATTTCAAGGGTTAGTCAGGCCCCTTGAACAGAGATGGTGGCGGATGAACCAAAGGCCAACGGCAGCGCTCAATCCCGTAGTGGATACTGATGGCCCCGTGTCCTAGGGGTATCTAATAAATCGGAACTGGCCCTCCAGGATGGGGGTTGTGCTTTGGGTTAACTACCCACCCACAGAAAAAAAATATTGTTACGAAGCAACCAATAGCCTCGGAAAGGACGGATTTTATTGTTGACGACCCTGCTAAACGAAAAAAGGACAACGACGTTCGTACCTGCACCTGGAATGTGAGAACATTAAACAGGAGAGGTGCAGGCGAACAACTAGCGGAAGCCCTAAACTGCTACAAAGCAGACATTACTGCCATCCAGGAAATTCGACGGGATGGGCCGGGCAAAAAGAGGATGAAAAACTGTGACATCTACTACGGACCGTGTTATAGTGAGCAGAAACAGCGACTATTCGGATGCGGATTTGTTATAAGTGCCAGACTTAGGCAAGAAGTCTTATGTTTCCAAGACATTAGCGAACGCATAGTAACAATCCGCATCAAGGCCAAATTCGCCAACATAAGCCTTATATGCGCTCACGCTCCGACGGAAGAAAAAGATGATATAGCTAAGGATTGCTTCTACGAGCTCCTTGACAAAACCTATGAGCGACTACCGAAGTACGATGTTAAAATCGAGCTGGGAGAAAACAAAGCCTACACGAAAACACGTCTGGTAACGGACTTAGGCTAATTGATTTCGCTACGGAACGAAATGCCACTATAGCCAGCACACGGTTTCCTCACCTCGATATCCATAAGGGGACATGGCGGTCTCCAGATCAACGAACGGTCAACCAAATTGATCACATTGCGATAGATAAGAGGCACGCATCCAGTATTTTGGATGTCTGAACATTCCGAGGAGCTAACATCGACTCGGATCACTACCTTGTAGCAGCCAAGGTAAGAATGCGGATATCCACCACGCCACAACAATCCAGAAATACTGTGAAAAAATTGAATGTCGGAAGACTGCAATCGCAAGAGACCGCCAAGACCTTCGCACAACGCGTATCCCTTAACCTCTCCATTAACACCATACCACCAGCATCGAATGTCGAAGAGCAATGGCAACGATGCCACGAGGCCATTAGATCAGCCGCAACTGATGTGCTAGGTTTCTCGCGCCCACCAGCAAGAAACCCCTGGTTTGATGAGGAATGCCGACAGATGCTCGCAGCCAAGAACGAGGCCTACAAGGCTAAGCTGCAGGTGAAGACGAGAGCTGCCATTGAGCTCTATAAGCAAAGAAGAAGGGAAGAACATCGGCTTTTCAGCAAGAAGAAAAAAGAGCAAGAAAAGCGCGCGATCGAGGATATAGAGAGGTGCCACTCCAGGAACGATGTTCGCAAGTTTTACCAAAGTGTAAAACGTCAAAGCCATGGATACAAGGCTCGAACAGAATCCTGTCGAGATGAACAAGGAAATATTGTAGTTGAGACACAGTCGATGCTGAGGATATGGAAGAACCACTTCTGCAGACTGTTAAACGGCGATGACGAACAACATTCCGCTTTCAGGCAGAACGAACCATTCAATATTGGCAACGACAGCGAAAACTGCCAACCACCCGACCTGAGTGAAGTGAGGATAGCAACATCTTAACTCAAGCTTAATAAGGCTGCCGGAAATGACGGCCTTCCCGCTGAGCTCTATGAGGCCGGCGGAGATAACTTGGTTAGTAACATCCACCAACTCATAAGCCAAATCTGGTCGGATGAAAATATGCCTGAAGAATGGAACCTCAGCATCGTTTGCCCGATCCACAAAAAAGGAGACCCTCTGAACTGCGCCAACTACAGTCTCCTCAACATCGCCTACAAGATCCTATCTGCCATAATATGTGAACGCCTGAAACCGTTTACCAACAACCTGATTGGCCCTCATCAGTGTGGTTTTAGGCCAGGAAAGTCCACAACCCATCAAATTTTCACACTTCGGCAGATCCCGGAAAAAACTCAAGAAGTCCAAATCGATACCCACCACCTATTCATCGATTTCAAAGCCGCATATGACAGCATTTATAGAGACGAACTGTACAGAGCCATATCTAGTTTTGGATGACGATAGAGAATTTTCGCTGCTCCATCAGGGTCGGAAACGACCTCACCGACACATTCGATACCAAAAAAGGATTTATGCAAGGCGATGCGCTGTCATGTGACTTCTTCAATTTGATTCTTGAGAGGATTGTGCAAAACTGCCGAGCCAACACCAGAGGCACAATTTTCCAAAAATCGTTGCAACTACTAGCATACGCCGACGATATTGACATCATTGGTAGGACTCAACGTGTTGTCATAGCCACGTTTGCTAGTATAGAGAAGGAAGCGGCAAAAATGGGTTTAGCAGTAAATGAGGGTAAGACCAATTATATGCTGTCAACACGAAAGGACACACAACAACGACGAATTGGACAGAACGTCACCATTGACAGATATAAATTTGAGGTAGTACGGGACTTTGTCTACCTCGGCTCCGCTATTAACTCTGACAACAACATCTCGTCAGAAATTAAACGAAGAATTACTCTTGCCAACCGCTGTTTCTTCGGGCTGAGAAGGCAATTTAGTAGTAAAGCCCTCACTTGAACTACTAAGGAGATCCTATATAAGACCCTGATCATCCCAGTCCTGCTCTACGGCGCTGAAGCATGGACCGATCAAAAGCGGATGAAGAAATCCTTGGTAGATTCGAGAGGAAAATTCTTCGAAAAATCTTCGGTCCCGTTTGCGTTGACGGGCTATGGAGACGAAGATTCAACCAAGAACTAAACGAGCTGTACAGCGACATGCCCGTGGTCAAAAAAACTCCGCATTGGACGTTTAAGATGGCTAGGACATGTAGAACGAATGGACACCCATACTCCGGCTCGCAGAGTCTTCGATTCCCAGCCAGGCGTCGGACGCAGTAGAGGAAGACCTCGCCTTAAGTGGCGCGCACAAGTGGAAACCGACCTCAACCAACTTGGAGTGCGCAACTGGAGGCAGTAAGCTAAGGACCGATCTAATTGGAGAGGCATGTTGGTTGAGGCCCAGGTTCATTCCGGACTGTAGCGCCACTTAAGTAAGTAAGTAAGTATAGATACGGGAGTTAGTGCTCCAATAGTAGTAGAAGAAGAGTTTTGCCCAAACGTTGATTGGAATTACCAATATTACCAATATTATTAACATAACAAAAATTATTTATTTATTTTTCCATCGAAATTTACATTAAATGAACGTTTGCAATGTCGCGTTCGCTATTTACCTGCTATAATCAAAGATGAAGCCAAACACTTACCTATTATCAAGGAAATATTTCATTTGCCTTCAGCGTCATCTTACCACTAAACACTGACAATTCTGTCTATCTCTTGGAAGGATAAAAATTAATTTATTATGCAAAGAAAAAATAAAACACGCAATCGCGGGAAAAAGAATTGAATTCACATTGTGAAGATAATCAAAATGGCGTACAGATACGTAATGTGGTAAAGAAATATCGCCATCAATTGTGACAAATAACACTTTTTCCTTACAAAACAACGTGGTGACTGTAAAAAAACAGAAACCGCACTAAGCGCGCCAACATAAACACCAAGAATGTTGAACTTTGCACTCTGTATTCGATTTTAATCCACGCACCACGCACCACAGTTACCACACACGATCAAGCACGACACAATACAAAATGAGGTCAAGTGGATGCTGCTCTTTTGATTGACACTTGTCTCAGTTGTCACTTTGTCAGCCATCGGCCATTGGGCATTGGCTTTGGCTGTGCTGAAGCAATGTTACCAGCCGCTCTGAATTACCCCATACAAGATTTTTAAATTCCCTAAAACCGTACAACATTGATGGTAACTTTGACCGAAATCCAAAAAATCTTTTAAATGCTTTTAGCGTCATCTGTGGATATTTAAGTTAAATTTATCATTTTCTACCTGACAGCAGCAATTCTAATCTAGGTAGCGATGTCAATGGTGGATAAAATTTGAATTTAAAATTGTAACGTCCAAAAGTGTCAATCGAGTTTTTTTCTTAGCTATAGGTGCTCCACAAAGAAGCTCCGAAATTTTTGGTTTCATGCAATTATGTTTTGAGTCAAAAAATAGTAGTTTTTTACAAATGTGTCTACAGGGTGATCCAACGCAAACGCACGATGTTAATTGTAAAAAAAAACCAAAAAGTTTTCAGAGAATTATCTTATTATTGCAACAAATATTCAAAATTTTTATTGTAATCGATAAATAGGCCTTTGGCATTTACGTTTTAAAAACAGCTTCATGTAAATGTTGTCCTTGGT
This sequence comes from Rhingia campestris, assembly GCA_932526625.1. Taxonomy (NCBI): domain Eukaryota; kingdom Metazoa; phylum Arthropoda; class Insecta; order Diptera; family Syrphidae; genus Rhingia; species Rhingia campestris. The sequence continues at coordinate 83,205,228 of OW052182.1, forward strand.
TCCGTTTCAAATGGTCCATTCGGAAGGTCCAATTTCGCTTCACTTTTTCGAGCATTTCTGCCTGTATTCCACGAATTACGCGTGTTATGTTATTTTGTAAGGCTTCAATCGTATTCAGCTTGTCCACATAGACTAAGGACTTTACATAACCCCACAAGAAATAATCAAGAGGCGTTAAATCGCATGATTTTGGCGACCAACTCACAGGGCCATTTCGAGAGATAAGCTGCTCACCAAATTCATCCTTCAACATTTCCATTGTGTCACGAGCTGTGTGGTATGTGGCACCGTCTTGATGAAACCACATGTCAATAAAGTTTAACTTAGCCAACTGGGGCAAAAAAAAAAAGTCTCGTAACATGGCTCGATATCGGTCGCCGTTGACGGTAACGTTTCTAACACGGTCGTCTTTGAAGAAAAATGGACCGATGATATCTTACTTACTTACTTAAGTGGCGCTACAGTCCGCGATGAACCTGGGCCTCAACCAACATGCCTCTCCAATTAGCCCGGTCCTTAGCTAACTGCCTCCAGTTGCGCACTCCAAGTTGGTTGAGGTCGGTTTCTACTTGTGCGCGTCCGACGTCTGGCTGGGAATCAAAGACTCTGCGAGCCGGAGTATTGGTGTCCATATCCTACCCATCTTAAACGTCCAATGCGGAGTTTATTGACTAGGAGTACATCTCGTATACTTTGTGGTTGAATCTTCGTCTCCATAGCCCGTCAACGCAAACGGGACCGAAGATTTTCTGAAGAATTATTCTCTCGAATCGACCAAGGATTTCTTCATCCGCTTTTGATACGGTCCATGCTTCAGCGCCGTAGAGCAGGACTGGGATGATCAGGGTCTTATATAGGATCTCCTTAGTAGTTCGAGTGAGGGCTTTACTACTAAATTGCCTTCTAAGCCCGAAGAAACAGCGATTGGCAAGAGTAATTCTTCGTTTAATTTCTAACGAGATGTTGTTGTCAGAGTTAATAGCGGAGCCGAGGAAGACAAAGTCCCGTACTACCTCTGTCAGTGGTGACGTTCTGTCCAATTCGTCGATGTTGTGTATCCTTTCGTGTTGACAGCATGTACTTAGTCTTACCCTCATTTACTGCTAAACCCATTTTCGCCGCTTTCTTCTCTATACTAGCAAACGTGGCTATGACATCACGTTGAGTCCTACCAATGATGTCAATATCGTCGGCGTATGCTAGTAGTTGCACCGATTTTTGGAAAATTGTGCCTCTGGTGTTGGCTCGGGAGTTTTGCACAATCCTCTCAAGAATCAAGTTGAAGAAGTCACATGACAGTGCATCGCCTTGCCTAAATCCTTTTTTGGTATCGAATGTTTCGGTGAGGTCGTTTCCGACCCTGATAGAGCAGCGAGAATTCTCTATCGTCATACTACACAAACGGACGAGTTTGGGCGGTATACCAAAACTAGACATGGCTCTGTACAGTTCGTCTCTATAAATGCTGTTGTATGTGGCTTTGAAATCGATGAATAGGTGCTGGGTATCGATTTGAACTTCTTGGGTTTTTTCCAGGATCTGCCGAAGTGTGAAAATTTGATCGATTGTGGACTTTCCTGGCCTAAAACCACACTGATTAGGGCCGATCAGGTTGTTGGTAAACGGTTTCAGGCGTTCACATATTACGACAGATAGGATCTTGTAGTCGATGTTGAGTAGATTTATGCCTCTGTAGTTGGCGCCGTTCAGAGGGTCTCCTTTTTTGTGGATCGGGCAAACGATGCTGAGGTTCCATTCTTCAGGCATGCTTTCAACCGACCAGATTTGGCTTATGAGTTGGTGGATGTTGCTTACCAAGTCATCTCCGCCAGCTTAATAAAGCTCAGCGGGAAGGCCGTCATTTCCGGCGGCCTTATTAAGCTTGAGTTTAGATATAGCTATCCTCACTTCACTTAGGTAGGGTGGTTGGCAGTTTTCGCTGTCGTTGCCAATGACACCGACGATATCACCAGCCCATAAATCACACCAAAATTGAGTTTTTTCGGGATGCATCGGTAATTCTTCTATAGCGTGTGACTGTTCATCACTCCAGATACGACAGTTTTACTTATTAAGTATCCGTTGAGTCATATCTGAACACAATTTTTCGATAAAATAGCGGATTTGCACATTTTTCACTGTCTGTAAGTCTTTCCATGATTAAATGGCAGAGTATACTGAAAAATTTTCACTTTGACAGATGACGTTTGGACGCCATTACCAACTAGTGCTGCCAACCTGAAAAACATAACTCTTAGAAAATCACCCGTTAGAAGGGTCTATGACAATTATGTTTGAAGCAAAATACCGGCCAAACGCTCGCCACGACTTCGGTGGCATACCTCTATCCGACGGTCCATATTTTCAATGACTTTGAGACATAATTGAGGTTCAATGTCGTTAATACGCCGACTGACGTAAACTTTTTCCTTTAAATATCCCCAAAGAAAGGTGTCAAATCACATGATCGTGGCGGCCAATTAACATACCCACGGGGCGTGAGATAACATGGCTGTTGAATTTCTCACACAAAAGAACCATTGTTTCGTTGGCTGTGTGGCAAATGGCACCATCTTGTTGGAACCACATATCGTCCAGGTCCATATCCTGAATTTCTGGCCACAAGAAGTCCGTTATCAACTCACGATAGCGGACACCATTCACGATAACTGCTAGGCCGACCTCATTTTCGTGTCACTCTTTGTGGATGCATCGGCTTTTCAACATTCACTCGTGGATTCTCATTTGCCCAATTTCAGCAATTCTGCTTGTTAACGAATCCACTGAGGTGAAAGTGTGCCTCGTCGCTGAAGATTATTTTCTTTGTAAAGTCCACCCTTCACTTCTGTCTGTTCCACCAACCATTCGGTGTATTGATGACGCTTGAAATGGTCAGTAGGCTTCAGCTCTTTAGTCAACTGAACCATGTCAGCCTCAGCGCGTAAATTCAAATCTTTATTCAAAATTCGCACCAGTGGTGTTCGTGAGATGTTCAATTGTTGGGTACGACGACGAATCGAGGTTGACGGCTCTTCTGCCACACTATTGCGAATAACAGCAATGTTTTCCGCAGAACGAACTGGGTGAGCATGCACAGGTGTTTTCACATTTTCTACGGACCCGGTTTGCTGAAATTTCCACACAATTCTCCCGATTATGGACACATTTGGTCGATTATGCTGACTAAAAAAAATCATGAAGTGCACGAAATGCATTTGAAAGAACCAACAAGATCACTTGTGTAATTGTTAAACAATATCGAGGAGTTCACCGACCCTTATTGCCATTCCAGCAAAAATTAGTTATAGGAAGAGCTAATGACAGATGAAAAAACCGCCCCTCTGTAAAATAATTTAGTGCATAAATTTCTATTGGTAAGAATCAGTAAACTGTGAGTTGGTATAGCAGACGTTTTTTTAAAAGCCGAATGATTTTACTATAATTTATCAAACGCGTTTCAGTAATTCACAGTAATTTTGTCTCTTTCTTACTGTAAAAGTAAGGGGACAGATCTGTTATATAGGGGACAGATCTTTGACGTTTTACACTTTGAATTACTTACGAACATCATTCCCGTCAATATTTTCGATTGGTCGCTTTTGTTTTCTTTTTTCTTTCTGAAAACCCGGTTTTCTTTCCTTTTTCTTTGGCAGTTAATCTCAATGGCAGCTCTAGCTTTGCCTTGCCTGCGACGATCTGTCGCCATTCTTTTGAGTTTCGAGGTGAGGAAACCGTGTGCTGCCTATAGTGGCATTTCGTTCTGCCGCGAATTCAATTAGCCTAAGTCCGTTGCCAGACGTGTTGTCATGACAATATCATATCTCTTATCTTAGCCAGCAGAGCTGCCTCGTACACTTCATTTTAGAAGGGTTATCTATTGTGGATAGGTTAGGTTAGGTTAGATGGGTTGTTGACGCTCGGGTGAGTCGTCAAACACGCATAGGCCTACGTGGGCCCATAGCGATACCCTTCGAAGAAGTATCCTGAAAAAGAGAAAGAGGATACCTGGTTAAGTTCGCTTGTGATACTTATGCGGTGCTGGTCTGTGTTGCTCCTTCAGCCTCAAAGAGGTAGTTGCTCCATCCTGATCTGCTACAAAAACGGACTATCAGCGCTATTGGGATAGTCGTTAGGTCACTTAGGTCATCGAAGTAAAGGCTGCCTAGTATTTTAAATCGACTGCCACTGATCGCAGGGCAGTGGCATAGCAGGTGTGAGACATCTTCTTCGACGTCAGGGTCGCTGCATTTCCTGCAAAGTTGGTTCGCACCAGTCAGTTTTATCTTATTAGAGTGCTTACCCAACAGGTTCCCGATCTTTTCAGAGTAGACACCAGAGCCCACTCCGACTTCCATTTTGGATCCGTCGGTATAGATTGATATTTCTGTGTTAGATAACACATTCTTTGAAGACCATTCGTCTCTGCTTGGTATTCTGATGGAGTAATTAGTATCAAAGTCGTGATATGGGATCATGTAGTCAGATGCTACATCCGCATATGCCATTGAGTTTCTTTTGTGGATACTCTGTCATGAGTTATATGACTGGTATACGCATTCTTGCTAGAGCGTGTATATCATACAGGCTGTCCTACCCTTCATCGGGGCAGGTTTTGACATCACATCCTTTGCCTTTTAGATCTCTTTTGGGTTTCCATCCGATTTGTCCATAATATTGGCAGTGATTCATCATTCCTTTTTGGATGATGATGTGCTCTAGATGATCTCTTATGCTAAGCTTCTGGTTCAAGTGTACCCATATAGATACTCTATGTAGCTCTTCGACTAAATTGTGTATTCTTCCACCTTTAGTTTCATGCACTGAGATTAATTTCAGCTTAATTAACATAGCCTCTGTTTTGAGGTCCGCCAGTTCCAGCCCTGATAAGCTGTGCATGTCTCTTATGACTACCACAGCGTATCCTAAGATCTAAACGCCTCTTGGCTTCCATATGCTCAGTACTATCTGCACCTCACTCTGGGGTGCGTGCGCTTGTAGATATTCTTCGTCAGACCAGTTGGTTGGCGAGAGAAACGCAGCATAAAAGTTTGTGCCTTATGGGGCTCATCGAGGAGTTAATAAGAATGCAAAGTCTAGACGGTATTTTCCGATTGCAACATTTCCAGATTGTATTGCTTCGCAAGATTTCTTCGTTACGTGCTAAAATGTCTGTATATCCGGCATACCGAATGCCTGATGTAACCTTATGACCGTAATGGGTGAAATTGGATTCCCTATCTGTTGTCCATGAAACACCGTGTCCTGACTGTAATGGTATGTCGTGAAGCATCCCTTTCCTCACGGCTTTTAGAGTGCCTTAGTGGAGACATCCCTAAATTGGTGGGTGCCTGGTTACGGCTCGCTGCTTAAATTAGACTCATCGACATAAGAAGGACATAACCAATCGCTGTGAGCGCTTATTGCCAGATATGAGCAGCTACCCTACAGCGTCATATGAAGTCATATGAAATGTAGGTCGCCACAAAAATACCCCTCCGCAAGAAGATTTCCCAATCAACCCAAAATTAAATTAATTAAAATGTTCCTAATTAAATGATAAAAATAACACCAACAACAACAAAAATCCCAAAACAATAACAAAAATACCCAGTACTGTGTTCATTCTATCCTTGTATCATAAGAAGCCAGGACGACCACTTCTTCCTAGGTAGACATCAAGTTTTCTTTGTTTTAAATGTGTGTGTGTGTTTTTTTTAATTCGATATACTGTTATTAAGGATATAGCGAAGACCTTGATCTTGTGCAAGTGGACGCTGTCATAGAGGCTCTTTTGTTTAAGTTTCCATTATGCAAGTCTGCGAGGTGATGTTGTCTACACAAAATATCGATTTTATCCTTTCACAGTGAAGGCTAAGGCCTTCACACAAGTCGTGCTAGTTGCCTACAATCAAAGCATTAGATTCTGGCTGATACATGTTTGTTGTAATGTTACTTACGGATGGGAGAGGTTTGCATGTGTGTGAGTGTATGCTCGTGTTGGAAGGACATCAACTGTGACACTAATTATATTGTTTTTCTTTTTATCGTTAGTTGTCGACTGAATCTTGTGAAGCAAGTTCTTGGGGATAGAAGTTAAGGCAATTAGGGTTAGAGAACTATTCCGCGAATATGCGTTGGAAGTTCGGAAATAGAACACAGTAACCCCAACACAGTTGCCACGACAGCTTTCGATAATCACAAACTTCACTATCAGAGAGGTCATACTCTTTAAGGAGTGATTACAACCCACTTGATTGCACCCCTTCTGAAATATGCTGTGAGTTTTGAACAAAAAAAAAAAACAATAGGACTACCGATTTCTGAGGACTTCGTCAATGTGTGGATATTGCATTTATGTGTTCCAGGAGGTTTTAGACCTGTTTTCTTTTACCCATACTGCTGAAGTTCTTTTCATAAAGGCTTTGTCAAATTTTGAACTATTTATTCGAAAAAAAAAATGCGAAAGGTGTTTTTCTTAGCTCTGAGGATTCTGAGGCTCATGGGTTTGGTGCGATAAACTGATAGGTAGAAGGTCAATTGCTTTTTTACTAGCCGTCATCTCGCAATGTTACCGGCTTCAAGGCCGATTGTGACTTTAAGGGGATGATTTTCTCATTTCGAAAATCATCGCCTTGGACTTACAATAACCTCTTGCGTTGAAGTAATTTTTTCAATCTTTTATTATTTATTTATTTTAAATTTCTTATACCGATTAGAAAGCGAATGGTTTTGAACAAACGTTGTACAGTCCGCAGACGACTAGCTAATGGATTTTGTAAGGTAGCGGGAAGTTAGGGAAAAAAACCAAAAGCGGTCTAAATTGGATAGATTTGATTGCTAGCTGCTCTCCGAAGATTCAAGACCTCGGTCTGATCTTACGTGAGAAGTGAATAGTAAATCTTGAATTTTTAGCCGCATTGAAGCATATAGCTTTAAGGACAGAGCGGGCACTAGTATTTGACCTATCATATAGCAAGTATGGTTAGGTGAGATGAGAAAGGATATATTTCGGCACTCGTCACAAATACCAGTCTTAACCGACTTATGAACTTACTTTACGAACAAGTACAAGATAGTCTGACATTCCACTATTAATATACCTTCCTGACATCCAAAAACTCCAATGCAAAAAGAAAATTTGATAAAATAAAGACAGATAGCTATAAAAATGGAGTCATTATGAGTGATTGTTCGATAAAAAGCGATTGGTGAAATCAGATGAAACACCATGATACCTGGGGCTCAGGCTATGGCGAAAAGTTCACTGACTTGGGACTTCCTGTAACAACTCATGTAGACTATAGCTCCAGTTGGGATACACAAAGTGAACAACCTACATGAGCTGCTTCTACATATTCGGACAAAATGTCATTAATGAATCTCAAGGAAAGGGTCATGAAAGTGCTGAGAGGCCAATGAAAAGGCCGTAGTGGCTATTGATTTTCTTTTATCCTAGGGGATCTAATAAATCGAAGGAAACTAGCTTTAGGTTAACTACCGACTCACGAAATAAATCTATATTACGAGACAAATAAGAGCCTCTGAAACGACTGATTTTATTATTGAGGACCGTGCCTAACGAAAAAAGGACACAGAACCATTATACAGAATAACAACTAGCGGAACTTTCCCTCCCATGGTAGCCATTTGGCTACCGCGTACATTTTTAAAAGTAACTATTACAAAACGAGCAAAATTAAAAGAATTCTTGTTTCTTTAATCTGGCAAGATCATTTTCTCTCAATTTATTGCAAATAATTGTATATGTTTTATATGGTACGATGTATTTTGACATTTGGCTAGTGGACGTCAACCTCTAGTGTTCTGTTGTCGCAACGTGACTTTCGGTCGTGGATTTAACCAGGTAAATATTAGTGCTGATACCGGAAAAAAATGTTTTTGTGCAAATAGAATTGTTATAAGATGAATGTTGTAAAATGTATCACGGAATCTGAGAACACGCTGCAGAAATCCGCGATTAACCAGTGGTTGCCGTTTGGCTACATTGGGGTGTTGTCAAGCATTTGTATCGACAAAAAATAACCGTTTTGCTGTCATATATTTAGAGTAAATGTACAACAATTATAATACATGAAACACTACGTAATCCGAAAAATGCTTTGCGTTTTTTTATATTAACTTTTTCTTGACTAGGATCTATTTTATCCATTGACACCAACATAAAAGATTCCGTTTTCCGTCAAGGTTGAAAAGAAAATAGGTATGTAAACAGTGTTATTTTGTTTACTTTGAAGTACTATAAAATGATGTACCTATACTTATTCTCATTGAATAGAGATCAGCATGTCAACTAAACGAAATTTGCGAGACATGGAGATAGAAATTTGTAAAATTTTAGAAGGTGATTGTTCGGAAGAAGAGGAGGAAATTGAGGAAATGGAGGATGGAACTGAAATGCTAGTTGAATATATAGAAAAACATTGCGAGAACATTCCAGTTGAGGATATTCAGTTTCTTGAAGAAATTGGTAGGTCTTTTATTTTGTTGCATATAAATTGTTTAGTTATTGCTCTTATATCTTATAAAGATGAGAGTGCCATCGAAATAGTTGACATGATGGCAAATCCAGAACCAGATTCATCAAAACCTACTTGCAGCAAAGATATAAATAAGGAACTAAAATGGCGAAAAGTAGAAATTGATAAAGTTTCAAGCCAATGCAATTTAAGCTTTTTGTTGACGACCCTATTATAGAACACATTGTTTTCCAAAGTAATCTATACTCCGTTCAAAATGATATTGACAATCCACTCAACACTAATTATAGCGAAATTTGCAAGTTCCTTGGGATGAATTTATTGGCAAGTATTGTTCATTTGCCCCAATATCCAATGTATTGGGCAAATTCTACAAGATTTCCACCAATAGCTGACATAATGCCACGAAATAGATTTGATTTTTTAAAGAAAAACCTGCACTTGAATGATAATTCTAAAATGAAAGACCGCACAGATGTGCAATACGACAAACTTTTTAAAATTCGTCCTTTTCTGGATAAAATTAGAGCAAACTTCCTAACAGTCGAACCTGAAGAAATGTATTCTATCGATGAAGTGTTGATTCTGACCAAGTGCAGAAATAGCATTAAACAATATATACGCAATAAACCACACAAATGGGGAATCAAAATGTTTGCCAGAGCTGGATCAAGCGGCTTTTTGTAAGATTTTGAGATCTATACAGGCAAGTCAACCGAACTTGTGAAAACTAAATAAGTGGAGATGTGGTGATTAGACTGTGTCAAAGTTTGCCAAAGCACGAAAATTTTAAAGTTATCACAGATAATTGGTTTACGTCTTATCATTTGCTTTGCGAACTAAAAACCATTGGCATTTTGGCAACGGGAACCGTTCGTCAAAATCGTCTACCAAAATGTGAATTTTTGACAGAAGATGAGCTTAAAAAGATGGGTAGAGGATCATATGATTTTAGATTGGAAAAGAACAACAATATCTTTGCTCTTAAATTGTATGATAATAAACAGGTATGTGTAGCGTCATCGATTTATGGTGCACTTCCTGTTGAATACGTACGTCGTTGGTCACTAAAGGAAAAAAAGTTTATTGACGTTCCAAGGCCAATGTTAATTTCGGAGTATTTTTTTTTTTTTAAACGTTTATTTATTCACAATTTCTTTAATATTAATTAATAGCCTAAATAAACTTAAAGACTAGACATTTTTAAATTTTGCCAAAGTAAAAGACCATTATGGTTCGCATTACAGAATATATAATTTGTTTGTTTAATCTAATTTTTATATTTTTTGTGAATTTTTTGTATTATTGTTATGTACTATATATTTTTTTTTTTTTGAAAATAGGAAAATGTGAATCAAAACCTATTAGAAGACAGTCGCAACTTTTTTTTTTATATAAAACTAAAACCTACAAGTATGATAAGTATATGGGAGGAGTAGACCTAAGCGACATGATGGTGGCCTTGTATCGATCCAAAATTGGCACAAAACGTTTTTATTTTGAATATTTTTCCATTTACTCGATGTTGCCTGTGAAAATGCGTGGCTTTTATACAAACGACATTGCCATCAAAATAAAGTTCCGATAAAAATAAACTTTATCGAATTCAAAACGCAAATTGCCATTGGAATGTTTTATGTTGGACATCATGTTGATAAAAAAAAGAGAGGTAGACCAAGTCCGAGTAATGCAAGTGTCACTTCCTCACCTGTCTCCGTTTCAAACAAAAGACGATGGCATTTGTCATTGGCCGATTCCTATTGAAAATAAAGAAAGATGTAAGAACTGCAATGATAGGAAATCGTTTTCAAGGACAAAATGTCAAAAATGTAATGTTGCCTTATGTCTTACACGAAACAAAAACTGTTTTTTTTTAAATTTCACAACAAAGACTGATGAAATTTGTGTAATATTAAAGTTTACGTTATTTTTTATTTAACTTTACACTAAAATTATTTATGAAGTAAGAACTAATTTTAATATTTTTCGATGTACATATACTTCTATGAAACAAATTCTTTAGTATAATACTTGAAAAGTCTGAATTAATAAATAGCAAGTCTGAATGTACCTAAAAATAATTAATTATAATATAGAGTGTATCATTTCGTTAATGTTTCACATGTTTTTTTTAAATAACAATATCTTTTTTATGTTCTTTTTGCTAATTTTAATAAAACTATATTTTCTATATTTAAAAATAATAAAACCCCAATGTAGCCATATGGCTACCATTTAGCCACGCCCACCCGATGACTCCCACCAAAAAAATAATGATGCAGTTATCTTTAGAATACTAATATTATCCTGAAAAACATCAAACTTATTTTTTTACCCAAATATTAATAATTTGGGAAGGAAAGGGTTAACTGCTACAACTGTTATCCAGGCAATACGATGGAATGGGCCTGGCAAAAAGGAGATGAAATACTGTGACATCTACTACGGTCCACTATTCTAAATATGGATTAGAAATTATCTTTCGAAACGTTCAATTCAAATTGTTTTGGACGGTTTCAAGCCTGCAACTCACCAAATAAATGCTGGTGTTCCCCAAGCCTCTGTCTTGTCTCGAACCCTATTTCTCATTTTTATAAATACTCTCCTGTCTGCAACTTCAAATCCAATTCATTTTTTCGCTGATAACAGTACTCTCTGCTTCTCATTATCTTTTTCTGGTCCCTCACCTTCGAACGTGGTCTCCAAACGACAAAATATGTTAAGCACATTAAATTCCGACCTTGACAGCATTATCAAATGTCAGTGATTCCAAAACACAATGCTTTCTTCTGTCATCTAAGCGAAAACAAAATTTACAGCCATTATCCATGACTGACACCTGCATCATCAAAACTGAATAACTTTCCATGCGATATGTGTGTTTCTAATGACCTTCATTGGAGCGACAACATTAAGGGCCTTTAAGCTAAAAACGCAGCGAAATGTTTGGGTTTCCTCAATCGATGTAGGAAATATTTTATGCTTTCTGATCTTGCCTCGATAAACTTGGGTTTAACGCCCACGTCTGGTCGAGCGCACCAAAAATAACATCGCACTTTCTAGATAGATTTCAAACGCGTGCGAAAAACTTAATGGAGACATATGTATATCGAACTCTTTAGTTTCGCTCGAACGTCGTCGAAATAGCTTCGGCCTTACCTTGTTTTATCGCTACTTTAACCACCAACGCAACGCCCCAAGCGAAATAGCAAGTTGCATTACTCCCATTCAACAATTTAGCAGCAATACTCGTTACGCTATGAATGCAAATGAGTTTACCCTCAAGTCTATCTCCGGACGAACGCTCTAATATAGAGATTCGTACATAAACCGAACAACACCATTATAGGTTACAGACATTTAAAACCAATGAGCATCGGTACCTCCTTTCCTGTTATCCCTAACCGCACAGTGCTATGACATATAAAGGGCATTTATGACCCCTTAAGTGCGATCAAGGGGGGGAGTGTCCTCTCACTAAGGCACTCACTCTTCAGGCGGCAGCGGAGGAATTCCCTAGATGGAGTCAACGGTGGCGCCTACAGCCTTTGATCGTTTGATCGAACTGGTAGTGAAATCCCTATATGAGCCCTCAATGGGTCAACGGCAGCACTCATATCCCAAAATGGGCTACTGACATCGGTATTTCTTCCGGCCCGCTGTCTTAGTGTCAAAACAAGGGCCTGGCCCTCCAGGTTGAGGTATGTGCTTTGGTTTAACTACCCATCCACGGAAAAAAGACTATGTAACGAAGCAACCAATAGCCTCGGAAAGGACCGATATTATTGTTGACGACCATGCTAAACGAAAAAAGGACAACGACGTTCGTATCTGCACCTGGAATGTGAGAACATTAAACAGGAGAGGTGCAGGCGAACAACTAGCGGAAGCCCTAAACGGCTACAAAGCAGACATTACTGCCATCCAGGAAATACGATGGGATGGGCCGGGCAAAAAGAGGATGAAAAACTGTGACATCTTCTATGGACCGTGTGCGACTATTTGGATGCGGATTTGTTATAAGTGCCATTGTAACAATCCGCATCAAGGCCAAATAGGCCAACATAGGCCTTACATGCGCTCATGCTCCGACGGAGGAAAAAGATGATATAACTAAGGAATGCTTCTACGAGCTCCTTGACAAAACCTATGAGCGACTACCAAAGTACGATGTTAAAATCGTGCTGGGAGATTTTAACGCAAAGCTAGGAAGAGAAGACATCTTTAGCAGTACTGTCGGAAAATATAGCCTACACGACAACACGTCTGGTAAGGGACTTAGGCTAATTCACTTCGCTACGGAACGAAATGCCACTATAGCCAGCACACGGTTTCTTCACCACGATATCCATAAGGGGACATGGCGGTCTCCAGATCAACGAACAGTCAACCAAATTGATACCATTGCGATGGACAAGAGGCACGCATCCAGTATTTTGGATGTCCGAACATTCCGAGGGGCCAACATCGACTCGGACCACCTCCTTGTTGTAGCCAAGGTAAGGATGCGGATATCCACCTCGCCATAAAGCACCAGAAATACTGTGAACAAATTTAATGTCGAAAGACTGCAATCGCCAGAGCCAGCCAAGACCTTCGCGCAACGCGTATCCCTTAACCTCTCGACTCACAACACACCACCAGCATCTAATATCGAAGAACAATGGCAACGATGCCAACAACCCATTAGATCAGCCCCAACTGATGTGCTAGGTTTCTCGCGGCCACCAGCAAGAAACCCCTGGTTTGATGAAGAATGCCGACAGATGCTCGCAGCCAAGAACGAGGCCTATAAGGCTAAGCTGCAGGTGAAGACGAGAGCTGCCATTGAGCTCTATAGGCAAAGAAGAAGGGAAGAACACCGGCTTTTCAGAAAGAAGAAAAAAGAGCAAGAAAAGCACGCGATCGAGGATATAGAGAGGGGCCACTCCAGGAACGATGTTCGCAAGTTTTACCAAAGTGTAAAACGTCAAAGCCAAGGATACAAGGCTCGAACAGAATCCTGTCGAGATGAACAAGGAAATATCGTAGTTGAGACACAGTCGATGCTGAGGATATGGAAGAACCACTTCTGCAGACTGTTAAACGGCGATGACGAACAACATTCCGCTGTCAGGCAGAACAAACCATTTAATATTGGCAACGACAGCGAAAACTGCCAACCACCCGACCTAAGTGAAGTGAGGATAGCTATATCTTAACTCAAGCTTAATAAGGCCGCTGGAATGACGGCCTTCCCGCTGAGCTTTATAAAGCTGGCGGAGATGACTTGGTAAGCAACATCCACCAACTCATAAGCCAAATCTGGTCGGTTGAAAGCATGCCTGAAGAATGGAACCTCAGCATCGTTTGCCCGATCCACAAAAAAGGAGACCCTCTGAACTGCGCCAACTACAGAGGCATAAGTCTACTCAACATCGCCTACAAGATCCTATCTGCCGTAATATGTGAACGCCTGAAACCGTTTACCAACAACCTGATCGGCCCTTATCAGTGTGGTTTTAGGCCAGGAAAGTCCACAATCGATCAACTTTTCACACTTCGGCAGATCCAGTCCAACTCGATACCCACCACCTATTCATCGATTTCAAAGCCGCATATGACAGCATTTATAGAGACGAACTGCACAAAGCCATGTCTAGTTTTGGTATACCGCCCAAACTCGTCCGTTTGTGTAGGATGACGATGGAGAATTCTCGTTGCACCATCAGCGTCAAAACGACCTCACCGACACATTCGATACCAAAAATGGATATAGGCAAGGCGATGCGCTGTCATGTGACTTCTTCAATTTGATTCATGAGAGGCTTGTGCAAAACTCAAGGGCAAACACCAGAGGCACAATTTTCTAAAAATCGGTGCAACTACTAGCATACGCCGAAGATATTGACATCACTAGTAGGACTCAACGTGATGTCATAGCCACGTTTGCTAGTATAAAGAAGGAAGCGGCAAAAATGGATTTAGCAGTAAATGAGGGTAAGACTAAGTATATGCTGTCAACACGAAAGGACACACAACACCGACGAATTGGACAGAACGTCACCATTGACAGATATAACGTTGAGGTAGTACGGGACTTTGTCTACCTCGGCTCCGCTATTAACTCTGACAACAACATCTCGTCAGAAATCAAACGAAGAATTACTCTTGCCAATCGCTGTTTCTTCGGGCTTAGAAGGCAATTTAGTAGTAAAGCCCTCACTCGAACTACTAAGGAGATCCTATATAAGACCCTGATCATCCCAGTCCTGTGTCCTGCTCTACGGCGCTGAAGCATGGACCGTATCAAAAGCATCAGAAAAATTCTTCGGTCCCGTTTGCGTTGACTGGCTATGGAGACGAAGATTCAACCACAAAGTATACGAGATGTACAGCCACATACCCCTAGTCAAAAAACTCCGCATTGGACGTTTAAGATGGGTAGGGCATGGACACCAATACTCCGGCTCGCAGAGTCTTCGATTCCCAGCCAGACGTCGGACGCAGTAGAGGAAGACCTCGCCTTAAGTGGCGCGTACAAGTAGAAACCGACCTCAACCAACTTGGAGTGCGCAACTGGAGGCAGTTAGCTAAGGACCGGGCTAATTGGAGAGGCATGTTGGTTGAGGCCGAGGTTCATCCCGGACTGTAGCGCCACATAAGTAAGTAAGTAAGTAACATAAACCGAAAAACTCCATTATAGGTTACAGACATTTAAAACCAATGAACATCGGTACCTCCTTTCCTGTTATCCCTAACCGCACGGTGCTATGACATATAAAGGGCATTTATGACCCCTTAAGTGCGATCAAATTATAAAAAGGAAAAATATGATATTGCGAAGGATTATTTCTAAAAGCTCCTGAACAAAACTTATGAGCGACTACCGAAGTACGGTGTTAAAATTGCGAGAGACCGCTTAATCCCAAACCTCTACCATTTCAGCATCTAGTATTATGAACAACAGCTAAAAGATCTGCCGCAACTGTGTGCTAGATTTCTCCCGCCCACAATCAAGAATGAAGAAACCCCTGATTTTAAGAAGAGTTAAGACAGATGGTCGCAGCCTAAATTGAGGCCAACAATGCAAATGAAGATGAGACCCGCCATTAAGGTTTATAGGCAAAGAAAGTGTGAAAACGCATCAAAAGCGGATGACGAAATCTTTTGACGGGATATGGAGACGAAGATTCAATCAGGAACGTTGGTAAAAACCTTCGTGGCGGACGTTCGTGATGGCTAGGACACTCCGGCTCGCAGGATCTTCGATTCTTATCAAGTGGCGGCACAAGTAAAAAACGACCTCAACCACCTTTAAGTGAGCAACTGAATGCAGTTTGCTAGAGACGCATGTTGGGTATGGTCCAGCATGTTGGTTGTGGCCCAGATTCATTCCGGACTGTAGCGCCTTCAAGTATGTAATTAAGTAAGCATGTGACTAAGTTATTCCAAGTAAGGGATATTTCTTCTAAGAATTAAGTAAAGTGACAAAGAGTGACCATCCTGTCTGTTCCATAAACGACGCCAAGAAGGTTCATATTGTTTGTTAATTCTACATATTTCATGATAACTGATTTTCACATAAAAAATGAATTGTTGACACTCAAACTACAAACTACAAAAAAAGCATTCAATTTGGCATGCAACCCCAAAGCCTGCATTAACTGCCCATTTGTGTTTTTTTTTTTTTTAATTTTTTTTATCGGTTGCAGCATTTTAACTCCACTCTAAAACCGTTTGATTAAACCGATGACAGATCTGCATTGTGCAACGTTTACCAAATAAATTTAATTAAATTCGCCTCATTTCCTGTGGTGATAGTGTGGTGACAGCTTCGATTGAAATTCATCGCCCTCATCTACCTCTATCCCAACTATCTATCCAATCTACAGACCACAGCATGTTAAATTTTCTCTCCCGTTTGTCAGGACACTTCCAATCGGATCTTGATTAATTAATATAAATACATAATTTGATATATGTCACTCTGTACTGTTGCAAATGGTTGCATAATTATCTTTTCCTTCTCTACAAGTATCTACCGCTGCAATTCATAGTATATACACGCGGTATTAATGAATTCTTAGGTAGTATACCGTTGATAATTTTGTCTAACAAAAAAAAAATATTCAAAGACTCCAACAAGAGCTAGGACTCATTTGTTTCGAACAAAAGGATTTTGTATCTCGACCACTTATTTAAATTTTTGATACTCAGCGCTGCATTGAGGAGTGGTTCATATTCATGAAATATCCTCGCTTTCGTCATCCCCCATATTCTCATATTGTAATAAAGAACAAAGCCGCTAAATTGGTAAATAGTGGAGCATTCAATGGTCTTTTTGTTTCCTTTTCTTCATTGTTTGCAGAAGAGTGGACGTGATAGTAATTGCAGTACTCAGCATTCCCTTATGCTTGTCAAAAAAATCCTTCAGACGTAATATCTTATTATGTGGTAAAGAAATTTCCTTTTCAGTATAAATGTCAGTTTATCTGTCATGATTGTGAAGTGGGCGATAAAATACTGTAATTGTGACGAGTATATTATTTGATCGGTCTTTATGAAGATTTTGTTAATGAAACTTAAGACAGTTTTAAGTGATTTCTTTATATAAAATTGGGGGTTGTTTTAAGTGTTTCTTTGTGTCGAAATACGCACACACAAATTAATAAAGAAACTCGGAATTTTTGACGTGATAATATCTGTTCTCGCAATACACTGATAGTCAGCTGAACTTTCTTGTGTGACAAAACACCGTCAGATTTTAATCGCTTATAGCTTCAGGACTAATTATGTGAAAACAATGATTAAGGTCACAGCGGATGGATTAAGTACGTACGTGTTAAACGGCAGGTAATTGAGTTGCCTGTTATGCCATGTAACTAATGCATTTGCGTAAGGGTCCAGTTATAGCTATCATTGAACAACTTCATTGGAACACAAAACATGATGGAATTGTAATTTTACTTCGGTAGCTGGTTATAGGAATCATTGGAAAATTTTGTTTCATTTCATCAGAGTTTGCTTTCAGATAGTAGGTACGTTGTGTACAAGGACCTAAAGTGATATAATATATAAGTGATATTAATAGAAATAGCTTTTATAAAGGATGGTTGGGTGTTGTAGAACGAGGGTATACTCTAATTGGCGTTAACTTGGCAATGCCCAGTGTTGTAACTCTGACTACACATCAAATGTGCTTATTTTTACCTCCAAGTGGTAACCATCGGGTACTGGTCTCATCCAACCGGAAGAAGTCTTATGTTTCCAAGACATTAGCGAACGCATTGTAACAATCCGCATCAAGGCCAAATTCGCCAACATAGGCCTTATATGCGCTCCGACGGAGGAAAAAGATGATATAACTAAGGATTGCTTCTACGAGCTCCTCGACAAAACCTATGAGCGACTACCAATGTACGATGTTAAAATCGTACAGGGAGATTTAAACGCAAAGGTAGGAAGAGAAGACATCTTTAGCAGTACTGTCGGAAAATATAGCCTACACGTCTGGTAACGGACTTAGGCTAATTGACTTCGCTACGGAACGAAATGCCACTATAGCCAGCACACGGTTTCCTCACCTCGATATCCATAAGGGGACATGGCGGTCTCCAGATCAACGAACGGTCAACCAAATTGATCACATTGCGATAGATAAGAGGCACGCATCCAGTATTTCGGATGTCCGAACATTCCGAGGAGCTAACATCGACTCGGATCACTACCTTGTAGCAGCCAAGGTAAGAATGCGGATACCCACCACGCCACAACAATCCAGAAATACTGTGAAAAAATTTTATGTCGGAAGACTGCAATCGCAAGAGACCGCCAAGCCCTTCGCACAACGTGTATCCCTTAACCTCTCGATTAACACCATACCACCAGCATCGAATGTCGAAGAGCAATAGCAACGATGCCAACCGGCCATTAGATCAGCCGCAACTGATGTGCTAGGTTTCTCGCGTCCACCAGCAAGAAACCCCTGGTTTGATGAGGAATGCCGACAGATGCTCGCAGCCAAGAATGAGGCCTATAAGGCTAAGC
Organism: Rhingia campestris; assembly: GCA_932526625.1. Taxonomy (NCBI): domain Eukaryota; kingdom Metazoa; phylum Arthropoda; class Insecta; order Diptera; family Syrphidae; genus Rhingia; species Rhingia campestris. The sequence goes on from OW052182.1 coordinate 83,223,755, forward strand.
TGCAGGTGAAGACGAGAGCTGCCATTGAGCTCTATAGGCAAAGAAGAAGGGAAGAACATCGGCTTTTCAGAAAGAAGAAAAAAGAGCAAGAAAAGCGCGCGATCGAGGATATAGAGAGGTGCCACTCCAGGAACGATGTTCGCAAGTTTTACCAAAGTGTAAAACGTCAAAGCCAAGGATACAAGGCTCGAACAGAATCCTGTCGAGATGAACAAGGAAATATTGTAATTGAGACACAGTCGATGCTGAGGATATGGAAGAACCACTTCTGCAGACTGTTAAACGGCGATGACGAACAACATTCCGCTGTCAGGCAGAACAAACCATTTAATATTGGCAACGACAGCGAAAACTGCCAACCACCCGACCTAAGTGAAGTGAAGTGAGGATAGCTATATCTTAACTCAAGCTTAATAAGGCTGCCGGAAATGACGGCCTTCCCGCTGAGCTTTATAAAGCTGGCGGAGATGACTTGGTAAGCAACATCCACCAACTCATAAGCCAAATCTGGTCGGTTGAAAGCATGCCTGAAGAATGGAACCTCAGCATCGTTTGCGCGATCCACAAAAAAGGAGACCCTCTGAACTGCGCCAACTTTAGAGGCATTAGTCTACTCAACATCGCCTACAAGATCCTATCTGCCGTAATATATGAACGCCTGAAACCGTTTACCAACAACCTGATTGGCCCTTATCAGTGTGGTTTTAGGCCAGGAAAGTCCACAACCGATCAAATTTTCACACTTAGGCAGATCCTGGAAAAAACTCGATACCCACCACCTATTCATCGATTTCAAAGCCGCATATGACAGCATTTATAGAGACGAACTGTACAGAGCCATGTCTAGTTTTGGTATACCGCCCAAACTCGTTTTATTGTTTAGGATGACGATAGAGAATTCTCGCTGCTCCATCAGGGTCGGAAACGACCTCACCGACACATTCGATACCAAAAAAGGATTTAGACAAGGCGATGCGCTGTCATGTGACTTCTATAGTCTGATTCTTGAGAGGATTGTGCAAAACTCCAAAGCCAACACCAGAGGCACAATTTTCCAAAAGTCGGTGCAACTACTAGCATACGCTGACGATATTGACATCATTGGTAGGACTCAACGTGATGTCATAGCCACGTTTGCTGGTATAGAGAAGGAAGCGGCGATGGGTTTAGCAGTAAATGAGGGTAAGACTAAGTATATGCTGTCATCACGAAAGGACTCACAACATCGACATCGAAGTAAGTAAGTAAGTAAGTAGTCTGAGAAGCGTAGTTAGACAATTGTAATATCTATATTTCGTTCATATAAAGTTTTTTGCCACTCCCACTTTTTGGGGGCAGTTTTGATAAAAAAACGTTTTTCGGTCAAATTTTAAATATTTCGAAAAAAAAAATTGATGCAGAATCATTGGTAATATTAATATGAAAATTTCGTCTATAGACTATTTCAGCCCACGCCCACTTTTTGGGGGCGTTTTCTTACAAAAACCGTTTGTATACCCTACCCCATAGCATATGTAGAAGAAAAACGATGTTTTTTGTCCAACAAACAAAAGATTCTGATAAACTGTTTGAACAATATGTTGTGACAATGTCATTTTCTATATTATAGGCCAATAAAGCCCACTTTTTGGAGATATTAATTTTAAGGATGGGATGGGATAGGGTATTAAACAATCCGCACAGCGGATTGTAACCTTCTCATGTGTTTTTTTATTTTATTTAGAAACATAACCCTATATAAAGGCTCTATGTTATCAAATCAATCGCGGTGCCATTTTTATCCAATTCTATACGGTAATTCCCCTGCTAGCTGTTAAAAAAATAAAACCTGAAAAGTCTGTATTACAGGAAGCAATGGCCTACGTGAAAGAATACCAAAAATAAGCGTCAGCAAATTAAATAAAGTTTTAACCCCAAAAATGTCTTAAACCTGTAGAGTAAGTATTTCAGTTCAAGAGTTTGAGCAGCATGCATCATTTGCAGCGAACCTGACGCCTTGTTGAATCGTACTGTGATGATTTACATGATCTGATTCAGATCATTTGCTTATGCAAAAGATCAAGTTAGAGCCCGAAAAAGAAACTTCCGGACACATGGAGCACCACATCATGCCACCGCCTAATTATGTAACTATATACCTTCTCATCAAAAACACATCAAACCTAACTTACACTGTTTAGAAAACCATTAACATTTTTGTGGGAATCCTTTTCATTTTAGCGTCCAAAGAACTGCAATTGAAAATATTGCAGGAAAACCTTAAAGGACTCACTAGCATTCACATTCAATTAAAAAAAAACACAATAATTCTGTAGTCCACATTAATTTGTTATTAAAAAAAAACTTTTCCTCTTTATTTGCGTGTGCTAAACATTAAAAACTTTTTCTGGAAGTTAGAGAAGGGGGTGATGAAAAAGTTGGAAAAAGTGTGCACAGAAAACAAATTGCAGTAGGAAATCATATCCTGCTGCAGCGTTGAAGGAGTGTTTGGTATTCAGCCTGACAGTTGACAGTAGTTGTTGACAAGTGTTGCAAAATATTTGATCTCCTTGTGTTTTCTCACCATCACCATACGTTATGTAGCCTGCGTACTTGACAATTCGCTTGGTATGAAGCAAAGAATTCACTTTGTGCCTGACTGTTGACGAAATGATGACAGTAGTGATGTTGATTTAAGGTATTCATTCAGAATGAGGACTCTACTTGGAACTGGCAGTGGAGGAGTAGTAAATGTGAAGAATTTGATTCAAAAACAAACAAATATTGTAAGACAGGGTGTAGGATTTGTGTGATTTCTAAGGGAGATATCAATTGTCTACTCATATGTGTCAGAGTAATCAATTTAAAGCGAACAGCAATGATACAAAGCTTTATATGTATCGGGTTTTTCAATAGGAACTGGCCATCCAGGTTGAAAGTTGAACTTTGGGCATACTACATAATTTCGTAAACTCAATTTGCTACAAAACAATCAAGAGCCTCGGAAAGGACTGATTTTACTGTTCACTGCCAAGAAAACTGAAAAAAGGACAACAACGTGCGTATCTGCACTTAACAGAAATGGTACAGCCCAACAATCAGCGGATGCCCTGAGCTGCTACAATATTGACAACACAGTCATGCAGGAAATATCGTGGGATGGACAATGAGAATGGCGACAATGTGCCATATGATCGGCAGTAACCAATGTGCTGGTTTCTCACGCCCATCAGCAAGAAACACCTGTTTTGGCGAAAAAATCCGACAGATACTCCCAGCCAAAATCGAGGCCATCTACAAGGTAACGCTGCGATCGAAGAAGTGCCACTCCAGGAAACATGTTCATAAGTTTTACCAAGGAGTTAAACGTGAAAACCGTGGATACAAGTCTCGAGCCGAATTCTGTCGAGATGATCGAGTATAATCGCAGTTGAGACACAGTCAATGCAACAACCAGCCCACCATTATGTGAGGATAGCAATATCTAAGCTAAAGCTTAAGAAGAATGCTAGAAAGGACGACCTTCCTGCCGTCACATGATTAGTAACATACACCAACGCATTAGCAAAATTTGGACGGATAAAAGTATGCCTGAAGATTCCACATCACCATTGTTTGATCGGACCTCACCAGTGTGGTTTAAGGCCAAGAAAGTCTACAACTGATCAAATCTGCACACTTCGGCAGATCCTGGAAAAAACGCAAGAAGTCCAAATCGATACCAAGACCCATTTATCGATTATAAGGCCGTATACGCTACGAACTAGAGACGATCTAGGTATAATGTATATAGAGCCATCTTGAGTTTAAAAATACCTACAACACTCGTCCGTTTGTGCAAGATGAGGAGGAAGAACTCCCGTTGCTTTATCAGGGTCGGCACCGACCTCACGGAGACATTTGATACCATTAAAGGATTTAAGGCAAGACGACGCACTATCATGTTACTCCTTTAACATGATTTTTGAGAGGATTCTACAAAAAATTGGAGCCATCAACAAAGGGACTATCTTCCATAAATCGGTGCAAATTCTGAACGTACAATCCCATTCCCCTTTTTTCGCCCTCACTTGAACAACTATGGACATTCCAGTCTTGAACTAAAGACCCGTGGCGCATATAAAAAACGGATGAAGATCCTTGGTCGTTTTGAGTGACAAATTCTTCGGTCCCGTTGATGTTGAAGATTCAACCAAAAACTTTAGTTATATAGACCTTGTCTAGATGGCTTGAAAACAAAATAGTCCCGCTAGCAGAGTCGTCGATTGCAAGATAGATGTCGGACACGTTAGAGAAAGACATAATGGCGCACATATGTAAAATCCGACTTTAAACAACATAAAGTGTGCAACTGGAGTCAGTTAATCAGTAGCCGGACACTCAGGTCAATATAGACATGGGTGGCTCCATACTTTGTCCCTAAACTGTCCATTATTAGTAACTTTCGAGCTATCCGCAGGTGTTGTTGCAAACCTGAAAAAATTAGAAAGAGGGATTTCAGATAGATCCGTGAGGTCATGGAAACATTTTTTTTTCTAAAGTTCAGCCTCTATAAAGGTCATCATATAAAGGGTGATCCATTTATTTTTTGAAGATTATGTCTATCAAATGTTGGTCGTTGCTACGTCGCAGATGGTCCATCCGTTGAGTCCAATTTTCGATCACTCGTTCGAGCATTTCGACTGGTAACTGGCGAATGACACGCGTGATGTTTTCCTCCAAGGCCTGAATCGAAGCGGGTTTGTCGGCATAAGCTTTTGACTTTACATATCCCCACAGGAAAAAGTCTAACGGTGTGATATCACACGATCTTGGTGGCCAATCGACCGGCCCAAAACGTGAAATTATGTGCTCACCGAAATGTTCTCTCAATAAGTCCATTGATTGATGCGATGTGTGGGAAGTGGCGCCGTCTTGCTGAAACCAAATGTCGCCGAGATCACGAGCTTCAATTTCAGGTATCAAATAGTCGGTTATCATGGCACGATAACGGTCGCCATTGACGGTTACGTTCGCACCGGCATAATTTTTAAAGATATATGGACCGATGATTCCACCGGCCCACAAACCACACCAAACCGTTGTTTTTTCTGGATGAAGTGGCAGTTCTTCAATCTCTTCAGGTTGCTCTTCGTCCCAAATGCGGCAATTTTGTTTGTTTACATACCCATTGAGCCAGAAATGGGCCTCATCGCTAAACAAAATTTGCCTCGAAAACGTCGGATCTTCTTGGAACTTTTCAAGAGGCCATAGAGCGAAGCGATGTCGCTTGGGAAGGTCGAGCGGCTTCAGTTTTTGCACAAGCTGTATTTTGTACGCTTTCAATTTAGGATCTTGACGTAAAATGATCCAAGTCGTTCCATACGTCAGTCCGAGTTGCTGCGAACGGCGCCGAATCGACTCTCTACGGTCTTCGTGTACACTCTCAGATACGGCCGCTATATTTTCTTCACAGCGTGCTGGACGTGGTCTATTCGGTCGAATATTATCCAATAATGAATTCTGGGTCTCAAAATGGGTGATGGTGTTGCGAATAGTACGCTCAGTAGGCCGATTATGTTGACCATAAGTTGAGCGAAGTGCACGAAACACATTCCTCACAGAACGTGAATTTTCATAATAAAGTTGAACAATTTGTAAACGTTGTTCACGCGTAAGTCTTTCCATTATGAAATGCCAAACAATACTAAACAAAAATAACATGACAGCATGACAGCATGACACGACTCACACGTGATCTGTCAAAAAAGGCTATTGAAAAAAGTATCTCTACTTGGATCACCCGTTATAAGATTTTCAGTAACTATCCCCCCAGTGTCAGAACAGATTTCCTGTTACTTTAAACAAGTTTGTGTTTTGACTTTGTTATACTCGGATCACTTCCTCTTGGACGTTTTACAGGTGGGGAGGGAGTTCCACTTGTTTTTATGTTGTTATCCAGTCTTTTCTGTCCCACTCATGATTTTCCATTTTGACAGACTGCTATGCTTGATCAATTCTACTGACAGTTTATCAAACAAATTCATTGCCTCGATGCCTCTGTGTCCGGGACCCAGCTGAGCTTAGCATTATGTTAGATGTAAAGGGTGGTTACAACTTTTAAGGATTTTGAATAAAATAAAAATTATTTAGGAAGTTATTGTCATTTCATTTTATTATGATAATATTGGTATGGTTCAATTATATGTTGAACAAAATATCGGCCAATTGGCCGCTGGGACCTCGGCAGCACACCTCTATCCGATGGTCAAAATTTTCGATGACGCTGAGGCATAATTGAGTTTCTATGCCGTTAATGTGCCGAATTATCTCAGCCTTTAGCTTTTGAATTGTTGCTGGCTAATCGACGTACACATTTTCTTTCAAATAACCCCAAAGAAAGAAGTCTAACGGAGTCAAATCACATTATCTTGGCGGCCATTTGACATCGCCACCACGTTAGATAACACGGCCATTTAATTTGTCGCGCAAAAGAGCCATTGTTTCGTTAGCTGTGTGCTAAGTGGCACCGTCCTGTTGAAACCGCATAACTTCCACATCCATATCTTCCAATTCGGGCCATTAAAAGTTCGTTATCATCTCACGATAGCGAACACCATTCACAGTAACTGCCCGACCGGCCACATTTTGGAAAATGATGCCGCCAGCCCATAAACCGCACCAAACAATCACTATTTGTGGGGGCATTGGTTTTTCGACATTCACTCTTGTTGGGCATGATGACGAGTTGAGGTGGACGGCTCTTCATCCACACTATTGCGAACAGCAGCAATATTTTCTGCAGTACGAGTTGTACGAGCATGCACTGGTATTTTCACTCTCCTTCAGACCCGGTTTGGTCAAATTTTTGCACGATTTTTCAGTGTACGCACATTTGGACGATTAAATTGACCGAGAAAATCACGAAGTACACGATATGAATTTTGATTTGAACGCCCATTTTCATAATAAGCCTTTAACGCGTTGCTCGATTTTGTATCTTTCAATGGTTCAAATTGAGTTAGTCTGAAATGTATGGAGAGATGTCAAATGAAATGCAGAGAAAAACTTGACGTTTAATTGTGGTTCACATTCAACATCGGCCCTTAAAATTTAACCACCCGTTATAAGAACCTTCAGCCCTTTACTTAAGTGCACTTTAGTTTGACATCAGAGATTGCTTTAATTGCAGCCTAAGTTGGTGATATCATCTGATAGTATCGTCAGCATTGAGGTCGATTTGGCTGGCTCTGCTAATGCCAATATTTTCGCCTGGAAGACACTGCTGTGCTCAGGAAGACGAAAAATACTGTTTAGTTTAGTTTTCTGGAAAACATTCCCTCTTCAACGCCTACGTCAATTTTTGAACCATCAGTGTAGTTGGATATGGTGTCGCTGGCTAGTTCGTTTCTCTCCCACTCCTCTCTACTTGGAAAGATGTAGGATAATGGTCCTTGAAAGTCAAGATGAAGTAGTCAGAAGATTACTTACTTACTTACTTAAGCGGCGCTACAGTCCGGAATAAACCTGGGCCTCAACCAACGTGCCTCTCCAATTAGCCCGGTCCTTAGCTAACTGCCTCCAGTTGCGCACTCCAAGTTGGTTGAGGTCGGTTCACACTTGTGCGCGCCACTTAAGGCGAGGTCTTCCACTACTGCGTCCGACGTCTGGCTGGGAATCGAAGACTCTGCGAGCCGGAGTATTGGTGTCCATTCGTTCTACATGTCCTAGCCATCTTAAACGTCCAATGCGGAGTTTTTTGACCAGGGGCATGTCGCTGTACAGATCGTATAGTTCTTGGTTGAATCTTCGTCTCCATAGCCCGTCAACGCAAACGGGACCGAAGATTTTTCGAAGAATTTTCCTCTCGAATCTACCAAGGATTCCTTCATCCGCTTTTGATACGGTCCATGCTTCAGCGCCGTAGAGCAGGACTTGGATGATCAGGGTCTTATATAGGATCTCCTTAGTAGTTCGAGTGAGGGCTTTACTACTAAATTGCCTTCTTAGCCCGAAGAAACAGCGGTTGGCAAGAGTAATTCTTCGTTTAATTTCTGACGAGATGTTGTTGTCAGAGCTAATAGCGGAGCCGAGGTAGACAAAGTCCCGTACTACCTCAAAGTTATATCTGTCAATGGTGACGTTCTGTCCAATTCGTCGATGTTGTGAGTCCTTTCGTGATGACAGCATATACTTAGTCTTACCCTCATTTACTGCTAAACCCATTTTCGCCGCTTCCTTCTCTATACTAGCATCACGTTGGGTCCTACCAATGATGTCAATATCGTCAGCGTATGCTATTAGTTGCACCGACTTTTGGAAAATTGTGCCTCTGGTGTTGGCTTTGGAGTTTTGCACAATCCTCTCAAGAATCAGATTAAAGAAGTCACATGACAGCGCATCGCCTTGCCTAAATCCTTTTTTGGTATCGAATGTGTCGGTGAGGTCGTTTCCGACCCTGATAGAGCAGCGAGAATTCTCTATCGTCATCCTACACAAACGGACGAGTTTGGGCGGTATACCAAAACTAGACATGGCTCTGTACAGTTCGTCTCTATAAATGCTGTCATATGCGGCTTTGAAATCGATGAATAGGTGGTGGGTATCGATTTGGACTTCTTGAGTTTTTTCCAGGATCTGCCGAAGTGTGAAAATTTGATCGGTTGTGGACTTTCCTGGCCTAAAACCACACTGATAAGGGCCGATCAGAGGATCTTGTAGGCGATGTTGAGTAGACTTATGCCTCTGTAGTTGGCGCAGTTCAGAGGGTCTCCTCTTTTGTGGATCGGGCAAACGATGCTGAGGTTCCATTCTTCAGGCATATTTTCATCCGACCAGATTTGGCTTATGAGTTGGTGGATGTTACTTACCAAGTCATCTCCGCAGGCCTTATAGAGCTCAGCGGGAAGGCCGTCATTTCCGGCAGCCTTATTAAGCTTGAGTTTAGATATTGCTATCCTCACTTCACTCAGGTCGGGTGGTTGGCAGTCTTCGCTGTCGTTGCCAATATTGAATGGTTCGTTCTGCCTGACAGCGGAATGTTGTTCGTCATCGCCGTTTCACAGTCTGCAGAATTGGTTCTTCCATATCCTCAGCATCGACTGTGTCTCAACTACAATATTTCCTTGTTCATCTCGACAGGATTCTGTTCGAGCCTTGTATCCTTGGCTTTGACGTTTTACACTTTGGTAAAACTTGCGAACATCGTTCCTGGAGTGGCACCTCTCTATAACCTCGTTCGCGCGCTTTTCTTGCTCTTTTTTCTTCTTGCTGAAAAGCCGATGTTCTTCTCTTCTTCTTTGCCTATAGAGCTCAAAAGCAGCTCTCGTCTTCGCGACATTTGGTAACATGTAGGTGACTTAAATGGTCATTACCCACTAAATGTTGAAATGACAGCTTATCGATGGTAAAAGAAAGCCTTTTGGTATCAAAAATGTGTTTTAGCGATGTTGTGTATCTGACGTCTGGTGTCTGTAATTGATGCTTAAATGTTTGACGGTTATATCGATATTTTGGTAGTCTTTCCGAAAGGTGGTTGGTTGAATTTTGTGAGGTGTTTACAATGAAGAAAGAATATCTTCACCCTGGAGATCTTGCAGAAGGAACTAAGTGAAGTGAAACTTCTTTTGGTACCGCTTGTACTCCATTTTATGAAACTAATACATTTTCATTTCTATCGCGTGTCAACTCTGACTCGATTTTTTTTTAAGTCAATGAATATTGAAGAAGGTACCCTCGCGTAAATTTTCTGCAATGTATTTTGAAGATTTATCCGGCGAACCTCCACAACAAAAAATATCTTGATTTGCAACATATTTTCATCTGAACATATGGTATGGTACGGATGAATGTATCTGTCCAATGTTTTGCTCCATTTACGCACCATTCTGAAATCCAAAAAGGATGACTTATATTCAATCCGGGTCATAAACACGTGTCTATGATTGTATAATATCATGATTTGTTAATTTTACTGTTTTCCCAATGAATACTTAATGCAATCATCTTTGAGTATCTCACAGCAAGATTGTCTCTCTAATGGTTCAATCGGTTTTCAAACGATAATTTATTCACCTATTTACGTATCCAGTGAATTTGCATCTTCAGATCTCTACCATAACATTTAATTGGTCGACCAAGGGCACTCTCAAATAATGCTATCATCCCTTATGAAAGGTTAAATGGAACTTAACGCTGATTATGCGGGCTATTGATAATCAGTGAAGTTTGCACTGCCTTGCTACAGGTTGAAACTTGCACGATATATGCAATGAAATATAGTCCTTACATAGGTAACCCTTTAGTACCTGAAATAAAATGTTGTTGACGTCAGACTTCGTGATTTGGTGCCGTAGGCACCTACATCCAATAGGTATACCAATTTAAGTACTTCTCTAAAGTCACTCATCAATGGCCATGTCATCCAGTGGAACTTTCTGTGGATATTTGAAAACGTTGTCAGAGGACAAAGTTTCGGACTGGCAGTCAAATTGCAGTTGCATCAACGATTAAGGATGCTTTAACAGAAATATAGTGACATAACCAGACCACCCAGATGAACTCCTGAAAGAGTTCATTTGTTTTAATAATTAATTTCATTTTGATAATCAATACCAACTGCCACATGAAATTGATACGAACAAACAATTTTCTTTCGCTTTTGCATTTCGCTTCTGCAGATTAAGCACTTTTTATCCGCACTCGGTCCACAAAGCCACTTGCATAAACACAGGCGTCATTCGTTTTATGCGAAGTGGTCATATCTGTGATTTATCTACCGAGGTTTAATTTTAAGACAAGAAAATGTTTTGAGTTAGTCGAAAGAAACCAGTCGTGAAAGGTCCGTTGTGGTACCACGTGGATCCTTCGACTACCCTATATTCGTACGCCTAATTGAACCATTCAGAGCTAACTATTTAGCGTAGGAGGTTTCTGACACTGATATTAGCCAGATCACCTACATTATCGAAGAAGGAGTCTCCCAGATGAAGTTTCCTTTTTACTAAGAGAGCCGGACAAGAGCAAAGAAGGTGAGTCACACTCACCTCCTCTTCCTCGTCCAGACAGCTTCTACAGAAGTAATTGCCTTGCAATTCCCTTGTATGTCTCTGAAGCCCGGCACCCAAAAGAGGTGAATGTTAAAAGGCTCCGCCATCTTGTTAAGAGACAGTCGGCATTCGTGTGCTGATTTTGAATTGACCGAGATTGCTTCCAGGGATTTGATTGCCGCTTGAGTGTCGCTGAAGATGCTATCGTTGACGATAGTGAAGGCGACTTTCCGTGTAAGCACCGTGTAATTTGTATACATGTGCACACACACAATATAAAAATGGCACGCTTCGTACCTAGCAAGTCTCTTACACTGTCGTCGACGACAATCATTCTAAAATTTACGGAGTGAGTACTCAGATCAATATGCCCCTGTACAGGTCGGAAAGTTTTTGGTTAAATTAACGTCTCCGTAGCTCGTCAATGCAACGCGACCAAGGTTTCTTGGCTTTTTGACATGGTCCATGCTTCGGTTTCGTAGAGGAGGACTGGGACGATAAGTGCCTTAAATAGCATGTTTTTTTTTTAATTCTGACTTGCCTAAGCAGTAATATACACATCGCCCTAGAAGATCTATTGTGCTTGCCGTCAGATATTTATTAGGTTAGTAGCGCTTCTACTTTCCTAATGTAGCTGATAATACTTTCAGCCGAAGATTTCCTCAGTTCTTCGGGACTTAAGAATTCCCTGAAGAAAGATTCTCTTCTCATACCGTAAAGGGCCGGGCATTCACATATGATATGCTCGGCTGTTTCGTCTTCTTCTAGACATAGTCTGCACTCCGGTGAGTCGACTAGACGCATTTTGTTTAGGTGATATCGCAGACCGTGATGACCAGTTAGGTAGCCTACTAAGTTTTTGATCTGATGTTTCCCCAGTATGAAAAACATTTGTTTTGTTCGCAGTTTTTTATGACCAGATTTATGGCTGATTTGGCGATTGCACAGAAGGATTCAGGTCCAATGAAGGGGGTTTCCGAACCTTTTCTGGCTAGTTCATCAGCTTTTTCGTTACCTTCAATTACCTTATGTCCGGGGACCCACCATAGTCTGGTTTTGTTCCTGAAACTGAGTGTTTGGAGGGAGTAGAAGCAGTGTAGTACTGATTTGGAGTCAATAATGTGTGAGCTAAGGGCTTTTATAGCTGCTTGACTGTCCGTGAATATATGGATGTTTGCGCCTTTAATACCTGAGTTGTGTATTAGGTTTGCGCATTCTTTTATGGCATGGAGCTCAGCTTGGAATACACTAGGGTTTTTTCCCATAGGTATTGAGATGTTTTTATTTAGTCCATGTATGCCAGCTCCTACCCCTGAGTCCATTTTAGAACCATCCGTATACCACTTTAGACCGTTTAGGCAGTTTGGTGGGTTGTTGCTACACCATGCTTCTCTGGTTGTGATCTCCGTTGAGAATCTTTTGTCGAAGCATAGTATCTTTGGTAAGCGGTCTGTAACCGCACAGATCATGTCAAGTTCTGGAAGTTCGGATAGAAGTTCAATTAGTTTAAGGTGTTTACTAATGTTTAACTCTTCCGCTTGTGTCAAACTTGCTGAGCTGCGAACTGCCACTTTTTTTATATAAATGTGGAGGGGTGTTAGTCCTATTAAGGCTTCTATAGCCGCTGTGGGACAGGTACGCATAGCTCTGGTAATGCCCAGACAGGCAAGCCGTTGTACCTTGTTTAATTTATTTATAGTTGTTTTTTGGGTGACTTTGTTCCACCATACTATTGAAGCGTATGTTATAATGGGCCTGACCATGATCGTGTAGATCCAGTGTGTGGACTATGGATAGATTCCCCAGGTTTTACCATGCATGTTTCGGCAAGCCCAGAAAGCTTTGGTTGCTTTTTGAATTTTGTTGTTGATGTGGGAGTTCCAGCTTAGTTTTTTGTCGAGGATCACTTCAAGATATTTTACTTCGTTGGAATACTCAATGTATGTACCATTGATTGATTGGGTAAGTATTAATTTCCTCCTTTTTGTAAAAGGGACGATGATAGCCTTGCTGGGGTTTATAGAGAGACATTCTTTATTACACCAGTCTATGACTATCTTAAGGGCGTTTTGCAAACGTGTTGTAACTTCGTTTGGTTCTTTGCCCTTTATTATGATGACTAGGTCATCGGCGTATCCAATTATATTGAAACCTGCATTACTTAGGTCTTGAAGTAGGTTATCGATAACCAGAGACCATAGTAGGGGTGAGAGTACTCCTCCCTGAGGGCAGCCTTTAACGGCTGTTACTGATACTGAGGTCAGTGCTGATGAAGCAGGTATTTTCCGACTTTCAAGCATCGCTTTGATCCATTTGATGGTGGGGTGATCTATTCTTCTATGAGTCAAAGCATTTGATATGGAGTCATATCCAGTGTTGTCAAAAGCACCCTCTATGTCAAGGAAGCCACATAAAGCTATGAATCAACGGCAAGAGTAATTCCGATTTCGGACGAGATGTCGTTGTAAGAGTTAATAGCGAGCCGAGGTAGGCAAAGTGCCTTATCACTCCAAAAGTTTTTGATATCGATGGTGGCGTTCTGTTCAAATCAATGTTGTGTGTCCTTTCTTGATTATAGTATGTATATACCTTTTTCATGCCCCCGTTTACTGTTTCGCCGCTTTTATACTAGCAAATTTGGCTATGACATCTCATTGAGTCGGACCAATGATACCAATACCAGTGCCTCTTGTGTTTGCTTGGGAGTTTTGAAATATCTTTTCAACAATAATGTAAAAGAAGTTACACAACAGAGCATCACCTTGACTTAATCCTTTTTTGTTGTCGAACAATTCGGTGAGAACTTTGCGTATACCCAGATGGAGCACCAAGAACCCTGAATCATCTGACTGCATTGGAGTGCAAGTTAGGGTGATATACAAAAACTTGACATGGCTGTGTATGTGTAGTTTGTCTCAATAAATAATATCGTATGTGGCTTAGAAATCGATGAATAGGTGGTGGGTATTGATTTGGACTTCTTGGGTCTTATCCTGGACCATCCTAAGATAAAGCATACTTGTATTGACCGAAAAAAATCCTAATAGGATATTTTCTTGGCTGGCAGGATCCTGTTTGCGATTTTGAGAAGATTTATCCCTCTATAGTTGACACAGTTCATGTTGTAAGGTTCGGGCAAACGATTTTGTGGTTCCATTCTTAAGATATTCTTCTTTGGTTTCAACAGGATGGCGCTACGTGCCACACAGCCGAAGCTACACTCGATGTTTTCCGCCCTGTTTTTGAAGATCGCATTATCAGCCGCAGAGCTGATGTCGTTTGGCCACCTCGGAGCTGCGATTTGACACCGTTGGACTATTATTTGTGAGGTGTCGTAAAAGATAAGTGTTACGTCGACAAGCCAGAGACAATTGACGCTTTAAATGAGAATATTCGTGAAGCCATTGGTGAAATACAGCTGCACACAATCGATAATGTGCATAAAAATTGGACCGATCGTGTAGGCTACTGCATGGCCAGCCGAGGCAGCCATTTGAATGAAATTATTTTCCATTATTAACCGGGAGGATTGTACTTTCAAATAAAAAAAGAAATTTGAGAAAATATTCAGTAGTTTTTTTTATAGCATCTTCAAAAAAAAAGAAAGTTATTTGGCGGACCCTTTACATGCGCTTAGCACTTGCTATCCTCACATCACTTAGTTTAGGTGGTTGGTAGTTTTCGCTTACGTCACCAATATTGAATTGTTCGTTCTGCCTGACAGCCAGATATGGTTCATCATCGCCGTTTAACAGTCTGCAGAAGTGGTTATTTCATATCCTTAGCATCTACTATGCCTCAACGACCATATTTCCTTGTTCATCTCGACAGGATTCTGTTTGCTTCTTCTATCACTGGCGTTGACGTCTTCGATTTTGGCAAAACTTACGAAAATCATTCCTGGAGCTTCACTTCGATATATCCTCGATCGGGCGCTTTTTTTCTTCTTTCTAAAAAGCCTCCTTTTTGCCTATAAATGACTATTGCTCTCGTTTTCGCCTGTATGGATTGTGGGCCTCATTTTTGGCTGCGTGTGACTGTGGGCGTTCTTCGACAAACCAAGGGTTTCTTGCTGGAGTGTGTCGCCATTGGTCATCGACTTCGACATTAAATGGTGATGGTATGGTTTTAAATGCGACTTTAAGGGATACGATTTTTGCAACGGCTTAGGCGGTCTCTCGCGATTGCTCACTTTCAGTGTTTTACATTTTCGCAAAGTATTTTGCAGGTGTTGGGTCCGAGTTGATGTTAGCCAGTCGGAAAATTCAGTCCATATAACTGGTAGCGGTGACTGCTATGTCGCCTTATCGATGGTAAAGAACGGAATTCTTCTGCTGTCTATATTGACATTTTATTTCACAGCGAAATTAACTAGCTTTAGTCCATTCCCATTTATAGTAGTGTGTAGGCTGTGATTTTTGAAAATTTTACTAAGGATTTATCACCTCTTCCTCACCCCGCACGATAATACCATCATACTTCGTCAGTCGCCTGAAAATGTTTGTCGAGAAGCTCGTCTGTACAGTCTTTAGTGCTTGTAAGGCTTGTGTTGGCGAATTCAGCATTGATGAGGATTTATGCAGTGAATTCGAAACATCAGACTTCTTGCCTAAGTTATAACCAAACCAAATTTGAATAGTCGGTCATTCTGTTCACTAAAACACGATCCATAGTAAATGACACAGTTTTCCATCGTCCTTGTCAAATTATTTCCTGAACGACAACAATGATTCAATTTGTCAATTGAAATAGATTTCCGTATTGCGAAAATCAATTGATAAAATTTTGTGCTATTTTATATGACAGAAGTTTATTTTTAGACAGAAATTATTTTTGAAGAAGATGATTTTTTTTTTATAATTAACACGCGCTAAAGGGTTTACGAAGACCCTTTAGTGTTTGAGCACAGTGGGTATTGGGGAAAAGTAATTTTCAGTAAATTGTAATGGGGAGGAACAACTGAGTTTGGTAAAGTTCGGATAAGGAATGAATCTCTATATTTCATAGTACTTTCGTAGATAGGCTTAAGGGTAAATTGATTACCATTCATGGCATAGCTAGTATTACGGTTGAATGTTTGAAGGGGCGGAATTCAGCTGGCTATTTCTTTTGAGCGTTTCCTTTTTTAAAAGCAGTAAACAAAATTTTAGGCAGAAGAGTTTTATCGATTCCAAAAGCACGCAATTGTTGAAGTAGCAAGAATGCAAAGTGGTTTAAAATCTCAGCTATGGATTCAAAACCTGTTGTTTTTCAAATTAAGTACCCAATCTTCTCATTTCTAGAGTTGTAAAAAACTTTCGCTTATCAAAGGATGCTTCGCATTTCTCTTTGCGACATGCTTGATAAAGTCGTTTACTTTTTGTTGAAATGGGTCTAGATCCCAATAGGGTAAATTTGGCATAAAAGTCATCATTAAAAAGATGGTCATGTCCTGGCAAATTTAGGAGTTCTCTCGTAGTCTTGGTGGGCGGTATATTGCTGATGTCTTTATTTTTTGCACCAATTCCTATTGAAGTAGAAATGCTGGAATGTCTAAATTACACTCATTTGTACCTTGGCTTAGGCTTGGGGCCAACCAGCGACTCATTGAAATAAATATAACTGGACCATATCAACTTTAAAAATATCCTTCTTAGCTCCGAATGATACTTAACGAACATGCTTATTTAGTTAATCCTGTTTGATGGCCTTTTTAAATCGTTCGCCTTGCTGAGGTAAAAGTTTCTCTACTTTGTATAGTATCTGGCTTATAACCATTATACAGTTGCAATTCATATCCAAATCACTAATTAAACTAAGTCCATGTCGAAGTACAAGTCATAAAATTCGTCATTGAATCATCGACTGGAAAACTGAAAAACGGAACAGAAAATTATGTGCTCGTTGAAGATCTCTTTTAATGGTCATTGATTTCACACTCTAAAGTATAACTAGGATTATCAGGGTCTTATATACAGTAGTTCGACATAAAGTGGCTCTACAGTCCGGAATGAACCTGGGCCTCAACCAATAAGCCTCTTCGATTAGCCCGGTCGTTAGCTAACTGCAGGCAGTTGAACACTTCCAGTTGGTTTAGGTCCGTTTCTACTTGTGCCCGCGACTTAAGGCGAGGTCTTCCTCTATTCTATACGCTATACAGTTATCTTAAGCGTCCAGTGCGGACTTTTTTTTAGTGGCTAGGGGTATGTACAGCTCGTATAGCTCGTAGTATTATTTTCGTCTCCATAGCCCGTGAACGCAAACGGTACCGAATATTTTTCAAACAATTTTTCTATCAAAACCACCAAAGAATTCCTCATACTATTTTGATACGTAGAGCAAAACGGGGATGATATAGGATCGCCTTAGAAGTTCGAGTGAGGGCTTTACTGCTGAATTGCCTTCTTAGCCCGAAGAAACAGCGGTTGGCAAGAGTAGTTTAATTTCTGAAGCGATGTCGTGGACAGAGTTAATAGTGGTGCCGAGGTAGACGCTCTGTCCAATTCGTCGATGTTGCGTGTGCTTTCGTGATTATAGCGTATACTTGGTCTTACCCTCATTTATTGCTTAACTCATTTTTGCCCCTACCTTCTCTGTACTAGCGAAAATCACAGTGATTGCGACCAATGATGTCAATATCGTCGGCGTATGCTAGTAGTTGCACCGAGTAATGGATGATTATGTTGGCTCAGGAGTTTTGCACGTTCTTCTCAAGAATGATGTTTAAAAGGTCACATGACAGTGCCTTGCCTAAATTCTATCGAATGTGTAGATTGGGTCGTTTCCAACCCTGATGGAGTAGCGAGAACTCTCCGTCGTCATCCTGCACAGATGGACGAATTTGGGTGGTATACCAAAATGATAGTTCGTCTCTATTAATGATGTCGTATGCGGCTTTGAAATCGGTGAAAGGATTTGGACTTCTTGGTTTTTTTTTCCAGAATCTGCCGAAGTGTGAAAATTTGATCAGTTGTCTATTTTCCTGGCTCAAAAGCACACTGATAAGGGCAGATCAGGTTGTTGGTAAACTTACCAAATCATCTCCGCCGCAGAAGTGGTTCTTCCATATTCTCAACATCGACTGTGTCTCAACTAAGATCAATTCTAGATCATCTCAACAGAATGCTGTTCGAGTCTTGTATCCATGGCTTTGACGTTATACACTTTAGTAAAACTTGCAAACATCTTTGCTGAAGTGGCACTTCTCTATATCCACGATCGCGGGCTTTTCTTGCTCTTTTGCCTTCTTAGTCGCAAGAAGTGATGGGCAAGAGTAGTTCTTCCTTTTCTATATTCTCATCTCGGTAGACAAAATCCCTTATTACCTCAATGTTTTGTGTCCCTTTTTTGTTGATAGCATATTCTTGGTTTTTCCAAACCCATTTGACATCTCGTTGATATTAGCCAATATCGTCTGCGTTACTAGTATTCATGTAGTTGCACACATCTGTGGGAAGATTTTGACCATGGTGATGTTTCAGTTCCAAATTCAATGCAACCACCTTTCCTTTTTCGTGATCGAATGTCTTAGTTAGGTCGTTGCTGTCCTTGGCAAAGCAGCGACAAATCTCCATCGTTATCCTCCACGGATGGACTAGTTTGGGCTTTATACTTAAACTAGACTTTGGTCTGCAAAACCCGTCTTGTTACTGCCTTTTGCTTGAGGGGCGTTACTTCCTTTTGTAAATACATATTCAAACTTTTCATACACCCAACTTCGCACGCAACCCGAATCCAACAGTGAGTCCAAGCAGGGGGTTCATCCTTTGTATATAGCCGAGTGCGAGTTTGGGTGTATGCTAAGTTTGAATAGCCCTACAGAGTTAATTTCCACGGAATTTAGTGTACTGCACCCTTCTATCCATTGATAGCAAAAGTCGCATTACCATGTCTAAATAAACGTTTTCGATTGTTTACATGTGAACTCTAGTTGTCAAATTGTTTCGTCCTAGTCTCTAGCCATCCGTGTTTTCTGTTCCACATAGAAAAACACGATATAACATCATTGTCCTTATATAAGATATGTTTTCCCGTTTCACAGATAAACTACGGCCAGAAATACAACAAAGATGAACTCATCCGGCAAATTCTCGATACTATCTCACCAGAGATGTTTATCCCACACTATTGGCGTACGGAAAAACACTGCATCGTGTTCTTTGTGGATGATTTTCGAAATGCCGATATCCTCTAAGGCTGCGATCGCAACCTTCAAATGTACGACGGCTTTAAATTGCCAGTTCGAGTTCGTCCCGGAACACCCATAGTCCCGATTGATGAAGCTTAGCAATTGTTTATCTTTTGCAAGAAATAGGAAACAATTTGAAGCCCTGTAAAAACCTTTGAGTAGTGCCGAACATTTTAAAAATTGGGACAGTGCACAGGATAGCTACTAGTTGAGTTTGGGCAAGGACTTCAATCTAGGTCTTCCACAATCAACTGCATCGCTTATTTAATACCTGATGAGCATTTTGGAAATTATAATTAACAATTTCATCACTGAAATCCTTAGAAACTCCCAATTTTGTTTTTTTTTTTTTAAATCAGCACCCACTTGTAGACTGCAAATTTAGGATTGAAAGAAAAATTTATAGCTGATAAGAATATCGATAAAAATTGTTTTTCTCAATACCGATTTTGTTCGTTCGTAATAGAATATTTACAAAAATTCACAATGGATCAATAATATTGACAATTGACAGTCACAATACCATTTGATAAAATTGATCGATAAATGTTGATCATTGCAGTAAGGGTGACAGTTAGCAGCAAAGGACTTCCGCTAGTTGTATGTTAAATATTCTCACATTCTTTTTTTAAGTTAAGCATGTTCGTCAATAGCTCGTCAAAACTTCGAAAAGAGAAGCTTTGTTTGAACTATTACATGGGCTGATATGGCCCGATACAGATGTATTTATATAGAAGATCATCGACAGTCTTGATTTCTCGATGTTGTTTCTGAGCTTCGCATATGTTTTTGGCTTGTAGGCATATACCAAATACATACTTTACTTAAACGTTTATAAAGAAATGCAGCTGCGTTATAAATTATGATGACCAATCGACCCGACCAAGATCTAGATACATGATTACCGAGAAATTTCAAATTTTATAGAGCAATTATATGACCATCTGTTGGAACCATTTTGTAGGAACCACATATATCACTCATATCAAGTTCATCCTATTCTGGGCGAAAATTGTCCTTCAACATGGCATGATAACGAACTCCATTGACCTTATGGCGATCATTTTCATAGACGAAAAAATACGATCCAATCACATCTCCTCAGGCATGAAACCCACACCCACGGTACCTTTTTGTGTATGCAATGGAGTCTCTTGAAGTGCATTTGAGAGGGTCTCTACCTGATACAAGTCAGCCTTCCATCCTCTTTGATCCTGGGAACATTGCTGCCAGTTATTAAGTCCAAGCGCTCTGTCATCCACGATCCTTGATCCTTTGATCCTTAAACCGGAGGTTCAGACTCCCTTGTTGTCTTGATCCTGAAGGCTTGGAATCGAAAATTCTTTTGCCTTTAGCATTATTGTTCATTCGCTTGATCTGGCTAATACAAATTAGTCTACGTATTTTAACCGTTTGTACTACATCCACATCTTCTTACTTATTTACTTAAGGGGCGCTACAGTCCGGGATGAACCTGGGCCTCAACCAACATGCCTCTCCAATTAGCCCGGTCAATAGCTAACTGCCTCCAGTTGCACACTCCAAGTTGGTTGAGGTCGGTTTCTACTTGTGCGCGCCACTTAAGGCGAGGTCTTCCTCTACTGCGTCCGACGTCTGGCTGGGAATCGAAGACTCAGCGAGCCGGAGTATTGGTGACCATTCGTTCTATATGTCCTAGCCATCTTAAACGTCCAATGCAGAGTTTTTTGACCAGGGGTATGTCGCTGTACAGCTCGTATAGTTCGTGGTTGAATCTTCGTCTTTAGCCCGTCAACGCAAACGGGACCGACGAATTTTTTTCTCGAATCGACCAAGGATTTCTTCATCCGCTTTTGATACGGTCCATGCTTCAGCACCGTAGAGCAGGACTGGGATGATCAGGGTCTTATATAGGATCTCCTTAGTAGTTCGAGTGAGGGCTTTACTACTAAATTGCCTTCTTAGCCCGAAGAAACAGCGATTGGCAAGAGTAATTCTTCGTTTGATTTCTGACGTGTGAAAAATAAATTGCTGATTAGTCTAACGACTAGGTGCGATTCCTTGAAGACATACAAAATTCAGTCTTCGGGAGGTTTTTTAGATCGGGTTAAAGTCCCTCACTATTGCAGAAGGTTCCCTCGCGATAAAACCTCTGCAATGTCTTTCGATGATTTTTCCTTCCAGCGAACCCCCACAAAAAAAAAAATTCTGAAGTCAGAGTTAATAGCGGAGCCGAGGTAGACAAAGTCCCGTACTACCTCAAAGTTATATCTGTCAATGGTGACGTTCTGTCCAATTCGTCGATGTTGTGTATCCTTTCGTGTTGACAGCATGTACTTAGTCTTACCCTCATTTACTGCTAAACCCATTTTCGCCGCTTCCTTCTCTATACTAGCAAACGTGGCTATGACATCACGTTGAGTCCTACCAATGATGTCAATATCGTCGGCGTATGCTAGTAGTTGCACCGATTTTTGGAAAATTGTGCCTCTGGTGTTGGCTTTGGAGTTTTGCACAATCCTCTCAAAAATCAGATTAAAGAAGTCACATGACAGCGCATCGCCTTGCCTAAATCCTTTTTTGGTATCGAATGTGTTGGTGAGGTCGTTTCCGACCCTGATGGTGCAGTGAGAATTCTCCATCGTCATCCTACACAAACGGACGAGTTTGGGCGGTATTCCAAAACTAGACATGGCTCTGTATAGTTCGTCTCTATAAATGCTGTCGTATGTGGCTTTGAAATCGATAAATAGGTGGTGGGTATCGATTTAAACTTCTTGGGTTTTTCTAGGATCTGCCGAAGTGTGAAGATTTGATCGATTGTGGACTTTCCTGTACTAAAACCACATTGATAAGGGCCGATCAGGTTGTTGTTAAACGGTTTCAGGCGTTCACATATAACGCAGATAGGATCTTGTATGCGATGTTGAGCAGACTTATCCCTCTGTAGTTGGCGCAGTTCAGAGGGTCTCCTTTTTTGTGGATCGCGCAAACGATGCTGAGGTTCCATTCTTCAGGCATGTTTTCATCCGACCAGATTTGGATTTAGTGGTGTGGATGTTACTTACCAAGTCATCTCCGCCTGCTTTATAAAGCTCAGCGGGAAGGCCGTCACTTCCGGCTCCCTTGAGTTTAGATATTGCTATCATCACTTCACTTAGGTCGGGTGGTTGGCAGTTTTCGCTGTCGTTGCCAATATTAAATGGTTCGTTCTGCCTGACAGCGAAATGTTGTTCGTCATCGCCGTTTAACAGTCTGCAGAAGTGCTTCTTCCATATCCTCAGCATCGACTGTGTCTCAACTACTATATTTCCTTGTTCATCTCGACAGGATTCTGTTCGAGCCTTGCATCCTTGGCTTTGACGTTTTACACTTTGGTAAAACTTGCATCTTGGTATAGCTAATAAAGTTCGTTTCCCCGCATACAGGGCCAAAAATTCGATGGAGAATGTTCCTTTCAAAATTTCCTGATATTTGCTCTGCTTTCCCGCTTGTTGTCCAGCACATAACATAACATCATTGTGGTCGAATTAATTGAAAAAACACATAACGAGATAATTAAAATAAATGAGCAAGCCATATGTAGCATCTGGTCAAGGTTCAAAAAGCACTACACAATGACAGAGATTGTTTTTTAATGCGCATCTAGAACGATAACTGCAATAATTACAACATATTCCCACACTCGGGTATAGTCAGAGACGACATAAAATTTTTAACTAGTCAGAACTTTTATTTTTCTTGAAAAAACAAACGAGCATTTCTAGTACCAACATCAACACCACCATCCAGTCTGTAGTAACGATGTTTGCATGTTCCACAGAACCAGACAAAACGAGAGGATTTTGCAAAATTCTCCTTCATCAAGACTGCAAAGCTCATTAGCTGAAATATCAAAGAATCAACTTTTGCTTTAAACAGAATTAGTTCCTATCACCTACATATTATATTTCTTCTACAATAAGGACATTACGATGTGACTATAGAGACAAACAAAAAAAACTAGGTACACGGATGTATCTATTATTATTCAGTCGCTTTTGTTTGCTTTATATTTTTCTTGTGCACCGCCTCAGGGATCGCAGGACAATTCTTGGTTTTGCTGTATTTTTTAATATCTCAGACATGCCAACATGCGAAAACATCAAGGATGATAATTTGCAAGAATGTTCCAACCGTTACGTTCTTTTCAAATATACGTAAGCGGGTGAAGGAATTTTTTTGTATCAAATTTGCAACTCATTGTTGGTCGTTAGTCATACTGTGACTATTAAACAAATCATTGTTACATTACCCATCATTAAATCTAGATGCAGAGTAGTAGGGAAATATGCATGACATCCTTTGGATTTAGATATCAGTTTGAATTTTAGGAGTCAACGCATTTCGGGGAAGTAACTTACATCCCAGATTACCCCACAGGAAATAGTCCATATAGACGTTAAATCGGGATTGTGTACATGACATTTTATGCCGCCTCTCCTAGAGATCACAAACTCGTGCAGAGATGTATTGGTTGTCTGGGACGTCCTGCTGGAACCATGTATTGTTATAGACATGTAATTTTTGAAATTCAGGCTCCAAGAAGTCGTCTAATATCTCCTCATATCGGTCTGAGTTCACCGTAACTGCACGTCCGATTTCATTTTCAAAAAGTAAGGGCCGATTATCCCTCGCACCGACACCGCAGATCATCACTTTACTTTAGATAACGAGCTCCCGATCAATTGAGGATCTCTGCCTTATACAAGTCAGCCTTCGATCCTCTTCGATCCTGACACGTTGTTGTCAGTTATTCACTCCAAGCGATCTGGTATTCTCGATCAACTGATCATTAAACGCGGAGGTTTAGTCTCCCTTGTCGCCTCAATCCTGACCCTGAAGGCTTGGATTCAAAGATTCTTTTGGCTTCTGCGTTATTGTTCTTTCTTTATGTGGCCGAGACAATGTAGCCTGCGTATTTTTACCGTTTGTACTAAAGGGTGATCCATTTCGAGGTTCCCTAATTTTTTAAAGAAAAAAACACAGAAAATTCAAATTTAATGGAGAATGTTTATTATCATTTGAAAGAACATTCTTTGGCATTTATTTTTTGAAGATTATGTCTATCAAATGTTGGCCGTTGCTACGTCGCAGATGGTCCATCCGTTGAGTCCAATTTTCGATCACTCGTTCGAGCATTTCGACTGGTAACTGGCGAATGACACGCGTGATGTTTTCCTCCAAGGCCTGAATCGAAGCGGGTTTGTCGGCATAAGCTTTTGACTTTACATATCCCCACAGGAAAAAGTCTAACGGTGTGATATCACACGATCTTGGTGGCCAATCGACCGGCCCAAAACGTGAAATTATGTGCTCACCGAAATGTTCTCTCAATAAGTCCATTGATTGATGCGATGTGTGGGAAGTGGCGCCGTCTTGCTGAAACCAAATGTCGCCGAGGTCACGAGCTTCAATTTCAGGCACCAAATAGTCGGTTATCATGGCACGATAACGGTCGCCATTGACGGTTACGTTCGCACCGGCATAATTTTTAAAGAAATATGGACCGATGATTCCACCGGCCCACAAACCACACCAAACCGTTGTTTTTTCTGGATGAAGTGGCAGTTCTTCAATCTCTTCAGGTTTCTATTCGTCCCAAATGCCGCAATTTTGTTTGTTTACATACCCATTGAGCCAGAAATGGTCCTCATCGCTAAACAAAATTTGCCTCGAAAACGTCGGATATTCTTGGAACTTTTCAAGAGCCCATAGAGCGAAGCGATGTCGCTTGGGAAGGTCGAGCGGCTTCAGTTGTTGCACAAGCTGTATTTTGTACGCTTTCCATTTAAGATCTTGACGTAAAATGCGCCAAGTCGTTCCATACGTCAGTCCGAGTTGCTGCGAACGGCGCCGAATCGACTCTCTACGGTCTTCGTGTACACTCTCAGCTACGGCCGCTATATTTTCTTCACAGCATGCTGGACGTGGTCTATTCGGTCGAATATTATCCAATAATGAATGCTGGGTCTCAAAATGGGTGATGGTGTTGCGAATAGTACGCTCAGTAGGCCGATTATGTTGACCATAAGTTGAGCGAAGTGCACGAAACACATTCCTCACAGAACGTGAATTTTCATAATAAAGTTGAACAATTTGTAAACGTTGTTCACGCGTAAGTCTTTCCATTATGAAATGCCAAACAATACTAAACAAAAATAACATGACAGCATGACACGACTCACTCGTGATCTGTCAAAAAAGGATATTGAAAAAAGTATCTCTACTTGGATCACTCGTTACATCCACATCTTGGTCCAGCTAATAAAGTTCCCTTTCCCGCACACAGGACCAAAAATTCGACGGAAATTTTTCCTTTCAAAAGTGCTTGATATTTGCTGCGCTTTCCTTCTTATTATTTATATCCAGCACTCGGTGCCGTAAAGTAGGACTTGTAGGATAAGGGTCCTTTAGAGAAAAAAATTAGACTTTCGGTTTGAGAGTTTCGCTAAACCATAATAGTATTGGTTTGCTAGGGACAGTTTTCGTCGTGTATCCATTAAGGGAGAGGCAGATTTGAGAGGGTTATGTTGACTCCCAGCGAGATGAACTTTTAAAATTTCTTAAGGTGCGTCGACAGTATTTTGTTAGTTGATAACATAGACATTGTCTTACCCTCGTTAACTACAACCCTACCTCTCTTCGTCTTTTCCTTAATGGCCGTAAATGCTTGTACAACGGCACGATGGGATGCCGTCTGCGTACACCACTAACTGGATGGATTTGTTGAAGTTAGTGCCTTCGGTATTAATTCCTGATCTAAGCAATATCTGTTCCAATACGAGATTAAAGAAATCGCATAATTGCGCATCACCTTCTCCAAATCCGGTTAAGGTTTAGAAAAGTTCAGATGAGCTGTTTCCAAACTAAACATTGTATCGCGTATACTCTAATGTTAAGCGACACAGATGTATCTGTTTTTAATGGTATCCCGAATTCCGCCTTCGCTTTATAAAGATCTGGGTAATTGATGTTACCATGTCTACGCGGAATGGAATTCTATGAAAAT
Source organism: Rhingia campestris (assembly GCA_932526625.1). Classification (NCBI taxonomy): domain Eukaryota; kingdom Metazoa; phylum Arthropoda; class Insecta; order Diptera; family Syrphidae; genus Rhingia; species Rhingia campestris. The sequence continues at coordinate 83,249,958 of OW052182.1, forward strand.
ATGGTGTGTTTCCACTTGGAATTCGTTGTTCTTTTCCAGGTTTTGTTTTGGAGTCAATGGTCGATGTGCCGGGCCGAAAGCCACACTGGTACGTGCCGAGAAGTATACGTTGGACAAGACATGGGATCGCCTTGTTGTTTGACATTTTGGAAGAATTGACGGATGTTCTTCTTGACGCGAGACTCTTTAATTTGTCTGAACTGGGAGGTTGTGTGTTTTCTTTTTTTTTTCTACCCAGGATTTTCTTCTTTTCCCTTCTTTTGGGTAGATAATCATCCCCGCGGCGAATGTTTTGCGTTGTAGTGCCTTGCTTGCTTCTTCTGTCATTTTTTTTTGCTTTTATATCTTCTTTCCGGCGAACACTCTGCCTTCGAAGCTGCACGCATCCTAATATGTGCAGTCTTGGGTGTCAGCTGTCGCATGTTTTTCGTTTTTGTATTCCTGATTCTGTCCAAAGTATTTATTCCGATACCCTATTGGAAAAGGACTATGCGTCATTTTGCACTCAGGTACTTCAAAATATAAAAAAAAAATGTCAAAAACTCCACCTATGTAGAATCTCCAATAATTTTAGATCAGATTGAACAAACATCTGCAGACACCTCGAGGCACTGTTTCAGCGTTAGAAATACCTAGATGTGTACCTACTATTCGTCTCTTTTCCAGTGACTTAACTTCGAAGATATTGGCATTTAATTTATAATTGCCTCTGTGCTATGTACAGTGTACAATTTGCAATTGTTTACCAAATCCTTGTTGCTATTTCATTTACACATGTATAGTCATACGTCGACTAGGAGGATATTCGATATTGTCCCTAACCCTCCCGCTGTACATATTTTCTAAAATTGCAATGTTTGTGAGCATTCATGTTGTTCTTGGGCCATTTGCTGGCAACAATTTGTCTTTTATTTACCAAAGCCGGGTCCTTCGAGTGATTTTTTTCCTTCCCACTGCTATTTGTATTTTATACGGAACCCATTTCTCTGCAGACAGAAAAGTCCTTTCTGTTTCCCTTATTCTTTTTTTCTCTTATTGTTGAGTGTCAGCAACTCTTGGCATATTGGTCATTGTGCAATGGTTACGTTTTTTCTTTTTTTTGTTGGGCTTATAGTCAGAGATTTAGAGAAGGTCATCTCCTTGAAAAGGGTTGTATTATCAAACTTCTGATGTGGATATCATGTATCTTTAAAGGAAAAAAATCATGTAAGATGTGCATTGAAATGTTGTGTGACACATTTTCAATAAACTTTTATGCCGATTGCCAAACTGCCAAAATCCAAAGTTTAAATTCTATGCTTACTCAGCTAAAGTGGAATTGTATTCCAACTTGAAATAAAAGTATAACGCATTTACCTTCCATTTCATTAATTGATTCTGTTGGTCCAATTTCCATTTAGGATTTCGTGAGAATGTATATATCTCGCAATTATTGGTATTTTTAATAAAAGTATTTTACTTTGATTTGAGGATGTCATATGAAAATAACATGTAAATAACGGGTCCGCCATCTAACGTTTTTTTTCAACTATTGCTTATTTTGTAAATGGTAACACTTAGCTCATGTCTGATTTGACAGATAATTAGTTTTATCCTTCCGCTGAACGAATATGGTTGTTTATATGCTTGAACAACGCTGGGATGTATTGGGACATTACTTTGAAAATCATGGTAATGTTGCAGAATGTGTGCGAAAATTGCGTACGGATTTTGGAAGAAGAGAAGCACCGTCAGCTCCGTATGTTCGTTATATTGTGAACAAAATGAAAGAAACTGGCATCCTCATCGATAAACCAAAGCGTGAAAATCCAAAAACAGTGCGTACACCCGAGAATATTGCTGCTGTGGCAGAAAGTGTGCGTGAAGCGCCATCAACATCAATTCACCGTCGTTCTCAACAATTGAACATTTCGGAGACGTCATTGAGACGAATTTTGCATAAAGACCTTGGTATGACGCCATACAAAGTCCAATTGGTTCAGGAGTTGAAGCCAACTGACCATCCAATGCGTTTTCGCTTCGCTAAGTGGGCCTGCGATCGACTTAGAGAAGATGCCGATTTTGCCAAAAATATCATCTTTTCAGATGAAGCTCATTTTGATCTTGGCGGGTATGTAAACAAGCAAAATTGTCGCATTTGGGGCACAGAAAACCCGAACGCATACATTGAAAAGCCGATACACCCAAAACGAGTCACTGTTTGGTGCGGATTTTGGTCCAGGGGCATAACTGGGCCATTTTTCTTCAAAAATGAGCAAGGAGTGGCCGTTACAGTCAATGGCGATCGTTATCGGGCCATGTTGAACGAATTTTGTTCACAAAAATTTAAGAGGAGGATATTGGCAACAAAAACAGGGGGGTTAAAGTAATTGCGTACGCAGACGATGTAGTATTGCTTGCGACAGGCAAATTCTTCCCAACCATAAGTGAGCTGTTAGAAAACTCGCTCCGGACACTCAACACGTGGGCAAAGCAATGCGGCCTTGGGGTCAACCCCCAAAAAATCGAGCTTGTGCTGTTCACAAATAGAAGATCAATACCACACTTCGAACCACCAGCTATAGAAGGAATACCCCTTAAAATAGCTGAGAGTGCGAAATATCTGGGAATAATTTTTTTTATAGAAAAAGTAGAAAATATCATGACTTTGCAACATTTAGGTACCATGGAAGGAAGTTCCGATGTTTGGAATGACGAATCAATTTAAGCTGGTTAGCTTATTTAGCTTTTTTCTTCTTCTCAGCAGTAGCAGACTTTTTTTAGCTGAAGCACTTGCACACAAGGGCGGTTAAAGCTATGATAGCGATACCAATTACTCCGTATTGCAAAATCTGGGGATTGTCTATGATGCTCCTCAAATTTTCATTGAAAAAGTCGTTCATTGGACTAGCAATTGCTGGAACAATTTCCGGTTTAGTCTTCTGCAGATGAATGTTCTGAGCGAATTCAATTAAACTCTTTGGAGTGTAATCGTTTTGCCTGTATCGGTAGTATTTTCCTTGGCGAATGAACAAAAACTCTGGAGATTCTTTTACTTTAAAGCGCTTTGCGGTTGCAATTCCATTCTCTAGTCGGTTCATTCGGGCAACGTTCATACGTCGCTTTAATGCGGCTCCAACAGCTTCCCAGACAGCGTACAATCGCTGGCAAATGACACAGTCATTCGAGTAAAAGAAAACAAACCAATCCCCAGTTGTTGACCCTGTTGCAGCTTGGGTGAGATGTTCAAAGTTCTTATCAGACAATTCCTTCACAGCAGGATCACGATTTTCACCAAAAGTATGCATAATATCATCCTCAGTTATCGGACCGTGATATAGCAGAGGAAGACCACGCCTGAAGTAGACCCAAGCTGGTTCTTTGCTTGGATTGTATATGCCAGTCATATGGCTGTTAATAGCTTTCACCACAAAAGCTCCTAGATGTTCCTTCAAGTCATCCTGAATGTTCTCCAAAACAGTTTCGATTTCTTCGCAAGACGCGCAGTTTGGTTTGGTAAACAAAGCGATGACGTTGTCTTCGCCGGTGATCAAATGTACAAGGTCGGTGTCGTCTACACCTTCGATTTGGACGGAATGGGTTGTACCAAGAAGCAGGACAACTGCAAAGATGATATGTGCGAGTTTCACAATAACTATTTGTTTCTCCTTTTTGTGAAAATAAAAGGAACGTTCAACAGAAAAACAACTTTTACGAAACCGAACCGGCCGACACTAATTCTAGACAGGAAGCTCAATTGGAAACTTAATGTCAATGAAAGAGTTAAGAAAGCAGCAAATGCTTTCTACGCATGTAACCGAATATTCGGCAAAAGTGGGGACCTAGCCCCAAAATAATCCTGTGGATGTATACGGCTATCGTGCGACCAATACTCACATATGGCAGTATCCTGATCATAGTAGTGTGTTCCAGGCTGAGGTGCTAGCAATCGCTGAAGCAGCTCATTTGGTGTCAATAATGAAAATACCACACAGTGATATCACCATATTCATTGACAGCCAAGCGGCTATAAAAGCAGTATCTGCTATCGAAATTAAATCAAAGCTAGTTCGCCGCTGTCGCGAAGAGCTCAAGGTTCTCTGCTCACAGCATAATGCTGATCTCTGCTGGGTTCCTGGTTACAGGGACATAGACGGCAACGAGATGGCCGACGAACTGGCAAAAAATGGATCTGCTACAGATCATGATCAGGCACTACAAACGGTCGAACCACCACTCTGTAACCTCAGAGAAAGAGTGGAATACAAAACCCGAATGAAAGCCAATACCAGGTGGAAGTCATTGACTACCTGCGAAATATCTCGGAAGCTCTGGCCAGAATACAACGGAAACCGAACCAAAAAACTTTTGCGTTACGACAGGAGCTCCTTATCTAAACTGGTAGGGGCTCTAACTGGTCACAACTTTCTCAGAACCCATACAATGAAATTAAATCTCAAGGATGGCGATATCTGTAGAGGCTGCGGCGATGAGGAGGCACACGAGGATATACCTCACTTCCTCTGTCACTGCCCGAGTCTCTGTCACCTGAGGAACAGAACACTTGGAAGCTACTACTTCCAAGACATCCAAGAGCTATCCGATATTCCATTACCCTATCTTTGCAGGTTCCTACGAACATCAGGATGGCTGGATAGAGTGGAGTAACCCATAGTAACGATAAGGAAGGACGTAATCCCACCAAGGGTATCACAATGGGTCCACATGGACCTAAGTGTGGCGGAATAGAGAATCCTCTACTCCACCAACCCGTAAACCTAACCTAACCTAACCCATATTGGCAACATTTGGTTTCAACAGGACGGCGCTACGTGCCACACAGCCGAAGCTACACTCGATGTTTTGCGCCTTGTTTTTGAAGATCGCATTATCAGCCGCAGAGCTGATGTCGTTTGGCCACTTCGGAGCTGCGATTTGACACCGTTGGACTATTATTTGTGGGGTGTCGTAAAAGATAAGTGTTACGCCGACGAGCCAGAGACAATTGATGCTTTAAATGATAATATTCGTGAAGCCATTGGTGAAATACAGCTGCACACAATCGATAATGTGCTTAAAAATTGGACCGATCATGTAGGCTACTGCATGTCCAGCCGAGGCAGCCATTTGAATGAAATTATTTTCCATTATTAACCGGAAGGATTATACTAAAAATGATAAAAAAAAATTTGAGAAAATGTTCAGTAGTTTTTTTTTATAGCATTTTCAAAAAAAAAAAGTTATTTGGCGGACCCTTTAGATATTGGCAATGCAGATAAGTTTATACAGCGTGTTCGGAACATACCTACCCCATGAAGTGACAAAGTGGGTGCCACTATTGTCATTTATACGTCATTTTAACTTTTTTTTATCACATTCTCAACCGTTTTGGTGAGAACTTCGGGCGATACGATAAGTTCTCGCACACTTGTCGGATATAATCTAGTTCACACAACCATTAAAATGTCAAAAATCGCGCAAGTGTGCCTGCGGATGGACCTCCTTTTGGAACCACATATCTTTTAGTATCAGTTCATCTATTTAGGCTATGAAACCTCATAGATCATGGTTTCAATTACCCGCTCAGTAGACAACGGCATTCTCGAAAAAAAAATCAGGCTCAAAGACATCTATGGCGCAAATCTCTCACCATGTAGCGTTATTTTGACCAACAATAATCCACGGCTTCCTTGAGGTTCGGGCGAGTGTATGTTAGACGCGATTCGCGATTTGCACTTTGTATGGTGAAATCTTCAATCATTTTACTGAAACCTGCAGAGATGAACGTGTGGTGGAAAATTATTGCATGGCACGTCGCCTGGGCAATATCGTCGGGGAAGCCTATGAAATGCCTGTTGAAATTAAATCTTCAGCTATGAAAGCGATAGCATTTTCCTTACAAAAGGTACGAATCCTTACGACGTCACTTCTTTCATAGTATTTGAACAGTTGTCATAAGAATGCCGTGCAATCTGCAGCTGCGCCGAAATTATTGTTGTGCCAAAATCATTTGTGAAATTTTTCATTAAAAAAATAGTCGCGGCACGAGTATTTCTGATGCCGGTGCAAGGTTTGACAGCTGCCGCCATTTGCAAACGTTATATTGCAAATGGCAATCATCAGGTATAGCGACATATTTTGAGTTCACAACAAGAAAATCTACTCAATATTGACGAATTGGAGAGAACGTCATTAACGAAAAGTGCAACTATGAGCTGGAAAGAGACTTTATCAACCTGGTCAGCGCTAATAAATCTAACAAAGACATGTCCTTGGAAATCAGCCAACCGCCGCTTTTTTCAGGCTAAGAAGGAACTAATTTAATAGAGACCTTACTGGAACTACATATAGTTTTGCTTTACGGCGCTGAAGCACGGACGGTAAAGAGGATACAGAAATCCTTAACCTTTTTTAACGACGTTTGCGTTGACGGACTGTGTAGATTAATATTCAACCACGTAGTAGCTATTTACGGTCCATTCAAGGTCTCAAACTTACCTTCTCTATTGATATGTGTGTGGAAAGTTATATTTTGCCACAACGAATGGGAACTAAAGTTTTTCGCCGATTCCGATAGGCACATTTTGGATAGATCAAATCAGAGATGTTATAACTCGTTTTTTACGTTGCCCCACCTTTTGCAAAAGTCTGACAAACGACATTCGCTAAAGTTGGGACAACGTAAAGAGTTATGGGATTTGAACTAGAGACCCCGGATAGAAGAGTCTTCGATTCCTTCTCTGTTCTTGCAAACGAGTTGGCAAGACATGTTTATTAAAGATTGTGCCCTGGTGTTGGCCAAGGAGTTTTGCAACATTCTCTCAAGAACGTTGTTTAAAAAGTCACACTGCCATGCGTCATCTAGCTTAAATCCTTCTTTGGTATCGAATGTTTCGGTGAGGCCATTACCGACCCGAATGGAGCTGCGAGAATTCTCCATCCTACAAACACGGAAATATCTGTACCGTTCTGCAGTCGTTTGCGGCTCTAAAGCCCATTTATAGGTGATGGCTATTGATTTGGACTTGTTGGCTTTTTTTGCAGGATCTCTAGAAGTGTTAATATTTGTAAAGTTGTGTATTCTGCTGGTTTTAGGTTAGGTTGGTGGATTGATGAGGTATATGGTGTTCTTTTCATGGTGTTGTTGATGCCCTTTAATCTTTTTCTAGCTATCTGGATGGAACTCCTGACACATCCGTCAGGTAGCTGAAAAGTAGTTTATTTCTATCAAGTATATGTACGTTGTCTGCTTAGTTAGCACTATTTCTATTTCCCAGTAACTTAAAGTTGTACAAAAACACATTTGGAAACATTTGAATAAGGCTGGATACAAAAAGATGCTCGATGTATAAATCCCACGAAGTTAAACGAGTTAACGCAAAAAAAAAACCTCATGGACAGAATTTCTATCTGCGAACCGCAACAATATCAACCCGTTTATAAATCGGATGGTGACTGGTTGCGGTATAGATGATCGGTGGTGATCAAAAGGGGGTCACCTAGATCCTCAAGCGACAACGGTCATGGTCGAATCACTATGATACGGCTTCCCAGGCAGGATTGATCGATAGTGACTTACCGGAAGCTTCATAAGCTTAATTTGGAGGTTCTTATGTACCCAACTTGTAGTTCGGATGTGAAACCAAGTGATTACGAACGGATTTGCTGGTATAAAAAACGTCTCGAGGGACTTGTGAAAATCTGATCGTTCTTACTATGCTTAATAAATCCTCTAATTTTATGCCATCATAATGGATTTCTTTTTGCTAAACCTTATGTATAATTAGACGTAATAGTAGGTATAGTTAGATTTAGACCGAAAGGTAGCCTACGAATTATAAGAGTTGAGTTTGCCCGCTTAAACGCTAGATGCAATAGTTAGTGCATTGGAATAATCTTGTGAAAGTCTGTCTACTAAGCTACTAAGCACGGGGTCCCTGTTTCAAATCTTACCACTTTCAAAAATCTGACTTGATACAGCTGCGTCGTCTAACACTGGAGAACACAAGGTTCAGTTCCTGGTGCATACTCGTAATTGTATGTGATTGGTCCATATCTGGTTTGTATATGAGGGGATCCTATATCCGAGGCTGTTGTTCCTCTTATAACTGTTTTTTTTTTCAATGTTAACGTAGTTACCCAGAAGGTACAACCCCAAACTGGAGAGTCAGTTCCAATTTATTAGATACCTCTAGGAAAGGAGGCCAAAAACGACCTGCGTTATCCGAAAATGTCGAAGCAGCTTAATTAGGTTATTAACTTTTTCCATCCTAACTTGGACTGATAGACGCCACCGTTTACTCAATCTTGGGTATTCTTCTGCTGTCGTTTTGAGAAAGGAATATGTGCCATGTTAGACGCACCACTCTCATTATTGGCCGCAAAGATTTTACATATAAAGAGTGATCCATTTCGAGGTTCCCTACTTTTTTAATGAAAAAAACACAGAAAATTCAAATTTAATGGAGAATGTTTATTATCATTTGAAAGAACATTCTTTGGCATTTATTTTTTGAAGATTATGTCTATCAAATGTTGGCCGTTGCTACGTCGCAGATGGTCCATCCGTTGAGTCCAATTTTCGATCACTCGTTCGAGCATTTCGACTGGTAACTGGCGAATGACACGCGTGATGTTTTCCTCCAAGGCCTGAATCGAAGCGGGTTTGTCGGCATAAGCTTTTGACTTTACATATCCCCACAGGAAAAAGTCTAACGGTGTGATATCACACGATCTTGGTGGCCAATCGACCGGCCCAAAACGTGAAGTTATGTGCTCACCGAAATGTTCTCTCAATAAGTCCATTGATTGATGCGATGTGTGGGAAGTGGCGCCGTCTTGCTGAAACCAAATGTCGCCGAGATCACGAGCTTCAATTTCAGGCATGAAATAGTCGGTTATCATGGCACGATAACGGTCGCCATTGACGGTTACGTTCGCACCGTCATAATTTTTAAAGAAATATGGACCGATGATTCCACCGGCCCACAAACCACACCAAACCGTTGTTTTTTCTGGATGAAGTGGTCTATTTGGTCGAATATTATCCAATAATGAATGCTGGGTCTCAAAATGGGTGATGGTGTTGCGAATAGTACGCTCAGTAGGCCGATTATGTTGACCATAAGTTGAGCGAAGTGCACGAAACACATTCCTCACAGAACGTGAATTTTCATAATAAAGTTGAACAATTTGTAAACGTTGTTCACGCGTAAGTCTTTCCATTATGAAATGCCAAACAATACTAAACAAAAATAACATGACAGCATGACACGACTCACACGTGATCTGTCAAAAAAGGCTATTGAAAAAAGTATCTCTACTTGGATCACCCGTTAAGTTAAAACCCTATTCACGGTCACTCGGCGGTCGCCACGAGAAGGTTGAGAGTCGAAGTTGGTAGGGACTAGCTAGGTAAAAACGCAAGTGGTTTCATATAATCGCATTGGCTACTATTTGATCGTCAGATCGTTCGCACACATAATTATATGAAGACGGTATGTTTGTCCTTATTAGAATACCTATATAGCAACAATTTAGTTATACTAAATAAGGGTAATAAACCCACGTTTAGAAACGTTTTAAGAGAAGAAGTTTTAGACCTTACCATCTCTTCTCCGTTTGTACAAAACACCGTCGAAAATTGGCACGTTTCTGGTGAGGCGTCTTTATTGGATCACATGCACATAAGTTTCCAATTAAGATGCAACACCGAGGATGCGCCTATAAAATACGACAACAAACTCACAAATTGGAGAACGTATCGAGAAAATCTATCGATTAAATGTGACATACTTCCAGAAAAACCTTCATGTGTAAGTGAAGCGGAAGTCGCACAATGTCAACTAAATGACATTATCATCTCATCTTTTACAAATAGCTGTAAGGTTAAACGCACTGTGGCAAAGAGGTGCACACCATGGTGGAACGATAACCTAGAAAGTTTCCGTAAAAGAGTAAGAAAACTTTTCAATAAAGCCAAACGCAACGGTAAGTGGGACCAATATAAATCTCTACTTACCCAGTACAACATAGAGTTGAGAAAATCAAAAAGAGCGTCCTGGCGCAAATACGGTGTGGAACTCGAAGAGCTTCCGGCGGTGGAGCGTCTCCGGAGGGCACTCTCGAAAGATAAAACAAACTGCATGGGATTACTAGTCAAATCTGATGGAAAAATCAAATGCGACCGGGAAGAAACGTTGACCACACTTCTTCAGGTACACTTTCCCGGCTCTACAATCACAAGTGAGTTTCATGAACACATGATAGATGACTCACCCCCTATAAACCTGAAAAGGATTAATAGTTTATCCGGCAAACTTTTCACTCCGGATAAGGTCAAATGGGCGATCAACTCATTTAAACCATACAAGGCACCAGGGACAGACGGAATCTTTCCTGCTCTTATACAAAAGGGCTTGGACTTTTTCCTACCCACTATGGTAGCCTTATTTAGGTTTAGTTTCAATTGGGGCTACATACCACAAACCTGGAGGGAGGTAAACGTGGTATTTATCCCCAAACCAGGCAAACCAATAGAACTACCTAAATCATACCGTCCAATAAGCTTAACATCGTTTTTCCTGAAAACAATGAAAAGAATACTTGACGTACACATTAGAGAGTGCTTAAATGAAAGCACTCCTCTGCACCCATGTCAATACGCCTATCAAAAAGGTAAATCCACGGAAGGAGCACTTCTAAGTTTAACATCACAAATAAAAAGTGCATACGAAAACAAAGAAGTAGCTTTAAGTGCCTTCCTAGACATAGAGGGTGCTTTTGACAACACTGGATATGACTACATATCAAATGCTTTGACTTATAGAAGAATAGATCATCCCACCATCAAATGGATCAAAGCGATGGATCAGCACTGACCTCAGTATCAGTAACAGCCGTTAAAGGCTGCCCTCAGGGAGGAGTACTCTCACCCCTACTATGGTCTCTGGTTATCGATAACCTACTTCAAGACCTAAGTAATGCAGGTTTCAATATAATTGGATACGCCGATGACCTAGTCATCATAATAAAGGGCAAAGAACCAAACGAAGTTACAACACGTTTGCAAAACGCCCTTAAGATAGCCATAGACTGGTGTAGTAAAGAAAGTCTTTCTATAAACCCCAGCAAGGCTATCATCGTCCCTTTTACAAAAAGGAGGAAATTAAATCTTACCCAATCAATCAATGGTACATATATTGAGTATTCAAACCAGACATGGGAGTAATGCATTGGCATTGCGATTTCATTAGCATTGAGTGAAAGTAATGCTAATGAAAAAAATTTCATTAGCATTGAAAACAATAATGCCAATGGAAAAAAATTGCATTGGCATTGATTTTTTTAATGCCAATGAAAAGTAGTAATTTTGAATGAAATCTATTTTCATTGAGTAATAAGGCATTTTTTATTATTATTATTTTTTTTTTTTGAAAAAAACCTCATGCAACTATAGAAGCAACACAATGTTTGTTGATTTATTAATTAACTGTGTGAACCTAGTGGAATAAAATGGAATGTGCATGGTAGCAGCAACTGAAATCGTTGCTTCCAACCACAAACTCCCCATGGAACTAGAAAGCAATAATTCCATTTTCCAAACAGAGGTCTATGCAGGGTTTGGGTCAAATTGCAAAGTAACAAGTAAATAGAGGACAGCACAAACGATGTTTTTGGGTCGCAGTGCTCTGTTGGGCTTACATATGATTATGGTATATCATCCCAAAATCTTAAAAAAAAATTTAAAAAAATGGTGTACTTTATTTTTTTCATACTTTTCATTAGCATTGCAAAATGGTAATGAAAACTGATTGCATTGAAAATTTTCAATGGTAATTAAAAAAAATGTCATTAGCATTGTGTTACTCAATGCTAATGACATTTTTTTCATTGGCATTACTTTCACTCAATGCTAATGCTGTTTCCAATTTCATTTGTGTAGTAATGCATTACTCCCATGTCTGATTCAAACGAAGTAAAATATCTTGGAGTGATCCTCGATAAAAAAACTAAGCTGGAACTCCCACATCAACAACAAAATTCAAAAAGCAACCAAAGCTTTCTGGGCTTGCCGAAGCATGTATGGCAAAACCTGGGGAATCTCTCCAAAGACCACACACTGGATCTACACGATCATGGTCAGGCCCATTATAACATACGCTTCAATAGTATGGTGGAACAAAGTCACCCAAAAAACAACTATAAATAAATTAAACAAGGTACAACGGCTTGCCTGTCTGGGCATTACCAGAGCTATGCGTACCTGTCCCACAGCGGCTATAGAAGCCTTAATAGGACTAACACCCCTCCACATTTATATAAAAAAAGTGGCAATTCGCAGCTCAGCAAGTTTGACACAAGCGGAAGAGTTAAACATTAGTAAACACCTTAAACTAATTGAACTTCTATCCGAACTTCCAGAACTTGACATGATCTGTGCTGTTACAGACCGCTTACCAAAGACACTATGCTTCGACAAAAGATTCTCAACAGAGAGCACAACCAGAGAAGCATGGTGTAGCAACAACCCACCAAACTGCCTAAACGGCCTAAAGTGGTATACGGATGGTTCTAAAGTGGACTCTGGGGTAGGAGCTGGAATACATGGACCAATTAAAAACATCTTAATACCTATGGGAAAAACCCTAGTGTATTCCAAGCTGAGCTCCATGCCATAAAAGAATGTGCAAACCTAATACACAACTCAGGTATTAAAGGCGCAAACATCCATATATTCACGGACAGTCAAGCAGCTATAAAAGCCCTTAGCTCACACATCATTGACTCCAAATCAGTACTACCCTGCTTCAACTCCCTCCAAACACTCAGTTCCAGGAACAAAACCAGACTATGGTGGGTTCCAGGACATAAGGGAATTGAAGGTAACGAAAAAGCTGATGAGCCAGAAATGGTTTGGAAACCCCCTTCATTGGACCTGAACCCTTCTGTGCAATCCCCAAATCAGCCATAATTCTAGTTATAAAAAACTGGGAACAAAACAGATGTGTTTCATACTGGGGAAACATCCCAGGCCTAAGACAGGCCAAAAGAGCTATTCAGCCCTTCAAATAAGATGCCAACAAGATACTAAATCTTCGCTGGCACGATATCAAAAACTTAGTAGGCTACCTAACTGGCCATCACGGTCTGCGATATCACCTAAACAAAATGCGTCTAGTCGACACACCGGAGTGCAGACTAGGTCTAGAAGAAGACGAAACAGACGAGCATATCATATGTGAATGCCCGGCCCTTTACGGTATGAGAAGGGAATCTTTCTTCAGGGAATTCTTAAGTCCCGAAGAACTGAGGAAATCTTCGGCTGAAAGTATTATCAGCTACATTAGGAAAGTAGAAGCGCTACTAACCTAAAAAGCATCTGACGGCAAGCACAATAGATCTTTTAGGCCGATGTGTATATTACTGCTTAGGCAGGTCAGAATTTAAAAAAAAAAAATGTTTGGGGCTTGCATAAGCCGTTAACGGCTGATATTTAGATTTTGTTTTTTTAATTTTAGCATGTCCACTAAGGGCCAGTAAGTGATGTTAAGAAAATTGTCAATACAATGTTAGATATGTCTAAAACCTTTTGTCTAATTATTAAGTTGATACTTCATAAAAATGTAAGCTGAGTGCGATTAACCACTGCTCATAAGGACTGGGTTTAATTCTTAGTCATGGCAGCACCAACATGATTTTTACTGACCCTTCCTTGGCGATGATCTGACAAATCCGTATCAAATGTCATGAAAAGCTTATCACAATCGAGCAGTTCGGATACGACTTAAAAGTGTAGGGCCCACCATTGCGCACACATACATTGTTGTGAGAAAAAAAACTCGACCCAGGGCCCTAACACAACTGTGAGACAAAATTTTTCATTTCTTGTTCTTGTCTCAGGTTCTTGGCTGTTTCTATGATTTCGCCATTAAGTCTGGAACGAAAGAACGAAAAGAAAAAGATATCCAAAACTGTCCTGTGATAAGCGTTGTCAAATTTACTGCATTTAAATAACTATTCAGACGCTATTTTTTGAAAAAGACAGACCGACGCGCACAACCAAAAGGAATGCGCCTCAAACCTCCCGAATAACTTTATAAAACACAAACAAACTCTAATCCCCAAACTATTCCCAGAACAACTATAATACATGCTCCCAGAGCAGAACTTGAAGACAGATGATGGGGGAAACTTTGTCATCGCGTTGTCGTCCTTTTGTTATTCTGTTAAATGACGAAAACGTGGCTGAACATCCTGCTGTGAGGGCAAGGACGTTTCTTTACCAAATTGATAAAATTCCTTAAGAGGAAAAAATAAACAACACACAAAAAATCAAACTGCCATGCATTCCACACTGATGGACTGAAGTCTAGACTCTCTACGTTGCACTTTGGTTGAAGAACGTATTTTTCCAAAATTGCATTTTAATAAGATTCCAAGAAAATATACCTCGTTCTCATTGAATTGAAATTCCCTGGCTGTAGATATAGTCCTGCGTGTAGACTCAAGAACGAGTCGGTTAGAGCACATCATGATGGTTCTTATGAACTGCCCCTGGGCCAAGGAAACTTCCTCCGCAGTGCAATGGAATTTGCATTACATAAAAGGTCAGCGTTTTATGCTTGATCCTAGTAGTTGGATTGGATCCGTTGCCGAAAGGATGTATGCATAAACATTCGGCCCAAAATGGAATTACACAATTTCAGGCCAACTTTGATTTTCGTGTGTACAAAGTACCTTGAGTTACATTATGTGAGTGTGTACAAATTTGGTATTGTTCATCTCAAGGATATTTGCATACACATCTTGGTTCTTTTTTTTATCTCATTGTAAGCAACCCACGAAGAATCACAACCAACTATTGGCTTGAAGCTTTAAGGTTTGTAGTATTTTTGAGCGTATTTATTGCCACCGGGGCTCTCCATCTGGGGGTTATTTTTTTAACAAAGCTCTGTGATATCAGTGCAGTCATGTGTGTAATGGGAAAGTATTCGAGGCAGCATGTGGTGTCTTTCGCATAATAATTGTTAGTTGAAGGGTATGGGGGATATGTTGGATGGAGATCCTTTGAAGTGCGCTAGTGCCACAACATGCAGCTGCATTTGACGAGTCTAGGATTGTTCATCCTATTCGCTGCTGTATTTCTATGCGGACGTAACATTATGTCACGTTACATAATATCGGCTCACATGATTTAGAGTTTGAGGGCCATAAAAATAAAACAGAAAAAAAAACTTTGGACGGTCACTCTAAAAGTTTGAAAATATAAATATTTCAGCTCGAGGTTGTGAAAGTAATTCATGGCTATACGAGTTAATAACAATAGCCTATGCGAGAAACCCTTCAAAACCATAAGGCATGCTTTATAAATGGTGGATGTACATTGTACACAATAGTCAAGCTAACTAACGTAAAGCGCAATCTGTTCCGTAGGTGTATTTTTTTGTTTTTGTAAATCTAGACTGGTGATGTACATCTTTTCATGTGGACATCGCACATTGTTGGATCAGCACAATAGAACTGCAGCTCAACCCTTGCGTGAAATAATTAGAGACAGGGAGTGTTTTTTTTTTACTGACCTGATATCCGATTATGTAAAATGCAATTCGACACTCTTGGCCATAAATTACTGCATCGGCTGTTGAGATGTGCATTAACCGTATTAGACAGACACGTGGTTTTATAAAATGTGACGTATACTCACCTTGAAGACGTCAATGTAGCAGTGAGATGGTTTTATATGTCCAATGGAGAAAAAGGAGGAACTGAGCTGTGAAAAGGTTTTAGCGTGATTATATTTATTTGCACCTTTTCGCTGTTGCTAAGCCTTTGAACTCTATTTTGAGCTTAAAAATACTTTTTTTGTAGTTCCCTAGTATTCGTAGTAAAGGAAATATTGTGATGGCGTGGGAGTTTTGAAAACATTTTATGTTTTAAGGAAGCCGTGCTTCAATTTTTTTAAACGTCTACCATTTAGTGTTGGAAGTCTGAAGCATCTTATGGATACTGGACCCCAAACTACTTCGTCACTTTGACTGACATTTCGGGCATGTATGAGTATGTATTTGGTGGTCTTAAAAGTGTTTTTTTTTTTGGAATTGAAGTCCCAACTCCTAAAATAACTCCTTCAAGTAACGATATTTTTATGACGCGTTTATCTCAAACTGCTCTGCAAATTTTCGTCAAAGATGTTGTCTTGCTGTGTACATGTAGATACATGTAGCAAAGGATTTGCCAAGAGGTTTCGGTCGATACTGACAACCTTCCATGTTGTTGACATGTTACGCGATTTTTGTAGGTTTTTTTCATCTGGACTCGAGGGGTTTTGAATACCATTTATATGAAAAACGTTATAATTGAACGCCACACAGCAAATGTCAATGACAACTAGCGGAAGCATTAAACTGCTACAAAGCAGACATTACTGCCATCCAGGAAACACGATGGGATGGGCCAGGCAAAAAGAGGATGAAAAACTGTGACATCTACTATGGACCGTGTTATAGTCAGCAGAAACAGCGACTATGCGGATGCGGATTTGTTATAAGTGCCAGACTTAGGCAAGAAGTTTTATATTTCCAAGACATTGGCGAACGCAATGTAACAATCCGCGCATCAAGGCCAAATTCGCCAACATAAGCCTTATATGCGCTCCTGCTAAGACGGAGGAAACAGATGATACAACTAGGGACTGCTTCTACGAGCTACTTGACAAAACCTGGGAGATTATAACGCAAAGGTAGGAAGAGAAGACATATTTAGCTGTATTGTCGGAAAATATAGCCTACACGACAACACGTCTGATAACGGACTTAGGCTAATTGACTACGCTGACGAACGAAATGCCACTATAGCCAGCACACGGTTTCCTCACCTCGATATGCATAAAGGGACATGGCGGTCTCCAGATCAACGAACAGTCAACCAAATTGATCACATTGCGATAGACAAGAGTCACGCATCCAGTATTTTGGATGTCCGAACATTCCGAGGAGCTAATATCGACTCGGACCACTACCTTGTTGCAGCCAAGGTAAGGATGCGGATATCCACCACGCCACAACAAACCAGAAATACTGTGAAAAAATCAATGTCGAAAGATTGCAATCGCAAGAGACCGCCAAGACCTTCGCGCAACGCGTATCCCTTAACCTCTCGATTCACATCATACCACCAGCATCTAATGTCGAAGAACAATGGCAACGATGCCAACAAGCCATTAGATCAGCCCCAACTGATGTGCTAGGTTTCTCAAGGCCACCAGCAAGAAACCCCTGGTTTGATGAGGAATGCCGACAGATGCTCGCAGCCAAGAAAGAGGTCTACAAGGCGAGAGCTGCCATTGAGCTCTATATGGAAAGAAGAAGTGAAGAACACCGGCTTTTCAGAAAGAAAAAAGAGCAAGAAAAGCGCGCGATCGAGGATATAGAGAGGTGCCACTCCAGGAACGATGTTCGCAAGTTTTACCAAAGTATAAAACGTCAAAGCCACGGATACAAGGCTCGAACAGAATCCAGTTGAGATGAACAAGGAAATATCGTAGTTGAGACACAGTCGATGCTGAGGATATGGAAGAACCACTTCTGCAGACTGTTAAACGGCGATGACGAACAACATTCCGCTGTCAGGCAGAACGATCCATTCAATATTGGCAACGACAGCGAAAACTGCCAACCACCCGGCCTAAGTGAAGTGAGGATAGCAATATCTAAACTCAAGCTAAATAAGGCCGCTGGATATGACGGCCTTCCCGCTGAGCTTTATTCAGCTGGCGGAGATGACTTGGTAAGTAACATCCACCAACTCATAAGCCAAATCTGGTCGGATGAAAGCATGCCTGAAGAATGGAACCTTAGCATCATTTGCCCGATCCACAAAAAAGGAGACCCTCTGAACTGCCCCAACTACAGAGGCATAAGTCTCCTCAACATCGCCTGAAACCGTTTACCAACAACCTGAACGGCCCTTATCAGTGTGGTTTTAGGCCAGGAAAGTCCACAACCGACCAAATTTTCACACTTCGGCAGATCCTGGAAAAAACCCAAGAAGTCCAAATCGATACCCACCACCTATTTATCGATTTCAAAGCCGCATACGACAGCATTTATAGAGACGAACTTTACAGAGCCATGTGTAGTGACGTTCCATGGTGACGTTCTGTCCAATTCGTCGATGTTGTGTGTCCTTTAGTGTTGACAGCATATACTTAGTCTTACCCTCATTTACTGCTAAACCCATTTTTGCCGCTTCCTTCTCTATACTAGCAAACGTGGCTATGACATCACGTTGAGTCCTACCAATGATGTCAATATCGTCAGCGTATGCTAATAGTTGCACCGATTTTTGGAAAATTGTGCCTCGTGTAGGCTCGGGAGTTTTGCACAATCCTCTCAAGAATAAAATTGAAGAAGTCACATGACAGTGCGTCGCCTTTCCTAAATCGTTTTTTGGTATCGAATGTGTCGGTGAGGTCGTTTCCGACCCTGGTGGAGCAGCAAGAATTCTCCAGCGTCATCCTATACAAACGGACGAGTTTGGGCGGTATACCAAAACTACACATGTCTCTGTATAGTTCGTCTCTATAAATGCTGTCGTATGCGGCTTTGAAATCGATAAATAAGTGGTGGGTATCGATTTGGACATCTTGGGTTTTTTCCAGGGTCTGCTGAAGTGTAAACATTTGATCGGTTGTGGACTTTCCTGGCCTAAAACCACACTGATCAGGTTGTTGGTAAACGGTTTCAGGTGTTCACATAGATTGTGCGATTTAACGCCGCTTGACTATTTTCTGTGGGGAAATGTGAATTCGGTAGTCTACGCCGATAAGCCCGAAACGATTGACCACTTGAAGGACAACATTCGCCGCGTTATTGCCGATATAAGGCCACAATTATCTTTCGAATAAAGTAAAAAAAAATCATCTTTGTTTTATTCCATTGCAGAAATAACATAATTGCACCTACTGGATAGGATACAAAAGCGTGCGATAAAACTGATAGGAGACCCATCTGTTGTGAACTCTATAGTTTCGCCTGAACATCGTAGAAATGTCTCCTGCCTAACACTATTTTATCGCTATTACAACAACAAATGCTCAGTTGCATTCCGCCACTTCAAATATTTAATTGCAATAATCGCATGCTAAACAATTTACCCTCAAGCCTTACTTCGGACGTATATAGAGATTCATTCCGAACAATACGAATGTGGAATTCCTTACCAAACTCAGTTTTTCCTCTCCATTACAATTTGCAGAAATTAAAAACCAACGCACATCGGTATCTTCTCTTTTCTTCTCCTCAATTTCCCTAATGCCCGCGCTGTGCTCAAACACTATAAGGGCAGTCATAAGCCCTTTAGCGCGTGTCAATTATAAAATTAAATACAGATATTGGGGATCAGGTAATACTAAATGTAAGTGTACGTCTGTTTATAGTCTTGTTGACATAATTTCTTCAATCCAACCAAACCTTCATATTGCTTACAGAACTATCCAACACTGTCGAAGGTCAGGCTTTTGACGACCGTGGTGCATGCAATAGTGTCGATTTTTTTTATGATTTTTTTTATTACGCAAATAAGCCCTGGATATGAACCAAGGGATACTCAGATTAATTAAGCTTGGCAATATCTGAGAACACGTTTTGATAATTTTCATCCTTGGTTGTGGCTTCCTTACCTTTAAAAAATAAAACCACTTACCATGGTTTAAACGGTTACCTATGTAAATTTCATCAAAGCGTCTTAAAATATTTACTCTGAATCTGAAGTACCTTAAGTTATTTATGTCATGCTACAGGGCTGAAACAAATGCATTTGCTAATGTTAATGCACTTAACAGATTGTATGCAGCAGTAGCTTGCTTTTCGAATAAATTTTAAAGACTGCTCTTATCCACAGCTACAAGTTCAAATACAGTTTATAAAGGTTCAATCCCATGACTAAGTAAATTATCGAGCGAATGTCAATTTCAAAATAGCAAGGGGAATCTGAAAATGCAAAAGTGCAGCATGCTCAATTTCAGCAAAAGCCATTCGAGAGCTTCTCCATAAAGGGTGATTGTGTTTACTTATTTCCAAGTGAAAGGTGAATTTTAATGAAGACAAAAGGAGATACAATCATAAGGCGGACAAACTACCTTAAGCATTCTTTATACATAGTGTCTGGAAGCCATCTTGCTTCTAGCATCCATTAAGATTTTAAAATCACTCCTTTCAAAGGAAACGTTGAGACGATGAATGTGAATGCATAATTTTCCAACAATATAAGGATATTGTGGGATTTGCTGAACAAGGAATTGAGTAAAGTTCAATCGTTATTTTTTTGAATATAAATAAATTCGTCCTTTTGTTAATTTTCCTTAGTGCTGCATCCTTTCTATTATTTCTGTCGGATGAAAATAGACGCAGACACGCTTGAGTGAACATCAGTTTTTGGCTCTCTTCGATGGATGCAGGCATGCATTAAAAAATAATGATTCGGATTCTAGAGTGCATTGTGTTGACAACGCAAAAGTTTGGGAACAAGGATGTGGATTGAAGAGCTGCGAAGTGGAGGGTTGGTTCACCTAGAACTGTAAAGCTATGTAAGAATACAAAGGATATTGAGATATGTTCCATATGTTGTATGCACGAAAATGAAGAATATCTTGTACTTGAGCGATTATCTGTTAAGTAAGGTTGGATTCAGTACTACAGTGGATAGTGCCTTGTACTGCTGCGGATAAAGTATGGGATCGATTCACAAATATAGCAATATCAATATGATTCCCATTGCTCTGCTCCCGCGTTGATCTGACAAATGTTCGATTAGCATCAATTGTCACTTGAATATAGTCTTAAGTCTGACGTCCGGATTCGGTATGAAATTGTAGGTCTCATCACCGTGAATGGTTAGGAGATAAAGTTTAGTCCTGGGCCATATCGATCCGACTCTTAATTTGTTTTTTATGGGTGTAGGTTACCTCCTTTTAAGTGAATTGTTGATAGGAGCGGATTTATACTAGTCAGCGTTAGATTGCCAATGCCTAGTTTTGTCGCTTTTACTACACTTCAATTGTGCTTATTACATCTCATTCATTAAGTGGGATCTGGTAAACCCTTAGCCATATAAGGCACAGAATGACATGCATCGATATATCAAAACTTCTGCATAATGGTCAAAGAGCTTAGTGGCCTTGGTCCAATTTTCACCATTAGACCAAGGCCACTAAGCTCTTTGTAGATCAGTGGTCATAAGCAGGCGGACCGCGGTGCAGAAACGGACCTTACTTCCTTACATAAGTGGTGCTACAGTCCGGGATGAACCTGTGCCTCAGCCAACGCGCCTCTCCAATTAGCCCGGCCCTTAGCTAACTGCCTCCAGTTGTGCACTCCAAGTTGTTTGAGGTCGGTTTCTACTTGTGCGCGCCACTTAAGGCGAGGTCTTCCTCTACTGCGTCCGACGTCTGGCTGGGAATCGAAGACTCTGCGAGCCGGAGTATTGGTTTCCATTCGTTCATCTTCCTAGCCATCTTCACCGTCCAATGCGGAGTTTTTTGACCAGGGGTATGTCGCTGTACATATCGTATAGTTCTTGGTTGGATCTTCGTCTCCATAGCCCGTCAACGCAAACGGGACCAAAGAAATTTTCTGGTTAAACCACCAAGGATTTCTTCATCCCTTTTTGATATGGTCCGTGCTTCAGGATCTTATATAGGATCTCCTTAGTAGTTCGAGTGAGGGCTTTACTACTAAATTGCCTTCTAAGACCGAAGAAACAGCGGTTGGCAAGAGTAATTCTTCGTTTGATTTCTAACGAGATGTTGTTGTCAGAGTTAATAGCGGAGCCGAGGTAGACAAAGTCCCGTACTACCTCAAAGTTATATCTGTCAATGGTGACGTTCTATCCAATTCGTCGATGTTGTGTGTCCTTTCGTGTTGACAGCATATACTTAGCCTTACCCTCATTTACTGCTAAACCCATTTTTGCAGCTTCCTTCTCTATACTAGCACACGTGGCTATGACATCACCTTTAGTCCGACCAATGATGTCAATATCGTCGGCGTATGCTAGCAGTTCCACCGATTTTTGGAAAATTGTGCCTCTGGTGTTGGGTCGGGAGTTTTGCACAATCCTCTCAAGAATCAGATTTAAGAAGTCAAAGACAGCGCATCGCCTTGCCTAAATCCTTTTTTGGTATCGAATGTGACGGTGGGGTCGTTTCCGATCCTGATGAAGCAGCGAGAATTCTCCATCTTCATCCAACACAAACGGACGAGTTTGGGCGGTATACCAAAACTAGACATGGCTCTGTATATTTCGTCTCTATAAATGCTGTCGTATGTGGCTTTGAAATCGATAAATAGGTGGTGGGTATCGATTTGGACTTCTGTCCTAAAACCGCACTGATAAGGGCCAATCAGGTTGTTAGTAAACGGTTTCAGGCGTTCACATATTACGGCAGATAGGATCTTGTAGGCGATGTTGAGCAGAGTAATGCCTCTGTAGTTGGCGCAGTTCAGAGGGTCTCCTTTTTTGTGGATCGGGCAAACGATGCTAAGGTTCCATGCTTCAGGCATGCTTTCATCCGACCAGATTTGGCTTATGAGTTGGTGGATGTTACTTACCAAGTCATCTCCGCCAGCTTAATAAAGCTCAGCTCACTTAGGTCGGGTGGTTGGCAGTTTTCGCTATCGTTGCCAATATTAAATGGTTCGTTCTGCCTGACAGCGGAATGTTGGTCGTCATCGCCGTTTAACAGTCTGCAGAAGTGGTTCTTCCATTTCCTCAGCATCAACTGTGTTTCTCTTACGATATTTCCTTGTTCAACTCGACAGGATTCTGTTCGAGTCTTGTATCCTTGGCTTTGACGTTTTACACTTTGGTAAAACTTGCGAACATCGTTCCTGGAGTGGCACCTCTCTATATCCTCGATTGCGCGCTTTTCTTGCTCTTTTTTCTTCTTTCTGAAAAGCCGGTGTTCTTCCCATCTTTGCCATTCGAGCTCAATGGCAGCTCTTATCTGCAGACTATCCTTGTAGGCCTCATTATTGGTTGCGAGCATCTGTTGGTGTTCCTCATCAAACCAAGGGTTTCTTGCTGGTGGGCGCGAGAAACCTAGCACAACAATAGCTTGTTGGCATCGTTGCCATTGTTCTTCGTAATTCGATTCGGGTGGTATGTTTTTAATCGAGAGGTTAAGGGATATGCATTACGCCAAGGCCTTGGCAGTCTCTTGGGATTGCAGTCTTCCGACATGACATTTTTTACAGTATTTCTGGTTTCTTGTGGTGTGGTGGAAATCCGCATTCTTACCATGGCTGCAAAAAACATCGTACTCCTGAAGTCTCTCATAGGTTTTGTTAAATAGCTCTAAGAAGCAATCTTTCGTCATATCATCTTTTTGCTCTGTCGGAGCGTGAGCGCATATAAGGCTTATGTGAGCAAATTTGGCCTTGATGTGAATATTATAATGCGTTCGCTAATGTCGTGGAAACATAAGACTTCTTGCTGGCACTATTATCAAATCCGCATCCGAACAGTCGCTGTTTCTGCTCACTTTAACACGGTCCATAGTAGATGTCACAGTTTTCAATTTTTTTTTTCCCCGCACGTCCCATTGTATTTCCTGAATGGCAGTAATGACTGCTTTGATGCAGTTTAGGGCTTCCGCTAGTTGTTCGCCTGCACCTCTCCTGTTTAATATTCTCACATTCCAAGTGCAGATAGGACGTCGTTGTTCGTTTCGTTTAGTAGTCAACAATAAAATCAGTCCTTTCCAAGGCTATTGGTTGCTTCATAATCATTGTTTTTCTAATGTGTGTGTAGTTAACCCAAAGCACAAGCCCTAGCCAGGAGGGCCAGTTCCAATTTATTAGATGCCGTCAGTATCCACTGCGGGATTGAGAGCTGTCGTTTGCATTTCGGTTCATCCACCACCACTTTTTTTTTCAAAGGGCCTGACTTACTCCTAAAATTTTTAGATAACCTGTTGTCCGAATATGTCAAAGCAGCTCATCTAGGTCAGGCTTTGACAGCAGGCCGGGTATTCCGTGCCATTCTGACCAGGCTGTTTACAGTGTTGCTGTTTTTCGTCTTGTTATCAACACTCGCACTTATCGTTCAGCAAGTCAAATCTAGTCGGATGAGACCAGTACCTACCCGATGGTTACCACTTGGAGGTAATAATAAGCAGTATTGATGTGTAGTCTGGAAATCATAAAATCCGATCTTGAAGTAACGCTGTCATTAGTAACACAATAAAAGAGCAGTCAGCTCTCTTGCAATGCAGTATATAATCTATAATTTCTGCGTTATCAACCCCAACCGATATAGTTGAATGATTTATATGCACATGTATACTTTATATGGCTGCATGGCAGCATATGACATATTCCACAATAAATAGATACGCTATCTTCCAATATCCTCAACCCAAACTACATATCACCTCACCATAATACCTCTTCTTTCTCATTACAGATGCTCCCACCCATCAGCTACATTCAGCCAAGTAATCAATAAGCTCATGCTAAACTACAAAAAAAAGGCCTTGCATTGGCTGACCTTGACATTGAAGAGAATTATCACCAGGGTGGCCCACGTCCTTACCAGATACCAACTACATCACCAGTGCCTGCTCCCAATAGAAACGCAAAAGTGGAGATTTCAAACAAAATCGATTCCAAACACTAGCTGTTCCATTCGCTTCCTATTCCCACTCGATAGTATTAATAATAAATACAACATTATTATGCTGACAACGAAGGTCCATTGTGTCCGTACAAGGATCCATTCAGTGGTTCCTTGCTTCCTGCACTATTGCTCTAGAGGGCGGATGTGATGAGGAAATGGAAAATGGCAATGCGATGAAAGCTCATTCGGAATCCACTTTCGACAACAACTGACAGTTGCCTTTGTTTACACATTTTGCATCGATACAAAAAAAATACAAAACCCCGATTTAACTATTCCCCTCCCAAAGGCTAGGGAGTAGCATCAGCAATCACTGCTACCACCACCGACAAACAAAAAGAATATTCATCAACCTTAATCACTCACCGACGGTGGTGGTGTTAACTCATAATGGGGGAAATTAACAGTGCCAAGTCAACAATAGCAGATACATACGAGGGATTAGGAAGGATCAGTGACACAGCAGTTGTAGAACCACAACAGGAGCCGCCTGTATCAGCGGCTATTACATCCATCCGTTCGATAATAGCACAAGAATTGGTGGCATTTAAAAATAATAATGCTACAGCCTCACCAAGTGGGACAACAGATTCGACAATGGCCTCGCCTGTTAACATGTCCACCTATGTGAATGGGCCAATGCAAATCCTTACTTATCCTAGCACATCGCAAGTTATTTCGAACGAGAGAAACTGTTCAATGGCATTTGAGGATATCAGCCAGCAGCATCAGCAAAATGGTAAGTGTCGACGGATGCAGTTGTTTTTTTTTTCTCATAGGTACCTATTGTGGTTTAAGGGTAGGGAATCGTCCTTACTGCCACAGATACAAAAGGAGAATTTCACGAAAATGTATGATTGCGAAATTCGGTCGTACGTGTGAAGTGGGCTTATGTTTGAACGAGTTGGAAAATACAATTTTTGACACAGCTCTTAGGACATGTTTATTTAGGTCAATAGCTTACAAGATTGAGGGTCTATTAGTCAACGGTTTATTGCTGTGGAATCCGTAATATTTTTGTTGAGTATTTTAAGCCCTTTAAAATCATCCATCGGGCCGTAAATCAATCTACTTGTAGACAAGAAAAAGTTGAACCGTTGGTACACCCTATTCTTCAGGGTTAATATATATTGCATAATGATGTTCTGTCTATATATTGTATAGGCGTCGGAAGCTAGGCTATATCATAATATTGCTTTTTTGAAATGCGCGCTATTCAATTTGTGGAGGTCATAGCGGGTCAAAAGTGGTCTCGTTCGACAGGCGTGGTACTAAAGTGTTGTTCCCTTCCCGGGTTGAACTATATAATGTCATGAAACAGACTGGGTTTGCCGTCGTTTCCGTGATCGCAACCCAGCGTGCCTTCAAAGCTGCCAACAGCACCGTTGGGCCCTGTTCTGGATCGGAAATCAATTGTTACATGGGACACTTCGTGCATATACACCGCGATGGGGACAAGTTTAAGTTTAAGTTTTGGATGCGAGTTTAACTTTTGTACTGAGCGGACGTACTCTTACTTTTTCTAAACGATAATTAATTTTACTCTTGGAAAATGTCAGAAAATTGTGCAAAGTGCAATTTAGAAATTACCACAGACTTTGTTATATGTGGTGGAATTTGTGGTTTGAAGTTTCATGGAAATTGTGCGGTTTTATCAGAAAATTCATTAAAATTTTTAAAATCGACTACGAATTTCTTTTGGAAATGTAATGCTTGTGCTAGTGTGCCAGTCCTCGGCTTTGTGTGCAAAGTGAGTGAACTTGTTAAAACTGTCCAAACATTGCACTACTACCTAACACAACCACAGATTCTTGCTGATTTAAAGAGTGCAGTTTCTCTATTAAAAAGCTTTTCTGATATGAAAACTGATCTGCTTACTCTTAACTCCAACTTGAGTGAACACTTACATACTGCTCTGATAAATAAAAATGACACAAATAATATACATGTGTATGAAAAAGTCCAACCGCCACATGACAATTTGACCTCCCCTTTAACATCTGAAAGTGCATCGATCTTGAATACAAGTGAAAAAAGTGCAACCGAGCATAATCAACTTACACTATCAAAAAGTGATCACCCCTTACCCCTACCATCTGCAAGTTCGTCCAATCACTTGCATAATAGTGAATTCTCTACTGAAGTTAGCTCTGAGCAAATGCCCGCATTGCCCCTTCACAGACCCCTTCCCTTGAAACAATCAGAAAATATTATTTCGAAAAACATAAACAAGGATAATAATAAGAATATTAAGAAAAAAGTGCAAATCGGTCATATGAAACATCCAAGATACATGATAGGTTCGGATGTTCCTCATAGTGATTTAAGTGTAATTTCACCCACCAAATGGTTGCACTTATCGAAGTTTGAAATCACCACCACGGAATCTTCGCTTGTACAGTACATTGCAACAAAACTAAACATTTCAGATAATGAGGTTAAGTGTTTTAAATTATTAAAACCTAGTGTTGATGTTTCTACACTTAAACATATTAATTTTAAAATAGGTATCCCGGCTAACAAACTTGAATTAGCTTTTAATGCTCAAAATTGGCCATCTGGTGTTTGTGTTTCTGAATTTATAAAACGTTCAAAAAACTACAGGAGAACTCTAATAAATACCACCACTGTGTAACGTCTTCTCCCTCGCCTCCAAATTTTCTACCAATACCATCGTCATCACCACCATCATCATCACCACCATCATCATCACCACCATTATCATCACCACCATCGTCATCATCGTCGTCACTAACACCATCACAACCAATATCAACAAAACAATCAAAACTACCGTCATCATCTCTCTTACATCCACTACCATCATCATCTGTTATCAATGCACCGCGACCTCATATATTTAATCAGCCGCCTCTCTTATCTAAGTCTCCCCCGCACAATAACAATTGTTTAAGTGTGTATTACCAAAATATGGGAGGATTTTCATCTAAGCTAAGAGATCTCTCACTCTCTATTGATGCATCTGATTTTGATATTTATGCATTCACTGAGTCTTGGCTGCATGATCACATTATGACAGAGGAACTCTTTGATTTGTCGACTTTCTCTGTATTTCGTCTCGATCGATTTGATGTTAGCAAGAAACGTGGAGGTGGAGTAATGATTGCAGTGCGTCACTTTATAACAGCATCAGCTCTTGATTTGAATGTGGTGTTAGATGTAAATTGCACTAATATTGAGCAACTTTGTGTGAGAGTGGCTTTTGCTGGCTTCAAACTTGTGTTTTTCCTAAGCTACATACCCCCTGGAAGTGCTCCTGCTATCTACAAGCAACACTTAGAAAATATTGATAGGGTTGCCAACTTACCGGAAAATGGAAATGCTTATTTTTGTGTACTTGGTGATTTTAATTTGCCAAACTTAAATTGGACTAAGGTAGATGAAAACAAATTAATGCCCATATTAATAAACTCTGAAACTGAAGTTATGATGTGTGACTCACTCTTTTCTTTAAATCTAAATCAAATAAACAATGTATACAATTCTATTAATAGGCTTTTAGATTTAGTTTTTATTTCTAATGATTTGAATACAAATATTTTTGAAACACTTCCATTGCTTAATAATTCCGTTCATCATACGGCAATAAATGTTTGTATATCTATTTATGATTATGAAAATTGCAGTAAATTTAACAACTCACAGTCATATTATCGTAGATTTAATACAAATAATTTGAATTTAATTAAATCTCAACTTAATACTATAAATTGGAAAACAGAATTCAAAAATTATGATTTATGTACAAACTTTTTAAAACTTAAACATTTTGTAAGTGAAGCTTTAAATAATAGTGTTCCTTTGATTCGTAGAAAGTTAAATTCTAGTCCAAAGTGGTACAATAGCCGACTAAAGAAATTAAAGAACGCAAAAAATACTGCGCATAAGCATTTCAAGCAATCAAATTCTATTGCTGACTATACACTTTTTTGTCGTCTGAGAAAAGAGTTTATTTTCCTATCAAAATTCTTGCATTGTAACTATGTACAGTCAATAGAGTCTAAATTGAAATCGAATCCAAATCAATTTTGGTATTACATTAATACAAAGCGGAGAAGTGTTGGATTTCCGTCAACGATGCATCTTGAAAATAAATCTTCTTCTGACCCGGAAGAAATTGCAAATATGTTTGCTGACTACTTTCAAACTATTTATGACTCAGCGAATTTACTATCGTTGAATGAAGATTATTTCGAATCTCTTCCTTCTCTATTTAATTCATGTAATTTTAAAGTTACGATTGATAATGTACTTAAGTTACTAAAAGAACTTGAACCTATAAAAAAGCCTGATATATTGGGATTTGTTCCGATTGTTTTAAAGCACTGTGCTGATGAACTCTCGACCCCGTTGACTGAATTATTTAATCAGTCTTTATCGTCAGGTATTTTCCTTGATGAGTGGAAAATTTCAATTATAAATCCCATTTTTAAATCTGGGAAAAAAGACAATATTGCGAACTATAGGCCAATATCAAAATTATCCACTATACCCAAGATGTTGGATTGTCTAGTAAAAGACCTCTTTCTCAATTTATTAAAAGGGCACGTAAGTGATTTTCAACATGGATTTTGGAAAGGTAGGTCTACGGTATCAAATCTGGTTGACTTTACAAATTTTTCAATAAATGCTTTGGAGAAAAATAGGCAAATTCATGTAGTTTATACCGATTTTACTAAGGCATTTAGCAGAGTAAACCTTAAAATTCTTCTGAAAAAACTTGAAAGCTATGGAATTTCTAACCCTCTATTGGGTTGGTTTAAATCTTATTTGTTTGGTCGGAAGCAAATGGTAATTGTGGATGATGTATGCTCTAAGGAAATATTTGTTACCTCAGGAGTTCCTGAAGGGAGTCATTTGGGCCCCCCTATTTTCCTACTTCATGTAAATGATATACCTGAAATGTTGAAATTTTGCAAATGTCTCATATTTGCAGATGATATCAAGTTTTTTGCAGTAATTTCAAATTCCGCTGATTGTTTGCTTATGCAAAACGATCTTTATTCGTTTGTTAACTGGTGTAAACTGAATGATTTAAAGCTTAATCTCCAAAAATGCACCAGTATGTCTTATAATCGTTCTTTGTATAACATTGTTCCATCGTACTCCTTAGACAATGTTAATTTAAAAATTGTCCATGAAGTTCAAGACCTTGGTGTGATATTTGATGAAAAACTCACGTTTCGTTTTCATATTAATTCCATAATTTCAAAAGCTAATTCTCTGTTGGGATTCTTGAAAAGAAATTCTTCTGAATTCTCTGATCCTTACACTTTAAAATCACTATATTATAGCATTGTAAGACCTTCTTTGGAATACGCTTCTGTTGTCTGGAATCCATCAACTCAAAGTGATATAATAAAGATTGAAAGAGTTCAGAAAAACTTCTTGCGGTTTGCTTTGAGAAAATTTTTCGGTTGCGTTGATACTGTACATTTTTCTTATCGTTCAAAATGCCTTTTGTTAGGAATGCAATCTCTTGAATCGCGTAGAGAAATGTATAGCGTAATGTTTGTTCGGGATGTTTTGTGTAGCTATATTGATTGCTCTAGCTTGCTTTTTAATATAAATATTTATGCTCCTTCTCGAGGTTTAAGATCGAGGCCTTTATTATTTGAAGTTTCACATAGAACTAATTATGGTTTACGAGAACCTTTAAGTCATTGCAGTAAATTATTTAATGAAGTATACTATTGTCTTGATATAAGCATGGAAAGAAATACATTTAAAAATTTATTGTTAGCATATTTAATGCATAAATTTAATACTAATGATAACTAACGATATTATATAAAGTATCACTGTTTTATAAATTATTTTCAAATCTGTTGATATAAATCGTAGAGAATAAATAAATAAATAAATAAAGTTATCAACGATAAGACGAAGAACTTGACTCTCTCCTCCATGAACATGTTGAAGGATTTGTTTTCTCCACAATTTGGTAAATTGGATTAAGTTTCCAGCAGGATGGAGCTGCAAAGAAGCTATCAGGTTGAGAGAGACAAACTTTCGGTTGTACAAAACCAACCCAACAGAGGAAAACCGAGCAAAGTTCAAACAAGCCAGAAACGACTGTAATGCCCATTTAAAGCGTGTCAAATTCCTCCATGACCAAAAGTTGAGGCAAAAAATTCTACAATGTCCCAGAGGTAGTAAAAACTATCTACCTACTCATCAGAACTCTTTCCGAGTAGATGGAAAACAGCATTTTTCCAGCCTGTACCAAAAAAAGGCGAATCTTCTTCTCTCTCCAACTACCGACCAATTGCACTTACGTCCCTTCTTTCCAAGGTCATGGAAACGCTGATAAACCGTCAGATATTTCATAATATCTCGAAACACGAAAACTTCTCAATGACCGGCAATATGGTTTTCGCAGCAACAGGTCTACTGGTGATTTGATGACATATCTCACCGAAAAATGGAACCAATCAATCCACCATGGTGGTGAAAGCGAGATTGTTGCGCTTGATATTTCAAAGGCATTTGACAGGGTTTGGCATCAAGCCCTTTTGTCGAAAATGCGTGCATTTGGAATCGACGAAAAACTTCTTCTATGGATTAGACATTATCTTTCGAAACGTTCAATTCAAGTTGTTTTGGATGGTTTCAAGTCTGTAACTCACCAAATAAATGCTGGTGTCCCTCAAGGCTCAGTTTTGTCTCCGACTCTCTTTCTTATTTTTATAAATGATCTCCTGTCTGCAACTTCTAATCCAATTCATTCCTTCGCTGATGACAGTACCCTCAGCTTCTCATATTCGTTTACAGGTCCTCGTCCCTCACCTTCGAACGTGGACTCTAAACGCCAAAATATGTTAAGCTCATTGAATTCCGACCTTGACAGCATTATCAAATGGGGTAAATCCAATAGAGTGGAATTCAATGCTTCCAAAACACAATGCTGTCTTCTGTCATTAAAGCGAAACCAAAATCTAGAGCCATTATCCATGAATGGCACTTACGTCGAAGAAACCGAAAAGCTTTCCATGCTAGGTATGTGTGTTAGTAACGACTTACGTTGGAACGACCACATTTTTGAAGTCGCTAAAAACGCAGCGAAATGTCTAGGTTTCCTAAATCGATGTAAGAAATATTTCACCCCCTCTGATCTGGCCACAATATATAAAGCGTTTATACGCCCAAAACTTGAATTCAACGCCCACGTCTGGTCAGGTGCACCAAAATCAACATTGCACCTACTAGATAGGATTCAAACGCGTGCGAAAAAACTTATAGGAGACATAAGAATAACGAACTCCTTAGATTCGCTCGAACACCGTCGAAACATCTTTTGCCTTACCTTGTTTTATCGCTATTTTAACAACCAATGTTCAAATGAAATAGCCAGCTGCATTCCTCCCATTCAACAATTCAGCCGCAATACTCGTTACGCAATGAATGCAAATCAGTTTACCCTCAAGCCTATCTTCGGACGTACACTGAAATACAGAGATTCGTACATAAACCGAACAACACGAATGTGGAATGCTCTACCAAACTCTGTTTTTCCTTCCCATTATAACTTACAGACATTTACAACCAATGTGTATCGGTATCTCCTTTCTTCTTATCCCTAATTTCCTTAACGCCCGCACTGTGCTAAAACATATAAAGGGTATTCATAACCCCTTGAGTGGGCGCAAATTATAAAAAAAAAAAAAAGCTCACACTTCAAGGGAATCGGTAGATTTTTGGGGAACTACTTTCCGGTGAGTCTCATCAAAATTTGGCCTTGATGGTTTTTTTTTCTGCGCTTTTTGAAACTGTGAGTCAACTATTTAATGACCTTACAAGACCCAAATCCGACATATTATGCCTATTTATTGAATTGGATTTAGGAGGCATGTAGTTGCTATAAGATAGTGCAACAGCTCTAACTTTAAGATCATCGATGTCCGTTTAGAGGGGGAACGATATGGAATAGCCAGACTATTCCCCCGATTAAGTAACTTACGTTTGGTTTTTTTGTAAGTCTCGCGTTTATGTGTCCAAGGATCCAACAAGACCTTTTTGAAATCACGAGTTTATGCCAACTATACAATGACCCTATAATACCGAAAAGCCATCATGCTATGCTTATTTGTTTGGACGTAGAATGCATTTGGATCCAACAAGACACCATCACACTCTAAGGGCACCGATGTTAGTTTAAGGAAATGAATTTAAGTGGCCAGCCCCCATGTGGATTTGGTAGTCTCCCATCGGACGGGTTCTCGGCTGGCGGGTAGAGAAATCCTTTGCAGATATGCGGGGCAGGTAGGAAATAAAATACCACTCGTATACCAAATCTAGATAAGGGTACGGTCCACTATCAAACAAACCTATCCAGATGGCAGCGGAAGAATTTCAAAGATGGAGCCAACGGTGGCGTCTATAATCCCAGTTAGGATGGAAAAAGTAAGCTTCTCCGACATATTTGGACAACAGGTCATCGTGTAATCTCCAGGGTTAGTCAGGCTCTTTAACAGAGATAGTGATGAAATAGCTGAGACGACCATGCTAGACGAAAAACTGAAAATGATATCCGACTATTCGGATGTGGATTTGTTATGAGTGCCAGTCTTAGGCAAGTCGTCTTATGTTTTCAAGACATAAGCGAACGCATGTTAACAATCCGCTTCAAAACCAAATTCGCCAACATTACCTTATATGGGCTCAAGCTCCGATGTAGGAAAAATACGATATTGCGAAAGACTGCTTCTATGAGCTCATTAACAAAGCTTAGAAGAGACTAACGAATTTCGATGTAAACATCGTTTTTGGAGATTTAAACTCAAAGGTAGAAAGATATGACATCTTTAGCAGTATTGGAGGAAAATACAGCCTACACGGCGACACCTCTGGCAACGGACTTAGGCTAATTGACTTTGCTGCGGAACAAAATACAAATACAGCCGGCACACGGTTTTCTCACCTCGATATTCATAAGGTGAATATTATGTTATCCAGTTATATGGATGTCACAGTCTGAGGGGACAACATCTACTCGGACACTACCTTTTTGCAGCCACAACAAATCAGAAATAATGTAAAAAAAATATTATGTCGAAAGACTGCAATCGCCAGAGACTGGCAACGATGCCAACAAGCCATTAGATCAGCCGCAACTGATGTGTTAGAATTCTCAAGGCCACCAGCAAGAAACCTCTGGTTTGATGAGGAATGCCGACAGATGCAGGCAGCCAAGAACGAAGACTACAAGGCTAAGCTGCAGGTGAAGACGAGAGCTGCCATTGAGCTCTACATGCAAAGAAGAAGGGAAGAACACCGGCTTTTCAGAATGAAGAAGAAAGAGCAATAACAGCGCGTGATCGAGGATATAGAGAGGTGTCACTACAGGAACGATGTTCGCAAGTTTTACCAAATTGTAAAGCGCCAAAGCCAAGGATACAAGGCTTGAACAGAATCCTGTCGAGATGAACAAGGAAATATCATAGAGACACAGTCGATGATGAGGATATGGAAGAACCACTTATGCAGACTGTTAAACGGCGATGACGAACAACATTCCGCTGTCAGGCAGAACGAACCATTTAATATTGGCAACGACAGCGAAAACTGCCAACCACTCGACCTAAATGAAGTGGGCAAAATCCTCATCTTTCAGTCCTTCTCGCGGGCGCCTACCTGAAAATAAAACACTGGGAGCAAAAAAAATGTTTTTCATACTGGGAAAACATCCCAGGCCTAAGACAGGCCAAAAGAGCTATTCAGCCCTTTAAAGCAGATGCCATTAAGATACTAAATCTTCGCAAGCACGATATCAAAAACTTAGTAAGCTACCTAACTGGTCATCACCTAAATAAAATAAAATGCATCTAGTCGACTCACCGGAGTGCAGACAATGTCTAGAAGAAGACGAAACAGCCGAACATATAATATGTGAATGCGCGGCCCTTTACGGTATGAGAAGGGAATCGTTCTTCAGGGAATTTTTAAGTCCCGAAGGCCTTAGAAAATCTTTAGCCGAAAGTATTATCAGCTACATTAGGAAAATAGAAGCGCTTCTAACCTAAATAAGATCTGACGGCAAGATTCTATTGTGCTTTTAGGTCGATGTGCATCTTACTGCTTAGGCAAGTCAGAATTAAAAAAATAAAAAAATGAAGTGAGGATAGCAATATCTAAACTCAAGCTTAATAGGCGCCGGAAATGATGGCCCTCCCTCCTAGCTTAATAAGCGATGACTTGTTAAGTAACATCCACCAACTCATAAGTCAATTCTGGCCGGATGTCGGATGGAACCTCAGCATCGTTTGCCCGATCCACAAAAAAGGAGACCTTCTGAACTGCGCCAACTACAGAGGCATAAGTCTCCTCAACATCGCCTACAAGATCCTATTTGTTGTAATATGTGAACGCCTGAAACCAACAAACTGATCGGCTCTTATCAGTGTGATTTAAGGCCAGGAAGGTCCACAACCGACCAAATTTTCACACTTTGGCAGATCCACGAAAAATCCCAAGAAGTCCAAATCGATACACAGCACCTATTTATCGATTTCAAAGCCGCTACGACAGCATTTATAGAGACGAACAATACAGAGCCATGTCTAGTTTTGATATAACACGCAAACTCGTCCATCTGTTAAGGAAGACGATGCAGATATCTCGCAGCTCCATCAGGGTCAACAACGTCTTCAGCGAAGCATTCGAAACCAGAAAATATTGCAAGGATTGTGCAAACTCCCGAGCCAATACCAGAGGCAGAATCTTCCATAAATAGATAACACTAGCCGAAGATATTGACATCATTGGTCAGACTCAACGTGATGTCATAGCCACGTTTGCTGGTATAGAGAAGAAAGCGGTAAAAGTGCGTTTATTAGTAAATTAGGGCAACCCAAGTACGACGAATTGGACAGAACGTCACCATTAACATATATAACTTTCAGGTAGTACTAGACTTTGTCTCCCTCGGCTCTGCTGTTAACTCTGAAAACATCTCGTCAAAAATGAGACGAAGAAAAACCAACCCTAACTCGAACTACTAGGGAGAACCTATACAAAGCCCTGATCGTCACAGTGCTGCTTTACGGCGCTGACGCACGGACCATATCAAAAGTGGATGAAGAAATCTTGGTGGTTTAACCAGAAAATTTCTTCAGTATCGTTTGCGTTGACGGGCTATGGAGACGAAGATTCAACCAAGAACTATAGGAGCTGTTCAGCGACATATCCCTAGTCAAAAATTTCATTATTGGACGTTTAAGATGGCTAGGACATGTAGAGCAAATGGACACCAATAATCGCGCTGTCGGAGTCTTCGAATTCAAAGCCAGTGACGAAGATTCAACCAAGAACTATACGAGCTGTTCAGCGACATATCCCTAGTCAAAAATCGCATCATTGGACGTTTAAGATGGCTAGGACATGTAGAGCAAATGGACACTTATAATAGGGCTATCGACGAAGTGGAGGTAGACACTTATAATAGGGCTATCGACGAAGTGGAGGAAGAGCTCTTCTTAAGTGGAGCGTACAAGTAGAATCCTACCTCAACCAACTTGAAGTGCGCAACTGGAGGCAGTTAGCTAACGACCGGGCTGATTAGAGAGGCATGTTGGTTGAGTCTCAGGTTCATTCCGGACTGTAGCTGCACTTAAGTAAGTGAGTAAGTGAGGTAGAAAGCTATAACCACTGTCTTGGCAAAACGCAGAAACAGTGTAGCATTCATTACCGACCAGCACTCATTGCGCGGTTTATGTAAAAACCAAAAGTAGCTACGAATACAAACTCACTCTTGATTTTTAATGAAAGGATCGAATAATCTTTTCCTTTGCAGATTTTCTTCAGACTTATCTGTGGATTATTAGCAACTCCATTTATTCCTACTTCCCATTGATGAACATCCAAACTAATGGTTGATACATGCATTTATTCGACCATGGGATATAAATATCCCTCTTTAAACAAATCCCTTTAAATCCTTTTTCACATATAAAACCAATTGCACATTGCCACATATTGAGCTGTAATTTATCGGAAATCAATTAAACAGAACAACAATTTCAATCCTTGCAAACATTTCAATTTTCTCCTTTATTTATTTTTTTTGTGCGAAAGGATACGAATTAAATGAGAAAAAACCACCTCTTTCATTAAATATACATATAAATGTTTCCCAGCAATGTTATTGTCGAGTGTACGCCCACCCTTTCGGCATGAATCCCTTTCTTGCACGCTATACCCTAATAGGCTTCATACCTACCTTCCGATATTGCAGAATGCAGTCAATGAACTTCTATTTGCCATGTGCATACAAATGAATTACTGACGTCAGCAATTCGTCCTCATGGACGATTTCATTAAATTATACCTCTCACACAACTCTACACAAAGAACCGGTAAACCCACAGGCGGACGAAGGATTCAAGTTTGATAACTGCAAATCGAAGGTTTTGACTTGTAAATATTTTATCTAGCAATTCAATAATAGCTTTGTGTTGGATGCACTCCGATTGGTGTGGGTGTTGTTCAGGGAAGTTATCCAACCCTTTTCAGCTACGATGAGCATTTCCTGCTAATCCTGATATAACGTCCAACTTTACAAATGGACTTGGTGTCGGGTTGTTAATATTTTACAAGCGCATAGGAAGAGCCTCTGTTCTAATTGTGTGTTCTGTAAATTGTATCTTTTCAGGAGTCTTTTGCAATTGGACATGGGATCAATTTTTATGCTGGCCCCCAACACCTGCTGGTGTACTCGTTCGAATGCGGTGTCCTGCTGTGGGACATGGAATCGATACTACAAGTAAGTTCCAAGGCATATGGCACACATGTCAAATGTCCAACATTGGACTGTTGTCTATTGTCATTTAATTATTTTTTTGTTAAAGCTCTATAGGTTTCTAATTATATTTGCGACGAGTAGTATTTATTAATTAGCTTTGTATCAGGTACGAATCATTTTATTGAAGCATATTGATGTGGTTGCATGAGTGGAGGCGAAGGTTAGGTTGAAATATGGCAAGAGCTCATGTTATCTTTAGGCATGAAAACGTAGGACGAGTTGCATATTAATTGAAAGCATGCTTGTAGACGTAGGTAATATGACCAAGGTTGGCTACATTTTTTGCCCGGGGATTGCAAATGACAACGATCGGTTTTTTAGTTTAAATTTCATATTAACGTGAAGTTGAATTAATGTGGCAGCGTCCATTCCACCAATTCCGAATTTAAATATGTTTTTAAGGCTGTATGAATTATGACGCATTTCCTGCCGAGCTATATGAGTCCGAACGAGGTGAGTCTCTTTTTGATTTTATAATTCATAACAACCTGGCAATCTGCAACAAGGGTTGTACCCCAACCTTCACATTCCCGAGCACGGTGAGTTTTAGGGGCTGGGAAGATGACATTGACATCACACTAGCCACAAACAACGACAACCTAAAGGTGCATAACTGGAGAGTATCCAACCTGAAATCCTTCTCTGATCACAGCTGGATACTCTTTGATGTCAATATTCGGATTGATGCACCAATCCCCTTTAGAAATCCCAAAAGAATCAACTGGCCAAAGTTTGACCAAATAGTTAATTCTAGACTTCAAGCAATACCAAAATCTAAGTTCACTTCGACAGACGAACTGAATGCAGCTATCGTTACCTTTGAGAAGGCAATGAGTACTGCTTTCAAGGTCTCGTGTCCAGCCAGTTACGGTAGGAAAAAACTACCTCCCTGGTGGAGTGAGGACCTTAGTAAACTTAGGAATATGACCAGGGTCATTTTTAACATCTGCCATAAATACAATTTTTGGCAACCCTATAAAGATTGCCTTAGAATATACAAAGCGGCTATTCGTAGCGCCAAGAAAGAATCCTGGCAGGAATACTGCGAATCCATCAATACCCTTAAAGACTCTTCCAGACTGAGCAAAATCTTAGCGAAGGACCATTCAAACCCGTCCTTAATAAGAAAGTCGGATGGCAGCTGGGCAGAGACCTCATCCGAATCTCTGTCTATCCTAATTAACACACACTTCCCGGGTTGTAAAGAGGTGCCGCCAGCATCTGCTGACTCTCGGCCCGCTGACCATACAACTTGGGAAAATATCAAATCCATCATAACCAAAGAAAAGACATCCTGGGCAATTAATAGCTTCTCACCCTATAAATCACCTGGCCTTGATGGCATCTTGCCGATCATGCTACAAAACTCACAGGATACTGTATTACCGTGGTTGTTGCCAATTTATAGAAGTTGTATTTTATTAAACTTTATTCCACACTCATGGAGGCGTGTCAGGGTAGTTTTTATACCAAAGGCAGGCAGACGTGGACATGAATCTGCAAAAGATTTTAGGCCCATCAGCCTTGCTTCCTTTATACTAAAGATCCTGGAGCGGATCCTTGACATCCATGTGCGAAGCATTCTTAATGAATCACCGCTATCCACATCACATGAGGTGATTGGGACCATGGAAAAGTCCCTCTACTACAAAGATTACACCCTAGCCACCTTCCTTGATATAGAAGGAGCTTTCAACAATGTACAAACTGACAGTATACTAGAAGCCCCTGGTGTAGAGGAGCATTTTAGCCAATGGATTATATCCATGCTAAGGTCTAGAATCATTCAATCAACACTAGGCAACAGCAGCTTAACGCGATATGCTGACAGAGGTACACCACATGGTTGTGTGATATCTCCTCTGCTGTGGCTTATTGTTATGAACAAACTGTTAGTCCGACTTGATGGGGATAGGATTAAGGCAGTGGCATACGCGGACGACGTGGTGATCCTAGTGTCAGGAAAGTTTCTCCCAGTGATTAGCGAAATCATGGAGTACGCTCTGGGTTCTGTGAGCACGTGGGCTACAAGCTGTGGCCTTGGTGTTAATCCGAGCAAAACGGAAATGATGCTCTTCACCACGAAGACCAAAATACCATCCTTTAATCTCCCCCGACTTAATGGACAAGCGCTCTCACTCTCATCCAATGCCAAATACCTAGGGACTATCCTAGATACTAAGCTTAATTGGAAAACCAACATAGAACAAGGGGTCAAGAAAGCATGTATAGCTTTCTATGTCTGTAGAAAAACATTTGGCAAAAGATGGGGCCTACAACCAAAGATGACACTTTGGATGTACACTGCTGTTGTTCGGCCGATACTCACCTATGGTGGCCTTCTGTGAGTAAAGGGTATATCATTGACAAACTTAAGAGGGTACAAAGAACCGCTTGTATCGGCACAACTGGGCCATGAGATCTTGTCCCACTGATGCCTTAACGGTTCTTCTCCACCTTCTCCCTCTAGATATCCATATCAAAGACATTGCAATGTGCAGTGCAGTCAGGCTCAGAGAATCTGGCTGCTGGTTCAATAAGCCCTATGGGCACAGCAATATCCTAGATTCAATGCCAGCAGGTCTAGCTGACCATCATACCGACTACATGATACCCAAACTGAACTTCCACAATCACTTCACCGCTGGCTTTCCAACTAGAGAGGATTGGAAAAACGCATTGGTTGAAAAAGATTTTGACACACTCATATACACCGACGGCTCCAAAATGGACTGCGGAGTGGGCGCAGGTGTCTACTAGGACAAATTAAATTAAACTATATTTAAATTTCTTAAAAAATTATTTTTTTTCTTAGAGGAGAAGCCTCTGTCTTTATTGAGAACCGAATTAGAACTGAACTAAAAGATACAGAGTCAAAATATCTTAACCTATTGCAGACGTCGATCGTTGTATCGGCATATGGATTGATGTGGAGTGTCGTTGTTTACTGCGTCAGCATTAACCAGAGATAAGAGAAGACGTCGATCATTGTATCGGCATATGGATTGATGTGGAGTGTCGTTGTTTACTAAGTCAGCATATTAAGTCAGCATGAGGAAGCGGTTTGTTTATTTATGATGTGTGGGTGTCATGGTACTGCGAATTTAATCTCTATCGTGTGTGGTGCGATAATTAAATTGTAAATTTTGTCGGTGTTAACTCTTCCGCCCTTAGTTTCAAACGTCCTCGTTTGACTCTTAGAAAAAGGGTATTTGACTGATTCTAGTTGGATTGAGTTTAAACGTCTGTTTTGGTGAGCTTGCAGGGTTTTCAGTGTGAATCTCGGATGTTTTATTGTCTTCTGGTTGGGTCATAGGTATTGGTATTGTTGGCATTGGATCTGGATTGGTGGTGATATTGATTTGTGTCTTCTTTTTTAACATTCTTGTGACCATAGCCACGATCACTACTATTAGGATGATGATGAAACTAGAGTTGGTTAACAGATGTCGGTTGTTTCCTTCTTTTATACGCTCGATGTATTTGGTATTTTTCAGATGTAATTCTTTCATCATTTCTAAAGTTAACAACTCTTCGTACTTTTCTACGTGTGAATCTGGCTGCACAATTGCCGGTAGTGGTTTTGATCCAGGAATTTCATTAGAGATGTAATTTTGTTTATCTATGATTATGGAGACGTTATGGTATTGTATGATGTAAGATCCTGTCAGATTGATAGTTTCATCGTTGACAATTATTGATCCGTTATATTGGTTTAAAAGTATGGTTCCGGGAAGTATTTCTTCTACGCCAAGTATGTGTTGATTATTGATTTCGGTACAATTCGACTGTCTGCTTCTTAATAAATTTGAAATACAATCATTTTCACTTATGACTACAATTTGATTTTGTTTACAAATAGTTAAATCGTTATATGTTTTGCATTTTTCTTTAATGCCATACATTTGGTTATTACATTTTAGTATATGGTTAAATGAAATTTTTGTTACAATATTGTTTCTTTTAATTGGTTTAAGCATTAAATTTTGGCATGATTCGGATTCTGTAATGGGTATACTTATGATATAAAGCAGAGTAGACATATTAGTAGCTATTTTTACATCTGCAAATTCGAATGCCTCTTCTAAATTTATGTATGGTGTTTTATTTTTTTCAAATGTTCTCTTTGCTAACTTAATTTCTAAATCTGACAAAATAAATGAATTTACAATACCTGCTTTTGCCCAGTGTAAAGCATAATTGACATTTATCAATTCTTCTTTAATTACATCTAACTTATATTTTATATTTATGAAGTATTCATCTTTTAAACTTGAATTCTTTTTCATAGTTGTAATAATAATATTTGTAACATTTAAAATTTCATTTATTTTTTCATTCGTTAACTTATTTATTACAATTTGTCTGTCATTATTTTCCAAAACGTTATTAATTTTTGATTTAATTATTTGAAAATCTGCGTGGTCTGGATTGCCAGCTATCCATTTCCACGCACTGCCAATAAAATCTAGTGATCTTTGTTGCCTTGGTTTCGGTTTAAGTCGGATGAGGAGATTCTGGAGGTTGGAGATTTCGTGGGATATTAATGGGTATAAAGGATCGTTGTTGCTCATGTGGTAGCGAATATTGAAATCGATGTCTTCAATAACTTTGGAGTATAGTTCCAGATCTATTACGTGTATAAGATTAAACGTGCCAGTCTGTAATTTTGACACACCTACGTTCAGAGTGACTAGATTTGAATTCGAGTAGTCC
Organism: Rhingia campestris; assembly: GCA_932526625.1. Lineage (NCBI taxonomy): Eukaryota > Metazoa > Arthropoda > Insecta > Diptera > Syrphidae > Rhingia > Rhingia campestris. The sequence continues at coordinate 83,292,151 of OW052182.1, forward strand.
AAGATCTGAATATCTGCGGTGGCCAGAGGCAGGAACTACCTGTTGGGGAATTCAATGCTTTATAAGGCTTTTATGGATTTCTTTTCCTGATTTTGTTATAACACTGGTATTTCTATTTTCAGCTATTATTTCTTTTTTATATCTCGGCGAAAGTTTGTTACCTATTCGTTTGTTTATTTTCACATAAATCTTATCTCCGACGGAATAATTTTTTAGGGGTAGTCTTTTTTTATTATGGTAATTTAAATCTGCAACTTGTTTGTTTTTAATTCTTTTGGCAATTTCTTTTCTTTCTAAGTTGAGCTGTTCGGGGTAATTTAATTTATTTTTCCCAAAGAAAACTTCTAAAGGTTTTCTTTTTGTAGTGGAATGTATAGACCTATTATATTCAAATATCGACATGTCAAGTAATTCTGAGAAAGTGCTGTGGATTTTCTTAGCTTTAATACAGCGCATTAATTCAGAGAGCGTGGAATGGAATCTTTAATTTTGAATAAGTTTTCTAACATACATGAGACAGAGTTTGAACTGAAAGATTTTTCATTGTCCATTACGATTATTTCCGGTACTCCGAGAGCTAATATGATTTCTCTAAGTGGTTGTTTTACATCTTCGGTGGCTGTGGACTTTAGGATTTTTGTTAGAGCATACTTGGAGAATTTATCGATAGCGGTCAGTATTATTTTTCCGTCAGTAAAATAAATATCTATGTGTGCGATTTGTCCTGGGAATTCAGGAATAGGGGTTGGTTGAAATTTTGGTTTTTCGGGGTTGCGATCATATTTGTTCTCTATACAGACACTACATTGTTTTGTCACTCTCTTAATTTTTTTAGTCATGCCTGGAAAGTAATATTCTTGTAAAATTTGAGCTTTATTCTCTCTCTCGTTTCTGTGCGCACGTTGATGGGTATCGATTATAATTTTATCCTGATCTGATTCATCAATGACGTCTTTTACTATTATTTGGGTAAATCTTATTTTGTAACTATTAAAATGTATAGGGTAAACTTGTTGAATCATTTCCATTATGGCTTCTTCGGTTTTAATGCCATTTACTACTGATGGATTTAAATATTTCTTCAGAATTTTTATGAGACTATCGGATGTGAACGTTGATTCTGCAATATGATGGCGATGGTAAGTTGGAAAAACAATTTTGAAGTCCGCAGATGGATTCGGATCTATGGTTTGTATTGAAGAGTATAATCGTATTCTTCCAAGATCGCTTTCCACCTTTTTATTTTACTATTGTTGTTCTTATTGCTAAGAGCGAATGTGAGTGGTTGATGGTCTGTGTAGATATTCACGTGAGCAGAACCGTATAGGTAATTTCTTAATGAATTGAGGGCCCAAATTATTGCCAACATTTCCCTTTCATTTGTGGCATAATGCTCCTCTGCTTTGCTCAAAGTCCTTGATATGAAGGTGATCGGTCGACCATCTTGTGACAGAACTGCACCAATCGCAAAGTTTGATGCGTCAGTGGTAAGTTCAAAATGCTTGTCGAAGTTTGGATATGCAAGCATTGTCTCTTGGGAAGTTAAAGAATTTTTAATTTTGTGGAATGCCTCGACAGCATCGGAGTCCAAGTGAATTATCTTTTTTTTAGAAATGTTTTTAGAAACACGGCCTTCTTCTCCTCGCAGGAGGGATGTTAGAGGCTTTGCAAGTTTTGCATAATCCCTAACAAACCGACGATAATAGCCCGAAAGGCCGAGGAAAGAACGAAGATCTTTCAATATTTTGGGTTGAGGAAAATCTACTATTGCTCTCACCTTCTCTGGGTTGGATTTAATACCATTCTGGGATATAATGAATCCTAGGAACTCTACTTCCTGCTGAAAGAAGCCACATTTGTCCAATTGGACTTTCATATTAGCATCGCTGAGGGTGCTGAAGATTTGTTTTAAATGCTCAGCATGATCCGACTCGGTTTTGCTGAATATTATAATGTCATCGATGTATACGTAGCATATTTTTCCAATAAACTCGTGAAGAATATCATCGAGAGCTCGTTGGAAAATTGACGGTGCGTTCTTAAGGCCGAACGGTAACCGTGTGAATTCAAATTTCCCATTGTTTATTGAAAATGCGGTCTTTTCGATATCAGAATCCTTCAAGGGAATCTGATGAAATCCGCTTTTGAGGTCAAGCACTGTGAAGCATGCATTTCTACCCAGTTGGGAAAGGACCTCATTTATCTCCGGGATCGGGTATCGATCTGCGATAGTAACTGAATTGAGTTTCCTATAGTCGATGACTAGTCGATACTGCTTGTTTCCCATGGAATCGGGTTTTTTGGATACTATCCAAATAGGAGAATTATAGGGTGACCGTGAGGGTCTAATTATGCCATCATCTAAAAGTTGAGAAATTTGTTTATCCACTTCCTCTTTGAGTGACATGGGGTAGGGATAACATTTTGAGTAAACAGGGGAATCCGTGTTTGTACGGATTTCGGCCACTACCCTTGTGGTGAAGGTTAACTTTTCATCCGGTTCGGAGAAAAGATTGGGGCAATCTTTGACAAGATTTCTAACAATTGCCTGTTCATTATCAGCTAAAGGAGAGAATTTTGAGGTTAGGGAATTGATTGTCTGTATTTTCATTTGTTTGATCTTTACTTTAGGTCCACCTAGAATAGACATGTAACTTTCCTTTGCGTAGATGACTGCTGACAATTCTTTTAAACTGTCATTTCCTAAAATCGCATGGAAGGACTTTAAAGTGGGGAGGAGGAAGAATTTAATTTTGGGCTCCTTAAGGCCAAAGAGATTTGTTTCTACGTGATGAGTGATTTTAATGCTCGCACCTATAGAATTAGCGAAAAAGGGTTCACTATTAAGAACGGGGTTTTTGACGAGAGAAGATTGGATATAGTTCCGATTTGAGCCAGTGTCTATTAAAATGTTTATAAATTTACCACTCATCGTTCTTCCTTGGAAGTATGGTAACGATGAGTCCGCTAACCTAAAAAATGCAGATCAGTAAAATCCTCAGTCGGACTAGCCTCCACGTCATAGGTAGTGGTTTCTTGTTCTAATGGCTGAAGGTACTCTTCGAGGGTCTGTTCGAACTCGCTTATCTCCGCTTCTTGGGCCTGATTATAATCGAGACAGGGATCTGTTTCTATATTGAAAGTTTTCTGCCTATTTTGTTGGGGCATGGGTGTTTGTCCTCTTGGTACAAATCGGTTAGCCTGCTGTTGGGGTGCATATTGTTGGGCTGCATATCTTTGGGGTGCATGTTGTTGGGGTGCATATTGTTGGGGTGCATGTTGTTGGGATGCATATCGCTGGGATGGATATTGTTGGGGTGCATGTGTAGGTCCTCTTGGTATAAATTGGTTTGGTTGATACCTTGCCTGAAAACTATGGCCATGATCGACTGGCTCCGATTTAATGATCAGGTTAGTCGGTGGCATGGGTTGGTTTATTGGTGCAAAAGAGGTTCTGTTATTTAGATTTCTAAATTGTGGTACAACGGGTTGACCACGAAACACTGTGTTAGGTTGGTTGTAGTACGGATTACGCGGCGGCGGTGCACGAGGTAATTGTTGTTGAAGTCTTTGGGGAGCTACTTGATTCTGATACGCTTGATTTGTCCTGTAATTTTGGTTCTCTAATTTGAGACATAGATTTAGAGCGTGGGGTAAATCTAACGGCTCTCTCTTAGCGAGTAACCGCGGTAGATCACCTCTTAGTCCCCTAATGAAGGTATCTAATGCCTTGTCCCTATATGTTTGGGTCAAAAGGCGCATGGCGTCAGGAGTCGCATCCATGCATGATATTCTATTAAGAATTAGGGAGAGATGGGTATACACCATTTGGTAGTAGTCTTGTACCGGTTTATTCCCTTGTATAAGGGATGCCATTTGGTACTCCAATGTGGGTATATCCCTTTTGTCTGCGTAGTGCAACGCTAAGCACCTCGATATTGACTTCCAATCTAATGGAGTATTATAAGACTCCAGAGCTATATCTGCGTTACCACAGATTTTGTTGCGTACCACACTTAAAATCGCGTAGTACTTAGGTGTACCTTTTAAGGGTTCATAGATGTCAAGAATGCGCTCGACACTCTTTTTCCATGAACTAAATTCTCCTGGGTCGCCAGAGAATTGTCTAAGACATCGCACTACGTCTGGCACTTTGTCCATATCGCTCAGTTGATTTCGGTGTTCAACGGCGATTGCCTGGTCTGCACCAGGGAAATTATCATAATTAGGGTTTAAACAACTATGGACAATGGAGGGAATCTTAATTCCTAATACACGGTCTATTAGAGACGAAATATGGTTGTCCAAAGCAGCGGTTGACACGACATCTTTGTTTTCATCCGTATGGGATGTTGTCGATTGGAATGAGTTATTCGGGTTTCTACTCTGTGGTTGAGGAAATTCTAAAAACTGAGGATCCCTATTTGTGGGATGGGATGGATCAGGATTAGGATTAGGAGCTTGATTTCCAATCGGATTGGTAGTATTGCCTGAACGAAGATCTGGCATTGTTACGTTATTATTTTTTTCTTAATTTAGTGTTAGAAAATTTATGGAAACTGGTATAAAGTGGTTTAAATAAGCTGTAAATTATTATTAACGATTGTTACTTAATTATCAAATTAATCTATTACTAAGTATCACTTAGTTATCATTTATAACAAAAAATATATGGATAATAAGTACGTTATCGAGTTCACTGATAGTATTTTTTTTAAATGAATTGAAATAATAATAATTGTAATAATAGCACTAATGGGCTAGGTTATAATATTCTTAATTTTACTGCTTACAGAACTACTGCTGCGAAGAACATCCCTGCGCTGGTGAATTTGATAGTGTCCTTTTTGCTTCTGCTACTCGGGTATCTCCTTCACACTCCCTCGCAGTTTCCTCGATCTATAGATCTCTGATGATGTCCTCCTGGTTTGTGGGGCGGCCCAGATCACGGCGCACACTACAATTTGGAATGTTTATTTTACTTTCAGTCACTTCGCGGCGAGCTACTTAAGGTCGGCTTATGCTTAGTTACGGCGAGCTACTTTAGGTCGACTTATGTTTGATTGTTTAGTAAACTTTCCCGAACTGTTTCGCGTACTAATTTTCCGTGCTGGGTCCCTGCTCGGGCGCCAATTAAATTAAACTATATTTAAATTTCTTAAAAAATTATTTTTTTTCTTAAAGAGAAGCCTCTGTCTTTATTGAGAACCGAATTAGAACTGAACTAAAAGATACAGAATCAAAATATCTTAACCTATTGCAGACGTCGATCGTTGTATCGGCATATGGATTGATGTGGAGTGTCGTTGTTTACTGCGTCAGCATTAACCAGAGATAAGAGAAGACGTCGATCATTGTATCGGCATATGGATTGATGTGGAGTGTCGTTGTTTACTAAGTCAGCATATTAAGTCAGCATGAGGAAGCGGTTTGTTTATTTATGATGTGTGGGTGTCATGGTACTGCGAATTTAATCTCTATCGTGTGTGGTGCGATAATTAAATTGTAAATTTTGTCGGTGTTAACTGACACACTAAAAATAAAAAAATCGTTTCGCCTGCCTGATTCCTCCAGCGTATTCCAAGCGGAATTGTTGGCTATTAGGGAGGCATGCCACGCGATTAAACACGATAGTACTCCCAAGCAAAATATCGCTATTTTTGTCGACAGTCAAGCCGCTATTAAGGCGATTATTTCGGTATCGACGTCATCAAAACTAGTACTTCAATGCCAAAACGAACTGGCCTCCATTGGGAGTCGGTACAGTATCACTCTCATGTGGGTTCCAGGCCACAGTTACATTGATGGAAATGAACAGGCTGATGCCCTAGCCAGGTTGGGCTCGCCCTTCCCAGCTCACATGCAATTGGCATTCTCACTCCTTTAAAAACTATCATGAATAATATCTACACACACTCTCTTAAAACAGCAGAACATAGGTGGCGAAACCTCAGTGGGTGCGGCATTTCAAGAGATATGTGGCTTCGCTACAACAAGACTAAAACACGGGACCTCTTAAGCAGATCCCGTAAGGAAGTCTCCAGGGTGATAGCAATTACCACTGGACACTGGCCCATCGGTGACCATGCTGTTAGAATGGGTATACCCCACAACACCAACTGTCGCAGTTGCAAGGAGGTGGGGGAGAAGGAAACTTTAACTCACTTTCTGTGCAAATGCCCGGCTCTGTCAAGAGCAAGACAACGAACCCTAGGCAAACCTTTCTTTGACAATATCCGCGACCTCTCTGATAAACACATCAAAGAACTGATCGCCTTCCTTAAGGGTAGGTGTCCCAGACCGACCAACTCAAATTTCATGTAAATGCATTTGAATGTGTTGGTAAGCTCTCTTTAATTTTACTCATGTGCTCTTTGCTTCAACGCAAACGAAAACTGAAGGAAAAGACAAAAAGTAGCAAGCGCAGACTAATATTACATATACCTACCTACCTACATATGCAATATACAGACACCAAGCAAATAACTTGAAAACAAATATGGAAAGAGAAGGAAAAAAATCAAGTTGAGGGTTGGTTTGGTGTACATATTTTGTTTTGTAATTTTCTTTCAGATTTGGTGTGAATGTGAATATGTATTGTGAAAAAATAATAAAATGATAAAATTGTTGCTGGCTGCCGCGCAGCGAGGTGTAAAAGCAGTTTTTGAGGTTTTCATTGTATATCTTATAAAAAAATGTGTAAACCTTACCTAGGTTAACTTTTTTCTTAATTTATGAGATGTAGGAAAACACTTGTTTGGATGAAAATTCGATTATTCAAATAATAGGACGGTAGACAATAGTGTTACTGATTCTCGTCGCAACAATAGTAGGATGAAATTTTTCAAATCAAATAACAAAAAATGATAGATATTTATCTAGGTAATTGTCACCCCATCTTCTATCAATGCTCGTTATGAAGGTACCTAAGCACCTTATATAAAAAAAAGAAGTTTACGAAAGTTAATTTAACCGCTATAATTAATTTTTGTAGGTTCAAGGTGTCAAATTCACCAAACAAATACTATTTGAGTCCAATTTTAAAGTAAAGTTTGAATACTTGGCATCTAAAACTTTATACATACATATAAACAAACGAAACACAGTCTTAACATTTTTCTCCTATGTTTACCTACTACTACTTTTTCGCTTCTGTTCTTTGGATTTAAAAAAACATACTGAGCATCTTCACCACGTCAAGGTAAGTAGTAAACGAAGATGAAAAAAAGGAAACAAATATTATTGATTATTAATAAAACAAAAAACTTGAACAGAAAATGTTTTTACCTTTTGTACTAAAAAACCTGAAATATTCCCAATGTTGTTCCAAGAAACTTCAGTCATTCGTCGTGGTCGTTGTTTGCTATTAATTCATTAAAAATAATAAATATGTCAGTTAAAGATACAGTAAAAATAGCCACATTATGTACCATTATATTATGTTTATGTGTTGATTTATGTGTTCCATACGCGCATTTTTCTTGGAATTCTGGGGTCACACAGCTCCAAAAGCAGATGATTTTGGTAATACAAAATTAATTTTTCCTTTATTTTTGTGTCCCAAAATTCTTCGTCTTTTTCAATTGTAAACCATACAAAATCACAGGAAGTCCATACACCAAAATAGCACGTTTGTCGGCCAGTAATATGTAGTTGGCCCTGAACTTGATAATAGTAGTCGTGGGTTTTTTTAAGTTGCCATATATCCACTTGTTTTTGTAGGTAAGTAATTTTTTTCAGACTTACAGCTTCGTCTATATTCATATTTTTTGAAGACGAGGGACATTTCACTTCACATATTGCGGTTTCTCCAACAATACCATCTGGCGTTGCGCCTAGAAAATGTACCTCACTATCGATTACAAAGCCGCATTTTTGAACTTCTATATGTGCTTCTTCTTGAAGTTTTTCTATAGCCTTTTTCTCATTCTCTTTGCCCCATACGACACTAGAAGAAGTAAATGTTCCATAAAGAGAAGCTTTCACAATATTATGGTAACTGGCAACGGTTCTGACTTTGCAGATTTTTCCGAAATTTGAAGCTGTCACCATTTCCTTTCTTATTTCATGCCAATTTCCGCAGCTTGCCTGGTCTCTTGTTTTTTCTTCTATTTCGCATCTAGAATTGAAGTTCTTTTCTAAGCGCTCTTCAATTTCTTTTTTCTTCTTTTCAATGTCTTCGGGTTGTAAGTCGCACGTTTCTGCAATGTCATCAACATTACCATAATTTTTGTCGGCTGGAGCTTTTCGTTTTCTTTTTCTTGGAGCAGGTTTATTATTATTGCGAAATAGTTTTCTCTTTCTTAGTTCATTGAGTTTTTTGGTTTCCGTTCGAACTAAAAGTTGTTTACTTGGTGTGCTCACGCTGTGATTGCTGGTCTTAGTAAATTCGGTAAACGCTCTTTTCGAATTAAATTGTACAACGGCTAACGCACACCTGTTGCTGTAAGACTGGCCTAAAGAGAAATTGATTCTTTTTCCACCTACGTATTGGCAAACAACACTGTTAAACTGCTCGCAAACATTTGAATTATACCCGCAAAGCAAACTTTGGGCATTTTGAATCATTCTCGATATGTACAATTTGATGTGTTCTAGAAGTCCATCGGTTTCGAGTTTTTCTATGTAATTCTTTTCTTCAATGTTCACACCGGCACAAAAATACTGAGCACATTTTGAATGACTTCCAAAAACATGGTAAGGGACATTTAAAATATCAGCTTTCAATAAATTTAGCTTTTCATCCTCCTGGCAGGCACTGTTTTTCCGGTATTGAGTTGCGGACTTAATTCCTTTTATAAAATTGTCTATTGAGGATGAAAGAATTTGTCGGCATTTTATATTATGCTTTGTATTTTTTGATAAGTTTATAAGTTTTTTGCGAAGGTTTCTGAATAAATGGTTCACACACTCAATTTTTTGGATGGTATAGTTGGGAAAAGGCTTGGCTTCTAAAAGTTTTTTATAAACGTTACTGTCGCCATCAGCAATAAATTTATCAAAAACAACTCCGTAGTTTGAATAGCAAAACTTAAAACCATCTACCAAAATGTCAGACTCCATTTTAGTTGATGGGCCGATGTGGCTCTTATTGCATGAATGCTCGGGTATGTCATTTCCTGCTTTATTTTCATTAATTTTGCAAATATGGCAGTACTTATTCTTCACACCATAATACAGAACTTTTTTGGTGTTGTGACCAATAATTGTTGCAATTCCCGATAACGCCTTATAATTGCAACCATACGATCTATGTGACCAGGCACCATCAGTGACTACAGTGATAAGATGGTTGCCGTTTGAATCGATATTCCCATTTTCTCGGGCAATTTCCTTCTCTTCTTCAATGGCTAGTCTCATTTGACTCTGAACAGACTCGACCCAAACTTCTTTCGTCATGTTTTCAAATTGTCTGTATGCTTTCGAGCTCATGAATGGAACGTTTATGGATTCTAGAACTCTTTTACATTGGGTATATCCGTTTCCAACTAGCATTGTTCCCACTACAAGTTCTTTGTTAATTTCTTCACTATCTTCATTTTGACCGCATGTAGGCACATTGAAATTCATGTTACACATATTGCACTTGAATATTAATTTTGACCTAAGTCCTAAAATAAAATAATAAAATTTGAAGAACTTGTGTTTACATTATGTTTTTTTTTATATAATAACCTTGGTGAATTTCTTTAATAAGTACTACATTATTTAATGTGCACCCAAACGTTTTTCCGTGCAGCGAAATGTTTTTTAAACTATTGAGAAATGTATTTAAATCAATAATACGCCTGCCCTCCGGAACAAAACTACAGTTGTCCTTCACTGTAATGTCCACCTCCATAGGAATTTCAAATTCCTGACCCTGATGTTTTACGTGATCACTTTCAATTTCAACGTTCGTCAATGTTGTTGACGTTGAAGAAAGATCTTCCGAAACACGATTTTTTACAACATACCTTCAATCAATATGTAAATTGTAAAGTTTCGGAAAATTAAATTAGTAAATAAAAAATCAAATAAATTTAATAAATATAATATAGAAAATGACATAGTTCAAACAGTTTATCAGAATCTTTTGTTGGTCGACAAAAAACAACGTTTTCTCCTTCATATGCTATGGGGTAGGGTAAACAAACGGCCCCCAAAAAGTGGGCGTGTCAAAAAACTTTATATGTATGAAATATAGATATTGATATTCTGTAAAAATGTTGTTCAGACATAATATATATATACATATAATACACATATGTATATACAATATAAAAAATAACATAAACAATTAAATTAACAAAATAATATAACAACTTGCCCTAAAGTTCCTAGGTATATCGGAAGTTAAAAACAATTTAGCGGGTGAAATCGTGGAAATTTCAAAATTCTGAGTGACAAAAAACCAAAAAACATCGATGTAAAACATCGCCCCAAATAACATCGATGCATTGTTTGCATCCCTATACTTCCCATATAACGGTTTGCGAATATATCGATAGACGTTGAAACTTGTTAAAAACAACCTGCTTACCTTTTGTTTTTTTTTTTTGATGGGTTTGGCTGTTTTTTTTTGCCATAATGAAACGATTTCCCCTTATTTGAAGGCATTTTATTTATATATGTAATTAGTTTTTTTTTTAAGTTGTGTCACAGATGAATTTTGATTTCAACTGAGGGTACAAAATCTCAAACTGAAACAAACAATTATAAATTGTCTCCTCCTGCGAACGGGAATTTAACGGTCATTTTATCCCACACATAAGTACACCATACACACAAGTACACTTTGACTTACTTCCCACTCAACCCTTTCTGTCACGTGCAAACATACGCATACAAAACAATTCATCAGCAGCGATAGCAAACATTTAAATAATGTAACGATCTGTATTATACCATGTCCACGTGAAGTCCACACGAACTTTCATCAAGTCTACCCGAAAAGGTAAACAAAAGATACATACATAATAACAATCTCGCCTGCCTAGTGCCTGTATTTACAGAAGAGAATAATGAAAAGAGAATGTCACCAACTCACCACCTAGTGACATTATTTTGAAACAAACTTCTTTGTGTGCGTGAATTCGATCTTTTTTTATGTAAAAAACGTAAAATAGACCACTTTTCTAACATCAAAATTTGAAAAACCGTGTGGAAAAAAACTATTTTGTATTTTGAATTAAATAATACAAATACCAAAAAAAAATAAAAAAAATACGTCGGAATCATTTTGGTTGTCCTTTTTTCACAGCGGCATTGCAAATAATGTCATATTGAATTGCATATTTAAATATGTTAGAAGAAAAAAAACATGTTTTTAAGACCGGTACGTTGTGCCCTATATATTGTCGCTTGGTTAAAAAATTATTTCCAAAAATTAGGAAATATAACTATCGATTTCCCAGCCAAAAAACCCAAAACGTTTAAAAAAAAAACACCTTTTTTCCATTTTGTCACCAAAAAATTACTGTACAAAATACAAAAAAAAAAAAAAAAAAACGGTATCTGCACATATCTATTAGCTTTGTAAAAAAGCTAATTTGACTTCGTTACCTTTTATACTTTAGAAGTTATATCTAGTTAAACTTTGTAAATTTACCTTATTTTTCATAGTTTTGTGCATTTTTTTCGGGATAAATACTAAAATTCACAACAAAAAACAACCGGTGTTATCTGCGCAAATCTATTGTCTGTAGAAAAAAAATATAAAAAAAATAAAAAATATGTATATAAAGAGATAAAAATGGAACGCAATTAGCATCTAACTTATTTGTATGGTTTTTCTACATGTCAGGCGGTTTTGAGGCTCAAAGATATTTTAATGTTTTTTAAATGCTAAACAAGTACTTTGCTTAACATATTTCCAATCGATCACCGTTTATTTCATTTAAATATTCGGAAAATTGTGAGCGCTACACAATTTAGCGCAAAACTCCAACCTATTTTTGCATGGGACACCTACCCTTAATGCCACTGGTTGGATTTAGTACACGCCAACTAACAACAAGACATAACATTTAACCATCAGCGCTAATTGTGTTTCGTCTTGTACGAACAGCCAATCTAACTAACTAACTAACTATATGAGTCCGGGGAAGATGACAATGGACCAACTCAAAGTCACAATTTGAAGAATAGAACCAAATTTTGTCCAATACGTAAAAGAGTAGAATCTGTAGCTACCCAGAGTCTAAATTTGTCTAATATTTGTCTATTCATATCGAGAGAAGTGCCAGTATAAAATGATTAGGTCCTGCTATGACTGGGAATCTAATGGAGACCTTCTGCATGGCAGTTCATCGTACTAACCATCGTGGGTTCCTGCAATCTTCTCCTTTACATCTCCTACAAGATCTTGTTTGCTCCAATATATAGACCACTGAAATAGTTAACCAGAAATGTGATAGGCATCTATCATCTATATTTGGTTTTAGGCCATGAAAGTCACATGCCGGCGAATCCTCCAAGAATACACGTTACATTTGAATCCATGCTCATAACCTATTTATCGATTTTAAAGCCCCAAGCTTCTATAGCTGTAATATCAATTGTTAAGAAAAGCTTATCTCAACTCAGCCGTTTGGATTCGTCATTGATTAGGAGGTCCTACAACGTGCAAAAACTACACAAGCACACATGAGTGGTTGTGACAAAAAAAGCCACTCCCTGTGTACTAACGAGCCTGTTCAACCAAAACTTTGTATGTGTAAACGTCTATTCTATAGCCTTCATAAAGATATTTGTACCATATAGACCCATGTCTAGTATTGATATACCTTCGTCTATACACAATGACGATGGTCAATTCTCACAGTTGCATCAAGCCGGCAAAGCAACATCAACATAGCGAACCTGCCGATCCATTACCAGGAGCATAATCTTCCTCATCAACAATGAAGTAGTAATCTTCTTTGGGCTAAAATTACCTAATTAGGTGCTACTACAGTCCAGAATGAACCTGTGCTTTAATCAATAAACCTCTCAAATTAGCCCGGCCTCTAGGTAACTACATCTAGTTGTGCACTTCGAATTGGTAGTTACTATACTGCGAGATATTCCTATACTGCGTCTTATGTCGGGCTGGAAATCGAAGACTCTGTGGACAGCACCATTAGTGTCCAGTCCATTTGGTCTATATGTCCAAACCATCTTTAACGTCCGATGGCAGGTCTATGCCGTTGTACAGCTCGAATTGTTCTTGGTTGAATCATCTTCTCCATAGCCCGCCAACAAAAACAGGACCGACGGTTTTTTTTGGGAATATTTATTTCTTATCACCTTTTGATACAGCTTCTAAGCTCCGGGGCCGTATAGCAGGACTTGGATAATTGTCCTTGGTAGTTCGATGGAGGGCTCAACTACTAAATTGCCTTCGTAGCTTGAAGAGACAGCGTTTCACAAGAGCATTTGTCGTTGTCAAAGTAATTATCGAAGACGAGGTAGACAAAGTCAATTATTACCGCAAAGTTGAAGTTATGACATACTTACATAACGGGCTCCCGAACACTTTGAGACAAGGCAGTCTTCCATCCTCCTCGATCCTAGCCACTTTGCGCTCTGGCATCCGCGATCATCTCTGGACTTGTTATAATTCAACGACTAACAAAAAATGCAGTTGCGGCTTTTAGGCACGTAGTCCATCTAACAGCGACAAGAACAACGCCATACCAAATTTCTTTTCGTTACAAAACAAGTACACAACGGAACGAACTTTCAGCAGACGTGTTTACATCAATAGCCGAGTCGATAAAAATCCGCAAGCATCATCGTAGGGCTCTATTTGAGGGTTATTGATTAGTCTCATCTGAGAACAGTTTATATACAGGGTGCGCCATATTTTATGTCGGTATGAAAATAATGAATAACTTTGACATTTATCAACCGATTGAGTTATGTAGGTATGTTTTTGAAACTTCAATTCACTACAATTTTAATCATAAATTTACGCCGAAAGAGTGCGCAAAAATAGTGACGCTTTACATTGGAAATAGTCGTTCAGTTGTGTTAACTACAAGTGCATATCATCAAAAATATCGTGGCCAACAAGCACCGTCTGACGAATACGAATATGGTGTCAAATTTTGTTGAGCACGGGAAAGTGGGATATTTTCGACATTTCATTCATCAACCGCTAAGAATCATCAATGAACTGGTTGAAGCTGTAAATGTTTTCTACCGAAAACATCGCTATAACGCACTAGATGTTTAATGAAGAGATGCAAAACGAAAGAAAAGAGAGGCGGCCAGTCCAAATAAATTGCAAATTACCAAGTTAAATAAAAATTCCTCATAAATTTAAATTTCTTGATAATTTTAAAAATTTATTGAATATTCACATACCGACGTATAAGATGGCGCACCCTTTAAAACAAAAATACAAGTGAACCTGTTTGCGTTTTATCTGATTCTCTCACAGTCTAAAACCTTTAAATACATTTATGGTTTTTTTTATTTTTCGTTACACCTTTTCGTTTCATTAAATCCAGTTCATACCATCCCAAAAGAAGTTTCACTTGAACAGAAAAAAAGGCTCTAGCCAACACAAGCGGTGTCGTGGGCTCGGCTAGAGCTTTTATAAAATGACAAAAAATCATCCTAAGTTCAGATACAAGTGGGCTATGTATCCGACGAGCTTATAATTTGATAATATCAATATAAAAGAATTTACACCAAAGCTGTGAATTTATTAAACACTATCGTTATCGATTGTTAGACCTTCAATTTACTTAACCGCAGATCTGCATTCGTGCTAACCCACAAATTTGCATGCAAACTTGGAAGACGGTTTCAATATACCTTATCAGTTGTTAAACGACACCTAAGTAAGAATTTGATTTAAGTGATCAATGTCAGCGGAGGTTTATAATAAGTGGGCTTGATTTTTTCGACATGCGATTAGATCAGATTTGGAATGTTAAAAGGACTTTAGAGGTCAGACTAGGCACTAAATACATTCTGTGTATTGTGAATAAGTTATTGCTCACCTTGAAGATAGAAATTAAAAATATATTCAAACCAAAAAAGATAGGTACACAAAGATTTATCAATACAAGAAGGCATACAAGAAATACACATATAGAATGAAAGGGAAGAATGAAAAAAAAAATAAAAACAAAGAATTCGTATTTTTTCTTTTCGTATCCTAAAAAGAAACAAACAAACTAAAATATAAATAACCATTTCCAACAAAAGAAATTAGTTTTTTGAAATTAATTCAATCTAAGAAAAATTTTATTCAAAATGTTTGCTTTGTGTATTGTCATTCAAGGATGGAATTCATGTTCAAGTTTCAGTACATACTATGCGACACACTAACGCTCATACAGCAACTAACTGTCACTAGGAACATGCGAGTATCCTCACCGATGGGTCTCCATGAACCCCTTCGGTATGGTTTATGGATTTGTCCAGTTTCCGCGTGATTTGATAAATTCATAACCAAATCTTTAAGCATCTGCGAACGTGTTCTCTCCTGCATGCGAACGAATTTCGGAGCTGAATATGAGGCACGTTCGCCATTGACGATTTTTGTCAACAGCCATTCACTAGAGAAGAACATTAATTTATCCAAAATGGCAGCAAAGAAAACAAAAAATTTATTTATTTATTTCAGCTACAGATATATACATCACAGCTGACAATTACAAATATTAAATATTATCAATAAGAACTTAAATTTCTAATAATACTTTTTTTAATGTGGCTTGATTCAAATTGAAATCGATGAGGTTGTAGTTTCATTTTTTTTTTATTAATAGGCTCGTTATTACCATAATTTACAGATGTACTTGACGTATAAAAAAAGACAGGATTTCTCGTGAATCTAAGTCGAGTATTAATACTCAGAGTACTTAAACAATATGGGGAATGAATTGATCCGGACAACAATTTAAATAGGAACACAACATTATTTACTTCTCTTCTTTTTTGAAGCGTAGAAATATTTAATAGTTTTAAACGATTGGCATATGGTGGGAGTTGACGTAGGGCAAATAACAGGAAACGCTTTTGGACACTTTCAATTTTGTTGACGGCAACAGCATACGTAGGACACCAGACGCAACAGCAATATTCCAGAATAGGTCGAACAAGAGTACAGTACATTTAGTACATTTTTGTAACGTAAGGATCGTTAAATTCTCTTGAGAACCGCATTATAAGACCAAGGCGGCTCCTTGCTTTGGATGTTATAGTGTCGATATGATGATTAAATGACAGCTTGGAGTCAAATAATACGCCTAAGTCGTTAAAAGTATGAACTCTTTCTAAAATTTCATCCTCAATGAAATAAGTTGCAGTAGTTTAAAATCTCTTACGAGAAAAACTCATAACTTTACATTTTGTGGTGTTTAGCTGCATACCGTTAATGGAGCACCATTTAAACACATTGTCAATATCTTCTTGTAAAAATAGATAACCATTTGTGTTGTTGTATCCATAGAAAATTTTACAGTCGTCAGCAAACATTAAAATTGTTGAGTAACGGATACATTTACATAGATTATTTATAAATAGATTAAACAAGATCGGACCAATATGACTTCCTTGAGGAACACCAGAATGTACGTTGACAACTTTAGACACACAATTATTAAAGAATACATTTTGAGTTCGCTCCGTTAAATAAGAAGATATCCATGATAATAACCAGGTTGGAAAACCAAACACTTTCAATTTACTAAGCAGTGTACGGTGATTGACTCGGTCAAATGCTTTACTTAGGTCTGCGTAAAATACATCCGTTTGCAGGCCATTCACCATATTTTTATTAGTTTGGGAAGTGAACTCAAGAAGATTAGTTGTAGTCGATTTTTTTACACAGAATCCATGTTGCTCTTGGGTAATGATGGGATGAAAATAAAATTGAATATATTTACAAACAATTAATTCAAACATTTTTGGAAGACAAGACAGCTTTGCAATACCTCTATAATTTTCAATTAAATTTTTATTTCCACATTTATGTATTGGAATTAAATAAGATGTTTTCCAAATATCGGGGAAAACACCGGTAGACAAGGACAGATTAAATATAAATGTAATAGCTGAGCCAATATATTCTTTACAGGATTTTACGAATACAGATGGAATTTTATCAGGACCGGAAACATAATTATCTTTTAAACAAGTAATGTATTGCATAATTTCATCTTCAGTCAGTCTTAAAAATGCAATATCACAGATGTTATCATTATCACTTATGTTTCGATTATCACAGTATTCATTTTCCGAGGAACAGTACGTTGTTTGAAAGAATTCGGCAAACATATCACTTATTTTATTATCACAGCTAGAGTTTGTATCAAAGTATTGCATTGAAGATGGAAACGTTGTACTTTTTCGCTTTAAGTTAACAAATTTCCAAAATGACTTAGGATTTTTTTTGAAATCACCTTTTACCTTATGAAGGTAATCATTATATGATATTTTTAAATTTGTTAAGAAATGTCTTCTATACTCAGCAAAAATATGAAAATAATAGTAGTTTCCCGTTCGTTTCCACTTTTCAAAAAAACTGTTTTTAAGGTTTTTTTATACGACGTAAATTATTATTTATGAATGCATAACTTCTGTAAAAGACTAACCGAAACATGGGTCTTTTCTCGAGTACGGATTGTTCCCATAAATAAGTCTTGTAGGCACCAACTTCATCTCTAGTCACAACGGAAACTTCATATCGTTTCGGTTTGTGTTTTATCCTAGCCAATACTCGAACCTTTTAATTAAAGTAAAAGAAAAATATACAAATGTCATTTTTTTATGACAAAAATGTCATTTTTAAATGACAACTCACCAATATAAACGTATGTAGAAAATGACTTTTTATACAGGCAGGACTAAAACGTGTATTGTCAGCTTCCAAGAATACAACGCAAACAATATCATTGCCAATGTGCTGTAGGAATTCTTCAAATAACGATGAATTTTCATTATTGTCTAATATCTGCTCCTCAGTGTATTGATCTTCTTTAACAAAGATAACGCCTACTTTGAGTTCAGATTTTATAAAAACCTGTGAATGGTAAAAAAAGAAAATTAGAAATTAGAAATTAGTTAGTCAAATAATCACGTCGAAAGGAATTGGTCATATATTTCGTGATTTAAAGTTGCTAGCGCTAGCATTTGACACCTGTCAAACTCAGCTATCATTTGAAGTTGAATGTTTGAATGTTTGCCATTTACGATAATGGATCACTCAACAATCGAAAAAGGCGTTAAATTTTTTGTTTTTTACATTTAATGGCAAAGTCTAAACTTTATAATGAAATAAAAATTCATAAAAAATGTATCGCTATGTGTGTTTTATTTAGATTTATTAATTTCGAAACCGAAAATGAATGATCCTTTACTACGCAAGTTCATTTTCGTAAAAACAACGAGGATCCTATATACCAAATTTCATTATCCTAGCTCAAAATTTAAGGCCCAAAAACCGCTGACGAAAATTTTCGTTAACAAAATTAAAACTTTAAGCTACGTTTAGACTATTGTCAGATCTAATAATGTTGTGGTCAAAAAAATAAATAAGGATGCATTTTAAAGTCAAGCGTTCATCAGCTCTTCATCAGTGTGCCTTTTTTGTTTTCATCGTAAAGGATGTTTTGTTTAATTTGGTTCGCCAGTTTAAAAGGCTGGAGTCATCGGTGGCGCCTACAGCTCCAGTTTGATCGAACTGGCAGTGTAATCCCTATATGAGCTACTTCGACATATTTGAACACCAGGTCTATAGGGATTTCCAATACTGAGCCAGGGTGTTGGAAAAGAGTTGGTGGCGGAGGAGCCCGTTACCCGGAGTTTCGTTCTTTATTGTCCCCACGAATCTGAAGGCAAGGAGTTAAAGATTCTTTTGGCTGAAGCATTATTGTTCATTCATTTTTACCTTTTGTACAACTTCCACATCTTCCACAGCTCATAAAGTTCGCAGTTGTATCTTTTCCTCCATTTGCCTTCCTCGCATAGGATCAAATATTCGACGAAGAATTTACCTTCGAAAGTTTTAACATTTGTTCCGCTTTCCTGCTTATTGTCTAGCACTCGGCGGCGTAAACTTTGACGGGTAGTATTAGGGTCCGGTGGGGTAAACATTTGGCTTTTGGGCTAGGACCTTGGATTTTATTTGTGTTGCTAAACCGAATTAGCATCGGTTTCCAATGAATATTCGTCGTCCTTTCTCCAATATTTTGTCATTCGTGGGGTTGATGTTGACTCCGAGGTAGAAATACTCTTTAACTACCTCAAGGTTGTACGTCGAAGTACTTAGTTTGTTGATAGCATAAATCGTACTTTGTCTTGTACTCGATAACTTCAATATTAACGCGTTTCGGCTCTTCCTTAATTGCGTAAATGCTTTGCAACTGCACGGTAGGAGCGATGTCCCTGTCGTCTGCGTACCCCAATAGCTGGAAGGATTTGTTCAAGACAGTGCCTTCCGTATTAACTCCTGCCCTACGCACTATTTGTTCCAGCACAAGATTGAAGAAATTGTATGATGGCGCGTCGCTTTGTCGGAATCCGGTGCATGTTAGAAAATGATGGGCTGTTGCCAAACTAAACGTTGCATCGTGTTCCTCCAGTGTTAGGCGATACAGCTGTTTTGGTGGAAACCCGAATCCCGCCATCGCATTATAAGGCTCTAGGCGATCATAAGCGGCCTTAAAGTCGATAATAAGATGGTTTGTTTCAACTTGAAATTCGGTAGTCTTTTCCAGGTTTTAAAATTTGGTGTAAAATTTGGTTTATGGTCGTATGCCGGGCCGGACGCCACACCGCTACGTGCCGATAATTGTGTTCCAGTGCTTAAGATGTTCACATAGTACGTTCGATAGGATCTTATATGCGACATGAAGCAGGGATGTGCATTGGTAGTTGGTGAAAGACATGGTATCGTTTTTTTGTAGATGGGACTATGAAGCTGATATTATAGTCATCGGGTATGCTCTCATCCATCAAGACTTTGTTGATGGTTTGGTGCTTGCACACTTCTAAAGCAATACCTTCGTATTTGAAGAGTTCCGCTGGTAATCAATAAGAGCAGCATGGTCTTTGCGTGGCGTTATACTAGTACATATTATTACCGTAGTATACATAGCTTTCTACCGATTGCAGCGCCATTCTTCCTAAGTGGTACATGTTAAAATTTTAATTAATCGACCAGGAGTTGCATCAACCTTTGCTCCTAATGCGGGAACTGTTCATGAATGAATTACATAATGCAGCAGAGACTAAGATTCGAATTAGGTGATTTGTTAACTACAAGGTGGCGCAAAAGTTGTCACCCGATGTTTTTTGGTTGCAAATATTTAAATTCTTCAGCAAAAAAAGTAGAAAAAATTATTCCATGATTCATGTCTTATGCGCCACCTATAATAATTGTTTCGATTTTTTTGCAAAACATTTTAAAAGATGGCGGCCAAAAAACATCGGGTGACAACTTTTGCGCCACCTTGTACATGAATCGTTTGTTACCAAAAACTACTGAATATTTTCTCAAATTTCTTTTTTATTTGAAAGTACAATCCTTCCGGTTAATAATGGAAAATAATTTCATTCAAATGGCTGCCTCGGCTGGCCATGCAGTAGCCTACACGATCGGTCCAATTTATAAGCACATTATCGATTGTGTGCAGCTGTATTTCACCAATGGCTTCACGAATATTGTCCTTTAAAGCGTCAATTGTCTCTGGCTTGTCGGCGTAACACTTATCTTTTACGGCACGCCACATATTATAGTCCAACGGTGTAAAATCGCAGCTCCGAGGTGGCTCTGCGGCTGATAATGCGATCTTCAAAAACAGGGCGCAAAACATCGAGTGTAGCTTCGGCTGTGTGGCACGTAGCGGCGTCCTGTTGAAACCAAATGTTGCCAATATCCTCCTCAAGTTTTGTGAACAAAAATTCGTTCAACATGGCCCGATAACGATCGCCATTGACTGCAACGGCCACTCCATGCTCATTTTCGAAGAAAAATGGCCCAATTATGACTGTAACGGCCACTCCTTGCTCATTTTCGAAGAAAAATGGCCCAATTATGAGTGTAACGGCCACTCCTTGCTCATTTTCGAAGAAAAATGGCCCAATTAAGCCTCTGGACCAAAATCCGCACCAAACAGTTACTCGTTTTGGGTGTATCGGCTTTTCAATGTATGCGTGCGGGTTTTCTGTGCCCCAAATGCGACAATTTTGCTTGTTTGCATACCCGCCAAGATCAAAATGAGCTTCATCTGAAAAGATGATTTTTTTTTTGGCAAAATCGGAATCTTCTCTAAGTCGATCGCAGGCACACTTAGCGAAGCGAAAACGCATTGGTGGTCAGTTGGCTTCAACTCCTGAACCAATTGGACTTTGTATGGCATCATACCAAGGTCTTTATGCAAAATTCGTCTCAATGATGTCTCCGAAATGTTCAATTGTTGAGAACGACGGTGAATTGATGTTGATGGCGCTTCACGCACACTCTCTGCCACAGCAGCAATATTCTCTGGTGTACGCACTGTTTTTGGCTTTTCACGCTTTGGTTTATCGATGAGGATGCCAGTTTCTTTCATTTTTTTTTTTCACAATATAACGAACATACGGAGCTGACGGTGCTTCTCTTCTTCCAAAATCCGTACGCAATTTTTGCACACTTTCTGCAACATTACCATGATTTTCAAAGTAATGTCGCAATATTTCCCAGCGTTGTTCTGTGTTCAAGCGTATACAACCATATTTGTTCAGCGGAAGGATAAAACTAATTATCTGTCAAATCAGACATGAGCTAAGTGTTACCATTCACGAAATAAGATGGCGGACCCGTTATTTATACCTTCAGTTTAGTTTGTTAATGGTATTAGGATGGTTTGCTCAAACTGTGGCTGCCAATCTTTAAATTTTTTTTTAAATTTGTTTATTGTTCAGCAATGAAAACGCGGTGTTTTTACAAACTCTATACTGCAAGCTGTTTTTTTTTTTTTTTTTTTTGGTTGGCAACACTTTACCTCACAAATGTCGGCAAATAAGATGTCGACGTTAATAAGATTTTTCTATGCATATATTTTTAAAATCCGCACACTGTCACATTTCCTTTAAGAAAAACATCTATTTTGGTCAGACTGAACAAAAAATCAAAAAAGTTTTAGGTAAATCAAACCTTCCGATGTTTTTTGGCTGTAATTTAAAATTTAAAAATTTAAAATAAATAGTCACCAATATTCCGCGTTCTGGAGCAGTGTAGCGTAACATTGTTTATTAACGTGTATTTCGCATGTGTTTACTACAGAAATGTCAAAACAGAACTGACATTAGGGGCCAATCGCAAAATTTATAGCATTTTCTGATAGGAGGATTACTTTTGCGCCACCTTGTATTTCGGTTATAATTATAAGCCATATCCGTTTTTAGAGGGCATTTGAAAAAAGTATTTTTGGAAAATGTAAAGAATTCGAAAAAGTGTTTAAATGTTTACAATCTTGTTTTCCATAATTTTAGACGGCATTTTCTTAAATAAAAAAACATTTTTGTAAAACTAAAAAAAAGTCTCTAAAATCACTCAAAAATTTTGGAAATACCGACTGTCCTCCAGATTTCGCCATTAGAAAAAAGTAACCCGCACTAATATTTGTGATAGAATAAGGTATTATACGGGACATAAAGTGGATTTTAACCTTCATAAACGTCTTCAGTTTAAGAATAAAACCTTTCCTTTATCTTATCTTCTTTTTGAAACATTTCACCCTACAAAAGGTATACATATACACTGCGCGTCATCAGGATAGCACACCCCTGCTTTTAATAGTTAGTAATAAAAGTAAGAAAGCTAAAATTCAAAAAATTCTAGCGATTATTAACAAATCAATTTTCAACTAAATAAAACAAAAATTAGTGTTTCTCTATTTGTCAATATTTTTTTATAATTTATTTTCGAAATCAACTGAAAAATTAAAAATATAAATTAGGTCATCAGGTTAGCACACATCACTTTTTTTAATTTTTTTCTACTTTTTCATGTAAGAACTTATTTTTAAACTTATAAATTAACTAACTTAAACATTTTTTTTTACAATTTTAATAATGAGTCGATCCTCCCTTGTTGAGAATCATCTCATAGATCCGATTAGGAAGCGATTCGTACAACTTTCCAATATAATTCAAGGAAATGGCTGACCAAGCGCTTTTAATGCCTTCAATTAATTCCTCTTTGGTAGAATATTGCCTGCCAGATTCGTAAACTTTGCGAGCCAGCCATCCCCATACGTTTTCTATTATATTGATGTCCGGTGAGTAAGGCGGCCACTTCAATAAATCGACGTTTTGTGCTTCAATCCAAGACCTAAACACCAGTGCAGTGTGAATCGGAGCATTGTCGTGTTGGAAACGCCATGACATATTTCCAAATAAATTTTTAAAATGGGGAAAAGCAGTTTCCAGTACGTTTTTATAAGTGTTTGCATTCATATTTGTGTTCAAAAATTGCAGCTCGCACGTACAATAGTAGGAGATAGCTCCCCACACCATCACACCGCCCACACAACTATGAAGTCGATCCAGCTGATGTTCCTCCTTCCGAAGATCATGGATATAATAGTTGTATCCATCGGGTCCTTCCAAATTAAATTTCTTTTCATCCGAAAAGACAACATAGTGCCAAGCCAGATTTCCAGGCCATGTGCTCTCGTGCGAAATTTAATCGCATTTTTTTTTCGAGCATCGTTAAGTGGTGGTTTTTTCTTTTGTTTTAATCTTTTCAATTGTGGAGCATTCCTTATCACCCTTTAAACAGTAGATAAGCTCGCTTTAACACCAACATTTGCCCTGATCTTTGCGGTAGATTCATGAGAGTTGGATGCGTTTCTCAAAATTGCTCTCTTATCAGCGTCGGAAATCACTTTATTATTACCGCCTTTATTATTTCGACCATATCCCGACTTATTAAGACAAAAATTGTATATCACTTTTCGACTTCTGCCAACTTTTTTTGACATTTCACTTATTCAAAGCCTGAGCTCTTTATAAGCTTCGATTTTTGCTTTCTCTTCAACCGATAGCATTTTTCCTTTACCCATATTAAAAAAAATAGATCACTTGAGCAGTAAATAAAATTTGGTGCCAATACGTGTTCAAATTCCGAAGATAAATGGAAGACAAGGTCCATGTGCTAACCTGATGACGCAAAAATTAAGCTCATATTTCCATTAAAACTAAAAGAAAATAGCAAAAACCATATAACGGTACATTGTTATTGCATGTTCTCTTTGCCAATGATAGTACATACAAAGATGAGAAAAATAGAAAACAAAAAAGTAACTGCAAGTTAACAACAACAAAATCAGAAGCAATCGTATTAGGCTGATGAAGCTGTGCTAACCTGATGACGCGAGGTGTATGTTATAGGCACCAAATATCACAAATTATTTCCATTTGTATGCTCAATCCGGGGCTACTTCCGGTTCTGTTAGTACACAAAAGAAACTGACGAAGGAAACATTAAACTATCGCATGAATCAATTTTGCACTTTGCAACCGTTGCGTTGTTTAATTCTTGCATAATCAAGAAACAGTTTTATATTATCCTGCAGACTATGACACAATAAACTTACAAGTCTTTAGTAATACATTGGAGACTTGGTTTCTTCGAAGAGTAATGCTGCAAACTTCTTTCAAAGTGCAACAATGAAAACTTTGTAATTGCAAATATCCAGAAACACCGTTGGGAACCAGTGTTCATCGAACCATGGCCTGTCAAACAGCAGGAACTTTTGGCACTTGATAAGTATTTAGGTGACGACAAAAGTGAAACACGCTCCATTGTTCCTTAGTTCTATTAAGCATCATTTGGGACAGAGTTGTTCGTTTGTTCTTCGTCCATGTGTACTAGTTAGGGGCATATTCTGTAGCGTATACTGTAAAGTATGTCTTGACTTTATGACATAATTATCTACATGCAATTCGCAGGCATAAGGCACTTTAATATTTAATTAAAAAATAACTTGTAAGTAATACCAAAGATTATGAATTCTATACAGTCTTGCTGGCACAGCCCGCCAAATGTTTTTGTTCTTGTTTTTCATGTGTTTTTATGCATACCGCCCGCCCGTACCTTGAAGCTACTGAGCAAAAGTTTCTGTTTTTTGTTCTCAATGCGTCATCTGTATAGAATTCATTATCTTTGGTAATACGTAGAGGGGTATAAGTAAATATTCTGTTTTGTATGTCCTCGCACAATGACACCTCTTTAATTTCCAATACGGCATAGAAAAATTACCCAAAATACAATCAACCGTGGCGTCTATAGTTACGCAGTTACCATAAACCTGGACGTAGTGAAAATTCTAAATATATGTATAAGATACTCCAACATATTCAGACAATAGGCCATATAGGTTTTTCAAGGGTTAGTCAGAGGCATACGTCTCCTTCACATCGCTTGCAGGATCCAATTTTAATAATTTATGAACGTGGTGGCTCCATCAGCATCGACTAGCCGACGTTCCACCCAATCAATCATTACACGTGTCGCGTTAAAATAACGCGGCAAAAAGATTTCCCCTTCACACCCCATATCCAACCCCTTCACTTCTTCGCCCCTTCACTTTTCTTCTTCCCGTTGCCCTTCTTGGAGAACGGTTAAGGAGGAGTGTACTGGGTTGTTTACGACCCAGCGCTCTTACTCGACCACCAGTTGCGCCAAGTTGGTTGAGGTCGGTTTCTACTTGTGCGCGCCACTTAAGACCAGGTCTTCCTGTGTCCGATGTATGGCTGGGAATCGAAGACTCTGCTAGCCGGAGTATTGTTGTCCATTTGTTCTACATGTTCTAGCCATCTTAAACGTCCAATGCGGAGTTAATTGACTTTTCGTCTCCATTGCCCGTCAACGCAAATGGGACTGAAGCTTTTTCGAAGAATTTTTCCCTCGAATCGACCAAGGATTCCTTCATCCGCTTTTGATACGGTCCATGCTTCAGTGCCGTAGAGCAGGACTGGGATGATCAGGGTCTTATATAGGATCTCCTTAGTAATTCGAGTGAGGGCTCTACTATTAAATTGCCTTCTTAGCCCGAAGAAACATTTGTTGGCAAGAGTAATTCTTCGTTTTATTTCTGACGAGATGTTGTTGTCAGATTTAAAAGCGGAGCCGAGGTAGAGCCATACTACCTCAAAGTTTTATCTGTCAGTGGTGACTTTCTGTCCAATTCGTCGATGTTGTGTGTCCTTTTGTGTTGACAGCATTTACTGCTAAACCCATTTTTGCCGCTTCCTTCTCTATACTAGCAAACGTGGCTATGACATCATGTTGAGTCCTACCAATGATGTCAATATCGTCGGCGTATGGTAGTAGTTGCACCGATTTTTGGAAAATTGTGCCTCTGGTTTTGGCTCGAAGTGTGAACATTTCATCGGTTGTGGACTTTCCTGGCCTAAAATAATCCTGGCCGATCAAGTTGTTGGTGAACGTTGCCAATATTAAATGGTTCGTTCTGCCTGACTGCGGAATGTTGTTCGTCATCGCCGTTTAACAGTCTGCAGAAGTGGTTCTTCCATATCCTCAGCATCGACTGTGTCTCAACTACGATATTTGCTTGTTCATCTCGACAGGATTCTTCGAGTCTTGTATCTTTGGCTTTGATGTTTTACACTTTGGTAAAATTTGCGAACCTCGTTCCTGTAGTGGCACCTGTCTATATCCTCGATTGCGCGCTTTTCTTGCTCTTTTTTTCTTCTTTCTGAAAAGCCGGTGTTCTTCCTATCTTTGCCTTTCGAGCTCAACGGCAGCTTTCATCGGCAGACTATCCTTGTAGGCTTCGTTTTTGGCTGCGAGCAGCTGTTGGTGTTCCTCATCAAACCAAGGGTTTCTTGCTGGTGGGCGCGAGAAACCTAGCACAACAATAGCTTGTTGGCATCGTTGCCATTTTTCTTCGTAATTCGATTCGGGTGGTATGTCGTTAATCGAGTGGTTAAGGGATATGCATTACGCCAAGGCCTTGGCAGTCTCTTGGGATTGCAGTCTTCCGACATAACATTTTTTTACAGTATTTCTGGTTTCTTGTGGTGTGGTGGAAATCCGCATTCTTACCTTGGCTGCTTGGACATCCAAAATACTGGATGCGTGCATCATGTCTATCGCAATGTGATCAAATTGGTTGACCGTTCCTTGATCTGGAGACCGCCATATCCCCTTATGGATATTGTGGTGATTAAACCGTGTGCTGGCTATAGGTGCATGTCGTTCCGTAGCTAAGTCAATTGGCCTAAGTCCGATGCCAGACGTGTTGTCGTGTAGGCTCTGTTTTCCAAAAATACTGCTTAAGATGTCTTCTCTTCCTACCTTTGAGTTAAAATCTCCCAGAACGATTTAACCATCGTACTTCTGAAGTCGCTCATAGGTTTTGTCAAATAGCTCTAAGAAGCATTCTTTCGTCATATCATCATTTTGCTCTGTCGGGGCGTTAAAGCATATAAGGCGTTCGCTAATGTCTTGGAAATATAAGACTTCTTGCCTGGCACTTATAACAAATCCGCATCCGAATAGTCGCTGTTTCTGCTCACTATAACACGGTCCATAGTAGATGTAACAGTTTTTCATCTTCTTTTTGCCCGATCCATCCCATCGCATTTCTTGGATGGCAGTATCAGTTTAGGGCTTCCGCTAGTTGTTCGCCTGCACCTCTCCTGTTTAATATTCTCACATTCCAAGTGCAGATAAGACGTCGTTGTTCGTTTCGTTTAGTAGTCAACAATAAAATTAGTCCTTTCCAAGGCTATTGGTTGCTTCATAATCATTGTTTTTCTAATGTGTGTGTAGTTAACACAAAGCACAAGCCCTAGCCAGGAGGGCCAGTTCCAATTTATTAGATACCCCTAAGACACAGGGCCATCAGTATCCACTGCGGGATTGAGCGCTGCCGTTTGCGTTTCGGTTCATCCACCACCACCTCTTTTCAAAGGGCCTGACTTACTCATAAAATTCCTAGAAATTCCTTCCTGCCACCCTGTACTTCAATTTAATTTAAAAACTCAACCCGTTCTTTGACTGCGTATAAAAATATTTCTTTGATTGCTGAAGTGTGACTTTATACATCTTAGATTTCTCTGTATATCTGTATCTTATTGGATATGATAGGACTACCAGACTACACACATTCACCTCTTAAGGAATATGGTTTCCTTTAATGAGTTTGCCAATGGAAAAGGGAAGCGTTTATTAAGCACGAGTAGGTGTAAGGAATTAAAAACCTTGAATTTATATGTACCTAGACCTACTCATATGTGGTTGTGGAATATAGATGTCGATCGATTTCGTCCTTTTAAATCTTTTGCTTTTCTTTAGATGGAAAAAATATATGTGGGTATGCACAGAAGGAGTTTTTGTCCTTGGTGAAAAAATGGGAAATGTTTTGTACTTAAATGTGTACTTAACCCCTTCGGGTTAGGGGTCAGATTATACCCGAGGTAAGGC
The DNA here is from genome assembly GCA_932526625.1 of Rhingia campestris. NCBI lineage: Eukaryota > Metazoa > Arthropoda > Insecta > Diptera > Syrphidae > Rhingia > Rhingia campestris. Next base: position 83,320,574 of record OW052182.1, read on the forward strand.
ATGCCTGTCGTAGAAGGCGACTAAAATCCACTCAACGTATACTGAGTGTAAAGCGTATACAAACAACAAAAATGCAATGAGTACAACGAAAAGATTTAATACCCCAGGAGGCAATTCAGTTTCACTGGAAAATCCACCCTCTACGGAGGTCGGCTCTACGGATTCTGGGGAGAGCCAATTATTGCAAATGTGTAACCCTTTCGGGAAAAGTTCAAGGGTAACGAGGTCACCTACATCTGGATCTCAAAAAAATTTGTGTGTCTTAAGGAGCTCGACAACACCAGAAGTGTCAGCCCACGAAAAACGAGACTGAAATAAGAGCCTAAAGGAAGAAAACGACGTTCTTCGAACAAGGCATAACAATGTCGAACTGCTCTGCGAAGAGCTTCGTAAAGAAATTCTCCATCTAAAGGAAGAAAATATGACTCTGAAGAGTTCATTTAAAATACCTAATGAGCCAAAACCAAGTTTAAACGGCCCCGTGAATTCGGAATACCACACGGATGAAGAAGAACTCAGTCGCGAAACTGACTGGATCTTAAAGAAAAGACCAGTAAAAAAGAGGAAAGCTGTATCCTCTCCTGAAATAATAAACCGCGATAAAGAGAGTCCCCCACCGCCAATTAATGTGATCGGTATTGACGACTTTAACAAGATGCATACCTTGATAAAATCGTTGCCATTATCGGGCTACCAAGTAACTTCGCTAAGAAAAAATACATGGAAAGTCTGCGTTAAAGACCCTGAAAGTTACCGTCTATTATCTCTCAAGCTTAATACCGATAAAATAGAATGGTATTCTTTTGAAAATAAATCTGAAAGGCCTTTACGCGTTGTAGCTAGAGGGTTACATGCGTCGTGCTTAAAGGATGACATTGTAAACGATCTGAAAAACAGGCAATATAAAGTCATAGATGCCGTTAACATTGTCAAGCGAGACCAAAAGCAAAAAGATGGTGAAGGAAATGTGATAAAACGCGGTCTTCCTTTATTTATACTCACCTTCGATAGAACAGAAAGTCTGAACAAAATTTATGAAATAAAAAGAACACTTAATATTGTTGTAAGAATAGAGCCTATGCGTAAGGATTCCAAACTAGTTCCCCAGTGCAAGCGCTGGCAAGGATACAATCATGCGCAGAGCTATTGTCAAAAAGAACCGCGGTGTGTAAAATGTGCCGGAAATCATCTGACAGTAGATTGTATGTCAGATAAGAAAACTCCTGCTATCTGCATTAACTGTAAAGGCAATCATCCGGAAAATTATCGCGGCTGCGAAGTAGCTAAAGAGTTGCAAAAAAGACGGACGAAATTTAATAGTATTAATCCACAGAAATTTAATTTAAACAAGCAAAAGCCTAAAATTCCGATTAAAAATATGTCGAAGACAAAGCAGGCCATAATCGAAAAACCTAAATTTTCACAAGCTACGCGGCCATCAGATATCCGTTCGTAGCTTGTACATCCAAAACCAAATGTACAAACGTATGCTCAAGCTACAGTATCCAATAACGCCCAAAAAAATATCTCACCTGACCCAGTTTCAAATGTATTTTCGATTATTCTTTCAAAACTTGAGGAACAAAGCAAAACGAATAAACTTATTTTTGACAGGCTCGTTAAGCTCGAAAATAGTATTCGCAATAGAAGTACCCCACCTTTAACATGAATAGATTGCTTAAAATTCTTACGTGGAATGCCAATGGCCTTTGGCAAAAACTTGGAGAACTTGAATTATTTATGCAGGAAAAAGATATAGACATCTGTTTAATATCCGAAACTCACGCAAAGGGTAATTAGAACTTAAAGATTAAAGGTTACCTCGACTATCATGCTCTACATCCATCGAATAAGGCTAGAGGTGGAGCCTAACTAACGGGTGATTTTTTAAGAGGTTTAGAACTTTTTTAAAAAAAAAAAAACACAAAAAATTCGAAAAAATGAATGAAATATTTATTTGAATCGATAGTTTGAACCTTGCAATTCAATGTTTAAAGATAATTTCATGCAAATGTTGACCGCGGCTGCGTCTCAGGTAGCCCATCCGCTGAGTCCAATTTTGGCATACTCTTTCACACATATCGGCCGGTATCTCACGAATGAATGCATGGATGTTGGCTTCCAGTGCGTCAATCGAAGCCGGCTTGTCCCTATAGACATTAGCCTTGACATACCCCCACAAAAAATAATCTAATGGTGTCAAATCGCACGATCTAGGCGGCCAATTGACCGGCCCGAAACGTGAAATTAACTGTTCACCAAACTCGCCTCGCAATTGCGCCATTGTTTCGCGTGCTGTGTGGCATGTGGCACCGTCTTGTTGAAACCACATATCATGCAAGTCAAGAACTTCCATTTCGGGCAAAAAAAAGTTTGTTATCATCGCTCGGTAGCGTTCACCATTGACAGTAACGCTGCGATTCGCATCATCTTTGAAGAAATATGGCCCAATAATGCCGCCGGCCCATAAACCGCACCAAACAGTGGCTTTTTCGGGATGCATTGGTAGCTGTTGCAATGCTTCTGGCTGATCTTCACTCCAAATGCGGCAATTTTGCTTATTTACGTACCCATTCAACCAAAAACGAGCCTCATCGCTGAACACAATTTTTCGATAAAAAAGCGGATCCTCGGCCAGCTTTCGAAGAGCCCATTCACCAAAAATTCGGCGTTGTGGTAGGTCGGCTGGCTTTAGTTCTTGCACCAGCTGTATCTTAAAAGGCTTTACGCCCAAATCCTTCCGCAAAATTTTCCACGTAGTGCTGTAACAAAGGCCTAACTGCTGGGAACGGCGCCGAATCGACATTTCGCGGTCTTCTGTCACACTAGCTGATACGGCCGCAATATTTTCTTCACTATGCACAGTACGTAAACGTGTTGGTGGTTTAATGTCCAACAAAGTAAATTTGGTGCGAAATTTGGTCACAATCTTCCGAATAGACTGCTCAGAAGGTCGAGAATGCCGATCATAAAATGGAAGCAGCGCGCGATGAACATTTCGAACCGAGCACGAATTTTGATAGTAAAATTCAATAATTTGCAAGCGTTGTTCATTTGTAAGACGATCCATGGTTAAATTGCAAACCAAACTGAAGCTGTTTGACAGTGACACAAGGTACTAAAAACACGTCAGCTGTCAAAACCAGTGTTGCCAAAACCAAACCAAACCGTTATAATGCGTCATTATGTCTTTCAACCCAGGTTGTTAGGACCTTATTCTGATTACAACTACATTTGATGCCAGGGCTTTAATGGCAATTTGACTATGCACTTAGATAGGTGGAGATATATTCAGTATCCCAGCCAATTTGGCAGCTTAAAGTATGTCTAGAATCTCTGCTTGAAATACACCACACGAGTCATCTAGTACTAAGGATGTGGCTATACACTGTCCAGTAGTACAGGACAAGATAGAGATGTTTGTCTCTCATTCGCACTCTTTTGTTTTCCGTAAGGTGCTATTCTAACAAAAACTCTTCCAGGGTTTTCGTAGTAACCATTTCAAATTAGAAAAAATCTGAAAAAAAAACAAACAAATTGAAGGAGGGTTACAATCCTTTTTTTAGATTGAAATTTTTTTTTATTTATAATCGATTAGTGGTCTCAGCGATCTCGTTTGAGATCAATGTAAAAAAAATTTTTATTTTTTTTCTATTCTATTTTCTATTCTATTTTTTTTTGTGAGCGGCTGGTATGAAACCGTTAGGATATTATATTTGCTTAGCATATACTCTAATAAATAAGAGCCATTGTAGTAGGCTATGGTTTTCACTTCGTTAGTAAAGCGCATTTGAATTCGGAGTAATCAGTGCGTCGTAAATCGATTTTCGTATAGTTTTTATTATAAAGTGAATTTAAGATAAAAGGTAATTTTTTTGGCATATTTTACTCTTCAAATATCTTATCAATGGTGTTGTGATAGTTACGAGTCGATATGTTTACCATTGGCGTAAATATCTATATGTAAACATTACTGATCTCGATCGATACCGCTGGGACTTTTCGTTATCTCATTGTTTACATCTTCTTCGTTACTTTTCCAAGGTCAACATACAACATGTCTCATCGTGCATTTAAAAACATGGAAGAAGCTGTAGAATACTTGCAGTCGGAGAGAATAGAGGCTGATTTATTGGCATTGCCGCCCGGTGTAGACGATGAAGAAAATATTGAAGAGGATAACTTGGAAGTTCCAATTGTTGTGGATATTCCAGGTACTGTGGAGGTTTATGTACCAGATGATGAAGTTGGTAAAACGTTTCAATCAGGCCCAAGCAGTGCGAAGAAATTGAAGTCGACTCCAGTAAATTGGTCTTCGAGTGACCCTACTTATTACTTTCCGAATATAACTGATACAATCACTTGTGAAAGTGTAAAAACAGTTTTACGTGGCAAAAGTGTTGTAGAAGTTTTTGAAGAGTTTTTTGATAATTCTGTTTTGGAACTTATCGTAAATGAAACTCTACTTTATGCTCATCAGACAAAAAACAACATATCATTTACTATCACTAAGGATAATATAAAAGTGTTTATTGGAATTCTGTTATTTTCGGGATATCATTCTTTGCCAAGTCAAAAAGACTATTGGTCCGAAGATGACGATCTAGGAGTGCAAATTGTAAAAGACGCTATGAGCAGAAACCAGTTTTTATCGATAAAAAGTGCTCTTCATTTTCAAAACAATGCCTTAGCAGCTTCAAACCAACATGACAGGAGTTTCAAAATAAGACCCTTGATGGATTTGATGTGTAAGAACTTCCAAAGGTGGAGCGTTTTTCACCAGGACTTGTCAATTGATGAAATGATAGTTAGGTATTATGGCCACTACCCAATCAAACAATTTATTCGTGCAAAACCAATAAGGTTTGGATACAAACTTTGGGCCATGTGTGGTCAAGATGGTTATTGCTACAATTTTTCACTTTACTGCGGAAAGTCATCTAGTGGGAAACTAGACACACCTCTTGGATCAAGGGTAGTTTTGGAAATGCTGCAGTGCGTTGAAGATCCCTCTAAGCACCGAGTTTTTTTTGACAATTTTTTTACTTGGTACGAACTACTTATTGTTTTGAAAAACAAAGGTTTTCGAGCAACAGGAACCATAAGAGAGGTGCGAACTAAAAAGTGCCCATTGATAAATGACAAAGATATGCAAAAAAAGGAAAGGGGGTACTACGACACCAAGTTTGACAACGAAAAATGGAAGGATAACAAGTGTTTATCTGTAGCTACGAACTTTGACACTGTTCTTCCCTTGTCACAAGTGAAGCGATGGTGTCCAGATAGTAAAGAGAAAATTAATGTGGGTCAACCGAATGTAATAAACAATTACAAAACATATAATGGGAGGCGTTGATCATCACGATTGGCTCTTGGAAAAACACACAATTGCTATTCGTGGCAAAAAATGGTACTGGTGCCTTTTTACAAGAATGGTTGATATGGCTGTTGTGAACACGTTTACTTTATATAAAAGGATAAACGAGGACAACAAGATTTCTATAAAATCTGTAAGGAGAGAAATAGCCAGGACTTATCTAAAGTTGGGAAATGATATAAGAGTCGCTCGTGGTCGCCCAACATCAACACCATCATCTTCGCGTTCTAAGGTCTTACCAGGAATAAGATATGATGGCAAGAACCATATTTTAGACAAAAGATCTAACCAGCGGCATTGCTAATTAGACGGATGCACAGGAAGGCCTAGAACATTTTGCGCAAAATGTGATGTAACATTATTTTTTTCTTGTTTTAAAACTTTTCATAATATGTAAAATAAAAAAAATAATTTTTAGACGTTTTTTTTATATTATAGTCCCAGTGATCTCAAACGAGATCAGCTCATAAAACTTAGACCCCTTACCAAAAAATTATAATTTTTACAAAAAACAGTAATTTACTTATTTCTAAGCCAGGGTTATAAATATGGAAGGTTTGTATTAAAAAAAATAATTCGGGACTTAATGGGTTAAGCAATTTTTTTTCTTTCTAAGCGAGTTGGGCGTTGATCAAATGCCGAGCATGAGAGAATTTAACGATTTTTATAATTGGGCCAAAATACATAATAATATCCATTTTGATATTGATACTAAAAATGATATAAAATTATAAATAATGTCGAAATGTGATTATAATTATATATTATAATAATTACGATTTTCCGTCTCTATGCAAGAGAAAGTTAAAAATTCAAATTGCACAAAACTTTCAAACAAAATTGGAATAATATAGGTAACATCAAAATACTAACCGCGCGTTATGCAAACCTAAGCAAATAAACTTTTTCTTCAAGAAAACAGCTTACAATTTTGTAAAGGAATTTTAATTTACTTTCCACATAAAAGATCCTCAACAGAACACCAAGGGTCACTCTGAATGCACATTAATTTAATGAGGGTTGAATAGCACAGAGTTGGTGGCGAGGAGCCTTCAATGGCAGCGCTCATATCTCAAAATGGGCTACTGACATCGGTATTTTTCCGGCCCGCTGTCCTAGGGTCAAAACAAGCGCCTGGCCCTCCAGGTAGGGGGTTGTGCTTTGGGTTAACTACCCATCCACGGAAAAAAGACTATGTTACGAAGCAACCAATAGCCTCGGAAAGGACTGATATTATTGTTGACGACCATGCTAAACGAAAAAAGGACAACGACGTTCGTATCTGCACCTGGACTGTGAGAACATTAAACAGGAGAGGTGCAGGCGAACAACTAGAGGAAACCCTAAACTGCTACAAAGCAGACATTACTGCCATCCAGGAATTACGATGGGATGGGCCGGACAAAAAGAAGATGAAAAACTGTGACATCTACTATGGACCGTGTTATAGTGAGCAGAAACAGCGTCTTTTTGGATGCGGATTTGTTATAAGTGCCAGACTTAGGCAAGAAGTCTTATGTTTTCCAGACATTAGCGAACGCATTGTAACAATCCGCATCAAGGCCAAATTCGCCAACATAAGCCTTATATGCGCTCATGCTCCGACGGAGGAAAAAGATGATATAACTAAGGATTGCTTCTATGAGCTCCTCGACAAAACCTATGAGCGACTACCAAAGTACGATGTTAAAATCGTGCTGGGATATTTTAACGCAAGGGTAGAAAGAGAAGACATCTTTAGCAGTACTGTCGGAAAATATAGCCTACACGACAACACGTCTGGTAACGGACTTAGGCTAATTGATTTCGCTACGGAACGAAATGCCACTATAGCCAGCACACGGCTTCTCACCTCGATATCCATAAGGGGATATGGCGGTCTCCAGATCAACGAACAGTCAACCAAATTGATCACATTGCGATGGACAAGAGGCACCCATCCGAACATTCCGAGGGTCAACAATGGCAACGATGCCAACAAGCGGCTGATCGCAACTGATGTGCTAGGTTTCTCGCGCCCACCAGCAAGAAACCTCTGGTTTGATGAGGAATGCCGACAGATGCTCGCAGCCAAGAACGAGGCCTACAAGGCAAAGCTGCAGGTGAAGAGAGCTGCCATTGAGCTCTATAGGCAAAGAAGAAGGGAAGAACATCGGCTTTTCAGCAAGAAGAAAAAAGAGCAAGAAAAGCGCGCGAGCGAGGATATAGAGAGGTGCCACTCCAGGAACGATGTTCGCAAGTTTTACCAAAGTGTAAAACGTCAAAGCCAAGGATACAAGGCTCGAACAGAATCCTGTCGAGATGAACAAGAAAATATCGTAGTTGAGACACAGTCGATGCTGAGGATATGGAAGAACCACTTCTGCACACTGTTAAACGGCGATGACGAACAACATTCCGCTGTCAGGAAGACCGAACCATTTAATATTGGCAACGACAGCGAAAACTGCCAACCACCCGACCTAAGTGAACTGAGGATAGCTATATCTAAACTCAAGCTTAATAAGGCTGCCGGAAATGACAGCCTTCCCGCTGAGCTTTATAAAGCTGGCGGAGATGACTTGGTAAGCTACATCCACCAACTCATAAGCCAAATCTGATCGGTTGAAAGCATGCCTGAAGAATGGAACCTCAGCATCGTTTGCCCGATCCACAAAAAAGGAGACCCTCTGAACTGCGCCAACTACAGAGGCATAAGTCTACTCAACATCGCTTACAAGATCCTATCTGCCGTAATATGTGAACGATTGAAACCGTTTACCAACAACCTGATTGGCCCTTATCAGTGTGGTTTTAGGCCAGAAAAGTCCACAACCGATCAAATTTTCACACTTCGGCAGATCCTGGAAAAAACTCCAAATCGATACCCACCACCTATTCATCGATTTCAAAGCCGCATATGACAGCATTTATAGAGACAAACTATACAGAGCCATGTCAAGTTTAGGTATACCGCCCAAACTCGTCCGTTTGTGTAGGATGACGATGGAGAATTCTCGCCCTCCATCAGGGTCGGAAACGCCCTCACCGACACATTCGATACCAAAAAAGGATTTAGGCAAGGTGATGCGCTGTCATGTGACTTTTTCAATTTAATTCTTGAGAGGATTGTGCAAAACTCCCGAGCCAACACCAGAGGCAAAATTCTCCAAAAATCGGTGCAACTACTAGCATATGCCGACGATATTGACATCATTGGTAGGACTCAACGTGATGTCATAGCCACGTTCGCTAGTATAGAGAAGGAAGCGCAAAAATGGGTTTAGCAGTAAATGAGGGTAAGACTAAGTATATGCTGTCAACAAGAAAGGACACACAACATCGACGAAGTGGACAGAACGTCACCATTGACAGATATAACATTGAGGTAGTACGGGACTTTGTCTACCTCGGCTCCGCTATTAACGCTGACAACAACATCTCGTCAGAAATCAAACGAAGAATTACTCTTGCCAATCGCTGTTTCTTAGGGCTAAGAAGGCATTTTAGTAGTCAAGCCCTCACTCGAACTACTAAGGAGATCCTATATAAGACCCTGATCATCCCAGTCCTGCTCTACGGCGCTGAAGCATGGACCGTATCAAAAGCGGATGAAGAAATCCTTGGTGGTTTAACCAGAAAATTTCTTCGGTCCCGTTTGCGTTGACTGGCTATGGAGACGAAGATTCAACCACGAACTATACGAGCTGTACAGCGACACACCCCTGGTCAAAAAACTCCGCATTGGACGTTTAAGATGGCTAGGACAGAATGGACACCAATACTCTGGCTCGCAGAGTCTTCGATTCCCAGCCAGACGTCGGACGCAGTAGAGGAAGACCTCGCCTTAAGTGGCGCACACAAGTAGAAACCGACCTCAACCAACTTGGAGTGCGCAACTGGAGGCAGTTAGCTAAGGATCGGGCTAATTGGAGAGGCATGTTGGTTGAGGCCCAGGTTCATCCCGGACTGTAGCGCACTTAAGTAAGTAAGTGAACAGCACAGCCAATCAGAGGACTCAGAATTGGAATCAATTGGAATTCACTGGCGGGTAAGCACTTTTTATGGGGGGTTGCTTTCAATTTAGAATTGTGCAAAAATATGGCGCGCAACTGATTTTGAAAAAGCATTCCCATAAGACGTGAACTGTCAATTTATGTTTGACTTGGACAGAGTATTAGTATAGCACCATCATTTCTGATTAAACCTCAGAGCCTACTCTGATTTTCATTTTTTGATCTATCAGTACATACCGCTGCCTCCAAGCTGGAAACCACATCGTGTGATGACTATTGGTCCCATTTTGGTATTCGAATTCAATATTTGATATTCAAATCTTCGTAAGCGATGATGTAGTCTGATATTCCATCCTCATATACATAATACTGATTCCAACAGTTTTACACTTCAAGTTGGTTGGGGGTCGGTATCTAAAAGTTCCACTTTAGAGAAGAACTTTTTCTACGGCGTTTACCGTCTGGCCAAGAATCTAAAGCCTTCTTGGCAAAGTATTTGCGTTTTTTTCACTCTCTAGTATTTTCAAAAGTCTAATATGGAGTCAATGAATGGTTTAATCTTCGTCTTCATAGTCCACGCATATGGTTCAGAAGATTTTTTGCTTAAACGAGCTAGGATCTCTTGATCCACTTTTAATACGAACCACTCACTATATTAAGACAAGAATTTTCAGGATCTTAGGAAATATCTCCTTAGTAGCAGGAATTTTCATTTTAGCCCTTAGAACCAGCGGTTGCTCAGGTTTCATTCTTCTGACATACATTCATCCGCCTAAATGTTACAAAAGAGTTGTTTAGGTGCATATACCATGTCATATCCACCGATGTTAAATATCTCTGTATAGAAGCCATCATTTTCGGCATCTAAAGATTAGATATTGTACACTCAGATCTTTTCACCAATGCCTCATTGAATGCTACGTTCTGTCTGACTGCGATATATTGCACGCCATCGCCGAAGAACAGTCTGCAGAAATGTTTTTTTTTATATTCTCTGCGTCGATTGTTCTATTTTATCGGGTTGTTGAGATTAAGGAAAAGTCTGCACATAAATTAGTTGTGAACTCCTTTGTAAAATCTTGTCGTCAGCAGCTGAGAGCGCCGAGAAACGTTCTATTACACTAAGTTTACCTCTTCCATTTCAAGACGGGATCTGACTAATTCCGCAGATGGAGTCAACGTGGCATCTACAGCCTCGGCTGGGTTGGTCGAACTGATCGACATATTCAGGTCATCCAGGAATTTCAAGTGTTTGTCAGTAAACTTGAACAGATATTGAGTGACGAATAAGCTTTGAGTACGAAGGAGCCTTCCATTTCAAGACGGGATCTGACTAATTCCGCAGATGGAGTCAACGTGGCATCTACAGCCTCGGCTGGGTTGGTCGAACTGATCGACATATTCAGGTCATCCAGGAATTTCAAGTGTTTGTCAGTAAACTTGAACAGATATTGAGTGACGAATAAGCTTTGAGTACGAAGGAGCCTTCCATTTCAAGACGGGATCTGACTAATTCCGCAGATGGAGTCAACGTGGCATCTACAGCCTCGGCTGGGATGGTCGAACTGACCGACATATTCAGGTCATCTAGGAATTTCAAGTGTTTGTCAGTAAACTTGAACAGATATTGAGTGACGAATAAGCTTTGAGTACGAAGGAGCCTGTTGCTCCAAAAATTTGTTTTTTTGATGGTGGATATCAGGGTGCTTCGAAGTAAGACTTCAGAATAAAAGTAAATAAGTATATCCACCAATATGTCCACCTTTACTCTTTCTCATGCACTAAAACAATGTGTACCTACGTCTATTTAAACTGTGAAAGACGTAGGCCAAGACGCCAAGACATAGGCTACCCTCAACCCTGTAACCCACACAACGGAATAAAAATATTCCCAAGGATTGTTTCTCCTCTTAGACTTTGACGCATAAATAATACAAATAACCGCAACAGATTTGTGTTACAATGGAATCAGCATTCCTAGACGGATTAATGTTTTTGACATTTTGACTTACCCATACAATCGAAATTAGATTAAAACTGGTCTTGACAGTAAGCGGACATTTAAGAGAAGACAGACTTCATTTTTTTTTCCTGAGGATGATATATTTATCTACCAATAAAAATCAATAATGCAATTGTACGCCGTATAACTGTTTCCATTGCTTACAGGCCAAGTCATTTGTCAGTAGTAAACGACTACACCCACAATATTGTTCTGTATTTATGTAGCACACCGTGCACCCCTTGACACAGAAAAACATCCCTAACAGGGGTGCCATTCCCAGTACGCGACCTGGTTTCATCATTACAGAGCTCTCATATGCCAAAGGGTAATGGGCGAGGATTCTCAGAACTTAACCCACGTTTGTAGATATGTCATAGTCCGTTATAGATGTCACATGGACTGGAGTGGCGGTAGTCTTGTCGGCTCTCGGCAAGGCGAAACAACTGAAATAAAAGGGTTAATTAACCAACTGCACCAGGTCTGACAATGTATCAGCAGGCGCGGAGAAATTCCAGCAAGGACCAAATGTGTGAATTGCATTTGACGCCTGGATAAATTTTTATCACGGCCTTATTGTCTTTTGGTGTGTTTGCTAAAGGGAAATTGGTTTTAGAAGCGTCGGTAATTGGGGAGCACATTCATTAATGGGAATCTTGTCAAAGGGAATTTGACGGCGCTATTTTGTAGAATGATTGGACAGGACCATTAAGAAAACAAACTTTGACAGTATATTGCTCATGATATTATTTGGTTTTACTTATAGAATTCGCTGAACGCTCCTGTCTTCTGGATGGCCGATGGGGTGGCAAGCCTAATGACACCGTTTACCATCCACATGGTTGGACGAACTACACGCCGTGCTTTAAACCTGATGTGATAGACTTGATGCAGCAGTTCTATTCTGGCGGAAATTCCGAAGTTGTTATGGTACTTGGTAGACTCTAAAGGGTGGGAATTAATGGATTTCTTTTTTTTTATCTTTTTTGTTGGATTGCGCATGGATGTAGACAAAATTTGCTGTTGCCGAAAGGACAAGAACACTGGAAATTGTTGGCCTTATGTTGTCACTATGTGCGCTACTATTGTCGTTAGTAATATTTTGCAACTTCCGAAGTCTTCGAAATAATCGAACGAAGATCCATAAGAATCTGTTCGTGGCTATGGTTATTCAAGTGATAATTAGACTGACATTATATTTGGATCAAGCGATTATACGTGGTGGCAAGGCGTCCACTAATAATTCGAGTTTGAGTGGAATTGAAAATACGGTGAGTTGTGGTCCGAAAATGTGCAATTAAGCATCTTTTTGGGGTGACTTAATCATCATTTCATCAAATGACTTATAACTTGCATGCGTTATAAAATGATTGACGATGGTGTAGGTGCGCACGCCATATCTGTATATTAGTTGTATCATGATTTTTATGGTTTTATATTAACACGGGTTTAGCACGGACATTTCTCTTACAAGTCTTGTGCAAGGGTTGCAGCTTTGAGGTCAGGTAAAAATCGTCTATAAGGAAGACTGCACGTCTTTGTATAGAGTCCAGTAAATTGTGTGTATGTTTCGCGTAAGAACTCCATATCTACTTGAGAACAGTATGCCTAACTACCTCCAGTTAGGAATGTTGGTCGGTTTCTAATTGTAGGTGCCACTTAAGGCGAGGTCTTCAACTGCTATGTCCGATGTCTGGCTGTGGTATGAGTCAACGCAATCGGGACCGAACATTTTTCAAAAAAAATTTCGACCAAAACGACCAAATATTTCTTCATAGGCTTTTGATTAAGTCCATGCTTCCACACCGTAGACAGGGGTGATTAGGGTCTTAAATAGGATCTCCTTAGTAGTTCGAGTGAGGGCTTTCCTAATAAGTTGCCTTCTTCGCCCGAAAAAATAGCGGTTGGCAAGAGTAACTCTTCCTTTAATTTCTGGCGAGGTGTTGTTGTCAGATTTCGGCTCCGCTATAGGTAGAGCCGTACAACCTCAAAGTTTTATCTGTCAATGGTGACGTTCTGTCTTATTCGTCGATGTTGTGTGTCCTTTCGTGTTGACAGCATTTACTGCTAAACCCATTTTCGCCGCTTCCTTCTCTTTACTAGCAAACGTGGCTATGACATCACGTTGAGTCCTACCAATGATGTCAATATCGTCAGCGTATGCTAGTAGTTGCACCGACTTTTGGAAAATTGTGCCTCTGGTGTTGGCTCGGGAGTTTTGCACAATCCTCTCAAGAATCAGATTAAAGAAGTCACATGACAGCGCATCGCCTTGCCTAAATCCTTTTTTGGTATCGAATGTGTCGGTGAGGTCGTTTCCGACCCTGATGGAGCAGCGAGAATTCTCTATCGTCATCCTAAACAAACGGACGAGTTTGGGCGGTATACCAAAACTAGACATGGCTCTGTACAGTTCGTCTCTATAAATGCTGTCATATGCGGCTTTGAAATCGATGAATAGGTGGTGGGTATCGATTTGGACTTCTTGAGTTTTTTCCAGGATCTGCCGAAGTGTGAAAATTTGATCGGTTGTGAACTTTCCTGGCCTAAAACCACACTGATAAGGGCCAATCAGGTTGTTGGTAAACGGTTTCAGGCGTTCACATATTACGGCAGATAGGATCTTGTAGGCGATGTTGAGGAGACTTATGCCTCCGTAGTTGGCGCAGTTCAGAGGGTCTCCTTTTTTTGTGGATCGGGCATACGATGCTGAGTATCCATTCTTCAGGCATATTTTCATCCGACCAGATTTGACATATGAGTTGGTGGATGATACTTACCAAATCATCTCCGCCGGCCTTATAAAGCTCAGCGGGAAGGCCGTCATTTCCGGCAGCCTTATTAAGCTTGAGTTTAGATATTGCTATCCTCACTTCACTCAGGTCGGGTGGTTGGCAGTTTTCGCTGTCGTTGCCAATATTAAATGGTTCGGTCTTCCTGACAGCGGAATGTTGTTCGTCATCGCCGTTTAACAGTGTGCAGAAGTGGTTCTTCCATATCCTCAGCATCGACTGTGTCTCAACTACGATATTTTCTTGTTCATCTCGACAGGATTCTGTTCGAGCCTTGTATCCTTGGCTTTGACGTTTTACACTTTGGTAAAACTTGCGAACATCGTTCCTGGAGTGGCACCTCTCTATATCCTCGATCGCGCGCTTTTCTTGCTCTTTTTTCTTCTTGCTGTAAAGCCGATGTTCTTCCCTTCTTCTTTGCCTATAGAGCTCAATGGCAGCTCTCGTCTTCACCTGCAGCTTAGCCTTGTAGGCCTCGTTCTTGGCTGCGAGCATCTGTCGGCGTTCCTCATCAAACCAGGGGTTTCTTGCGGGTGGGCGCGAGAAACCTAGCACATCAGTTGCGGCTGATCTAATGGCCTGTTGGCATCGTTGCCATTGCTCTTTGACATTCGATGCTGGTGGTATGGTGTTAATCGAGAGGTTAAGGGATACGCGTTGTGCGAAGGTCTTGGCGGTCTCTTGCGAATGCAGTCTTCCGACATTAAATTTTTTCACAGTATTTCTGGATTGTTGTGGCGTGGTGGATACCCGCATTCTTACCTTGGCTGCTACAAGGTAGTGATCCGAGTCGATGTTAGCTCCTCGGAATGTTCGGACATCCAAAATACTGAATGCGTGCCTCTTATCTATCGCAATGTGATCAATTTGGTTGACCGTTCGTTGATCTGGAGACCGCCATGTCCCCGTATGGATATCGAGGTGAGGAAACCGTGTGCTGGCTATAGTGGCAATTCGTTCCGTAGCGAAATCAATTAGCCTAAGTCCGTTACCAGACGTGTTGTCGTGTAGGCTATGTTTTCCGACAGTACTTCTAAAGATGTCTTCTCTTCCTACCTTTGCGTTAAAATCTCCCAGCACGATTTTAACATCGTACTTCGGTAGTCGCTCATAGGTTTTGTCAAGGAGCTCGCAGAAGCAATCCTTAGCTATATCATCTTTTTCTTCCGTCGGAGCGTGAGCGCATATAAGGCTTATGTTGGCGAATTTGGCCTTGATGCGGATTGTTACTATGCGTTCGCTAATGTCTTGGAAACATAAGACTTCTTGCCTAAGTCTGGCACTTATAACAAATCCGCATCCGAATAGTCGCTGTTTCTGCTCACTATAACACGGTCCGTAGTAGATGTCACAGTTTTTCATCCTCTTTTTGCCCGGCCCATCCCATCGTATTTCCTGGATGGCAGTAATGTCTGCTTTATAGCAGTTTAGGGCTTCCGCTAGTTGATCGCCTGCACCTCTCCTGTTTAATGTTCTCACATTCCAGGTGCAGATACGAACGTCGTTATCCGTTTTTCGTTTAGCAGGGTCGTCAACAATAAAATCAGTCCTTTCCGAGGTTATTGGTTGCTTCGTAACCATATTTTTTTCTGTGGGTGGGTAGTTAACCCAAAGCACAACCCCCAATCTGGAGAGCCAGTTCCAATTTATTAGATACCCCTAGGGCACGGGGCCATCAGTATCCACTACAGGATTGAGCGCTGCCGTTGGCCTTTCGGTTCATCCGCCACCGTCTCTGTTCAAGGGGCCTGACTAACCCTTGAAATTCCTAGACAACCTGTTGTTCGAATATGTCAGAGCAGCTCATCTAGGTTCGCCTGGGACAGCAGGCCGGGTATTCATCCGTGCCATTCTCACCAGGGTGTTTATAGTGTTGCTGTTTTTCGTCGTGTTATCAACACTCGCACTTATCGTTTAGCAAGTCAAATCCGGTTGGATGAGACCAGTACCCGAAGGTTACCACTTGGAGGTAAAAATAAGCACATTTGATGTGTAGTCAGAGTTACAACACTGGGCATTGTCAAGTTAACGCCAATCAGAGTCTACCCTCGTTCTACAACACCCAACCATTATTAGCTTTATTAGCTGCATTCCGTAAAATCTCTCTAAAGGCAAAAAGTGACAGATGGTTTTCTTAGTAAATGTTTCAGAAAGAGTCAAAGATTAAATTTTCGTTGAGAGATTAAAATTTCGTTGAGTTACCTCTGAAAGGTTTTTTTATAACTCAACTCAAAGTCAAAAAATTTAGTCAAAATCAGCTTTCCAAAAATCTTAAATTTTTGCAATATTTAAAAGAATTGAAACATAAATTTAATATATACAAATGGTTCTTTTTTAAAGCTCGAATAAAAAAATTATAATTTATGAACTAGGTTTCTAGATTTTCACTCCAAAACTCTGAAAATTTTCAAGAAAAAGTTTAAAAAATAAGGAAACTTTGACTACCTGTATCAGCCGAATATTTCAACTGATTTTAAAATTTATTTCGGCTTTCGAAGCTTCCAATATTTTCTAATCCAGTTAATAAATTAGTTTTGGATTTGGATATAAATTTTTGCAAAGGATTTTAAAAAGTTGACTCACTGTGGCCGTCCATTTTCATTCAACGAAATACAAGAAATGTCAATCTATGGAAGGGGGTACCAAACTCAGGAATTCAAAAGTTTGTTTTCAGCTAGCCCTGATGTTGAGTAAAATGTACTGTCTATCCCAACTCAATCTTACTTTGCATAGAAAGGTAAAGTAATTCCTAGGCATTTGTTGTATTTGTATTCCGTGTGAAATCTTAATTCACTTGGTATAGCCATATCTCACGAAAACATGGCTAATGTAACATTTTTTTCTAACTAACATATCCAAGACTTATCTGAAGATACTACTCAACCTGTAACCCACTTATATAACCTTTCCTAAATCTGTGAAAAAAACATATTATATCACCATATTTTGTTTGTGTGCAATTACACAACAGGTTCGACAGTCATAAGTCATGACATAACCAAATCACATTTACCTACCATACATAATCCACCTACATACCATCGCCAATACATCATAACTGTGATACATGCATGTGATATAAATAATCGATTTAATGTTGTATGTATATTTTTATCCAACCCCCCATTTGCCAACTGTCAGCCATACGTCTGCGAAGCATCCTACGTCCTGCTTGAGTATGCACGCACTGCAATGTTCATGTGGATGTTCATTGAAGGATTATATTTGCATAACGTGGTCACAGTGACCGTGTTCCAAGGACGCTTCCCGCATACGATATATTCGATAATTGGCTGGGGTGTTCCGGTTATAATGACAGCTTTGTGGGCGGTTGTCACAGCCCATTACAAGGCAAACGAGACGTGCTGGTGGAATTACAACCTCACACCGTACTATTGGATACTGGAAGGACCCCGACTGACAGTGATAATGGTATGCATGCCAGACAATGTAAACACTATGAATTTTCAACGTAATCCCTTATCATTACAGTTTAATTTCTTCTTCCTGTTGAACATAATCCGGGTGCTGGTGATGAAGCTGCGCCAGAGTCAGACTAGCGATGTCGAACAGGTCCGCAAGGCAGTGCGTGCCGCTGCCGTTCTACTACCTCTATTGGGCATAACGAATCTACTGCACATCATTCAGGCTCCGATAAATCGCACTGTTTGGGAATTTGCCATATGGTCGTATGTCACACACTTCCTAACGTCCTTTCAAGGATTCTTTATTGCAATGATTTACTGCTTTCTAAATGGAGAGGTGAGTTAAGATCCTTCTAGAAAGGTTAAGCATTTAATGTGCTTACTATCCTCTATAGGTCCGAGCTGCCTTACTAAAAAGTGTGACGGTATACATGTCCTTACGCGGCCACCCTGATTGGGCGCCACGACGTGCCTCAATGTTCTCCGCCGGCTATAATACCGCTCCTGACACCGAAGGACAAGTACACGACTCGGCGAGGTAACTATAATTATATACAGGGTGCGCCATCTTTTATGTCGGTATGTAAATATTGAATAATTTCGATGTTTATCAAACGATTGTCTTGTTTGAAACATGGTTTTGAAACATCAGTTTAGTATAATTTTAACCATAAATCGCTGTATACCACATTAGTGAAACTTTGCACTGAAAATAGTCATTCAGTTTTGTGGCCAAAAAAGCACAGTCTGACAGCACTTTTCGTGGTTTGATGTTGAATTTTGCTATGCACGGAGCATTGGGAGATCGTAGACATGCCCTTCATTCCAATAAACTGGTTAAAGCGTTAAGAGATTGTTGTCGTATCACCACCGCGCTCAGCATTTGACGTCAGTCCACGTCGATCGCTTGGAATACGTTCAAATAGTCGCTTGAATGTTCAAGATCCATGAAACACCATTGCATGATCAAAAAGTCACTGTTTGGGCCGGCGTTTGCACCAAAAACCATCATTCGTTCATTTTTCTTCAGAAAAGACAAAGCAATCGATGGGAATCGAAATCAATGGATGTTGGCTCATTGGGTCTGCCCACACGGTCTGCACTGCTACTGGGTTTATCAAGACGGTGCGCCATGCCACACAGTGGCAGTTTCTGCAACGAAAATTCCTTATACATGTGCTGTCAAAAAATGGCGACATTGACTGGGCACCCAAATCTCCAGATTTGACCCCTTCGGACTTTTTTTTTTGGAGTTATTTGAAAGGCAAAGTGTATGACAGCAAGCCTCAGACCAATGACCAGTGACCAGTGAGGTCAATGCGAACATTCGTGCCGAAATCATTACTACAACGCTCGAGATGCTAGAAAAAGTGATGGAAAAAGCAGCAAAAATGGTATATTGCGCTTTGGTCAATAGAGGCGGCCACTTGATTGATAGATAGATAGATAGATATTTTTATTCAGATAATTTTGTAAGTTTACATGGTCTGAGTTACCGCACATTACCTTATACAGAGATTTGATACCTAATCGCATCTTTCTACTGAAATTGTTTAATATTTGTGGTAAAGAAAATAAATTAAATAAACATAATTTGAGGAAAAAAAAAAAAAATTAAGAAAAAACCTCATTTAAACAGCAAAAAAAAAATTAATGAATAAATAAATGAATTAATAAATATGTAAAATAAATAATAAAACAAAATAAATAAATAAATATATTAATAAATAAATCAATAAAAATTAATAGATAAAAAATAAATAAATAGATAAGTAAATAAATAAATAATTAAATAAATAAATATATAACAAATAAATAAATTAACAAAAAAAATAAACAAATAAATATGTAATAAATAAATATATAACAAATAAATAAATAAATAAATAAATAAATAAATAAATAAATAAATAAATAAATAAATAAATAAATAAATAAATAAATAAATAAATAAATAAATAAATAAATAAATAAATAAATAAATAAATAAATAAATAAATAAATAAATAAATAAATAAATAAATAAATAAATAAATAAATAAATAAATAAATAAATAAATAAATAAATAAATAAATAAATAAATAAATAAACAAATAAATAAATAAATAAATAATTAAATAAATAAATAAATAAATAAATAGATAAATAAGCAAATAACAAATAAATATACAAGTAATTTCTTATACATATAAATAGATTGAAAGAGCTTAGAGATATTGCAAGAATTACGACTAGGAAAAAAGATTTTTTACTAAAGTGTTATCAGAGTGACCGCATCGGGCCTTAAATTTTGCCATAAGAGTGTTTATTCTTTCAGAAATCAATTCAACATTCGCTCTTTTATGTAAAACTCTTGTAGAGAAATACCATGGAAGATTTAGCATCATTTTTAAAAGTTTATTTTGTGCTATCTGTAGCTTCGCAATATGGCACTTGGCGCAATCACCCCAAACCTGGCATCCATACAGAATTATTGCTTGAAATATGACTTTATGTAATATCAATTTGTTTTCAGTTGATAACAATGACTTCCTGTTTATAAATGGATATAAAAGTTTTGTACTTATATTTATTTTTTTCAGCGTTTCGCACACATGTTGATTAAACAATAGCTTTGAATCGAGATGAATTCCTAAGTATTTTACGGAAGAGTTCCATTCAATTGACACATTAGCCACTCGTAAGTGATTGGATGGAATGTAACATGCTTTCCTTTTTCGTGTGAAAAAGATAGCTTGTAATTTTTCAATATTTAACTTTATTTTCCACTTAGTAAAATAGCTTAAAAGTATTTCTAGCGCACTGGAAATATTCCTCTCGATAATGAGAGGATATTCATGCGATGTAAATACAACAGTGTCATCCGCGTAAATAGCAATACCACAAAGAGGTGGATAAGGAATATCAGATGTAAATACATTGTACAATATAGGTCCAAGAACAGAGCCTTGTGGAACCCCAGTGTTAAAGTATTTTATTTCAGACTGAACATTATTAACAGACACACTAAAAGAACGATTACTTAGGAAACTTTGGATTATTTTACACAAAAAATACGGGAAATTGAAACCAATCATTTTGAAAACCAAACCGTTATGCCACATAGAGTCAAAAGCTTTTTCTATATCAAGCATAACCATGCCTGTGGATTTTTTTTGAGAGCGTTGTTCTTTAACATGTTTGACTAATCTTAAGGCCTGGTGGGTAGTGCTGTGAGAGTTTCGGAAACCAAATTGTTCATTTGGAAAAATGTTATGATCCGAAATAATTGATTGATGTTTTATTCAAAAACCAGTCTAAACAAATGGTAAAGAACTAAACTAAAGAATAATACTTCATATACAGAAATCTGTTGCTTATTTTTTAAGTTAATTAATGTTCACATACCGACATAATAGATGGCGCTTATGAACTTGTACTTATAAATACTTACTAACTCTCAATAAATTATTTGCTAATTTTTGTTGTCACCTACTCCTTTTAGAATTGACTCACCACCGCAACGCTGCAGCAACGGTGGAAGTTACAATAACAACCACCAGTACCATCACCACCATCATCATCATCACCAATCCTCACAGCATGCTCCTCATGCGCACATCCATAACGCAAGAGGAAACGATCGAAATCGTCGCAATCAGAGCAATTGGATGATGCTGTTATGTTTCCGTGGCCAAAAGGTACTTAGAGTACCGCCAGCAACAGCAGTTCCACCCGAGTCAGTTGTATTTGAGTTGTCAGAGCAGTAGTAGACCTGTTGTTACTATTTTTCCTAGAGATTCCTATCTCATATACGCATTAGCAAGAGTTCCTATATTTTCAACAAATTTTTGAGATGAATTTATTTATTTTTTTAAATTTTTTTTTGCTTCAAAAATCCTTAGCAAATGCATCTTCTACATCTGTCACATACACATAATTATATAAACATCGCTTAGAAAAAAAAATTAATCATCAGTGATACTACTAGGTATTTAAAAAAATAATGATTTACTTTTTGATATTTTATTGTAAATAGTTTTGTTTGTAAAACTGTTGCATGTATTTTTTTATTTTATCACAATTTACTTGCTTCCTTACAAATACTAATAGTAGCTGTTAAGGTGTAGGTATAGTTTTTGGTTTTGTAACAAAAAATATTTTTTTTGTCTTTTTATCCCTACTGTTTATAGTTCTTGCAAAGCGTCTCTAATAAGCTTGTCAAATATAAACTTCAAATCAGTCTTTATTTGTAAAGATATGGTAGGTCCGTGGTAATACCAATTGGGACCATAATTTGTCTGCCTATGTGAACCATCCCTGGGTTGCTGTAAAGCGTACTAAGTTAATTACTCTCACAACCAACAACTCTAATTAACGCGGTCACTAGCTATCTGCATCTATTTGCGTACATCAATTTGTTAAGGGTCGGATTCTACTTGATTCTACTTAGGACGAGGTCTTCCTCTGCTGCGACCGACCGACGAGACGTCTTGCTGGAAATGGAAGAATCTCCTAGCCGCAGTATGGGTGTTCATTCGGTCCACATTTCCTAGAAATCTAACACAAATGAAACCGAAGAATTTGCTTGTCAAAACGGATAAGAATTTCTTCACCCCTTTCCATGCTTCGGCACTGAAGAGCTTCACTGGAAAGAATCTTCTTAGTACATTTTTTTTTTTTTAAATTCTGACCTGCCTAAGCAGTAATATAAATACACATCGACCTTAAAGGTCTATTGTGCTTGCCGTCAGATGATTTTTAGGTTAGTAGCGCTTCTACTTTCCTAATGTAGCTGATAATACTTTCAGCCGAAGCTTTCCTCAGTTCTTCGGGACTTTAAAATTCCCTGAAGAAAGATTCCCTTCTCATATTTCACATATGATATGCTCGGCTGTTTCGTCTTCTTCTAGACATAGTCTGCACTCCGGTGAGTCGACTAGATGCATTTTATTTAGGTGATATCGCAGACCGTGATGACCAGTTAGGTAGCCTACTAAGTTTTGGATATCGTGCCTGCGAAGATTTAGTATCTTATTGGCATCTGATTTGAAGGGCTGAATAGCTCTTTTGGCCTGTCTTAGGCCTGGGATGTTTCCCCAGTATGAAAAACATTTGTTTTGTTCCCAGTTTTTTATGACCATATTTATGGCTGATTTGGGGATTGCACAGAAGGGTTCAGGTCCAATGTCCTTTTGCAATGAAGCAGCGGAAGAATTAGGAAGTTGGAATCAACAGTGGCGTATACAGTCCTAGGTACGATCGACAAAGTCAACAACCTTAATGAGCTGTTTCGACATATTCGCACAACAGTTCATTCAGTAATCTGAATGGTTAGTCAGGCCACTTTAACAGTGATGGAAGAGCCGAAAGGCGAACGGCAGCGTTCAAACCCGTAATAAATTGATGCTCAATTTGATTGACGTTTGTTGATCTGGGGACCACCGTGTCCCCTTATGGTTATCAAGGGGATGACGTCGTACGCTCGATTCAAGATAGATGATAAAGAAATTACATGACAGTGCGTCGCCTTGACCAAATCCTTTTTTCTTATCGAATGTTTCGACGACTTCGTTGCCGACCCTTATAATTACTGCTTTATAAGGGTCGGCAACGAAGTCGGCAACGAAGTCGGCAACGAATTCTACATCATAATCCTGCACTGACGCAAACTTACGAGTCTGGTCGGTATACCAAATTTAGACCTGGCTTTGTATATTTCGTCTCTATGAATGCTGTCGCATGCGGCTTTGAAATCGAAGAATAGGTGGTGGGTATCGATTTGGACTTCTTGTTTTTTTTTCAGGATCTGACCTAAAACCTCACTGCTAAGGGCCGATCTGGTTGCTGGTAAACGGTTTCACATGTCATTACATATATTACGGGAGATAGGATCTTTTAGGCGATGTTGAGGAGACTTCTGCCTCTTTAGTTAGCACTGTTAAGAGGATCTTCTTTTTTGTAGATCGGGCACACGATGCTGAGGTTTCATTTCTTCAGGCATACTTTCATCCGACCAAATTTTGCTTATGGGTTGGTAATTCTTAGTTACCAAGTCAGGCCGTCATTTTCGGCAGCATTATTAATCTTTACCTTAGATATTGCTATATACTCATTCTATAAGTTTGGGTGGTAGGATAGTTTTCGCTGTCGTGTCCGATATTGAATGGTTCTTTATGTCTGACAGCGAAAGTTTGTTCGTTATCCCCGTTTAACAGTCTGCAGGGACAAAATCCCTAACAATAAAACGACTCCTTTCCGAGTTCATTAACTAATTAGGGCTTTCCTAAATTTTTGTACCCTATCATAGCAGGTGTTCCTTTTTTTCTTTGCGTGTTTAAAACTCCTGCCAAACAGTTTATTGAGTATTATTCGGTTGGAGGATTCCAGTCTTCTATGGTTGGCTATACATTAATTGTGTTACTACAACGATTGGGAATCGCAAAGATAGCTACAAAAAGTATCTTCCCTCGTCCCACACCACCTTACCATGGTAAACCACTCTATAAGAAAATAAATTCCAACTTAGTTTACATTACACGCATGACATCTGGCATTAAGATTAGCTATGGTGAAATCAGCAAATGTCATTTGATGTCATCCAACATGAATTATTTTTTGTTGACTCAACCATGACATAAAAGCAAAAAATCGCCAAAGTGGGTTTGAAAAAAAAAAGTGTATAGAATCGTTCCTATGGATTTTTTTAAATTCAACGTTTAATGAGCCATAAATTAGGTATTAGGTGTTCCCTTTTTTAAACCTCTTCATTTTCCTAGAGTATGTAGAGCTCTGACAATAGTCGGTAGTCGTATAGTCTATAGTTGTGTGGCTTATATATTTTTATGTACAACCTTTTGTGTCAAAATCTCCTTCGGCGGTACTTTAGTTTATTAAAAAGTATTTACGTATCTTTTTTTTGTTAATACCAAAAAATATTATTATTAATTAAAATGATTTGCAAAGTGACCAAAGATTATGAATTCTATACAGATGACGCATTGAGAACAAAAAACAGAAACTTTTGCTCAGTAGCTTCACGGTACGGGCGGGAGGTGTGCATGAAAACACATGAAAAACAAGAACAAAAACATGGCGGGCTGTGCCAGCACGACCCGCCATAGAACAATTTTTCTTGTATGGAGTGCGTCATCTGTATAGAATTCATAATCTTTGAAAGTGACACAATTAAAGAAATCAGATTTCACAAAACACCATTTATTCAACTAGCAGTATTGAATCGTCAAAAAAACATGTAAAAACTACTTTTTCATCATTTGAAACGGTAATTGTGTTATTTTTAATTTTTGAATAAAGATTTCTGGACTTGTGTCACATAATACAAACCATGAACACCATGTTGTTGTATTCATTTTTTATAAATATTTACCAACCTTAGCAGCAAAACTATTTTACCTAATTTAACTCAATCAATTTTTGTAAATATGTTTACTTGCAGTTGTTTAGTTTTTCCTTTTAAGTTTTGCTAACAACATTAACTACAATTTAAATTTAATTTAATTTCAATTATTTTATCTTTCTCCCTCTGTTTTTTTTCTTTCTTTTGTACAATTACAGAACAAATGTGTGATGTCAAACAAAAAAATGCCTCAACAAATATTTATGACAGCAAAATCAAATGTTAAAGCATAATTTAAAAATTAATTTATTTAATTTGACTAGATTATATAAACAAAGAAAACTTTTTATACTAAAGAAGAATGATAAAAGAAGGTCCTACGAAATATATTGATACAAAAGGAAATACAAAGATACTTATTTAAAAATAAAAGAGAATGTTAAATATGTTATAGATTATATTTACAACTTTAGAGAAGGATGTATATAAATACAACGAAAATGCATTAAATTAAGAAAACAATATTTTAAATCAAAGAAAATATATCAGAAAATAATTATATTTACAAGAATTATTACTAAGAAACAAATAAATGCTGAAAAGGGGACTAAACTGTGGAACAAATGATGATGAAAAGTAAAGCGATAGACTGCACAGTCTGACTTACAAGAATTTTTTTTGTTCGATTTATTATTTTCTATGGTATATCATTTTTCGAAATGCATCATTAGAGTATCTCCTAAGCACAACCTTATTGCCAATATTGAAAGGATTGTCATATGAATGAAAGAAAAATATCCACGCTTTAAGTGTATTTATTATAACACGCATATCAATTTTATATTAAGGACCACTACCATAAATATTCAGTAAAACGCTAATATTTGAATTCATAACCACTTTATTGAGTGCTTGTAAGCATTTTGCATTTTAGTTTTTTTTTTCAATCTGCCACTCCTACTTTTGGGATGTTGCGTTAACGCAACATTGGGACAATACATATACAAAAATTAAGTGTGGTAAGCCTTGAAACAATGAGAGTGTAACGGAATTGCGCACTTGTTACACATAAAAACAGTTGTGCTTTTAACGGGTGATTTTTTAGCTGGTTTGGTTTTGGCAATACTGGTTTTGACAGCTGACGTGTGTTTAGTACCTTGTGTCACTGTCAAACAGCTTCAGTTTGGTTTGCAATTTAACCATGGATCGTCTTACAAATGAACAACGTTTGCAGATTATTGAATTTTACTATCAAAATTCGTGCTCGGTTCGAAATGTTCATCGCGCGCTGCTTCCATTTTATGATCGGCATTCTCGACCTTCTGAGCAGTCTATTCGGAAGATTGTGACCAAATTTCGCACCAAATTTACTTTGTTGGACATTAAACTACCAACACGTTTACGTACTGTGCGTAGTGAAGAAAATATTGCGGCCGTATCAGCTAGTGTGACAGAAGACCGCGAAATGTCGATTCGGCGCCGTTCCCAGCAGTTAGGCCTTTGTTACAGCACTACGTGGAAAATTTTGCGGAAGGATTTGGGCGTAAAGCCTTTTAAGATACAGCTGGTGCAAGAACTAAAGCCAGCCGACCTACCACAACGCCGAATTTTTGGTGAATGGGCTCTTGGAAAGCTGGCCGAGGATCCGCTTTTTTATCGAAAAATTGTGTTCAGCGATGAGGCTCATTTTTGGTTGAATGGGTACGTAAATAAGCAAAATTGCCGCATTTGGAGTGAAGATCAGCCAGAAGTATTGCAACAGCTACCAATGCATCCCGAAAAAGCCACTGTTTGGTGCGGTTTATGGGCCGGCGGCATTATTGGGCCATATTTCTTCAAAGATGATGCGAATCGCAGCGTTACTGTCAATGGTGAACGCTACCGAGCGATGATAACAAACTTTTTTTTGCCCGAAATGGAAGTTCTTGACTTGCATGATATGTAATTTCAACAAGACGGTGCCACATGCCACACAGCACGCGAAACAATGGCGCAATTGCGAGGCGAGTTTGGTGAACAGTTAATTTCACGTTTCGGGCCGGTCAATTGGCCGCCTAGATCGTGCGATTTGACACCATTAGATTATTTTTTGTGGGGGTATGTCAAGGCTAATGTCTATAGGGACAAGCCCGCTTCGATTGACGCACTGGAAGCCAACATCCATGCATTCATTCGTGAGATACCGGCCGATATGTGTGAAAGAGTATGCCAAAATTGGACTCAGCGGATGGGCTAACTGAGACGCAGCCGCGGTCAACATTTGCATAAAATTATCTTTAAACATTTAATTGCAAGGTTCAAACTATCGATTCAAATAAATATTTCATTCATTTCTTCGAATTTTTTGTGTTTTTTTTTTTTAAAAAAGTTCTAAACCTCTTTAAAAATCACCCATTACAACGATTGGGAATCGCAAAGCTAGCTACAAAAAGTATCTTCCCTCGTCCCACACCACCTTAACATGGCAAACCACTCTATAAGAAAATAAATTTCAACTTAGTTTACATTACACGCATGACATCTGGCATTAAGATTAGCTTTGTTGAAATCAGCAAATGTCATTTGATGTCATCCAACATGAATTATTTTTTGTTGACTCAACCATGACATAAAAGTAAAAAATCGCCAAAGTGGGTTTGAAAAAAAAAATTGTATAGAATCGTTCCTATGGATTTTTTTTTAAATTCAACGTTTAATGAGCCATAAATTAGGTATTAGGTGTTCCCTTTTTTAAACCTCTTCATTTTCCTAGAGTATGTAGAGCTCTGACAATAGTCGGTAGTCGTATAGTCTATAGTTGTGTGGCTTATATATTTATGTTCAACCTTTTGTGTCAAAATCTCCTTCGGCGGTACTTTAGTTTATTAAAAAGTATTTACGTATCTTTTTTTTGTTAATACCAAAAAATATTGTTATTGTTTAAAATGATTTGCAAAGTGACACAATTAAAGAAATCAGTTTTCACAAAACACCATTTATTCAACTAGTAGTATTGAATCTTAAAAAAAAAACATGTAAAAACTACTTTTTCATCATTTGAAACGGTAATTGTGTTATTTTTAATTTTTGAATAAAGATTTTTGTACTTGTGTCGCATAATACAAACCAAAAATGAACACCATGTCGTTGTATTCATTTTTTATAAATATTTACCAACCTTAGCAGCAAAACTATTTTACCTAATTTAACTCAATTAATTTTTGTAAATATGTTTACTTGCAGTTGTTTAGTTTTTCTTTTTTAGTTTTGCTAACAACATTAACTACAATTTAAATTTAATTTTATTTCAATTATTTTATCTTTCTCCCTCTGTTTTTTTCTTTCTTTTGTACAATTACAGAACAAATGTGTGATGTCAAACAAAAAAATGCCTCAACAAATATTTATGACAGCAAAATCAAATGTTAAAGTATAATTTAAAAATTAATTTATTTACTTTGACTAGATTATATAAACAAAGAAAACTTTTTATACTAAAGAAGAATGATAAAAGAAGGTCCTACGAAATATATTGATACAAAAAGAAATACAAAGATACTTATTTAAAAATAAAAGAGAATGTTAAATATCTTATAGATTATATTTACAACGTTAGAGAAGGATGTATATAAATACAACGAAAATGCATTAAATTAAGAAAACAATATTTTAAATCAAAGAAAATATATCAGAAAATAATTATATTTACAAGAATTATTACTAAGAAACAAATAAATGCTGAAAAGGGGACTAAACTGTGGAACAAATGATGATGAAAAGTAAAGCGATAGACTGCACAGTCTGACTTACAAGAATTTTTTTTTCGATTTATTATTTTCTATGGAATATCATTTTTCGAAATGCATCATTAGAGTATCTCCTAAGCACCACCTTATTGCCAATATTGAAAGGATTGTCATATGAATGAAAGAAAAATATTCACGCCTTAAGTGTATTTATTATAATACGCATACCATTTTATATTTAGGACCACTACCATAAATATTCAGTAAAACGCCAATATTTGAATTCATAACCACTTTATTGAGTGCTTGTAAGCATTTTGCATTTTAGTTTTTTTTTCAATCTGCCACTCCTACTTTTGGGATGTTGCGTTAACGCAACATTGGGACAATACATATACAAAAATTAAGTGTGGTAAGCCTTGAAACAATGAGAGTGTAACGGAATTGCGCACTTGTTACACATAAAAACAGTTGTGCTTTTAACGGGTGATTTTTTAGCTGGTTTGGTTTTGGCAACACTGGTTTTGACAGCTGACGTGTGTTTAGTACCTTGTGTCACTGTCAAACAGCTTCAGTTTGGTTTGCAATTTAACCATGGATCGTCTTACAAATGAACAACGTTTGCAGATTATTGAATTTTACTATCAAAATTCGTGCTCGGTTCGAAATGTTCATCGCGCGCTGCTTCCATTTTATGATCGGCATTCTCGACCTTCTGAGCAGTCTATTCGGAAGATTGTGACCAAATTTCGCACCAAATTTACTTTGTTGGACATTAAACTACCAACACGTTTACGTACTGTGCGTAGTGAAGAAAATATTGCGGCCGTATCAGCTAGTGTGACAGAAGACCGCGAAATGTCGATTCGGCGCCGTTCCCAGGCCTTTGTTACAGCACTACGTGGAAAATTTTGCGGAAGGATTTGGGCGTAAAGCCTTTTAAGATACAGCTGGTGCAAGAACTAAAGCCAGCCGACCTACCACAACGCCGAATTTTTGGTGAATGGGCTCTTGGAAAGCTGGCCGAGGATCCGCTTTTTTATCGAAAAATTGTGTTCAGCGATGAGGCTCATGTTTGGTTGAATGGGTACGTAAATAAGCAAAATTGCCGCATTTGGAGTGAAGATCAGCCAGAAGCATTGCAACAGCTACCAATGCATCCCGAAAAAGCCACTGTTTGGTGCGGTTTATGGGCCGGCGGCATTATTGGGCCATATTTCTTCAAAGATGATGCGAATCGCAGCGTTACTGTCAATGGTGAACGCTACCGAGCGATGATAACAAACTTTTTTTTGCCCGAAATGGAAGTTCTTGACTTGCATGATATGTGGTTTCAACAAGACGGTGCCACATGCCACACAGCACGCGAAACAATGGCGCAATTGCGAGGCGAGTTTGGTGAACAGTTAATTTCACGTTTCGGGCCGGTCAATTGGCCGCCTAGATCGTGCGATTTGACACCATTAGATTATTTTTTGTGGGGGTATATCAAGGCTAATGTCTATAGGGACAAGCCCGCTTCGATTGACGCACTGGAAGCCAACATCCATGCATTCATTCGTGAGATACCGGCCGATATGTGTGAAAGAGTATGCCAAAATTGGACTCAGCGGATGGGCTACCTGAGACGCAGCCGCGGTCAACATTTGCATGAAATTATCTTTAAACATTAAATTGCAAGGTTCAAACTATCGATTCAAATAAATATTTCATTCATTTTTTCGAATTTTTTGTGTTTTTTTTTTTAAAAAAAGTTCTAAACCTCTTAAAAAATCACCCGTTACAAACCCTGCACCGTCTTCTCCAATTTTCAGCATTCCTCTCAATAATATGGCCAACGTTATCTAATCGCGAGGTGGATGGTAGCGATGAAGTTGAACTCCGTCCTCGACAATATGGTGTTTTGCATTTGTTGGTACTTATGAGACTCCGAACTAATTCCGATCTAAAGGCAAGCGGCGATATTGGTTTTTGGTTGTACACAATTCTATGTAGCTTCCAAGCATTCACTATTGCGGAGTCTATCGTATTGATAAATAACGGCCACCACCATTTTGTACCGCCAATATTTATACGGTAGTTTGCCACTGCATTATCGTGCAAGTCAACACCCCCCATATATTTATTGTACATGGCAATCATATACGGTTGTGGTATCGAGATCTCTCTCTTTTCCCTCCGATTATACCGTTTTTCAATAGCATTTGGTTGACCAGAATCGCAATTGGTTGCCACTGTTACAACAGAATTATCATTCCAACGTATCACACTTATTTCATTCTCGTGATCGTAGCAGCAATCCATTGTACCACGTTGTTTTTTTGCCTATTTATTTGTTCGTCTCTAGTGGGCATTTGAGAATCCTGTTTTCGCGGACAGTCCCGGTAGCAAAATATCCTTCATTTCTCAAATAAACCAATAGGCTAAAGCTGGTAAATAAGTAATCAAAATATACTTTATGATACTTTCAAGAGATCTATAACAACTTTGGCCACCTAGACCAAATTCCCTTTTGGCATATTTGACACTTGTTCCACCATATGGTATGAACTGATACAAATATCCATCACTTGACGTAAGGCACCATATCTTGAACCCAAAGCGTACCGGCTTTCCTTTTAGGAACATTTTCGCCGAATGACGGCCAAAGTAAGGCACCATTTGTTCATCTATTGACAAGTGATGGGAAAAGATACCATACTTCAAGAAATTGTTGTTCAAAAGATTAAACAGCGGACGCAGTTTCGCAAATTTGTCCTCCAGATCCAATTGAGTTTTATCTACCACATGGATGTTTTGCTTGATCTCAAAAAATTTGTTTCGAGACATTGCATTTTTAACAATTGGAACCCCTTTATCTTCATCAGATGACCAGTAAAGTTTTACTTGTGGAAGTGTGTGATATCCGCTTAGAATCAATATTCCAAGAAAAATTTCCAGGTCACTTGTATCCAAGCAAAACTGAGGGCGGTTCTTATCCCTTGAATATTTTATGGAGTTTGTTATAATACACTCCATAATATTTTCGTCGAACATTAAGCTGGGTTTCCACATGCCCTTAAATTGACAAAGTTTGACAGTTCTCGTTTATGTCATTAATTGACAATATTGCCAGTTCATTTCCACCTATGTCCATAATTGGCACAAAATCGTTTGTCATTTCATTGACAACAAAATTTTGGAATTGCAGCCGCTCGCTTCCGTATTCTTCGACGTAATATCGATGTGTCCGTAGGCAGATCTATAAAAATAGTTCTTGCCATATGCACATTACACAATTTCTTGATAACAAGAAATAAAGTGACCAACATAGAGATCGATCAAGAAATCGAAGGCCGTGATGGAGAAATTTCAGAAGGAAATTGGCGTGCTGTTCTTCGGGAACAGAACAACTATACCAATCTGGTAAATCGTGGCACTCGTTACAGTGTAGAAGCAGTTGAAGTACGAGAAATTTTTAAAAATTATTTTTCACTGCCAGAAGGTGAGCTTGAATGGCAATACAGAGCAGTAATGCGTGGTATACAACCAACCCATAGCACTTAAAAAAATATGTTTACGTAGCGTGTTTGATTCGCGTAGCTTAGAATCGTTTTTTTAAAATACGGTCCAAAAATTTCATCTCTGCGAATAGTGGATTAGTTCGCTTTGGTTTGTTTGCAGCCTGTCCGCTTTTAGTTTCATTCGTTTTTTTTAAATATGTCTGTATGAGATAAAATAATTTGAATTGAATAAATGGAATCATTGAAAAGATTGTTTACTTACTTGATAATTGCTACGAATAGCCTTGCCATCCGTCCGGGTTTTCCCGGACAAGTACTCTTTTTTGCCTCTGCGGGAAACGTCCGGTATAGTTTTAATAATATGTCCGGGATGGTATTTTCACTTATCTACTTGGCAGTTTGTATTAATTAATATTTAAAAAAAAATAATTAGGAGATCACTAAAATCAACAAAATTAATAATTCAGAAATGAATACTCAGAACAATCATTGGCCGTGTTCCGGGTTTCAGTTTTAGTAAGACATCATGTGAAGCCCTGTTCACATTGGTCAATCGACCATTTTAGTTACGTGACATTAGGGGAAATGACGGGAAATGGCTGACGAAACAAGTTGAAAATTTACGCATGGGCACTCAGATATGAGTGAAACAATTGATTTTTCTTCGGCATGTCCTTAAGATGTTTTTTTATATCAATAAAATTACTGGATATTATAGATTATTCAGGTTCTGTTTTACTTTTCTGATAAAGCATAATTATTCTGAATAGATGGAAGTTAATAAAAATCTAAAAATATGATAAAATTAAATTGCAAAATAAAGGTTTTGGCATAGTTTGACATTTACCTTACCATTCGGTAAGATTTTGCGTTCCGCGTTACTTTACCTTATTCAGTTGTAGTCAGAAATCCGGAACACGGCCATTGTGGTGGATTTGGCTCTCTCAAAGCAAATGTTTTTAATGTGAAAGTAAACATATTTGGATTAAAAATGTATACTACGACTGAACGGAGTGAATTGTATAATCAGGCTATGCATACATACATTAAATATATTTATTCCTTATAGAGTTGTGTTTTAAAATGAATAATGTAATTGCAGTTGCACAACATTCCGAGAAGGAAGTGCACCTTCAACAAGGAGTCCAAATGTGAAACTATTTATTTTATGTTAAAGAAGTCGATACCTTAGAACCATAGATATTAAAACATTCAAAAAAAAAAAACTATTTTTTTGTTTGTCCTAATTTTGTACTCTTTTTCTGTTCGTCATTTGTCCGGATAAGTCCGGGATTTGGAACCCCATGTACTACTTTTATCAAATACCATCTGGCAACACTAGCTACGAAGAGCATTCCATCGTAACATAACTTCACATTTGGGAACGGAAAGCGTTTTTGAAATAGTTTCCCACGAGTTGTTATTTATTTCACGATTTTTATAAAGCTTACTGTTGGAGTCCCAAATGTTGTCGAATTTTTCAACGTTGTGAATGAGAACAAGCGAGGACTGCACACTCGATTCCATACTTGATTTTCTCACTCGTTTTTTTCCTTCTTCTATTGCATCATCCTAAATGTAATCGAATGTATATTCTTAAAAGATTAGAAAATATAGTAAAGTAAAAATACATTACCATGTTTCCAGTTGTTTCTGCAGCTGACATGTCACTTAATACTTTTTTTTAATTTCCGCAGCAATAAAATATTTTGTATTTTCTTTGCCAAAACATTCAACACAATGCCAATAAATTTGTTGTGTCAGTTCATGACCAAGTGACGTTTTGTTCGTCAATTTTGCTATTTCCACTTTCGTTGCCAATTATTGGCAAGGCCTGAAAGTCAATTAAATGGCTGTCAATTTTCGGCTATTTCCACTTGTCATTTTTCTCAATGACATAAAAATACGCCATTCGTCAATTAAAAAATGGCAAGTGGAAACTTAGCTTTAGACGAAAGAAATCAAATACGGTCTTTCCATGTAGATCTTCTTCAATTTTCTTTATGCTAGCCTCTTCATTTGACGTAGCACTAGTCTCGTAGTCAATCGGTGTTTTACACCAAGTAACATCTTCAACTCTTGGTAATTTGCTTGATGAATCTTTACTAACCTCGTGGTGCATATTACCATCCATTTCTACCTCATTACCAGAGTTAAATATCTCAAAGGTTCCCACTACATCCGAAGGCAAATTTTCCGTCCCGCCTATAAAAATCATCATCAAAGTTTTCTTCGTCCGTTAAATCATCAACTTTGGGTGGAATGTAACAAATATTTATTTCCTCATTCAGATCAAAGTTTTCTACAATTGCTTCAAGTTCTCTTAAAGTCAAAGGCCTTTTGGGATCATTGCGATATTTCATGTTACTCTAAAACAATTACCAATATAAAAACAACATATATATGTATTAATATCATTTCCGTAATATATTATTGTACACACCATTTTGTAAAATGTTTCCAAACTTCAAGCCAATTTTCAGATGAACTTTTTTTTTTATTCTTTTTTTTTACAACAAACACTGTACTTGCACTACTCAGCAAAAAAGTAACACAAATAATTTAAATCACTAACATTTGTTGACACAAAAATTTCAAACTCGAAAATTTTTCAAAGCCTACTAAAGTTTCGTCGTTTGTCCCAATGTTGCGTTTTTGCAACGTTACTATTCAAGGTCGATTAAAAGTACTAACTAAAACTAAATGTTTTTTCTTTTGATCAAATTACTGTTATTTATAGTATATTTTATACAAAACATAATTCAAACTATAAAAAATTGGAAAAACACTAATTTATAGGGAATTTATAAACTATGTATGTTTTTTGTCGGAAATTTGACAATTTTATTTAAGATGTAACGAAAAGTCCATGAGCTATTACGCATACTAAAAATAATTTTCTTAAAGTTTAGATATTCCTAAACGCAATAGCACAGAAATCAAATCAGAAATTAAAAAAAATATTTTGTTCAATGTTGCGTTAACGCAACCATGGGAATAAATGGGTTAATTGAAAAGCACATTTTCTTTACATCGCGATAGCGTGGACAAGCTTGCCAGACTTTTTTAAGCCTATATCGCAGCCTTCATTAATTTTGTTCCTCAAACAAAAAACGCAAGATCTTAAAAAAAGGTATTGCAAAAGAAGATACATTTTAGGGATTCCAAGGACATTCTACTGACCTGCTCATAAAACATCATTAAAAAAAACCCAAATATCCGGGAAACAGATATAAAACAAAAGAATATTAAAATTCAGCAACAAATTTACTTACATGAATGATTTTTATTATATCTAACATCTTCAATCTTCAATCGAGTATTGTTCGTGCATATTAGAATTGAAGGGTTGAAGCATTTTTGGGGTTGGTTTAAGATTGTTACAGATTATTTTGTTTTTCATATTAATAAATCCTAATGCGCATGAATGGATCCAAAAGCCTTATACCTGAATCTTAGAAAGGCTTTCGGATTTAATTCCGTTCATAATATGAGAACAAAATTAAAAAAAAAATGTGGTTGCCACTTTAAAGCAAACTAAATAAAATGAGTGGGGTAAAATTACGAAATGCAGTCGTCCGACATACCGGCTAAGGACTCAATTCAAAAAATGTCCATGTAAATTTTAATTATCAATTATTCTGTCATTAACGTTACCTAAACTTCTAAAGAAAATGTTTAGAACTTTATAGCAATACAAATGCAGTACTGAAAGAATTTTCAAAACTACGGTATAAATATATGAGAAGGCTACAATCCCATCCTTAAAATAAATATCCCCAAAATGTGGGCTTTATGGTGATAAAATATAGAAAATGACGTTGTCACAATATATTGTTCAAACAGTTTATCAAAATCGTTTATGGTCCGACAAAAAACAACGTTTTTCTCCTGCATATGCTATGCGCTCTGCTGGTAGGGTATACAAATGTTGTTTTGTATGCCCCCAAAAAGTGGGAGTGGGTTAAAATGATCTAAGTACGAAATGTTTAAAATATTATCATAACCAATGACCCCGCATCAAAAGTTTTTTTTCGAATATTTAAAAAATGGTAGCGAAAAACGTTTTTTTTTACTGAAAACGCCCCCAAAAAGTGGGCGTGATAAAAAAAAATTTTTTTTGACGAAATATAGATATTGAGATTCTTTAAATATATTCTTCAGACACTTTTTCAAAATTCCCTAGGTACAGTTTGGCCAAAAACTACGTTTTTCTAAAAAGCGGGCTTGGCAGTAAACGGATTTCAAAAATGTTTACATATGTTCTGCTGGGAGCAACAAATATGTACCATATTATCTAAATTTTCCAAGCTCAAAATGTAAGGCCCAAAAACATGTGACGGGCGGACAAACAGACAGACACGGTTAAATCGACTCAGCTAGCGACTCTAGGGGCATATTTTATAAAACGAATATCGTTGAAATCACTTCGGTCTTGTTGATATTTGATAACATAAAACGGTATCGATCTTTATTTTACGAGACTCGTAATTTCTTACGACTGACATTTGGCAGTCGTATAGCTTTTGTTTTCGTATTATTTTTTTTTGTCTGTCAGTGATTGTCCTCTGCTGTAAAATGTAAGCAAAAAAAATAGAAAATAGTGAGTGAAAATTGATATAAATATTATTTTATTTAATTAAAAGGCGGACATCTCATCCTCCGTCATGAGGAATGATATATGTTCTGGACATTAAACACTCTCCATAACGGATAACATTTTTGTTAAGGTTGCCCACAAAGTTAGTTGCGCCATACCGACAGGAAATCTTGACCGGTTCCTCTTTTGTAGCCACCCTCTAGAAATCGAAGAGTCGCACACAATTACAAAATATTTGGTATGTATGTTGATCTTGGACTCGAAAGTTGCGAATCAATCTTCCCCAGAACATAAACAAACGCATCATTGTTAAAACGAAATATTTTTTTTGAATCTAACCAAATTTTTAATAAGTAACTAAATTAAGTATGGAAGTATGGGTAATGATTACTTACGCTGAATTGGGAATGCTCATTATTCCTTACTTACTTACTTAGTGGCGCTACAGTCCGGAATGAACCTGGGCCTCAACCAACATGCCTCTCCAATTAGCCCGGTCCTTAGCTAACTGCCTCCAGTTGCGCACTCCAAGTTGGTTGAGGTCTGTTTCCACTTGTGCGCGCCACTTAAGGCGAGGTCTTCCTCTACTGCGTCCGACGTCTGGCTGGGAATCGAAGACTCTGCGAGCCGGAGTATTGGTGTCCATTCGTTCTACATGTCCTAGCCATCTTAAACGTCCAATGCGGAGTTTTTTGACCAGGGGTGTGTCGCTGTACAGCTCGTATAGTTCTTGGTTGAATCTTGGTCTCCATAGCCCGTCAACGCAAACGGGACCGAAGATTTTTCGAAAAATTTTCCTCTCGAATCTACCAAGGATTTCTTCATCCGCTTTTGATACGGTCCATGCTTCAGCGCCGTAGAGCAGGACTGGGATGATCAGGGTCGAGTGAGGGCTTTACTACTAAATTGCCTTCTTAGCCCGAAGAAACAGCGGTTGACAAGAGTAATTCTTCGTTTAATTTCTGACGAGATGTTGTTGTCAGAGTTAATAGCGGAGCCGAGGTAGACAAAGTCCCGTACTACCTCAAAGTTATATCTGTCAATGGTGACGTTCTGTCCAATTCGTCGATGTTGTGTGTCCTTTCGGGTTGACAGCATATACTTAGTCTTACCCTCATTTACTGTTAAACCCATTTTCGCCGCTTCCTTCTCTATACTAGCAAACGTGGCTATGACATCACGTTGAGTCCTACCAATGATGTCAATATCGTCAGCGTATGCTAGTAGTTGCACCGACTTTTGGAAAATTGTGCCTCTGGTGTTGGCTTTGGAGTTTTGCACAATTCTCTCAAGAATCAGATTAAAGAAGTCACATGACAGCGCATCGCCTTGCCTAAATCCTTTTTTGGTATCGAATGTGTCGGTGAGGTCGTTTCCGACCCTGATGGAGCAGCGAGAATTCTCCATCGTCATCCTACACAAACGGACGAGTTTGGGCGGTATACCAAAACTAGACATGGCTCTGTACAGTTCGTCTCTATAAATGCTGTCATATGCGGCTTTGAAATCGATGAATAGGTGGTGGGTATCGATTTGGACTTCTTGAGTTTTTTCCAGGATCTGCCGAAGTGTGAAAATTTGATCGGTTGTGGACTTTCCTGGCCTAAAACCACACTGATAAGGGCCAATCAGGTTCTTGGTAAACGGTTTCAGGCGTTCACATATTACGGCAGATAGGATCTTGTAGGCGATGTTGAGGAGACTTATGCCTCTGTAGTTGGCGCAGTTCAGAGGGTCTCCTTTTTTGTGGATCGGGCAAACGATGCTGAGGTTCCATTCTTCAGGCATATTTTCATCCGACCAGATTTGGCTTATGAGTTGGTGGATGTTACTTACCAAGTCATCTCCGCCGCCCTTTTAGAGCTCAGCGGGAAGGCCGTCATTTCCGGCAGCCTTATTAAGCTTGAGTTTAGATATTGCTATCCTCACTTCACTCAGGTCGGGTGGTTGGCAGTCTTCGCTGTCGTTGCCAATATTGAATGGTTCGTTCTGCCTGACAGCGGAATGTTGTTCGTCATCGCCGTTTAACAGTCTGCAGAAGTGGTTCTTCCATATCCTCAGCATCGACTGTGTCTCAACTACAATATTTCCTTGTTCATCTCGACAGGATTCTGTTCGAGCCTTGTATCCTTGGCTTTGACGTTTTACACTTTGGTAAAACTTGCGAACATCGTCCCTGGAGTGGCACCTCTCTATATCATCGATCGCGCGCTTTTCTTTCTCTTTTTTCTTCTTGCTGAAAAGCCGATGTTCTTTCCTTCTTCTTTGCCTATAGAGCTCAATGGCAGCTCTCGTCTTCACCTGCAGCTTAGCCTTGTAGGCCTCGTTCTTGG
Source organism: Rhingia campestris (assembly GCA_932526625.1). Lineage (NCBI taxonomy): Eukaryota > Metazoa > Arthropoda > Insecta > Diptera > Syrphidae > Rhingia > Rhingia campestris. The sequence goes on from OW052182.1 coordinate 83,359,666, forward strand.
CTGCGAGCATCTGTCGGCATTCCTCATCAAACCAGGGATTTCTTGCTGGTGGGAGCGAGAATCCTAGCACATCAGTTGCGGCTGATCTTATGGCCTGTTGGCATCGTTGCCATTGCTCTTCGACATTCGATGCTGGTGGTATGGTGTTAATCGAGAGGTTAAGGGATACGCGTTGTGCGAAGGTCTTGGCGGTCTCTTGCGATTGCAGTCTTCCGACATTAAATTTTTGGTGGATATCCGCATTCTTACCTTGGCGGTAAGAATGCCTTACAAGGTAGTGATCCGAGTCGATGTTAGCTCCTCGGAAAGTTCGGACATCCAAAATACTGGATGCGTGCCTCTTATCTATCGCAATGAGATCAATTTGGTTGACCGTTCGTTGATCTGGTGACCGCCATGTCCCCTTATGGATATCGAGGTGAGGAAACCGTGTGCTGGCTATAGTGGCATTTCGTTCCGTAGCGAAATCAATTAGCCTAAGTCCGTTACAAGACGTGTTGTTGTGTAGGTTTATGGCTATGTTTTCCGACAATACTTCTAAAGATGTTTTCTCTTCCTACCTTTGCGTTAAAATCTCCCAGCACGATTTTAACATCGTACTTCGGTAGTCGCTCATAGGTTTTGTCAAGGAGCTCGTAGAAGCAATCCTTAGCTATATCATCTTTTTCTTCCGTCGGAGCGTGAGCGCATATAAGGCTTATGTTGGCGAATTTGGCCTTGATGCGGATTGTTACTATGCGTTCGCTAATGTCTTGGAAACATAAGACTTCTTGTCTAAGCCTGGCACTTATAACAAATCCGCATCCGAATAGTCGCTATTTCTGCTCACTATAACACGGTCCGTAGTAGATGTCACAGTTTTTCATCCTCTTTTTGCCCGGCCCATCCCATCGTAATTCCTGGATGGCCCATCCCATCGTAATTCCTGGGTGGCAGTAATGTCTGCTTTGTAGCAGTTTAGGGCTTCCGCGGCCTGACTAACCCTTGAAATTCCTAGACAACCTGTTGTCCGAATATGTCAGAGCAGCTCATCTAGGTTCGCCTGGGACAGCAGGCCGGGTATTCATCCGTGCCATTCTCACAAGGGTGTTTATAGTGTTGCTGTTTTTCGTCGTGTTATCAACACTCGCACTTATCGTTTAGCAAGTCGAATCCGGTTGGATGAGACCAGTACCCGATGGTTACCACTTGGAATGCTCATTGGGTTTGAGTTATCCCTAATTCGTCTTCATCAGATTAATGTTTCCTTCTCTTCAGAATCATCTTAACTATCCAAAAACAAAAAAATTTCCAAAATTTATTTCAATTTCCGATTTCACGACTGTTTGTTTACGTTATTCCATTTTGACAGTACTTAATAGGATTGAAGTTGGTTGCGCAACACTTTTCTTACGATTTTCTCGTTTTACACGATCGCACTTTGTCGTGACTATCGTTTACTTCTGTATCGTTTACTTCCCGTTCGTTTCGTTTTATGTAATAGAGCCCCTGAGTTTATCTATATACTTTAATGGATATAATGTTACAAACTATGTTTCAAAACTAATATAACCCTATGGGATAGGGTATGAAAGTAAGGCATAGACTTTACGCAATAAAAACTGTATTTCTAAGAATACACCTGAAATACTTTCTAAGATTTTCTGTATGCTTTAAAACTCATTCCAATATCAATTATCAATCCCAAATACATGAATTCATTAAATATGTCTAACGTTACAGTTGAATCAATGAAAGTTGAAAAGGTAACCACAAAATTGCAAGTACAGCTAAAAAGTTAGAAATCAATAACACTGATGGTTTTGTTGCATGAAGTTTTTTAAAGGAACATTTTAGTTAAGGTCACTTTTTTCTAAATTTTCTTCACGGAGAATTTCAGCTGGTGGATAAAAACATATATGTTGAGGTTTGTTTTTGTTTGCCGTCTCTATCAACATACTTCAAAATGTGACTGATACTTTGCGTTGAAATGACAAAATTCTCTCTTGATATTATAGATTTGACATTTTTCAATTTACTTAACATTAAAGTACTCGAACGGACCTAATGTATATGTATACATATGCAATCGTTTCGAGGCCTTTTTGTTCAATTAACTTCAGTTTCTTGGAAAAATAAATTAAGATTACTCATATCCTCAACTATTGTCAACAGTTGAGAGTTATAAGGTCTTTTCCCGTACGAAATAATATTTACTGATTCTTACTGATTTTTACTTATTGCCGTTCCCGTACGCAAAAATAAGTAAAAGAGAGAGCTCACGAGAGAGCAAAAAACAACCCCTCCATAAAAATCTGTAATAAAATTTACTGCAGAAATTTCTGTTGGTAAAAATCAGTAAACTGTCAGTTGGTATCTAAAAGTGATAACTCGCTTGTTTTGACAGGTGATTTATGTCATTTTTTCTTTAAAAGTTATACAAAATATATAATTTTACTGTTTTTTACTTAAACGCGTTCCCGTACTGTTTGGTAATTTTGTCTCTTTCTGAGATAATTTACGCCCACTCCAAGAAATTTGAGAATTTACTAATTTTTACTGAAAAAGTACGGGAACAGACCTATAGATAGTCCTTTTGTTACTTCAATAGATCTGACAGAATTTTGACAGAAATGGTTATTGATAAAAGATAGATCTGTGGGACGTTCGCGCTATTGCCGGTTACGATCATTGTTAGTTTCTTTCGTTAGTGAAGGAAAACACTTGACCGCTGATTGACTGTATACTGTAGAGACCAAATTTGTTAGCTTACTATGTGAATATTAAAGTGGCGATTGAAGGCGCATATTCGATGTGTTTATTTTCTCAATTTCTTGACTTCCAAGTTATTTAGATTGCTGTTGAACTCTATCAATCCCAATAAGTAACCCTTTGAATTAAAACCTTATAACGATTTTTTAAGCTCTGTCTGCACCAACTCGTATTTCAAAAAGAGAATGATAAACAATGATTGTCTTTGTTTGTATTAAGCAAACGTACTTAGTTCGTAAAGGACTGTAGTTATATATAAACTATTTTATTATAAAATAATTTTATTATAATTTGTTGGCGATTTCTTGTGGGTAAGACTGTGTTCACACTTAATGTCATAGCTACAGTGGTGTCGTATTTTGTATATTTTACTAATCATATCGTCAATTAATAAATAAGGTTATATTATTATACACAATTATGTTATTTTTTATATTCGTTATAATATTTATATCCATTTCATAATAATTTTATGGTTTAATATAAACTATTTAAGTATGTAGTTAATTAAAATACTGTGCAAATGTAAAGCTTTAAAATCATGTTCTGTTTCCAATAAAAATAATAACCTATACATAGTTGCATTAATTATAAAAGTAACATTCATGTTTTGTATGTGTATAACAAGTTTTTGTACAGAGAAATATATTTTTTAGATAAATAAGGCCATGAATAGTGAACCAAACAATTGATCGATTCAAAGTAAATAATTATTTTAATAAAAATGCTGATTTCATTTTTTTGTATACTTTGGATTTATTTACTAGATTGCAGCAGATGATTTTTTAAGAGGATATTAATGTTGGCAACTAAAATTATTTCAGACAAGACGAATTACTTTGTATACACCCATTTGGTTCACAAAGTTGGTCGTCTATCTAAATCCGTATTTAATGATCACAGTCTATTTAGAGTGGGGATCATCCACCCTTCTTCTTATCTCATTTTGGCATTACCTCAGCTGAAATGATGTATAAAGACTCCTTTTACCAGCACCTTCTAACTTCCTTCCTGGTGGTCAAATGGTATGGTATCCGATTAAATGAAACCTTGAGTTTTCATTTATCGTGGCGATCGACGAGTGCCTAGTACCTTGAAGTCTTGACGGCAGCAGACGAGAGTGGGGGAGGACGTGTACTAAGGTACATCTTCCTTTTTTAAGGCAACAGCGGGAGAATTCCCAAAATGGAGTCAACGGTAGCGTCTAGAGTATCAGTTAGGATGAACAAAGTGAACAACCTACTAGAGCTGCTTTGACATATTCGGACAACATGTCATTCAGGAATATCAGCATCGGAAGAAGGCTACACAAAAATACCAACCAGACCGACAATGACCACGGGCAACGTACATTGCAGACATTACAGCAATTCAAGAAATACGTTCGAAAGAACCGGGAATACAAAAAAGAAACACATGCGGCATTTATTATAGCAGTCATCCAAGGCTGTACATATTCGAATGCGGATTCGTTAAGGGGAATCGACTTAGAAGAACAGAAATCGACTTTGTGCCGATTAATGATCGCCTGGCTGTGATCCACATCAAAGCAACACTTTGCTAACATCAGCCTTATATGCCCACACCTCCCTACCGATGAGATCCCATTAAGGAGGAATTCTACGAACTTATGGCGTCAGTCCGGTATACAAAGTGAAAACCGTATTTGTGGACTTCAATGCGAAAATTGATAAGAAAACATTTTCGGATGGTTGATTAGAAAGCACAGCCTCCCGAAACGACTACAGTTAATGACTTTCGACTAACAGACTTCGCAGCAGCCTTGTAGTACTTTTATCAGTACTTCACTTCAAATACATGAAGCAACATAGATATCTGCAGATAGTCAAACCACCAACAAAATTCTGACAATTTTCTGATGGACGAGAAAAAGCTACGAAGAGTAAAAACAAGAGACGTCACGTTGGTTAGCGAGCCGTAGATTACAAAAAAAAACTAAGTGAGAGATAAACACCTAGTGGATACAGTATCGTTAATCATTAAAGAAGTAGCCGAAACCACAACACGCTATCAGCTAAACGTCGCATATAATCGGCCCTATCGAGGTATCCGTCGGAGCGGAAAATTCATCGATTTTGTACGATTCGGAGGATTTTTCCTTCGAGGTCGAGGTATTCTATCGAAAAGCTGTTCGGAATATTTCTCCGACATTTTGAAACGCGTTGCGTTGAAGTGCGTTCAGATGCATTTTTCGTGCAATTTTTGACAGATAAGTACCATTCTTTTTCCGATTTCCTACGACGCAAATTCTTCGCGGAATTTACGAATCGTAGTGAAGTAAAGCCGTCGCATTTGTGTAGTATTTTTTTCCGATGACACATACCTCGAGTGAAATTAAAACCTCCGATGAAGTATGCGTTGCGGAAAATTGTCCGCTCCTACGGATACCTAGATAGGCTGAATATCCTATCAAACTACCGGACCCTAATCAAAAGGAGTCCCTAACGCAAAGGTAGGAAGAGAAGACATCTTTAGCAGTAATGTCGGAAAATAAAGCCTACACGACAACACGTCTGGTAACGGACTTAGGCTAATTGACTTCGCTACGGAACGAAATGCCACTATAGCCAGCACACGGTTTCCTCACCTCGATATCCATAAGGGACATGGCGGTCTCCAGATCAACCAACAGTCAACCAAATTGATCAAATGGCGATAGACAAGAGGCACGCATCCAGTATTTTGGATGTCCGAACATTCCGAGGGGCTAACATCGACTCGGACCACTACCTTGTTGTAGCCAAGGTAAGGATGCGGATATCCACCTCGCCACAAAAAAAACAGAAATACTGTGAAAAAATTTAATGTCGAAAGACTGCAATCGCCAGAGACCGCCAAGACCTTCGCGCAACGCGTATCCCATAACCTCTCGACTCACAACACACCACCAGCATCTAATGTCGAAGAACAATGGCAACGATGCCAACAAGCCATTAGAACAGCCGCAACTGATGTGCTAGGTTTCTCGCGGCCACCAGCAAGAAACCCCTGGTTTGATGAGGAATGCTGACAGATGCTCGCAGCCAAGAACGAGGCCTACAAGGCTAAGCTGCAGGTGAAGACGGGAACTGCCATTGAGTTCTATAGGCAAAGAAGAAGGGAAGAACATCGGATTTTCAGCAAGAAGAAAAAAGAGCAAGAAAAGCGCGCGATCGAGGATATAGAGAGGTGCCACTCCAGGAACGATGTTCGCAAGTTTTACCAAAGTGTAAAACGTCAAAGCCAAGGATACAAGGCTCGAACAGAATCCTGTCGAGATGAACAAGGAAATATTGTAGTTGAGACACAGTCGATGCTGAGGAAATAGAAGAACCACTTCTGCAGACTGTTAAACGGCGATGACGAACAAAATTCCGCTGTCAGGCAGAACGAACCATTCAATATTGGCAGCGACAGCGAAAACTGCCAACCACCCGACCTGAGTGATGTGAGGATAGCAATATCTAAACTCAAGCTTAATAAGGCTGCCGGAAATGACGGCCTTCCCGCTGAGCTTTATAAGGCCGGCGGAGATGACTTGGTAAGTAACATCCACCAACTCATAAGCCAAATCTGGTCGGATGAAAATATGCCTGAAGAATGGAACCTCAGCATCGTTTGCCCGATCCACAAAAAAGGAGACCCTCTGAACTGCGCCAACTACAGAGGCATAAGTCTCCTCAACATCGCCTACAAGATCCTATCTGCCGTAATATGTGAACGCCTGAAACCGTTTACCAACAACCTGATTGGCCCTTATCAGTGTGGTTTTAGGCCAGGAAAGTCCACAACCGATCAAATTTTCACACTTCGGCAGATCCTGGAAAAAACTCAAGAAGTCCAAATCGATACCCACCACCTATTCATCGATTTCAAAGCCGCATATGACAGCATTTATAGAGACGAGCTGTACAGAGCCATGTCTAGTTTTGGTATACCGCCCAAACTCGTCCGACCTCGCCTTTAGTGGCGCGCACAAGTGGAAACCGACCTCAACCAACTTGGAGTGCGCAACTGGAGGCAGTTAGCTAAGGACCGGGCTAATTGGAGAGGCATGTTGGTTGAGGCCCAGGTTCATTCCGGACTGTAGCGCCACTTAAGTAAGTAAGTAAATGGCCTACATCCAAAAATCCGTTATCTAACACTCTTAGGCTAATTGCGAAAGCCAGTTTTTTGGCTACCATATCATTGTAATAAAAGAATCAATCAAAATATCGAGACCTAAAATGTTAACAAACACAATTCCATAAGAGAAAGTAAAAATAATAAAACTATGTTTTTTTTTTGTTAATTATAAAGTGTTTTCTTTTTAATTTTTATCAAACGATTTCTTATCTTATACATTAATATATATATGTATATATTTTTAATTTTAATTCTTTTAATTTTTAACTAACAATTATCAGTTATACTTGTGTTTCTTATACAAAAATAGTTTGTTATTTAATAATATGTAAATTAAAATATTATACAACTCCTTACGCACTCCTTTACTACATTCGAAAGTTTTTTGTTTAAAGTCTTAAAGGTTTGTATTAAATAAAAACGAATAATTACAATTACATTATGTAAAATAAATATATTTATATAACGAAGCATTGCTTTCAACAGGAAGAATTGTCAACTTATATTAAAAAAAAAATAATCTTAAATTATATAAATAAAATATTTGTTTTTTTGTTTTTATTATAAAAAGTCTAAAGCCAGTCATGGAGGGGGAAGGAAGAACTTAATTTTATTTTGTTTAAAAATGTTATGTAAGCTATTCTTAGTTAGTAGTATAGTTTAATGTATCTATAAATATTATAGGACGGAAAACTGAATAACGATTATTTCATATTCATAGAGACATTTCAAAATACAATTAATTACCTCATTTGTGACTAAAAACGATTAAAAATGTACAAAGAAAGTATTTATAGCACATCAAACCGCATGTTATATTACGAATCGATAAAGTCAAATCAATCAACAGTCATTTTGCTTACATTAAACGTAGTATCAGATTATGAATATATTTATAATTAAAATTGCATACTAAATATATTTCTGTCGAATTTAGGTATTTTTTTTATTTAAATATTCTCTGGCTGGAAATCCGTTTTATTTTTTTTTATGAATGTAGAAATATTTTTGACATAGGTAGGATAATTTGTTAATTTTATTAAAAATGTGAGCCTATCTATCTTACCAAAAAAAATGTGCATATCTATTGGTTTGAAAATATCAATTATTAGCAGATTGATTACCAGTAAGGGTTTCCATATTGGGTGGGGCATTGGAAAGTGGATTTTGGTTCACTAATTTTTTAAAATAATCTGGGTACTCATTCCGTAACTTTCAAAATGATAATCGTTGACGATAGTGTAGGAGACTTGCTAGGTACCTGGAATGAAATTTTTTATTTTGTGTGTGTGTGCACATTTATATTAATCTCACGGTAGGTACCCAGAAAGTCTCCTTCACTATCGTCAACGATTAGCATTTTGAAAGTTTCGGAATGAGTAGGCTTGCATATATTTTTTTGAGTTGTTCAGAAAATATGACAATTTTCAATTGACGTGAAACACATACTCCTATATATCCTAAGAATAACGTTTTCATAAAATAATAAATTTCGAACATCAAAAAATGTAAGATGCAAGGCTGAGATTGAAGTACAACAAAGTTTTTATAGTATGATGTAGCAGACACACTGACATAAAATGAAAAAGTGAAAAGTTTGTTTGACATACATACAGTGCAGTTGCTCCTGTCATAACATTCAGCTTACTGTGGTGTTGTTTGTCGATATTTATTTCAACATTTAACACAAATAATAGCTATACAAGGTGGCGCAAAAGTTGTCACCCGATGTTTTTTAGTTGCAAATATTTAAATTCTTCAGCAAAAAAAGTAGAAAAAATTATTCCATGATTCATGTCTTATGCGCCACCTATAATAATTGTTTTGATTTTTTTGCAAAACACTTTAAAAAATGGCGGCCAAAAAACATCGGGTGACAACTTTTGCGAAGGGTGACTACTTTTGCGCCACCTTGTAGTTGGATATGTTAATGTCTTGTGGTTCGAAAAATGATCATTGGGAAGAATTTAGCCGCAAGGTAGATGTTTTGGTTAAGTTAAGAAAAAGTCTCGCTTTCATTTTTAATATTATTGTTTTGCTTAAACGCGTTCCCGTACTTTTTCATCAATTTATCTCTTAATGAGATAATTTATTTATAGTTTTTTTTTTTAATTTTAGGCCGTGTACCAATTGCGTTAAAATTTTAGCCGGTGGATAATTTTTGACATTAGTGTGGTTAATAGAATCTTCAAAATTTTAACCTTTTAAACCTTTTTAACCGGCTCCCTAAAATTTAACCAGTGGCTAATTTTTCACATTTGGTATACCTACTGAGGAGTGAGAGTGATGGTAAGCACACCCGTGTTCACATGTGTGGGAAAATAGCACATCATTCAGATTTTAATAAAAAGCAAAGAATGTGTATTTCATATCAGAAAATGTTAACAAAGTTGTACCATAAACTAAAATTGGGTTTTTGAAAATGGATGGTCACTAAAATGGTATGACTACATTTATTTCGGTATATTTTGTATGCGAAAATATGTTTAACTTAAAGAAAAAAAATGGATATCCTTAATCATGAACACAAATTGTACAACAATTATGTTTTAATGTTAATAATAAATAATTAAGTTTTTTTTGTATGATTTCTCTGAATTCTATTCGGTATTTTTTGTATTACAAGAAAATATATTGAAAATAGTATTAAAATAATATCCCATTCAATCCAACTGACACAGCAAAAAGCAAATTTTTGTTTACCCCAGCAGAAATGTCAAAAACCCCCTTTTTAACGCAATTGGCACACGGCCTTAACTGCAAAAGTATCTACAGGAACAGACCACAACACTAGTTTTGACATGTAGTTTATGTCATTTTTTCTTTAAAAGCAAACAAAACAAATACATTTAGCTATTCAGGGTCGAACCAATTCTCATTTATAAAATATTTTCTCTTCCAGAAATTTATACGGGGTTTGTGTCAAATAATGTAGCAAAAATATGGAAATCTATTACAATTAGCTGTTCCATATCTCGGCAGAGATACCAGCGATTAATTTTTATGGTTGCGAAACTCATGACCACCACTTGGATTTCAACACTTTCATAAGATTTTGGTTACTCAATTACATCGTTTACAATGTTGGGTCTGTAAGGAAGAAGAATTAGCATTTGAATAATTGAAACAGCGAAACACAACTGCTAAAATACACAATTTTTACCTCTGGAAGATTTTTTTTTAAATTAAAATTGTGTCTTTGGTAACCCTGACGGTCGGCCATTTGTGACAAACAGAGACAAAACATTAAAACACCCTTATGCAGGTACTAATCAACCATAAGATGCGTTTAGGCCATGGACCCTCTTTTCAACGTTGTACACATTTTATGAATAAGGTTTTTGCTTTTAGAGGCATTTTAAGGAATGCATAACTTTATACATTCCTTATAATGAGTTAATGAATAAGGCTGTTACTTTATTTTACCTTATCGCGTTCCCGTTCTTAATTTGGGGATAAATTCCCCATTCTTAGAAAGTTTAGAATTTACTAATTTGTAATTTTAACTACAAAAGTACGGAAACAGACCAATTATTTCTGTTCTGGTATAAACTATCACCTACGGAGTATCACGTTTTATTTTGATATTCTGATAGATATCAGGCAGCTAACCACTAGTTAGTTCAATAAATGCAAGTGGTCCTTAAACATGATCATTGAAAAGAAAAATTGGTTTTCTATAAATTCAAATATTTTTGATTAATCTTGTTTTACAATTCAGAAGCTTTGCTTAACATCAAAGGATAGCATGTGTGGGCGCTACTGGCGCAATGAGAACCACACCAACAGCGGGACTGGAAACCATCCTTAACCTGCTACCGCTAGACCTTTACATGCAAGAATCTGCAGCCAAAAGTGCTCTAAGAATCAGCCAGATCAACTGCTGGAAATCGAACTCAGGAGGACATGCCCAAATTCTACACAGATATCTGGGCTCAGCTGTATCCTCTGACTACATTACATGCTGCCTCACCATGACTTTCAAAGACCAGTGGGCGAGGAACCGAAACCATATCCATCTACACTGATGGTTCAAAAATGGATGCAGGCGGTGGAGCTGGAGTGTTTTCAGAAACACTAAAGCTAAACAGCACCTTTCGTCTCCCTGAGCACAGCAGTGTCTTCCAAGCCGAAATATTGGCAGTAGCAGAGGCAGCCAAAGCGACCTAAATGCTGGCGATACCACCAGATGATATCACCATCTTTATTGACAGTCAGGCTGCAATAAAAGCTATCTCTGCTGTCGAAATAAAATCTCGGCTTGTGAAACGTTGTTGTGAAGAGCTAAAGGTTCTTGGCGTCCAACATAATGTTAAGCTCTGCTGGGTCCCCGGACACAGAGGCATACAAGGCAATGAAATTGCTGACGAACAGGCGAGAAAAGGATCTACCTTCAGCATTGACCAAGCAGACCAGTCTGTCAAACCACCACTATGTGACCTCAAATCTCGGGTGGGACAGAAAACACTGATTACTGCCAAAAACAGGTGGAACTCCCTTCTCACCTGTGAAACTTCCAAAAGGATGTGGCCTGAGTATGACAAAGCCAGAACCCATAAACTACTTCGAAGAAACAGGAAATCTGTCTCGACTGTAGTTGGGATTCTTACTGGACACAACTTACTAAAAAGCCACAAACTGAAAATGCATCTCATATATGATGACCTCTGTAGAGGCTGCGGTGATGAAGAAATACACGATGATACCCTCCACTTTCTGTGCCACTGCCCAGGCCTCAGCCAATTAAGTATGAGAACCTTAGGAAAATACTTTTTCCATGACCTCACGGATCTATCCGAAATCCCTCTCCCTAATCTTTTCAGGTTTGCAACAACATCTGGATGGCTGGAAAGAGGCTAACAACAATGGACAGTAACGGGACAATGAATGAACCAACCACACAAGTGGACCCCCAACGGGCATCAGAATGGGTTTATATTGACCTGAGTGCGATGAGGGAAGACGCACACCATCTGCCTCATCAACCCACCAACCTAACCTAACATCAACTCCTATATGATCCAATTTAGAAAAAAAAAAAAAAAACAAACAATGATAGCTATGACTAGAGCCTACTTTTTTGATGAAGAATAATCATTCAGATTAGATTATATATAGGGTGTCCCAAAATTAACATACGATTTAAATTTGGCGGCAGTTCTGTGGTGGGTGGACGATTGGGTCATACCTACTTTCTCTTTGCGCACTCAACTTTAAATTATAATTATAAGAACCATTTATACTAAATTTGAAGGAAATCACTTAAAATCGGAAATGCGGCAGCAAATTATGATTTTTTGGCCAAAAATGAAAATTCGCAGTTAAGAGACTATTAGGCTGAAACTGACTGTAAGGCATTGGTAAAAATGTCAATAGTGACAATTATTTGCAATTGTATTCCTAGATTGTATTGCTAGACAATAGCTCACGAATTATTGATGATTTCTTATAGCGTTTTCGATTGGGATTTTTAGATTTACTCTCAGATTTCAGATTTTACCCGTCCCAATCGAACATTAAAGAGGTTACTCTGGTTTTGTATGTGTGGAAGTGTGCCATTTGACAGCTTATTGTTTATCTTTAGGCCGCAATTATAGCTATTAGCTATCAATGAAAACCATCATATGAAATTTCCTTTTTCTCATTGCGGCTTTTTTATAAATTCAACCATTGGCGAGTTGGTGTTAAAACAAAGCTTATGAATTTTAGAACATGATTATCCAATAATATTTTAGTTTCTAATTATAGTTTTCGCAGAAATAACAAAAAACACAAATCAAACTGCGAAATGCAAACTTCAAACTGACATAAGTCAGATGTTGAATGTTTTTGTGTTGGTGAATGTTGGTGTAAATCTGACTTGGAATCCAGATTCATCAAAAGTACTCTAGAGTAAAAAAAGAGTGCTTTTTGTATCCCAATCGAAAACGAAAAAATTAATCTAGAGTAAAAAAAGTGCTCTAGAGTATAAAAAGAGTGCTTTTTGTATCCCAATCGAAAACGCTATTAATTAAAAATCAGTTATTCGAGTTTTTAGGAAAAAAACTGGGAACTCTTTTATTTTTTTGAATATGAACTTCAATAATCGTGTTAAGTTTAATCAAAATTAGTTTCGAACGGTTTTCGAGAAATGTTGGTTTTACCAAAACCGTTATATGGTAGGTACCATTCGTTTCGGCCCTATAATGCCAATGCCAAGAACCCTTCTGTGTATCGATGGACTCAAGAACGTGGTACATCAATTTTGAAGTAAATCCCACCAGCTGCGATCACGGACCTACTGACGGACAGAAGTTCCGAACCCATTTTTTTGGGCTTCTACAACATCGTAATGTTAGGTTTGAATATAATCTCGAGTTCTATTTTTTATGGCGTTTTCCATTGGGAAAAAAATCAATTTTTTTTTTTGATCTGAAGATTGATGTTGACAGTAATTAGGTCTGTTCCCGTACTTTTTCAGTAAAAATTAGTAAATTCTCAAATATCTTGGAGTGGGGGTATATTATCTCAGAAAGAGACAAAATTACCAAAAAGTACGGGAACACGTTTAAGTAAAAAACAGTAAAATTATATATTTTGTATGCCTTTTAAAGAACAAATGACATAAATCACCTGTCAAAACAAGCGAGTTGTCACTTTTAGATACCAACTGACAGTTTACTGATTTTTACCAACAGAAATTCTGCAGTAAATTTTTTACTGATTTTTATGGAGGGGTAGTTTTTTGCTCTCTCGTCAGCTGTCTCTTTTACTTATTTTTGCGTACGGGAACGGCAATAAGTAAAAAACAGTAAGAATCAGTAAATATTATTTTGTACGGGAACAGACCTATTGTGTTCCATTGGGCGAAAAAATGGATTTTTTTTTGATCAGAGATCAATTTTGCAAATCTGAATTTTTCGGCAGATTTACCAATACCAATACAAATGATAGCTGTCAGTTTGACAAGAGTGATTTTCATTTTGATTTTTTACTTCGGCTGGGAAAAGCAAGAGTGCTTTGGGTTTAGATATTATGGATATAGACACAGAAAAGAAAGTTATACGTGAACTATTAAATTTATTGAATGAATTAAATGAAGATAATTTCTGTATTTTCAAATGTTTGTTATGTTTTTAATGTTGGCAGCTACACCGACGCTAACTTCACAGACACGAAATGATACCAATACAATGCCAAAAAAAAATCTGAATCGTGTTCCATTGACACTCAAAAAGATCAAATTTCAGATCAAAATCATGATTTCCCAATGGAAAACGCCATTAGTAAACCAATACATGCTCTATTAGAAGAAAGTAAAAACAGTTTGACAGCTGACAGTTTAGGGTTAGTACAATTAAGTCAAGCAATACAAGAACTATATTTCAAAAAAATTTGTTGATCGTACAAATTGCCGCACTTAGGGTTTAGAGAAGCCACTTGTGATTGTCGTGAAACAAATAAATCTACAAAGTGTCACTTTTTGGTTAGGATTTTGGCCTGGAGGCATAATTTGACCTTACATCTTCGAAAATGAGGCTGGCCCAAACAGTGATTTTTACTGGTACTGATCGGGACATAATAACCAAGTTATGTACCTACATTGATTTCAACAAGACGGTGCCAAGGACCTCGCAGTATGCAAGTAACACATTTTAATAAATTTAAAAAAAAGGGTTGGCAATGTTTTCGGATATTGCGTTTCAAATAACCTTGCTATTTAGATGTCAGGTCTGTTCCTGTAAAATATAAGGTCTGTTCGCTTAAAATATTATTTCTACTTATTCTCAGAATATTTTTACTTAGGCTATTCATGCAACGTCGTAATTTTATTACGTGCGAAAGATTGTAATTTTACGACGACGTTTCATGAACGACCCTAAAATGCACCTATAAATAATGCGGTAGCCCACTGAATTCAATCTCACTTTTGGAAGTTATTTATTGATAAAATCTTGTTCATATTGTTCTCTTTCCGTTCTCGACAATTTTTTTCAGCTTAGCGCATACGTTTGATGTGTGAAAGTGGCTGATTAAATGTCAAAATAACATTTCAAAAGTTTACAACGTTTACCACCTCAGTTTACGCACCCAATTCCTGTGAGAAAATTCCGATATTGTTAGAAAAGATTTCCCATACAAATTTTGACAGTTCATTTATCACGTCGTAATTTTATCACGTTTACAACGTTTACGACGACTTTCCGACGTTGCATGAATACTCCTACTGTTTTTCTACTCATTGCAAATCCCATGCGCAAAAATTAGGAAAAGATTGAGTTTATGAGAGAAGGAAACTACACCTCCACAAAAATCAGTGAAAAATTTACTGCAAAAAGTTTTTCTGGTAAAAATCAGTAAACTGTCAGTTTGTAATTGAATGTGTCAATTTGTTTGTTTGACAAGTGATTTAACAATAGGCCTGTACGGATACTTTGTGTGAATAACAATTAAAACTGTCAAATCTACAATATCGAGAAAGTATTCACTCATTTCATGAAAAGTACCAGCACGCTTTCGCAATGAAAATTGAAAATTGTCAAATCATGAAGTACTATGAAAGAGACAACAAATAAATCTTTTTTTAGTGTTTTGCCCAAAAAACCTTCGAAGATTTCTTTTACGAATTCAGATATAAGGTACCTAAATCTACAAAATATACACAGTTCCGCATATATTTAGAATAAAACAAGAAATATTTTTGTTTGTTTCTATCAATCTCCTGGCCTGTCATCCTTTGGCAGTTTTCATTTCCTCACCAACGCAACGTGAAGAAAATTGCAAAACACTGAACGAAATTAATTTTTTTTCCTTGTTCATCTTTTTACTATTCTTTCAGTACGCGTACGGTTTTGTATAGTGCGTACCAAATCAGTTGGCCAACGGTCGATTGCGCAGAGAGAGGATTTAAGGGAAATTTAAGATATTTTACAATACATTTTAAGAGACCTGCGCAGTAGATTGGCCAACTGATTTGGTACGGACTATAAAAGGTCCGTTCGGGTACTTTTGTGTAAAGAAATATGTCAAATCTGCAATATCAAGAGAGAGTTCTCTCATTTTAACGTAAAGTACCCGTACGCTTTCGCAAAGAAAAATGAAACCTCAAATTTTGAAGTATCTTGAAAGAGACAACAAACAAAAACATACATCGACTTTTGCATATAAAACATTCGAAGATTTTTAGGAACTCAAATATTACAATCAAAATGTACGAAACTTAATTTTTTTCTTCTTTCATCTTTTCACAATTTTCTCTCAAATTTTATTCAAATTTACTCTTGCTCATGAGTACTACCCAAACGGATCTACTTTTGTTGGTTTCTGTCAATATCCAGGGCTGTCATCCTTTGACAGGTTTAATAACAGTAGCGAGTTTATTAATAGGTCTGTTCCCGTACTTTTTCAGTAAAAATTAGTAAAATCTCAAATTTCTTGGAGTGGGGGTAAACTATCTCAGAAAAAGACAAAATTACAAAAAAGTACGGGAACGCGTTTAAGTAAAAAACAGTAAAATTATATATTTTGTATGCCTTTTAAAGAACAAATGACATAAATCACCTGTCAAAACAAGCTTTTAGATACCAACTGACAGTTTACTGATTTTTACCAACAGAAATTTCTGCAGTAATTTTTTTTACAAATTTTTATGGAGGGGTAGTTTTTTGCTCTCTCTTGAGCTGGCTCTTTTACTTATTTTTGCGTACTGGAACGGCAATAAGTAAAAATCAGTAAAAATCAGTAAGAATCAGTAAATATTATTTTGTACGGGAACAGACCTAATTTTTACTGCAAACGTTAGGGAACATCCGTCAATTTGGAAAATTTGTACCTAGCCGGGATATGTACAGTGAGTGCTGTTCTGATTGAATTAACGGGCTTAACTCAACACTGAAAAAGTGTTATCTACAAAATAATAACACAGACCTGATATGTCAATGTAGCATATGTTATGTCGAAGACTTCTGAAGTCGAAGCGTTAAACATTCGCAGTACAAAAGAACGAACTCTACAAAATAGATAGACAGACCTGATATGCCAGTGTAGACTTTCTTATGTCAAAGAATGCCAAACTCTCTTAGTACAAGTGAAATGTCAAATTTTGTGAGGTCTATACTATAACGGCACTGACCTGATATGTCAGTGCAGCCTATGTGTTGTCACTTGTCAAAGACTCTCGAGTTTTGAGCACACGATTTATTCAAAATTACTTTCTCTTCACATTCAGTTTTATTCACCCTATGACCTTAAATCATCCCAGGGAGACATCATCCTCCCGCAAGGACAAACACAATTAGGAATTTAAAGATTTAAGATCTAACTCAATCCAGCCAGACAAAGCCTTACTAGAATGACAACAAGTCAATTAAGATTAAAAAATTAAAAAAAAAATGGTTCCTCCTGTCCAAATATCACACACACTATGTTAATACAATTCCTAGATTCTACATAAATAAGAGAAGAACTAATTTACAGTTAACCATCACACGCCTGCTGTTTCTCTCAAACCTCAATACTGTTCAAACTGCCCGATGACATGTTCTCCGTATGACTACCCAATCGGTTGCGCTTCATCATCGCACCACCGCCCACACCACTGGGAACACCCCGATTCGGCATCGGTGAGCGCTGGACACGCGGACTACCCGGCACAATGGGGATACCGACCCCACCGTTGTTGTTGTTGTTTGTATTGGCGGATGTTCTTCGGGTTCGTCTCAGCGAGGGTATCCGTGTTGGCAGGCCATCGATGTTCATCGCGGAATCAGGTTGGGGATAGTGTAGGTTTCGTGCACTACGCTCCAGAGTTCGTCTATGCGCCTCCATTGATGGGGTTAATGGTGGTGGTGGTGGCTGGTAGTGCATTGTTGGCGGATGATGGTTGTTGTTCTGATGCGGTGGAACTGGAGGTGGATGCTGTTGATGTTGCAACTGGTGCTGGTGATGATGCATTTGCTTTTGTAACATTGTTGGCGATTGCGGAGCTGGCGAGGTTTGGTGATGGTATGGAGGTGTAGACATTGTCGTAGTTACAGGCTGATGCGACTGAAAATAGAAATGAATGGCTTTTAAAAAAATATTCGGGCAAAAAATAGATCCGATTCGGGCTACCTTATCACCATCCTGCGCAAGGGGGTTTGGGGTGATGTTCATTCGTGGCATTACACCATTGATGCGATGACTAGATTTGTGGTGCTGTGGACCTATTACAGAGGGTGTCACGAAATCGGCTTGAATATGATCCAATTGAGGTTTGTCTTCATCTATGTAGTGGTTAAGATTAGAAACTGATTGCAGAAAATCGATATCCATTAGCTTACCTTCCGGTTGTGCATTTTTTCGTCGTCTCATGCATAGACATGCTGCCACTGTCGCTAAGAGCAGGAGGATACCTCCACCTGCAGCTCCAGCTACTACAGGATAAATCGAGTTATCCTCCTCATTTGCCTTGGTTGCTGGTATCACTGATGGTGTGACTGGTGATGGAGTGGTTGAAGGTTCTGGGGAGAAAAAAAAATTAAATCCGTTAACATGTATAAATGAACACACACTTCTCCAACTTACTCATCGTCTTTCCCTGTAGGATTGTGCTAAAATCGGATGCCGCCGATGCTGTGAATGACTGCAATTTGAATTCATAGGGAGTCCCTGATTCCAACATATCAATCTTGTATTTCCTTGTATTCATTCCGTCCACAGTGGCCTTGAGATACTCTCCAGCCGTTGAGGCAGGACGATAGTACGCATAGAACCCATCCACCATATTGGATCGGTTATCTTCCAAAGTCCAGTGCAATATTATAGCTGTTTCGGAAATTGCTTCCACCTCTGTCAATACCGGGGGTGGTAAGTGACTCATAGACGGCTCCAAGGCCGCACCCCGCTGCAGTAGAAACTTGCCCGAACTAGATCCCTCTTTGTTGTCATTGTTCGAATACACGGCAATGATTCGAAATCTGTAATACCGATCCGGCTTAAGACCGGATACAGACGATGTAAAGTTCTTTACTCCATCATGGTTACGGTCACGTTTCCCATATGGGATATCTTCATTAGTTGTCTGCCAATTTTCTCGAGGCACAGTTTTTAGGACATCCCCCAGCATGCGATACTGCACTTTGAAAAACTGTATTTGCAAACCATCATTCCGGGGCACGTTCCACCGCAACATCACTGAGTCATCTGATAATCGAGTCACGTTCGGGCGACTGGGTGGAATCATGTTGGCTGTGGATACAAAAAAAAAACACACGTCAGCTATAGAGAGAACAGAATTTAAAAATTTCTAGTCATGCCAAAGCAAGGAAAAGCTAAACGAAGACCAAAAGAAATCGACTGGGCAGCTGATAAAAACTTTGACGAGAATCGATCCATCGTCTATGTGGAACATACTGACGAATGTCCAGTCTTTAAGGATAAAGCGATGGAGTTAGGTGCTTACTTGCAGTCACGATTTCCGGAAAAACAAATTCTCCTTGTGAGGAATCAAAACGGAAAACAGGATCCAAGACCGGGGAGCTTTGAAGTTGCATTTTCAAAGACCGCCAGAACATCGGTGCATAATTTATGGTCTGGCATTGATAAGGGTCCACCAAGAAGAGAAAAATTTCCAGCGGACTTTGAAGTGATAGTACCAGAGGTGGAGAGAATTTTGAAGAAGATGTACATTGCTCCGGTTGTCCGAGTGGATGATGACTTCAGTAAGTAGAAGCAGAAAGCCAGATCAATGATATTTACTGAGGAGAAATAAAAGACACAGACTTTGTTTGGAGATTCCTTTTTTTAAGAACGACTTGTACGTTTTTCAGGGGGGGTGGGGCAGTGAATATAAACGTTCAGGTTAAGATCATAACATCCATGGTTCAATTAATAGGACCTGAGGTATATGAACTTCATTAGTTTCACGCGATAAGACACTGTATCATGGAACTAGAGTATATGAACCATAGACATCTTTATAAGCTTCCCACCTCCAGAACGGATCATAAAGATATCGAAACCAGAAATGTCAATACCTGGTGGTAGCCACAATAACAGAACCATCGAACACATTAGCCCGGTACAATTAGTGATCATTATAAGACATGACTACTACTCTTCTTTAGGATCGAGGTGGTCCACTACTCCTTAGAGTATAATTTCTACGATTTTTGGTAACTAGAATCACCACGATACTCCCGATACTAGGCGGCCTGCCTAACCACACAGTCTGCAGACCGCAGTCACGTCTCTAGACCGCCTCCCGTGGTACTAGAATATAGCCCAAGGTCAGATATGATGGTGAATTTTGCGCCCTGTGGCTCTGTTTAAGTTTACCTACCTATCTAAAATACGAAGTAGGTTTTAAATTAGGTTAGCGTGCAGACCAGAAAAAGTCCGTTGTGTTATCACCTGGGTATGAGGAATCTTCCTAAAACTTGTTTCTCTAAGTGAACCATTCCGAATTAACTTTGAAGCGGAGGAGGTTTCTGACATTAATATTGGCGAAGTCACCAAGATTTTTTAAGAATTTGTCCCCTAGATGAAGTTTACTTTGTCGGAGAGTGCTGGGCAAGAGAAGAGAAGCTGAACAGCCTCGTCCTGCCTCGTCCAGGTAGCTTCTGCAGAAGTCATTGCTTAAGAGGCCTAGCCTTTTTGCATGTAGGCATAAGGGGAAGTCTTCTGTAAGGACACGGATGATGATACTGATGTTTGATATGTTCAGCATTAACAAGCAGAGAGAACGTTTCTAATTATAATTTGGCCAGAGTTACCTGGATATTAGACACGTTGAGCTGCGTTTATCCATCTGCGGTTTGCTTTCTTGATCGCATCCAGTTTATTTGATGATTTACATGCAGCGAGGGGCCTACCTAATATTTCTGCTAAGTAGGTATAAAGATTTGTCGGAAAAATCTAAGCTCTTGCGAAATATAGGATCCTTTATGTCCTAATAAAAAGGATCAGGCGGTTTCGTGTGTCATAATTTCCAAACCGATTTAGAAATATTTTGTTGTGCGTTTTAAGAGTTCCCCACTTTCTGAGATTGTAAAAGCAACGTCATCTCGACATAGGCGCTAATATTGCATCCACCTACTTCCAGGATGAGTATATACTGCAGACTATGTGTGAAAGAAAAGGTACTGGACAGGGCAGGACCTATTTTGGTTCTTGTAATTAACTTTTTTTTACCTTTTGTTCTACATCCACATTTTGGTACATTTGTATCTCTTCCTCAATTTGACTTGCATACAGAGTTTGTCGTTCAAAAGTGTCCAACATTTGATTCGTATCATCTTCCAGCAACCAGCGTCGTAAAATAGGACTGACAGGGATTAGCTCCTGGTAAATAGCAAACATTTAGACTTTCACGTTTGGAGTTTTGATCCCATTTGATGGAACCATTGGTCAATCTTAATAAAATTGTTCCTTGAATCGACAGAGACCTTTCGTAGGTGGACGAAACTTTGTTTGTGGAAAGACCAACTGCAGGACAAATCAATTCCCGTGAAAGCTAGCAATGATGCCGATCTCGTCAACAAAAAAAAATTGAACCCGATGGCCTCGACAGATTTTTTTTTGAGAATTATGCGTTCCTGCGCTATCTGTTCCAGCACTTGTTCGAAGAAATCTCATGAATGCGCTTAACCTTGTCGAAGCCGGTACATGTTTGGAAAAGTTCAGAGGATCTGCTTCAGCGATAGGCGTCGCGCAGCTGTATGAATCACAAAATCACTCCTGGCGATGAAAAGATTATGAGTCTCGAAATTTGGCGAATATTTGATCTGTTGGGGTGGAAGCCACACTGTTCGCAGAAAGGCTTTATATGGTCGCACAGTTTAATTAGGGATATGCCTTGGTATTTTGATTTTCCAGTCATTTGGGATGATTTTGTTCGTTCATACCATCTTCATGGATTGGTGCTGCCAGACTTGGTAGGCATACCCTTCGCCTTTAAGGAGTTCCCCGTTAAAAACCAGCGGCCATGTTGTTTTTCAGCTTTTCGATCGCTGCACTGACTTCATCTATAATGGGAGGGAGCGTTATTTCTTCGTTCAAGGTTCTTGTCCTATCACTCTTCCGATATTGTGGTGGTTAAGCAGCTGCTGGAAATGCTGCGTTGGAATTGCTTTTTCGTAGACTCTGCGCTCCTGCTTTGAACCCAGTTGCCAGTTGTTTGGCTTTCTTTTAAGAATTGATGCCTTTTTAGCCGAATAAGTCTTCGGTCTCCTAAGGTGCTAATTATGTTTTAGTCCAAGGTAAAAATGTTGATATGCAATGCGTCACAATAACGACGAAATATGAAAACTTCGAAAGACTGCCATCACAAGAGCCTGCCCAAACCCTTGCAGAACACGTTTTTCTTAATCTCTGGATTAAAAGTCAGTATAATGTATCGAGGGCTCAGTGGCGCTATGGTTAGTGCGATGAACTGCCGCGAAGAAGGTCTGGGTTCGATTCCCAACCGTAGCAACACCAAAATGATTTTTCACTGGCCCTCCTCTCGTGATGATCTGACAACTCACCTGAGTAGTATAATTGTCAAGAATAGCTTATCTCAATTTAGCCGCTCGGATTCGGCATAAAACAGAAGGTCCCGCCATCGTGCAAGAAGCACACACGCTTTGTGAGAAAGCTAGGCCCTGGGTACTAACGAGCCTGTTGCGCCAAAAAACTTTTTTTTTTTGTTTTGTTATCATGTATCGAAGATTTTGTCAACAAGCTGTAAGATCAGCCTCAACGGATGTGCTGGGTTTCTTCAGATGAAGAATACCGATAGATAATCGCACACAAAAATAAGACCTACAAGCTGTGGGTGAAGAGGAGAGCATTATTTACATCATTTATGGAGACGAACTATACACTACAGGCCTAGTTTTGGTATAATGCCCAAACTCGTCCGTCTGTAGAATGACGATGGATGATTTTCGCTGCTTCATCAGGGTCGGCAACGACTTCACCGAAACAGGATTTAGGACGCACTGTAACGTGACTTCTTATCGGAATGAGGGTACGACCAAGTATATGCTGCCAACTGGAAAGGACACACAACATCAACGATTTGGAAAGAAAGTCAACTTTGGCGATTATATGAGATAGTACATAGGTAGTTCCTTCACTCTAACTACTAAGGAGATCATATACAAGACCATGATCATCCCAGTCCTACTCTACTTTTGAGAGAAAAATTCTTCGAAAAACGTTCTGTCCCGTTTGCATTTACGGGATATGTAGAAGAAGATTCAACCAAGAACTAGCTCGTATAGTTCTTGGTTGAATCTTCAGTACAGCGACTTGCCCCTAATCCAAAAACTCCGAATTGGACACTTAAGACGGCTAGCACATGAAGAGCAAATGGACATTAATCCCACTCGCAGAGTCTTCCCAGCCAAACGTCGGACGCAGTAGAGGAAGACCTCGCCTTAAGTGACGGGCACAAGTAGAAACCGACCTGAACCAACTTGAAGTGCGCAACTGGAGGCAGTTAGTTAAGGAAAAGAGACCAAATTTGAGAGGTATGTTGGTTGAGGCCACTTAACGCAGAAAGGAAGTATTTCTGACGGAATAAATTGTTTTGGGTGTGAAACGTTCATGCCCATAAAGGACCTCAGGTCTTTTAAAATTAGTTTCCTCATTTCAATCATTCAAAAATCCATCAGTTGACACAGTCCCGCCATCTATCACACAATCGAGACAAACACCTACCCTTCCATCAAATACACCAACCATCCACATCTCACCACATAAGAGAAAACACTCTTCACCACACACTCAGCGCAGTCTCTTAAAAACTCAATTCCAAAATAATTCAGCGCGACCATTTCACAGAGCACCACTCAACTCAAAGTTACCTACGTTGGCCGACTTCAGTTGCTCATTGATAATCGGAGTGAGTGGAAACGCTGTGCCTTGCGCTGAGTCGAGTGTTCATAATAATTGTCCACATGTGTAGTGGTGTACAATAATATTTTTTTTTTACTCTACAATAAAGTGACAGGTCCATCAACAACCTCGTCTTCCACGGGGATTGGTGGGACGAGAACAAGTACAAACTAACTGCAAAATTCCATTTTCGATTCGTGATTTTATTGGAATTACTCAAAACATTGTGTTGAGTGAATAAATGCAAAATAATGTCTACCAGCGGCAGTAAAGGTGGTGCTCTAAATCAATCGTCGGCCGCGACTGAAATCAAGCCCAACATCGGTGGGGGCAGTGTAAATGGATCGAACGGGCCCGGAATAGCGCTAACTCCTCGCTTCACCAATGAGGAAAAGGAAATCCTTTACAGCCTCTTCCATTTGCACGAGGAAGTCATCGATATCAAGTATCGCAAGAAGCAAAAGGGAAAATTTTCGGTGCGAGAATCTTGGCAGCAAATTGTCGATGGCTTCAATCGACATCCCACTGTTGGTACACAGCGAAACCTCAAGCAGATTCAGAAATTTTGGTTAAATGCCAGGTAAATCCTTAGAAACGAAAGATAATTGTCCCCATTTCCACGTAGTCGGCAGTCGCCGTCCTTGAATGGTATTTGTCGTTGTCGTGTACTTTTTCCTGCAAACTGGAGTGAGATCGCGAACAGCGTTTCTGGGAAAAATGTGTGTTCGCTTTGTGGTATTTTATTGTTGTTCTTGTAATTCACTTGGGTATGAGCACCACTCGAAAAATTAAGTGAAATGAAAATGGCGGCAAGTCAATTGAGTTTGCCATATGAGTGGGACAGAGAGGAATAACATTGTCGCGGTGACAGCTCGGTTCGCTTGGCATGGGACGCCATCTGTTTGTGATGGTGATAGGTAGAAAGCATTGCGTGGTGTTACAGTATGGTCAACGAGAATAGGGCAAGTGGGTGTGTGTTTTTTTGGGGGAAATACGATTAAAATGATAACAGGAAATTGTTGCGATTGTTTTTTTAAGGCTTAATACCAGTTTTGTTGGTTCAATGTTTTTTGTTTAAACTTTGCGAATAGATCATAAATGTCAGAGATCTGTTCAATATGTCATTTTTGCAGCCGAACTTGGTCTATGGTCACGCTTGGACCAACGCAATAATTCAAAATCCAGGCATTTTCAAGTAAATTTGAGAAAGTAAACCACTGTTAGAAGGAATGTTATGAAGACACTTGGGAACGTCCGAAATAGCTATAATTCTAAGCAAATAGTGTTGTTGTACACACGTTGTTGTTGTAATTTAAATCATTCAATTAAACCGATGGCTAGTTGAATAAATCCGATGGTACAAATAGCCTTTAGTTCTTTAAAGGTTAGCGAATGTAGTTAACTACTAGAGAATTAGAGAGGTTAGGTTGTATAACAGAAACAGTCGGGTTGTGGTTCCTATCAAAGGACTATACAGAGGTCAGGTTTTAGGTTGTTGCCAGGATGTATCAAAGAACGACAGAAGTCCTATGAAAAAACTACACAAGTCGGGATCGATGTATATCCATGATAATAGCAACTGGCATTATTTTTCTTGCCACATAAAAAAAGGGAAAACAACGCTCAAGGAGTAAAAGCCAAGCAAACTTGTTGGTAAATGGGGACACTCAAGTCAATTATATGCACCTATATTGTTTTATATTCGCATTAAGCCATTTGTTAACATCCACTCTCTTTCCAGATTACGCAAACAATATCCCTTTCAGCCGGCGAGGAACATAAAATCAATAAAAAGCTCCCCTACCCGGCAAACCACCGATTCCAAATCTGATATCACTGTACCCCCACCAATTAAATGTGAGCCCGATTACGCGCTGGCAGGCAGTGAAACTCCCGACACCACACATCATGCCGAGGAATATGAGGAAATCGAACTTCACGCATCATCAGTGAACGATCCTCTTACGGTGGACTCGATGGACGAATCAACCGAAACCCAACAAATTCAGCAGGAAAATCATCAACAAATTCAACAGCAGATCACCCAACAGCAATCACAACATCCACACCAACAACAACAACAACAACACCAGCAACAACAACAGGCAACAATTCAAACCCAGCAAATCAGTGTTGACCAAATCAGTGCCGACAAACTAACTCTCAACGATTTGTTGCACTTCAAAAACGCTCGACCCCGAGAAGAGATCATTTTGCAAATCAAACATCCCGATGGTGGATCAATTACTTTGCCATCGCCATCGCCGACACGCATCACAATCCCACATCAGCAGACGAACACCTACAATCAAATTATCGGTGAAATCAAAAGCCAACCACAACAGCACATTCAAGTGCAACATTACCAGACGCAACAGATCCAGCCGCAACAGGCACCACAACAAGTCACCCAGCAACATCAAATTCAGCAGCAATTCAATGCTGGGAATTCGACATACTGTACTTACACGACACAACATTTGCCACAGGTGACGACACAATCGAACATTGCCCAGGCCAATACGTCGGGAAATTCGACCACCAGTTATATGGTGACGGAGTCCTTGGATGAAAAAATCAACTTCTTCAAGTTAAAAGAAGCCGAACTGCGATACAAGGAGGTGCAACTGCAATTGGAGCAGAAACGACTCGATTTATCCCGAATGCAGGAGGAACTGAAGCACCAGAAGGAGATGCATCGCTTGATGGTGGAAGAAATGCGGATCAAAATAAGAATTTTAAGCGAAGAAGAGAAACGATTACGCAATAAAGAAAGTTAGTTCTAGGAAAAGGATGTTTGTTTTGATTTAGTGTTTTGTTTTCATGAGCAGCGGAATTTGGTGTTCCTTCTAGGAGCTGGAACTGGCAGTAAGTAATGTTGAAAGAGTAGCCAGACATAAGTGGCTCGTTTAGTTTGAAAGTTGTTGCAAACTGAATGTTTTGAGATGGGGATTGCTTATTAAGTATCCAAATCCGGTGAGTAAATAAAAGCAAAGAGTATATAGCTACAAGAGTGCGCATCTCATACAACGAAAATTTACTATGTGGGGTACTGATATTGATACCTCAGTGTGCACATTGCCATGGCAGCATCAAGCAACAGCATAGCAAATGTACACGAACGATGAAAATTCCCCTTCGCTCTTACCACCAGCATCTGAAACAGCTACAACATTTTTAGCTGTGATGCGTACTCTATAGCCGCATACCTCTTTGATAAAAGGAAACTCCAACAAGTTACAAAACAAACTATGTAGTAACATACATTCAATAGAATCATATCACTACCGCTATAAAGACGGTTCGGTAAGCCCTCATAGGATGCAGTCGAATTCAAAAGGTTCGGCATAGATGATACTGAATTTGTTCTGACTTCACTGAATGTGTAAATCGCTGCGTTTGAGAAAAAGATAGCCCTGGTTACTAACGATCCTGGAGCACCAACAAACGTTTTTATTTGGAACACGATTCGTTTGAGCATTTGTTGTTAAAATATCGGCAAAATGGTATAAGGCAGGAGAAACGATATTCAAGAGAGACTATGGAGTTCGCTTTGGTTGAGTCTCCAATAAATTTTATAGCACGCTTTTGTATCCTATCAAGTGCAATGATGTTTCGGCTGCACGTGACTATATGTGGGAGTTTTACCCAAGTTTGGGGCGTATATACGCTTTTTATATTCAGGACAGATCAGAAGGGGTGGGTAGCAGTGAACATTTTTGTAAACATTTTTGACTAAAAAACGTTCCCGTACGGCAATTTTCAGCGCAAATAATGTTCTGCAGTAAAATTGATATTTTAGGGAACAGACCATAATAGAACAAAACAGATATCATCTTTGCGTTCTGCACATCTAAGTCATCGAAGCTCATGGGCACAGCCATATCTGTAATAGTTGTATCATGAGAGCACGCCTAATATCGTATAAGGTAAACCCTCAGTTCTACATACTCGTTAGTGAACTTAAAATAGAACCCGCTAGTTTTAGTTAAATAAAGAAACTGAATGCACTCAACGAATGCTTCATCTACTTACGTACAAGAGCTTAAGTAGCTGCCAGCAGTCACATGTAAATTTAATTTTGAGCATTAACGGCCCATACAGGGCCTCAAACCTAGCTAATCCCTTGATTTGTGTGTGCGAAGTTATTATTTTTGCCACAAAGAAAATGATTTTCTGTTGAACGCCGAATCCGAATGACAAATTTGAGAAGCTTCTCATGACAGTGTTAGTCTTGGATGTTCGTCAGACGTTCGGAAGAGGTGAAGCAGTGAAAATAACTCAAGTGTTGTGACTTTCAATTAGAACCAGGAACTCCCCGTTCAGTA
Source organism: Rhingia campestris (assembly GCA_932526625.1). Lineage (NCBI taxonomy): Eukaryota > Metazoa > Arthropoda > Insecta > Diptera > Syrphidae > Rhingia > Rhingia campestris. The sequence continues at coordinate 83,387,712 of OW052182.1, forward strand.
GTCCAACGTACTAACCACTAGTTCGCTGCACCCAGGTATGAACATGATACGTAGAAGGGAACGCGCCTAATGAATGACACTTACCAACTGACAGTTTGCTGATTTTTACCAACAGACATTTCTGCAGGGCTTTCCTTAGGTCTGTTCCCGTACAAAATAATATTTACAGATTCTTACTGATTTTTACTTACAACCGTTCCCGTACGCAAGTTTTGCAAATAATTTTCCGCAGTAAAAATCAGTAAGAATCAGTAAATATTATTTTGTACGGGAACAGACCTCTTATAAGCTCTCTTTTACTAATTATTGCATGAGGGAAGTAAAAAAACAGTAAAAACTAGTAGGAATCAGTAAAAATAATATTGTACGGGAACAGACCTAAAATTTCCAAAGAACAATTCGTGATTTAGGCGCAAAATGCATTTCGTGTCCGTTTTCAGGAAACACGACTAACATTGGTCTTTCAATTTTTTTTTTTATAATTTGCGACTCTCAAGGGGTTATGAATACCCTTTATATGTTTTAACACAGTGCGGGCGTTAAGGAAATTAGGGATAAGAAGAAAGGAGATACCGATGCACATTGGTTTTAAATGTCTGTAAGTTATAATGGAAAGGAAAAACAGAGTTTGGTAGAGCATTCCACATTCGTGTTGTTCGGTTTATGTACGAATCTCTGTATTTCAGCGTACGTCCGAAGATAGGCTTGAGGGTAAACTGATTTGCCTTCATTGCGTAACGAGTATTGCGGCTGAATTGTTGAATGGGAGGAATGCAGCTGGCTATTTCATTTGAACATTGGTTGTTAAAATAGCGATAAAACAAGGTAAGGCAGGAGATATTTCGAGCGAAACTAAGGAGTTCGCTATTCTTACGTCTCCTATAAGTTTTTTTCGCACGCGTTTGAATCCTATCTAGCAGGTGCAATGTTGATATTGGTGCACCTGACCAGACTGACCAGACCTGATGGGCGTTGAATTCAAGTTTTGGGCGTATAAACGCTTTATATAATGTGGCCAGATCAGAGGGGGTGAAATATTTCTTACATCGATTTAGGAAACCTAGACATTTCGCTGCGTTTTTAGCGACTTCGAATATGTGATCGTTCCAACGTAAGTCGTTACTAACACACATACCTAGCATGGAAAACTTTTCGGTTTCTTCGACGTAAGTGCCATTCATGGATAATGGCTCTAAATTTTGGATTCGCTTTAATGACAGAAGACAGCATTGTGTTTTGGAAGCATTGAATTCCACTCTATTGGATTTACCCCATTTGATAATGCTGTCAAGGTCGGAATTCAATGAGCTTAACATATTTTGGCGTTAAGAGTCCACGTTCGAAGGTGAGGGACGAGGACCTGTAAACGAATATGAGAAGCTGAGGGTACTGTCATCAGCGAAGGAATGAATTGGATTAGAAGTTGCAGACAGGAGATCATTTATAAAAATGAGAAAGAGGGTCGGAGACAAAACTGAGCCTTGAAGGACAAAAAAAAAAATAACAAATTTTTGGCGCAACAGGCTCGTTAGTACCCAGGGCCCAGCTTTCTCACAACCATTCATGTGTGCGTGTGTACTTCTTGCACGATGGCGGGACCTCCGAACGGCTAAGTTGAGATAAGCTATTCTTGACAATTGATACTACTCGGACGATTTGTCAGATCATCACGAGAGGAGGGCCAGTGAAAAATCATTTAGGTGTTGCTATGGCTGGGAATCGAACCCAGACCTTCTGCGCGACAGTTCATCGCACTAACCATCGCGCCACTGAGCCCTCAAGCCTTGAAGGACACCAGCATTTATTTGGTGAGTTACAGACTTGAAACCATCCAAAACAACTTGAATGGAACGTTTTGAAAGATAATGTCGAAGTTTTTCGTCGATTCCAAATGCACGCATTTTCGACAAAAGGGCTTGATGCCAAACCCTGTCCAATGCCTTTGAAATATCAAGGGCAACAATCTTGCTTTCACCACCATGGTGGATTGATTGGTTCCATTTTTCGGTGAGATATGTCATCAAATCACCAGTAGACCTGTTGCTGCGAAAACCATATTGCCGGTCATTGAGAAGTTTTCGTGTTTCGAGATATTTCATAAGCTGACGGTTTATCAGCGTTTACATGACCTTGGAAAGAAGGGACGTAAGTGCAATTGGTCGGTAGTTGGAGAGAGAAGAAGATTCGCCTTTTTTTGGTACAGGCTGGACAAATGCTGTTTTCCATCTACTAGAAAAGAAAATAGAAAAGCTTACGATGGGGGATAACCATCTGGACCAGCGGATTTGTGTATGTCAAGATCAAAGAAAACTCTTGCAACTGTACGAGTACGAAAGTGAATTTGTCCCATAGAATGATCTACGTTCTCAAGTACAGGAGGAGACTGAACACAATCTGGCAATGTAGAATTGGCTGCGAAATGCGCAGCAAGCAGATTGGCTTTGTCCAAAGAGCTGACAGCTGGAATGTCATTGTGAATGAGCGTCGGAACTGATGATGAGGCCGAATTTTTTATATTTTTAACAAATGACCAGAAGTTTTTACTACCTCTGGGACATTGTAGAATTTTTTGCCTCAACTTTTGGTCATAGAGGAATTGGACATGCTTTAAATGGGCATTACAGTCATTTCTGGCTTGTTTGAACTTTATTCGGTTTTCCTCTGTTGGGTTGGTCTTGTAGAACCGAAAGTTTGTCTCTCTCAACCTGATAGCTTCTTTGCAGCTCAAGTCATACCACCCTATTGCCTTTGGTCTGATACTCTTAATTCTGTTGGGAATAAAAGATCTCATACCAAGGAGAATGATGTTTGATATCATATCAGCAGCAGCATCCACGTCACTATCGAGGAAACATAGTGACCAGTTAAAATTCCTAAAAAAACTGTTTAATGCTTCCCAATTGGCTTTCTCGTATTGCCATACAGTTTTTTTTGGGAATTTGCTCTTTAACTGTGTGGTTGGAGTACGAGAAATTTGTTGATATGATACAGTGGTCTGACGAACCTAGAGGCGATAATACATTGATGATGTATTTATCAGGGTGAGAGGTAAGAAACAAGTCCAGGGAGTTGGCGTTAATATCCGGTATGCGTGTCGGCTCATTTACAAGCTGGGTTAGGTTGTTTACCTCAGCAAAGATCTCAACATACCTTCCTTCGGGTGTTGTCTGTCCAGAATGTTGAAGCCACGTAGAATTGTGTACATTGAAATCGCCCGCAATGACGATTTCAGTTGTGAGGATGCAGGATGCAGGGCGTTTAGGGGCACAGCTCTTAGAGATCGGAACGATACAGGATCAAGCAATCTATGGAAGGATCCGCACCTTTTGTTCGACAATGGTTAAAAATGCCATGGAAACTCAGTCGTAGTCAAGCGACGTTCCACACATATAACGATTTCAAACACATTTCTACAGCGCATTTTGGTGTATGACCTGAGGATGTTACTAAGAAGGTCGGTCAGCTAATCAGTGATCACCTCTGTGGATGCGTGAGCAAACAAAATCCGTGGTCCTGGGACAAGTAATGAACAAAAAGCCAATCCATTCATGGTGTGTTTTTTACGCTGGAGGGGAGGAATCATTGGACTATTGTGTTTTTTTAAACGGCGCTGACCAAACTCTGTATGGCGAATGGTGATCAATTCCTCAGCTATATAAACTGGAACTGGACGATAGTGGCTCCAGCACGACAGGACAACGGCGAATACTTCATCAGCCACAACGGAAATTCTGAATATGGCGTGTTCAGGTCCTTTAATATTGCATTGGACCGCAAGGACACCCTCCTAGACGTTTTTCTATGAGATTATTTGAAGTTATGGGTTTATGTGAACAAGGCACAAACTCTCGTAGCCCTCATGGAGAACATCCATCAAGAAGTAGTTGTATAGAAAATTATGGAAAATACCGTAAGAGAGCCTGTAAGTTTGTCAAAAATGGCGGTGTTCCTTAAGCGACATTAGTTTGGCTTCAATTGTATGTAGGTTATCGAATCATTTTGCTCATAGATATATCAAAATAGGCCTTAGAATCGGTATGAGACTACGTTTATAAATGCCAGCATCGGCGAATACTAAACTTAGTGATCTGATCTTCATTATTTAGATCACTTTGATCGATTTTTAAAAATTGTCAAATCAATATGTCTTTAAGAGAATGTGGATTACTCAACTAGATGTCGCTTCTAGATGCAACAATGTACCTATCAACGGGTATAAGACTACATTTTACAAATGCCAGCCTCGACCACTTCTTTAGATGGCTAAGTGGATAAATCACAATGGACCTACAAACTTGTATAAGACTTCGTTTTCAAACTCCAGCTTCGACGACTTCTTTAGATGGCTAAGGGACCTGAGCTTGGCACGACCAGATCACTTAGATAAATAATTGTAAGGAGTATGTGGGTTATCCTTACGGGTAAAATAAAACCACAGCAAACCAATATTATAACCAAGTCGCTTTAAGATAGGTATATTGAAATGGGCCTACAAATCGGTAGGTATAAGACTTTGTTTATAAACAACAGTCTCGGCGACTTCTATAGCTATATACATAAGTGATTCGCTTTGTATAGATATGTTAAGAGGACACTGCGAAGCTAGATGTAAGAGAAAGAAATATTGCTAATAAATGCACCATTGATCGACCAGTTGGATAAATACAATTTTTAGTCCAGCGCTGTGGTCGGCTGTAGCAAGGCCTTTTTATAAAACTTTTTATCATCTGCGGCCACACGTTTTGACACGAAACACTAAACGCCAAAATGATTGGAGAAAGCATTTGGTTTCGTTTATTTTATAGCGTTTTCGATTGGGATACAAAAAGCACTCTTTTTTTTACTCTTGAGTACTTTTGAAGAATCTGGATTCCAAGTCAGATTTACATCAACATGCACCAACACAAAAACATGGAACATCTGACTCAATAGGTCTGTTCCCGTACTTTTTCAGTAAAAATTAGTAAATTCTCAAATTTCTTGGAGTTGGGGTAAATTATCTCAGAAACAGATAAAATTACCAAGAAGTACGGGAACGCGTTTAAGTAAAAAAGAGTAAAATTATATATTTTGTATGCCTTTTAAAGAACAAATGACATAAATCACCTGCAAAACAAGCGAGTTGTCACTTTTAGATACCAACTGACAGTTTACTGATTTTTACCAACAGAAATTTCTGCAGTAATTTTTTTTACAGATTTTTATGGAGGGGTAGTTTTTTGCTCTCTCGTGTCTCTTTTACATATTTTTGCGTACGGGAACGGCAATAAGTAAAAATCAGTAAGAATCAGTAAATATTATTTAGTACGGGAACAGACCTAATATGTCAATTTGAAGTTTGCATTTCGCAGTTTGATGATTAAAAAGTGATTTTCGGGGAAAACTATAATTAGAAATTAAAATATTTTTGGATAATCATGTTCTAAAATTGATAAGCTTTGTTTTGACACCAACTCGCCAATGGTTGAGTTTATAAAAAAGCCGCAATGAGTAAAAGAAATTTCAAATGATGGTTTACATTGATAGCTAATAGCAATAATTGCGGGGTAAAGATAAACAATAAGCTGTCAAATGGCACACTAACACACACAGAAAACCAGAGTAACCTCTTTAATGTTCGATTGGGACGGGTAAAATCTGAAATCTGAGAGTAAATCTAAAAATCCCAATCGAAAACGCTATTAGTGTTAGTTTTCGTCACGATAAATTTCAGCTGTCGAGAAAATAAAATCTGCCAAAGGATGACAACCCAGGAGATTGACAGAAACCAATAAAATGATTGTTTGTTGTATTCACAATAAAACATAACACCCAAAATGCTATAAAAGTGTAGAAAACAAATTCGAGCAGCCATCATATCTTTTCCAGATAAATATTTTGTTTAGTGAAACAATTTCACAAAATCATTGTTTATCTGTCAAACGGTTTTTTTTCCTGTATTCCTTTACAGCTCGTTATCACTAGCATATTGGCGTCTCCGAAATCGTACATTTTTACGACCTGAAACAGCTGACAGATTTGTTGCAGATTCGATAACTTTTTGACAGCAAATTCAATAAATCATCAGAGTTATCACATTGAATCACCACTAATAGAGTCAAATTTATTCCTGAACTGAAAAACTGCTTAATGAGTCAGCTCTAGATTAAATTTACTTCAAGGTTAGTTGACTACTTAACTCAGAGTTAACTCACAACTGTCGAACAGGGGCTTAGTAGCAAATGACAGCGAACAACGGACATGAACTAAAAGCATAATTTGTACCCATTTAATTCTTGTTGTAGTTCAAAATTTTAGAACTAAATAGATCGCCCATTTCTGTTGGTAAAAATCAGTAAACTGTCAGTTGTTATCTAAACGTGACAACGCGCTTGTTTTGACAGGTGTTTTGTGACATTTGTTCTTTTAAAGGCATACAAAATATATAATTTTACTGTTTTTTACTTAAACGCGTTCCCGTACTTTTTGGTAATTTTGTCTCTCTCTGAGATAATTTACCCCCACTCCAAGAAATTTGAGAATTTACTAATTTTTACTGAAAATGTACGGGAACAGACCTTTTGTTTTGATCTATATCTGTCAGACCGATTTTGACAGTTGTTTCATTTTACAAAAAATTAATTTCTTGGCATACAAGGACTTCGTGCCAACTAATAATTTTGACTTACCCAGTTTATGTTTCCTCTTGCCCTTGTTCTTGTTGCCAGTGTGTTCAAAGTTCGGCTTTGTTGGAAAGTTTCCTAGCGGGGCAGAGCCCGTTTCTCCCTGGATTTGTTTTGGATTAACTTGAAGAAGATTGCTTTCACTTGTCTGTAAGCACAACAAAAAGAAAACAAAAAACTCATTATAATCGTCAGAATCTCACATCCACAGCGAAAACTTACCTCTCCCACGTCATTCTTTGCAAAACATTGCACAATACCAGCATGTCGCTTCTCTACACGTTTTATCACCAACCGCCTACCTTCGTGGTATGTCTCATTGTCCAGCGACGTATCCTCGCCATTGATGAGCCAATATATATCCGGTATGGGATTGCCTGATGCCGAACATTCCAGCTCCAACGAATCACCCTCATTCGTCAGTGTCGCGGCCGGACCACGCAATATCTTTGGGCGCTCGAGTACTCGCAACTTCGTGATGTGCACCAGCGCTGGTGAAATTCCATTGTCCAAACGACACACATATGTTCCCTTGTCTTCCGGTGCAACATTAGTGATCTGCAATCCATACGGTACTTTCTTTGTACGATTGTTGTAGATATTCAAGACATCGGGATTGCTCCAGACCGCTTCGGGCGGTGGACTTCCTACGCCTGGGCACTCTAGTACAATTGTCTCCCCAGGCTTTGCAGTTATACTGCTCGCTGGTTGAATAAGGAAATGCGGTGGCGTACGTTCGATATAATTGATGCGAACGTCAATTCGCTGTGGCAGCTGTACCTCATTACCGGTAATGGCATTCATGGCGGAGCAAGTGTAGTTGCCAGAGTCCTTTGCCGAAACAGAACTCAGAACCAGAGCTCCCGACGATGGGACGGTTTCAATTTGTGGGATCTTAATGCCGTTGCGATAGAAGCTCCAAACTGGTGATGGATTTGATGTAACCGATCCGCACCGAATGAGTATGCAATTCTTGGGAGCCAGGCTCCATCGGACTGCGTTGCGGGAATATCCATTGGCATTGTCAACGCTGATCGATGCTAGTGTCAGACGTGACGTGACAGAAGCTATCGCCGCCGATCCAAACCACGCCACACACTGATATTCACCCAGTGTGTCGGGGCTAACATAGACACGGAGCTTTGACACACGTTCCTCGTTGGACACGTTGTGTCCGTCGGCTTTGTTCAAATACTGAAATGGGTCTGTAGAGTGGGAATTCGTGTGCCGGAAACGCCACTTTAAGCGTTCGGGTACCAAATTAAGCTCACATTCGAACAGCACTTCATCGCCCTTCGGTGCGACGATTGACTCCGGCGATCGCACCATATGAACTCCTAATGATATCGGCTGCTGAGATGTCATCATAGTCGAACTGTTTGTCAGCGATGTCCACTGCATGAGCAGAAGCAGAACGACCGCAAGCAGGTGGCAATGTGTGGCCTTGTTCATGACGATTTCTACAAAAAAAGAAAAAAAACACAGAGGACGATTTTAGATGAGAATGAGAATTGAATGGGATTTTATTGTTTTATTCAGCAGGACAGGTGGAGCCTTAATATATTGATACACATGAGGACACGTCCCCATTGCCATATCCGCGAGAGGATGGAAGGGCAGAACACATTCCTTTGATGGTGAACGAACTTCTAGAGAGGGGAATGGCGCTCCTCGTAAGTCATAAAAGTTGATGGTGGGTTGATGATGGAGCAAACGAGTTTTTATCTGCGCATACAGATTAATGGGTACGTGCAAGCGAATTACAAGGTGAAACGAACATTCCATTCGGACGAATGGTCCAATAAATCAAAGAAACATTTAGCCGGTAAGATGATGGGACGGGATGGTCTGGATTAATTAATTCATATTTTTTATGAGCAAGGATTTCTGTTCCAGTAAGTCATTTTAATGCTGTCCTTGTGTGATTACATTCGTTGCAGGTTGTATCTTCTTTAATTGCGTATGTAAGTTCAAAAATATGTCATCCTAGTTTGGGATATTCTTCTAAATTTCAAAGCGATATGACACCAAGATATTAAAAACCAAATTTGAAATAGGACCACTGACACCATTATCTCCCATAAACCGTCTACGTAGGTAATGCGCAAGTTAACATTACGTGCAAGTACTAACAATCTACGCATGATCAATTAAAAGAAAAACGAACCTTGATGCAGGTCCATTGAACAGACGCATGTCCGATTCAGTCGATTAAAAATGTATTTCTTGTTTCGCAAAAAGCAAATCGCAAAAAACAAAAACTATCTTCAGACCTGAGAACCCAAAGGAGAAGAAGCAACCCAAAAATAATGTTAAATTTCTCAGTTTCAATTCAAATGGACGGGTGGATGGACAACGTTGGAAAATTAATTTTTATTGCTTGCCCTGGACACAACAAAAACATGGACAACTACCACCAGCCAGCCAGCACTGTGCACCGATCGGATTCATCGTTAAATCACACGCAGATTTTGCGCATGCGCAATTTGCGAACTATCGGGTTACCTGCACGCAGTGCGCACTTTCGGTTTGTTTGGCCAGAAAAACGACGAAGGGAACGCGATATATAAGTTAAAAAAAAGTGAATATCTTTGAGGTTGAACCTGTTCCCATTAAGTTTTTTTTTTCCCTGTGTGCATTGGACACCTCGTGGAGAAGTGAAGGTTTGCTCTTAGAGGGAAGTCGTCCTGGTTTATGGGTTGGTTTGATGTTTCTTTTTTCCTTTCTTTTTATGGCCGTTGTAAATGTATTGCACCGGTGATAAGTTGACAACGGAATGCTGAATATGTTGCTTGTTATTATGATAAACATACCTAACATGAATACAGTGATCCTATTGGGTCTATTTATGCTTAGAATTCAGAACCTTGATCACTAGAGAATTATTGTGAAAATTAATAAATTCACTATTCACACATATTAAGCCTTTATTGCCATCGCGTATGTCATTGACAAAAACATTAAAGTGAGGTTGAAAAATTACATGCTACACCAACAACACCTAGTCCCTTTTAGGCTTATGGCTTTTTTCCAATTCTGAAATAAAACCCATAATAGAAATTCTCCTCATCTGTGAATTGTCAGAATGTGCGTTTTGACAATCACTGTTCCCGTACTTCTGCAGTAAATATTGATAAATTCTTTAATTTCTTCGACTGGTGGTAAGTTCGCTCTAAAGGGACAAATTAACGAAAAAGTACGGGAACGCATAACAAAACAGTTTGCCTTTAAAAAAAAAACAAATGACATACAATAATTGTTAAAACAAACGAGCTGTCACTTTTAGATACCAACTGACAGTTTACCAACAGACATTTCTGCACTAAATTTGTTTACTGATTATTGTGTGGTTTTATTAATTCTCAAAAACTCTCTGTTTTACTACTATTCTTTGTCTTGTGTACGTGAATGGGAATACGTAAAATATAAACAGTAAAAATCAGGGAACTCATTCCGTAACTTTCAAAACGATAATCGTTGACGAAAGCGAAAGAGACTTTCTGGGTACGTGCCGGGTAAATTGTTTACATGTGCACACACAGATTACAAAAATTACATGCCATGTACCTTGCAAGTCTCACTATCGTCAACGATAATCGTTTTAAATGTTACGGAATGAGTATCTATCCTGTAAGAATCAGTAAAACTAATTGTGTTCGGGAACAGATTTGTAATGAAAGCAAAACGAACAAGTTGTCAAATGATACCTACACTAATATAGACGAATTTATGAAAAATAAAAGAAAATAAATAAAAAATAAAGACTCAGATCTGAAGTCAAAAATGCCTTTTTTTAAACCAGTCTCCACCTGAGAATACAGATCTGTCGCGAATTGAATAAAAATACACACCTTAACAAGTCAACCAAATTTTAACAACCCAATATCAAATAACCAACCAGGACCACCACGCACCGCTTGAACATTAAAAAAAAAATCATAAACAAACTTAGTACTGCCCATCCACCCACATCTTTCATGACCGGATAAAATCGTCAATTCCCCAATGAAACATCCCACAACATCCACGCAATCGCAGAGTGCTGTCTCACTGTCTCCCAGCCCATCTCTAACAAACGTTCATTGAAATATAATTGCGGCATAAGAACCCATGACCAAAGAACCAGAACCAGATCTCTCCGGCAAGAAACTGCAAAAAGACGATGGTATCTACAAACTGCATTCCATAGAACCGATCGCGATGAAACTACAGTAGGTATACAACAACAAACAACAACAACAACAAAAAAAAAACGTTTACACTAAGCCGCCAATTCTTACCGTTGCGTCGCGTCGATCGTCCGTCTGCTCTTCCAAATTGGACTGGATAATAATCCTTCTTCCCTAATGCCGCTCTGCGAAGCCGAAATAATTTATTTTGAAGGAACCTATTCGATTCGAGTGTGACCTCCAAACGCACTTTACACAATCAAAGACACAGTATCTGTATGAAATACCAATCCACACGTTCACCTTCCACCACTTTGCCAATGGACCTTCTATTGCACACTAACGCATGACGTGCTGGTGCTGACTTTCTTTTACTCGAGTGTTTTAGGATCAATTGTTTGAGTTTGGCTTAGGAGAAAGATACATGTGGTACCTGCGCGCACCGCATCGTTTAGTATCTTGCATCTATGAATTACATGAACCAATAGTACGCAGGTAGTTCACTCGATCGATGGAATGAGATAAAGATGAAGAAAATGATGAAGAGGAATACGAACTAGGCGGCGGAGGAGGGGGTAACTGAAAGAACGAAAAAGGGAATACATGCCAATTGAATGATGAAGAATGCAGCACAATGCAGTTGAAGTGGACGACAACGACGACGACGACGATGAAGATGATGATGATGATGATGATGATGATGATGATGATGCATTCCTGCATCCAGAATCACCAGCAAACCAGGCAGCATATTCTCGTTCCTGGACAGAGAAAGGGACCTGCTTTAGTAGCTGTCTTTGGGAATAATGTGAGATGCGAATGCGACGGTAATATTGGCTGCTGCCCTGCCATTGGGAATACACAAAAAAAAAAATGAGCAAATCAAACGCCGCATGAAGATTGTTGAAAGACTTGGCGGAAAGAATCATTGTAGAGTGAGGAAAATTGAATTGAAAAACAAATATTAAAGCCATCCATTGGAGGAAAGAGAAAAACACGTTATTTTATATTTCGAATGCCATTCAAGTTGATTTGACAGTTGGATCTTTGCGATGCAATTGCAAATGGACGGAATTGTTGTTCTATTCATTTTTTTATCATTGAACAAACAGAAATATGTCTGAATGTTAAAAGGATTAGAATGCTTATTTCTGTCTCTAGTGCTTGAAGATGATGTTGGGCTTGACGATTCCTTGGACAGTCATATGGGATTTACCGATGCTGAGATAAACGGAGTCATTGAGGACATACATCCAAATAATGGGGTTTTCATTAAGTGCTTCATATCTTTAAATTTAAATAAAACAAGGTGTGTGAGAGATATCGTCTAACATTTATATTCTTTCAAAAGGCCTATCGATGCCATAATGAATGGAATACAAATCGTTTAAATTTCCATCGCGTCTTCTCCTGGTGGCGCGCATCTAATTTTCCATGACATGTCGCATACATCAGGCTGAATTTGACCGATGGGTTGGATTATTTTGGGTGTGAGGGTCACAGCGGTTCGTGGCTTATTTGCATAGACCTGCGTCTTCATAAAGCCCCACAAGAAAAAGTATAACGGGTTCAAATCGCACGATCTCGGTGGCCACTTCACATCACATCCACTTGAGGTAACCATGATCTCGAATCGCTAGTGCAGAATTTCCAATGTGCGTGAGCTGTGTGGCACGAAGCGTCGTCCTGTTGAAACCGCGTGTCGTAGTTGTCCATATCATCCAATTCAGGCCAAAAGAAGTTAATAATCATCGACCTAGGGCTCGTGGTTGTCGCTGACGGCCTGGCTAACGTCAATCACAAAGAAATATGGACCGATGACACAAAAAACAATTTTTTTTGGCGCAACAGGCTCGATAGTACTCAGGGCCTAGCTTTCTCACAACCATTCATGTGTGCGTGTGTACTTCTTGCACGATGGCGGGACCTCCTGTTTTATGCCGACTCCGAACGGCTAAGTTGAGATAAGCCATTCTCGACAATTGATACTACTCGGATGATTTGTCAGATCATCACGAGAGGAGGGCCTGTGAAAAATCATTTAGGTGTTGCTACGGCTGGGAATCGAACCCAGACCTTCTGCGCGCCAGTTCATCGCACTAATCATAGCGCCACTGACCGATCACACCCCAGCCCAAAATCCACACCAAAAAGTGACTTTTCGGGATGCATTGTAGGCTTTTGGATCTCATGTGGATTAGTATCGTCCCAAGTTTGACAATTTCCAAATGATTTTTCGATGAAAATTGGGTCAGATTCTAACTGTTCCAGAGAGCATTCAGAGAACATACATCATTGCCTATGGTTGTTTACCCTAGCTCCTGGGCCAGTTGAATTTAATACAGATGCAAGTCACGCACTACCCAAAAGTCGCCAAGTTGTGGTCTTTGAAAGACCGAGTTCTTGTGAGCTCCTCGAAATCGATTAATTCAGATACTCCTGCATACTCTCACGGACAGCGGCGATGTTTTCGGCAGATCTTGCGTTTCGACGAAGTAGGGCGTTGGTTTATCGTGTACTGAACCAGTGAACAGTTGAACACAACTTTATCCTCTGAATGGAAGGATTATAGCGACCTTCGCGCGCAATGTTGTCCGAACAGAACAGCAATTTTAATAAAACAATTTTATCATTTGCACGTGTTTTTGAACGCTATGTCCCTCCATGATGATTTGGCAGAACAGGCTGAATAAATGATAGGCAATTTGAGAAATGTAGCTTCAACAATATGGCCGCTATCAACTGTCAAAAATATCAATTACAATCAACTTAAATGGAGACAAAGATGGAAAATCAACATGGACGCCGCAAATATCAAACTGTACAAATATTTTTCCGTTAGCACGCGAAAACGAAGCATTTGGCTCGAACTAAAAATGCATTCCACATATCAACAAACCAAGATATTAAGCTACAGGAGCAGGGGAAATAGTGTAAATCCTAAATACCCCATACACCCAACTAGTGAATATTATTTCCCAGCTGAGATATATAGATTGCTGGGGGAAGATAATCTTCAGCTCAGTGTCAGTGTTTTGCAAGCAGTGATAGATTTTATCGCAGAAGATCACATACAAAAGTACAGGTTCATCTTTGCTATAAAGGACAAGTGGACCGAGTCTGAAATTCTCTTCTCATGCGGCAACCATGTTGTGAACCTACTGGACTCTACTCAAATACTATGAATCCTATACTTATAGGCTATTGTTCCCTTACTTCAAATCTCCATCTACAACCTTTGGCGAAGGCTTGAAGAGTTAGTTCTCTTTATTACAGGTGCATTAAATTCCCTAGACTTTTTACATTGCAACGACCTATAAGACACGCCACTTGCAGCTCATAGGTACATAGTCTGATTCAAAACGAGCAAACTCAGTTGGAGGAGTTCGACCAAGTGCGTTATTTCGACCATCGCATGACTCACTGGCCGGGCTTCGCTAGAGTTGTAAAGTGAGAATTACCTTTGAGCGAAATAAGCCCACCGACAAACAGAATCCGAGGAAATTTGCCGACATTTACTCCAGATGAATGAGGTCATCACACGGTCAATGGGTCGAACTATCCCTAGGGTACCTAGTTCTGATGATCAGGCGGAGAAGTTTACTAACAGTTTACTAACAGACATGACCCGGAGATTTGGACATTGAAGCCGCTAATAAAAAATCTCCAACATCTTATCTCGGAGAATTACAGAAAATCTGTAGGTTTGCACAGGGGCAGAAGACCAATAGCCCTAACATGTTTCCGAAAATAAATAAAATGTTCAGTAGGAAGGATCATAACGAGAGTTCATGTGTCCAAATTTTCTAGACAATGGGAAGCAGGCAGACTCTCTCGGCTGTTGGTATTAGTCCAGAAAGTCCTGACTCGAACTATGGTTTTTTCACGATGGAGAATCCTAAGGAAAAGGCAAATTCGATAGGTGCTTTTCGATATATCATATGAACACTCCTGTTCGCCATAAACGCGATATTGAGAAAAAAAAGTCCTTCTGAATCGCTTTTATCTACGCACATAACCCAAAGCTTGGTGATCTGAGAATCACGGTTTTAAAAATGTCGAGAACCACTCAATTGGCATAGTCGCTGACAGGTTGATGCGGTTGGTGCAAAAAGAGGAACTCTTTGACATATTTGATATCCCAAACGTCGTATTGAGACACCTGCCAATAGAAGCAGTCGATATTTTCACCATCCTGTTTACCAATAAAGCACATAAACCTAGAAGTATGCAAGAACTACATCTGTGACCGTTAAACGGCGACGAATCCCCGCTGAAAGAACCATGTAATACTGACCAAAACAGCGATGACTAACTGCCAGCCGCCCTAAATCAAGTGAGGATAGCCATAGATTGCTTGAAATAAAGGCCTACCTGTCGAGCTGTATAAAGTCGGTATCACATCCAGGAACTCATTAGCAAAATTTGGTTCGAAAGAATGGAACCTCAGCATCATTTGCCCAATCCATCTGCGGCAACTACAGAGACATAAGTCTCCTTAATATAGCTTAAGATATCCTATCGGTCATACTATTTGAACGCCTGAAACCGTCTACATAAAACCTGATCGGCCCTTTTTCAGTCATATCGCGAAATAATTTTCCCGGAAAACTTTTTCCATTCAGCAATCTGAATCACATTGCTGACAAGGAAACATTCCCGGAAAAATTTCTTTGCGATTGGCCTGATTATGTTGACTTTAGGAAAGTTCACAACCTTGGCAAGTCCTGAAAAAAAAAAACCCAAGAAGTCCACTTATTCATAAAACCTGCAGACAACAGGATTTTTAGGGACGAACTAAACAGATCCATGTGATGTTTTGGAATACCGGCCAAACACGTCCGTCAGTGTAGGATTACGGTGGAGAATTCTCACTGTTCCATCAAGGTCGGCAACAACCTCGCCAGAAAATTTTAATTTAAAAAAACAAATTTGGACAAGTTTAGGCATTTAACATCATTCTTGAGAGGATTGTGCAAAACTGTGCGAACACCAGGGGAACAATCTTCCTTAAATCTATGCAACTACTAGCATGCACTGCAGATATTGACACCATAGGTCAGACCAAGCGAGATGTCATCACCTCCCTTAAAAGTACCTATAGAGAAGGGAGCGTCTAAAGTAGGATTTAGACGGCAACGGCAACACCAACATAGGAGTTAATACGAAGGGACAGACATCGACGAATAGGACAGAACGTCTCCATTGACAGATACAACATTAAAGCAGAAGGACTTTGTCTACAACGGCTCTGAAAACGACACCTTGTTATATATCAAAAGAATTTTTTTTATAAACTTTTCTTAGGTCAGGCGAAATGAGTGCCCTGACATGATGCTTGCAGTGGTTAATTGACTCTAATCTTGAACTGTTTTAGATTGTATTTTAGTGGAAATATAAGACAGCTTCTTTAACAACGCTTTCCAATCCTGATAAAAAAAAGAACCTGGACTTCCGAAACATCAAACACCTGCACTTCGAACCTGTAACATTTAAAGACCGCTCCGAGATGATGTTTGCAGATTGTTATTGACTCTGTTCTTGAATTCTTGCAGATTCTTGAATTACGATGGAAATACGACTTTTGGAAGCTCGTTCCATTGATTGTGTTGTTCGTGTCCTCACTCGAACTACTAAGGAGATTCTAACGGGTGATTTTTTAGCTGGTTTGGTTTTGGCAACACTGGTTTTGACAGCTGACGTGTGTTTAGTACCTTGTGTCACTGTCAAACAGCTTCAGTTTGGTTTGCAATTTAACCATGGATCGTCTTACAAATGAACAACGCTTGCAAATTATTGAATTTTACTATCAAAATTCGTGCTCGGTTCGAAATGTTCATCGCGCGCTGCTTCCATTTTATGATCGGCATTCTCGACCTTCTGAGCAGTCTATTCGGAAGATTGTGACCAAATTTCGCACCAAATTTACTTTATTGGACATTAAACCACCAACACGTTTACGTACTGTGCGTAGTGAAGAAAATATTGCGGCCGTATCAGCTAGTGTGACAGAAGACCGCGAAATGTCGATTCGGCGCCGTTCCCAGCAGTTAGGCCTTTGTTACAGCACTACGTGGAAAATTTTGCGGAAGGATTTGGGCGTAAAGCCTTTTAAGATACAGCTGGTGCAAGAACTAAAGCCAGCCGACCTACCACAACGCCGAATTTTTGGTGAATGGGCTCTTGGAAAGCTGGCCGAGGATCCGCTTTTTTATCGAAAAATTGTGTTCAGCGATGAGGCTCGTTTTTGGTTGAATGGGTACGTAAATAAGCAAAATTGCCGCATTTGGAGTGAAGATCAGCCAGAAGCATTGCAACAGCTACCAATGCATCCCGAAAAAGCCACTGTTTGGTGCTGTTTATGGGCCGGCGGCATTATTGGGCCATATTTCTTCAAAGATGATGCGAATCGCAGCGTTACTGTCAATGGTGAACGCTACCGAGCGATGATAACAAACTTTTTTTTGCCCGAAATGGAAGTTCTTGACTTGCATGATATGTGGTTTCAACAAGACGGTGCCACATGCCACACAGCACGCGAAACAATGGCGCAATTGCGAGGCGAGTTTGGTGAACAGTTAATTTCACGTTTCGGGCCGGTCAATTGGCCGCCTAGATCGTGCGATTTGACACCATTAGATTATTTTTTGTGGGGGTATGTCAAGGCTAATGTCTATAGGGACAAGCCCGCTTCGATTGACGCACTGGAAGCCAACATCCATGCATTCATTCGTGAGATACCGGCCGATATGTGTGAAAGAGTATGCCAAAATTGGACTCAGCGGATGGGCTACCTGAGACGCAGCCGCGGTCAACATTTGCATGAAATTATCTTTAAATGAAATTATTTTTAAAAAAAGTTCTAAACCTCTTAAAAAATCACCCGTTATATAAGACCATGATCACCCCATCGTTTTGAGCGAAAAGTTCTTCTAAAAATCTTCAGTCGGTCGTTAACGGGCTATGGATACGAATATTTAACCAAGAACTTTAGGATCGATATAGATCTGGTAAAAAAAACTTCGCGTTGGACGTTTATAATAATGCTAAGACATGTAGAGCGAATGGACGCCAATACATCAGTACCTGATCAATACCTATCAGAGTAAGCAGTCTTTAAAAAGATCTAGCATTTCACTAAATACATTAATAAATGTCAATTTTATCGTTCCAAAATTTGAATTAAGCCATCTGAGTGCTTGGCACAATAACAGATAACTTTGGACATTGAAATTGGATATTGAAATCATCGTGAGACGGATACAGTTACCATATCTGAATTATTCAGCAAATTGATTGAAACAGTATCCCCATTATCATCCACACTTTTGTTTGTATCTACAAACCATTATGTCTTAACGAACACAAATCGTTGTAAGAACGTCAACACTGACGCCAATAGATACCGTCCCATGAATATATAATTTACGTATTCAAATAGGCGTCATGCTGATCCAAATTACTTCAATACCTCGCTTCTAGTCAGAAACACATCAAGCACCAAAGGTATCCCAATTCAGCAAGGTAAACGAAACCAAAACAAATTAGACACTCGAAAATTCATAATCTGGTACCAACACCGACGGCACCGTGTAATGCAAATGACCCTCAATACTGCACAAACCCAACAGGTTCCAAGCACACACCAACCATATCGAATGTACCAACTGCCTCAGAAGTATCTATCAATTATCACGTCAATATACTAGATCACACCTATAAATTAGCATAGTTATCACCTGTGCAGGCCGCTGCCGCCGCCGCCGTCACAGAGAAATCTCGACCCGTGAACACTGTCTGAGACGTCGTAAACACTTTAAAGTGAAAGAGCTCTCAAGAGAAGCCCGTGAAACATGCCACCTTGCTGGCAACATCACTGGCTGGTGGAAGACTATGCTTCCGTCTTTCAGTAAATCCATCATATTAGAAGGGCGGATTTCGCAATTTCTTTTGACAACTAAAAAAGCTTGTCGAGCATCCGAAGAACAGTAGCCCATTTGGTGTTGTCATAAAATGCCAAAGAAAAAAAGGATGTACTGCGGTGGTCACATTCCAGATAGGAAAGATAGAGATAAACTGACAAGATTGATGGACCAGTTGTATAGCACTCAGCAGAGGCTAACTTCATTCTTTTACCCAAAAGAGGTGCGGTTTATTCTTATGCCAAATCGCCTGGCGATCTTGTCACACAAACTGATCATTTAATGATCCTCGACTGCGCAAACCGGTCCGACTTGTGAGCATTTCTAATGGCGCATTTTATCTCCTGCTAGATCCTTTTCATTTCCACAAAACGCTGAGATTAATGTGAGTTCCATGCTGTTGATGGGTTTGGACAATGAACGCCTGCAGAGATCCATGGACAGAGCAATGCACAAGAACGGAGACCTGGCAATGGAAATTAATATAATTATTTTGTAAATTTTTGTAAGCCTTTGCCGCATGCGCACACCCAGGGCTCATTGAAGAGATTGATGATGGGTGGTGGTTTGGATGGATTACCCTGTTGGATGGGGTCTTTTACAGGTTTTTAGTATTTTTTTTTCTTTAGTTTTTCAGTGCAAGTCATTCAGTCAGTTGTAAGTTATAAGATAGGGTTTAGCGTTTGATTATTATCAGACGCAAAGTGATAAGTACCTAGCCGTGGCAGGAAAGAAAAGGAATGGTCTTCGGAAAAATTAATTTTCTTTTCCAACATAGAAACACTTTTTCCTACGATTTTCTAATTTGTACAATCGTTCTGAATGGTAAGGAAACTTTTAAGCCTGCCTCAAGACAATCCTCTCAATAGGACAAAATACCTTGTCGCGGAAGAATTTGAATTTTCGAAATAGGAACGGAAATCTATTGCAAGGCAAACAAGTATAAAATGGGGGGATTTGAGATTACCAAATCGTGCCCCAATTTATTATGTTAAATAATCATCGACCTAAGTTATTTCCGATGTCGATCTGAAACTTGAATAAGTCTAGATCCAAATATTGATCCAGGCCTAATATGTTAGACGACGGATTTCAATTGTGATCTTTTAAGTCATTCATATCTCGTCGAGGGTATGCGTTTTTTTTTAGTCTACAGCCTGTAAATACATCGTCAGACTAAAGCAAGAAATCTTATTCTTTCAATATATTAGCGAACGCATTGTGGCAATCCACATCAAGGTCAAATTCGCAAACATAAGCCTAATAAAAATGTACTGTCGAAAGAATGCAATCGTAAGGGACCGCCAAGGCCTTCTCAGAACTCGTATCCCTTAACCTCTAATGTCAAAATTTAATGTCAAAAAACAATGGCAACGATCTTAACGAACCCTTAGATCAGCAGCAACTGATATGCTAGGTTTCTCGCTCCCATCAGCAAAAAACCATTGGTTTGATGAAGAATGCCGATTGCCGACATATGCTCGCAGCCAAGAACGAGGCATAAAGGCTAAGCTAAGAGCTCCCATAAAGCTCCATAGGCAAAAAAGGAGGGAAGAACACAGTCTTTTCAGAAAGAAGAAAAAAACAAGAAAGACGCGATGTCGAGAATATAGAGAAGTACCACTCCAGGAATGATGTTCGCAAGATTTACCAAAGTGTAACGTCAAAGCCATGGATACAAGGTTTGAACAGCATCCTGTCGAGATGAACAAGGAAATATCGTAGCTGTGACACAGTAAATGATGAGGATATGAAAGCACCATTTTGCGGACTGTTAAACTGCGATGACGAACAACATTCGACTGACAGGCAGAACGAACCATTCAATATTGGCGACGACAGCGAAAACTACCAACCACCCGATCTAAGTGAAGTGAGGATAGCAATATTAAAACTTAGGCTTAACAAGGTTGCCGGAAGTGACGGACTTTTGGTAAATAGCATTCCCAAACTTATAAGCAAAATTTGGTCGGGTGAAAGTATGAATGAAGAATGGAATAGCATCGTTTGTCTGATCCACAAACAAGGAGACCCTCTGAGCTGCGCCAGCTATAGATGCATAAGTCTCCTCAACATCGCCTAGAAGATCCTATCTGCCGTAATATGTGGACGTCTGAAACCATTTACCAACAAGCTGATCGACCCTTATCAGTGTGGTCTTAGGCCAGGAAAATCCACAACCGATCAAATTTTCACACTTCGGCAGATAATGGAAAAAACCCAAGTAGTCCAAATCGATACCCACCACCTATTTATCGATTTCAAAGCCGCATACGACACCATATATAGAGACGAACTATAGAGCCAAACCTCGACCTCGGATGTGCAGGATGACGATGGAGAATTCTCGCTGTTCCCTCAGGGTCGAAAACGACCTCACCGACACATTCGATACCGAAACAGAATTTAGGCGGCACGCTGTCATGAGACTTTTTTTTTACATAATTCTTGAGAGGATTGTGCAAAACTCTAGAGCCAACATCAGAGTCACAATCTTCTATAAATCGGTGCAGTTTCTCGCATACGTCGACGATATTGACATCATTGGTCGGTCTCAACGTGATCCTAATTCGTTTTGAGAGAAAAATTCTTCAAAAAATCTGCGTTCTCGTTTGGGTTGACGGGTGATGGAATGAAAGGTTCAATCAAGAACTATAAGAGCTGTACAGCGATTTAGTAAGTAAGTATTAAATTTAAATGAAATCATTGTCACTGTACCTAGTGCATCTAAGGTAGTCCCAAAGAAACTCACTATCCCAAGACAGCTTTTATCTTAAAGCATATCATTCCCAAATATAGGGTAAGTCAAATCGGAGTTTTGCTGTATTGGAAGAACCCTTTCACTAAGCTAAGATGAAGTTATACTAACTTCTGATCTCTGATTTAAAATACAGACTTATAACTTAGTGAAATATAGCCAAACCAAAAAATCATTACCGACTTCAAATCCACGTATTTCAATTGTAAAAACACACAATTCCCATACAGGGCCTTAAACCTAGCTTCTCTATTCATTTTTGTGTGCCTAGAATCCCAAATTCCAAGAAATTCGGGCCTATTTTAAGAAGCCGATTTGAGCGGAAAATTTGAGAAACTTTTTCGACAGTTTCATGCTCTCGGATGTTTGTCAGAATTTGGGCATTGAAAAAAAAGTTGGGTGTTGTTATTTTAGGATTTTAACCGGGGACCCAATTAAATACTACGCAACTGCTCTATAATTGTACGAAATGTTGTGGTTCTGAGGGACGTAGGCTTTATCATATAAAGCATGCTGTACAACAAATTTAACATTGCTTAGATGAAATTGGTGGCAATCCCATATTATATTCGAAGCTACGAGTATGCAAAATCTACTGCCGAACGTAGAAGGTGCCAACTCTTAACTCATGTAGAAACATCAGTGGCTACGCGATAAATAAAAACTCATTCGTAAATTGAACATAAGTCCATGTAGAGAAAACAGTATAGAGGTTCACAGAGTCACCCCAAATTACAAAATAATATTCATATTCACTGGAATATCTACACACCAACTTAGTCCACCACAATATATCGATCTGTTCTGTTTAATATTTTAAGTTATTCCCCTCAATGAAACATATACAGGCACCTATACGATTATGACTTCCCACAGCCCCTGGCGATAATAAACGACTCTACATTTAGTTCCTTTTTGTCACCGAAGGTTATAATCTCCTCAACCATCTTGCTGTAAAGTGACCAAAAAACTTAAAAAAAAAAAAAACAACAACAACGATGGACAACACTTATCTCTCTGCGCATCATGGCAGCAGGACAACAAGACAAGAGAGGACAAAACTGGTTACACTTCCAACGAAACCAAATCAAAATCATAACAAAACCAATTTAATTCTCTCCTCCTTGTGTTTATGTGCGCAGCAGCTCCTTCTTCCTTTCATGTTTGTCCACCTTTTTTTCTTTCTCGAGTTTGGAATTTTCACCTCGAGGATGAGCCATTAAAAATTCCGCTCCATTCGACATCCTTTGGTAGTAAAAAAAAAAAAATTACTGCTGCACCTTAGAACGATCCAGCAAATCGAGTCGGAGTAGGTGCCTTGCTAAAAGTGAGGTGATATCACTCCTGTAATGGCCCTATAATTTGATTTGACTGTTTGTCTCTCCGCGGGTTTAGGTTTTTTGTTTTCCAATATGAACGGCTGTATATCAAATAGAGGACGTCGCCATGGTGCGCAGAAATTAATCATCCTGACGAGGATCGAACCAGAAACATGCTCAGCATTCAAAAATGATATTCCCCCGCTCTGCTTCGACTGCGCGAGAGTATATGCGCTTGCGCCGCATCTGTTATGAGAGTAAATTAAGATTTCGATCAGATTCGCTATTCTGATCGCGTGTTACACATGAAGATATTTTGTTCGTTTGTTCTGTTCGTGTGTGGAAACAACATGAACGTGGAGAACTCATTAAGTCCAGCACCTGATGCGTTAATGTGAAAACTGTGCGTTGACCTTAAATCATCTCCCAACTCTCATGATCATGTAGCAGCAATTCCAGGGACTGATCTGAATTCTCCGCGTAAAGTGAAAGAGAATTTTAAATTTTGTATCTTTTTTTTTTTGGGATGGATGCACGTATGCATTTGAGATGATGAATGAATGGGTAAAGTTGGGAGGATGTTGTTTTTTTTTGTTTTTTTTAGAAGAACAGCAATTTAAAGGACAGCGCAGCAAAAACATGAAATTGACTTAATTGTACTTGAGATGTATCTTTTAGCACTGCTGAGTGAATTTAAATTTAAATTGTTGCTCTTGAGACGACGCATTGAGGAGGAAAACATATTTTTTAAGTTTCCGGTTAAGTTGAGAGAAAGGCTTGACACATGTATTCTAAGTAGTGTCAACGAGATTTTGCTTTAATAAATCTAAAGTGGCAACTCGACAATTGCGGGACTAAGCTTGAATATAAATTAAAGACTTAACGTAATGGCGGATAGCTGTTTTAGAAGAGTTAAGAATATACCTACTAATAACTCACAATGAACCATTTGGGTATTAGTTTTAAATCGATAACATGTTGCGAACCGTTTCATTGAGTTTTACAGGTTTACAATAATCAAAGGTCTAAAGCCATATTTTGAATTGCATTGCGAAGTTTTGGGTTGGATTAAAGTAACCTTGAACAATAATAATAAGACGTGTACTCACACTTATGCATATATCTCATTCCATGGGCAGTCCCAGTTAGGATGGACAAAGTGCAAAGAGCTGCTTTGACATTTTTGTTTTCTTTTTTTTTTTTTAAATTCTGACCTGCCTAAGCAGTAATATACACATCGACCTAAAAGATCTATTGTGCTTGCCGTCAGATGATTTTTAGGTTAGTAGCGCTTCTACTTTCCTAATGTAGCTGATAATACTTTCAGCCGAAGCTTTTCTCAGTTCTTCGGGACTTAAAAATCCCCTGAAGAAAGATTCCCTTCTCATACCGTAAAGGGCCGGACATTCACATATGATATGCTCGGCTGTTTCGTCTTCTTCTAGACATAGTCTGCACTCCGGTGAGTCGACTAGACGCATTTTGTTTAGGTGATATCGCAGACCGTGATGACCAGTTAGGTAGCCTACTAAGTTTTTGATATCGTGCCTGCGAAGATTTAGTATCTTATTGGCATCTGATTTGAAGGGCTGAATAGCTCTTTTGGCCTGTTTTAGGCCTGGGATGTTCCCCAGTATGAAAACATTTATTTTGTTCCCAGTTTTTTATGACCAGATTTATGGCTGATTTGGGGATTGCACAGAAGGGTTCAGGTCCAATGAAGGGGGTTTCCGAACCTTTTCTGGCTAGTTCATCAGCTTTTTCGTTACCTTCAACTCCCTTATGTCCGGGGACCCACCATAGTTTGGTTTTGTTCCTGGAACTGAGTGTTTGGAGGGAGTTGAAGCAGTGTAGTACTGATTTGGAGTCAATGATGTGTGAGCTAAGGGCTTTTATAGCTGCTTGAATAGTAAAAAACGATCTGCTACTCTTCAGGAATATATGGAATTCAATGGTCAAACATCAAATGACATACAAAGTTCGTGTGAACTTTTCTCTAAATTTTTCAAATCAGTTTATGTTGACCATTCCGTATTAAATATCGGTCAAACAGAAATCCACCAGTAATGCTAATATTTCAACTTTCAATCTTTTTGAAACCGATATCCTTAATGGTATTTCTAAATTAAAATCCAGCTTGAATCCTGGCCCTGATAGAATTCCATCTTTTATTCTAAAGCAATGCCAGTTCTCGTTAGCTTTTCCGCTTATAATTATTTTTAATAAATCTCTTTCTAGTGGACTTTTTCGAAATCAATGGAAATTTTCATATGTAAGTCCTATTTACAAATCAGGTGTAAAAAATTTGGTAGTAAATTATCGTGCAATTTCTAAGATCTCAGCAATCCCTAAATTATTTGAGCTTATAGTTAAAGATCATCTATTTTTTAGTATAAAAGAACACATTTGTGATGAACAACATGGATTTATGTCAGGTAAATCTACCGCAACAAATCTAATGCTTTACAGTAGATATGTCACCGATTCTTTTGAATCTGGCTACCAGGTTGACACTATCTACACAGATTTTGTCAAAGCTTTCGATTCAATTTGTCATAAAATACTTATAGCTAAACTTAAAGTTTTTGGTGTTCATGGTTTGCTCCTGAAATAGATATCCAGCTACCTTAATGATAGAACGCAATGTGTGAAATTAGGAAATTTCCTCTCTAGTACCATCAAAGTTTCATCGGGAGTTCCTCAAGGAAGTCACCTCGGACCACTTCTTTTTAACATTTTCGTTAATGATATCCCATTTCTTCTTAAGAATGCTTTATGTTTGATGTATGCTGATGCCATAAAAATATATCTATGCATAAAAAATAGAATTGATCATCAAAATCTTCAAAATGATTTAAATGTTTTATCCGATTGGTGTAAAAAAAATGTTCTTCCTTTAAATATTAAAAAATGTAATGTTCTTGCGCATTCTTTTATGGCATGGAGCTCAGCTTGGAATACACTAGGGTTTTTTCCCATAGGTATTGAGATGTTTTTATTTAGTCCATGTATGCCAGCTCCAACCCATTCCATTTAGAACCATCCGTATACCACTTAAGGCCGTTTAGGCAGTTTGGAGGGTTGTTGCTACACCATGCTTCTCTGGTTGTGATCTCCGTTGAGAATCTTTTGTCGAAGCATAGTGTCTTTGGTAAGCGGTCTGTAACCGCACAGATCATGTCAAGTTCTGGAAGTTCGGATAGAAGTTCAATTAGTTTTAGATGTTCACTAATGTTTAATTCTTCCGCTTGTGTCAAACTTGCTGAGCTGCGAATTGCCACTTTTTTTTATATAAATGTGGAGAGGTGTTAGTCTTATTAAGGCTTCCATAGCCGCCGTGGGACAGGTACGCATAGCTCCGGTAATGCCCAGACAGGCAAGCCGTTGTACCTTGTTTAATTTATTTATAGTTGTTTTTTGGGTGACTTTGTTCCACCATACTATTGAAGCGTATGTTATAATGGGCCTGACCATGATCGTGTAGATCCAGTGTGTGGTTTTTGGAGAGATTCCCCAGGTTTTACCATACATGCTTCGGCAAGCCCAGAAAGCTTTGGTTGCTTTTTGAATTTTGTTGTTGATGTGGGAGTTCCAGCTTAGTTTTTTATCGAGGATCACTCCAAGATATTTAACTTCGTTTGAATACTCAATATATGTACCATTGATTGATTGGGTAAGATTTAATTTCCTCCTTTTTGTAAAAGGGACGATGATAGCCTTGCTGGGGTTTATAGAGAGACTTTCTTTATTACACCAGTCTATGACTATCTTAAGGGCGTTTTGCAAACGTGTTGTAACTTCGTTTGGTTCTTTGCCCTTTATTATGATGACTAGGTCCTTTATTATGATGACTAGGCTTTGACATACTCTGACACCGGAAGCGCTCAATCTCGTCGTGGATATGATGGCCCCGTGTCCTAATGGTATAAACAAAATTGGAACTGGCCCTCCAGGTTAGGGGTTGTGCTGTCGGGGTAACTTCCTTACGCAGTGTTATGCTAGTTATGAGAGAGATGACAGATCCCCTCAAATATCAACCAGACCAGGAACATCCGCTGCAACGACTTAAGAATATGCACCTGGCACCTGGAATATGCACGCTATACACCCCGGGTGCTATTCAAAAACTTGAATCTGTCCTCGCGCGGTACAGGGTAGACATTACCGCGATCCAGGAAATACGTTGGACAGGATCAGGAATAACCAAAACGAAAAACATGCGACAGCTGGCAAACAAGGCTGAACATATTAGGATGCGGATTCGTTGTGCGGAGCTGACTAAGGTCAAGAACGAGCAACATTTTGCAACATCATCTTTATATGTGCACACCCTAACGATGAGACTGATTAGCATATCAAGAAGGAATTTTACGACCTCATGGACGAGGCCTACGGAGCCTCTCTGGAATACGATGTGATATCGTACTATGACACTTTAATGCGAAAAACGGTATGGGAAACATCTTCGGTGGGTTAGTTGGAAAGCACAGCCTCCACGAAACGACAACAGACAATGGCTTCCGACTACAAGACTTCGCGGCAGCATGTTATACTGTTATTAGCACCACAAGATTCCCACGATTTCGAATCCACAAAGCAACCTGGCGATTTTCAGATGGTCGAATCTTCAACCAAATTGACCATGTGCTCATAGATGCGAGGCACGAATCCAAAATCCTGGATTTACAGAATATCAGAGGGGCAAACGTCGACTCTGACCATTTTCTCGTCGCATTCAAATTCAGAGCCCGACTTTCCAACGAGAAGAAGCGGTGTATGGTGCAAAAAAGAGTCTTAACGTTGGACGCCTAAGTGACCCGAAGATTGTCAGAATCTACAAAGAAAAACTGAGTGAGAGACTCCCTCCTGTGTCCTCATCCTCCACCAATGTCAATACCCAGTGGATACAGTACCGCAATTACATCAAAGAAGTAGTCGTAACCACCATAAGCTATCAGCCATCCCCGAAAAGATATCGGTGGTATGATGAAATTGCCAGAGCCAAAAAGAGATAACAGAAGAGGCTATATATGCTATACATGCCGCTCGGGAAGAGTACCGAACCAGGAG
This sequence comes from Rhingia campestris, assembly GCA_932526625.1. Lineage (NCBI taxonomy): Eukaryota > Metazoa > Arthropoda > Insecta > Diptera > Syrphidae > Rhingia > Rhingia campestris. Next base: position 83,415,612 of record OW052182.1, read on the forward strand.
AAGGGAAGAGAAGAAAATCTTGTGTAGGAAAAAATTAGAACACGCAACCTCCCCTCTAAGGGAAGAGTCTCGCGACAAGAACATCCGTCTAGTCTAAAAGAAAGCTAAACAACTGGCAACTGGCTTCAAAGTAGGAACTACGAAATAACAATGGCAACCTAGTCACTGAAGCGCAGAGGATTGTAAATGTATTCAGACAGCATTTCCAGCAGCCTGTTAATGGGCATAATGTCGAGAGACTGATAGGGTAATACCCCCTCCCGGTATTGAAGAAGTTAGCGCAGCCACAAAAACCGAGTTTATGCTAACAAGAACAAAGTAAATCTTTGACTAACTTTGCAAGGCTACCGGGGAAATTACTGCCTCCCTGGCAACCTAAATGATACCGAGCCATTAGAAATTGACTTTAAAATCTTTTACTGCTTAACTGGAGGCAATCAGCTAAGAATTAGCCTTAGTAGACTGGCCAAAGTTTGACCAAATAGTTAAATCTAGACTTCAAGTAATACCAAAATCTAAGTTCACTTCGACAGACGAACTGAACGCAGCTATCGTTACCTTTGAGAAGGCAATGAGTACTGCTTTCAAGGTCTCGTGTCCAGCGAGTTTCGGTAAGAAAAAACTACCTCCCTGGTGGAGTGAGGACCTTAGTAAACTTAGGAATATGACCAGGGTCATCTTTAACATCTGCCATAAATACAATTTTTGGCAGCCCTATAAAGATTGCCTCAGAATATACAAAGCGGCTATTCGTAGCGCCAAGAAAGAATCTTGGCAGGAATACTGCGAATCCATTAATACCCTTAAAGACTCTTCCAGACTGAGCATCAGCTGACTCTCGGCCCGCTGACCATGCAACTTGGGAAAATATCAAATCCATCATAACCAAAGAAAAGACATCCTGGGCAATAAATAGCTTCTCACCCTATAAATCACCTGGCCTTGATGGCATCTTGCCGATCATGCTACAAAACTTACAGGACACTGTATTACCGTGCTTGTTGCCAATTTATAGAAGTTGTATTTTATTAAACTTTATTCCACACTCATGCAGACGTGTCAGGTTAGTTTTTATACCAAAGGCAGGCAGACGTAGACATGAATCTGCAAAAGATTTTAGGCCCATCAGCCTTGCTTCCTTTATACTAAAGACCCTGGAGCGGATCCTTGACATCCATGTGCGAAGCATTCTTAATGAATCACCGCTATCCACATCACAACACGCTTATCTCAAAGGCAGATCGACTGAAACCGCTCTGCATGAGGTGATTGGGACCATCGAAAAGTCCCTCTACTACAAAGAGTACACCCTAGCCACTTTCCTTGATATAGAAGGGGCTTTCAATAATGTACAAACTGACAGCATACTAGAAGCCCTAACCGTAACTGGTGTAGAGGAGCATTTTAGCCAATGGATTATATCCATGCTAAGGTCTAGAATCATTCAATCAACACTAGGCAACAGCAGCTTAACGCGATATGCTGACAGAGGTACACCACATGGTGGTGTGATATCTCCTCTGCTGTGGCTTATTGTTATGAACAAACTGTTAGTCCGACTTGATCGGGATAGGATAAAGGCAGTGGCATACGCGGACGACGTGGTGATCCTAGTGTCAGGAAAGTTTCTCCCAGTGATTAGCGAAATCATGGAGTACGCTCTGGGTTCTGTGAGCACGTGGGCTACAAGCTATGGCCTTGGTGTTAATCCGAGCAAAACGGAAATGATGCTCTTCACCACGAAGACCAAAATACCATCCTTTAATCTCCCCCGACTTAATGGACAAGCGCTCTCACTCTCATCCAATGCCAAATACCTAGGGACTATCCTAGATACTAAGCTTAATTGGAAAACCAACATAGAACAAAGGGTCAAGAAAGCATGTATAGCTTTCTATGCCTGTAGAAAAACATTTGGCAAAAGATGGGGCCTACAACCAAAGATGACACTTTGGATGTACACTGCTGTTGTTCGGCCGATACTCACCTATGGTGCACTAGTCTGGTGGCCTTCTGTGAGTAAAGGGTATATCATTGACAAACTTAAGAGGGTACAAAGAACCGCTTGTATCGGCACAACTGGGCCATGAGATCTTGTCCCACTGATGCCTTAACGGTTCTTCTCCACCTTCTCCCTCTAGATATCCATATCAAAGACATTGCAATGTGCAGTGCAGTCAGGCTCAGAGAATCTGGCTGCTGGTTCAATAAGCCCTATGGGCACAGCAATATCCTAGATTCAATGCCAGCAGGTCTAGCTGACCATCATACCGACTACATGATACCCAAACTGACCTTCCACAAACACTTCACCGCTGGCTTTCCAACTAGAGAGGATTGGAAGAACGCAGTGGTTGAAAAAGATTTTGACACACTTATATACACCGACGGCTCCAAAATGGACTGTGGAGTGGGCGCAGGTGTCTACTCGGACACACTAAAAATAAAAAAATCATTTCGCCTCCCTGATTCCTCCAGCGTATTCCAGGCGGAATTGTTGGCTATTAGGGAGGCTTGTCACGCGATTAGACACGATAGTACTCCCAAGCTAAATATCGCTATTTTTGTCGACAGTCAAGCCGCTATTAAGGCGATTATCTCGGTATCTTCAATGCCAGAACGAACTGGACTCCATTGGGAGTCGGTACAATATCACTCTCATATGGGTTCCAGGCCACAGTGACATAGTTGGAAATGAACAGGCTGATGCCCTAGCCAGGTTGGGCTCGTCCCTTCCCAGCTCACGTGCATTCGGCATTCTCACTCCTTTAAAAACTTTCATGAATAATATCAACACACACTCTCTTAAAACAGCTAAACATAGGTGGCGAAACCTCAGTGGGTGCGCCATTTCAAGAGATATGTGGCCTCGCTACAACAAGACAAAAACACGCGACCTCTTAAGCAGATCCCGTAAGGAAGTCTCCAGGGTGATAGCAATTACCACTGGACACTGGCCCATCGGTGACTATGCTGTTAGAATGGGTATACCCCACAACACCAAATGTCGCTGTTGCAAGGAGGTGGGGGAAAAGGAAACTTTAACTCACTTTCTGTGCAAATGCCCGGCTCTGTCAAGAGCAAGACAACGAACTCTAGGCAAACCTTTCTTTGACAAAATCCGAGACCTCTCTGATAAACACATCAAAGAACTGATCGCCTACCTTAATGTCACTGGTTGGATTTAGTACACCCCAACTAACAACAAGATATAACATTTAACCGCACGAGTATTTGGCATCAAAACGGCGCACTCCAGTGCTAATTGTGTTTCGTCTTGTACGAACAGCCAATCTAACTAACTAACTAACTAACTAGAGTGGCTTGATGGTTGAGGCCTAGGTTAACCCCGGACTGTAATGCGAATTAAGGCCAAAAATTTAAAGGCACGACCCTTCAACGTCCGAATATTTAACGATCTATAAACATATCAAAACGCACCTCCTCAGTTAAGATCATATACGCAAAATGGTTTCAGGACCAACAATTTTTTTAAACTACTGGCTGAAGATTGTGTGGATCTATACTTCCTATCTCAACTTACATGCCTTTTTAATTTACTCGGTATTGAGTCAGCTGCCCGCAGTTGTATATATCAAGTGGGTTGAAGGTTGCTGGTACTCAAATGCTCCTTCGTGATCCTGCATAGTGTAAAAATTAATCAAAAAATCTTTAATCATTCATGTCCATTCTTAATTCAAGTTCCTCCACTTGATGTATCCGAGTCTTCTTTTAAGTGTCATTCGTTTTATCCTTTCAAGATAATTCGAGCAATCGCCATATTTTTTTTACATCTACCATATTAACCCTGCGCCATTCGATCACACTAAATATCTATTAATGTCAATCAAGATTTCGTTATATCCCCGATTCTGATAGACGTTTGCCGCATCGACAAAAAAATCTCTCTCTAACCTAAAAAAATACCATAAAGATCATCAAGATAAACGATCGGTAAAGATAATGGCGGAAATCATATAAAAAAAACAATCGAATGAAATTCGATACATGATCGTTGTTCAGGTATCACGATCATCATCATTATCGCTGTTGTTATTCTTCTTCTTTTGCATTACTCCTCCCGCTTGAGATTGATCGGAATTGTTTAATCATCCAGAAAAACGTCGCTCTTCATGGCAAATTGAATGAAAAAAAAAAAACACTACTACAACTCATAACAGATACAATTAAAATTCCATTCGAAAATGTTGGTATTTGATTGACTTAGATACTAAAATCCGCAAACAATAAATATAGCTTCCGAGTGGCATGAAATGTGTACAAATATATCATACACATACATACATCATTTGTGTATCGATTAGGTATTATTGACACGATCATTATAGCTTTGGGAAATTTATGACCCGCTTTAACGATCGTAATTAATTTTTTATGATTATTTACACGTCAAAAACACACACACAGTCACAAGTTTGTTGAGGGTTAGAGAGAAACTGATACCCTGAGTGCGGGAAAGTTTTTAGCCACTTTGTGGGTTGCAATCAGCACACATCAGAACAGGATTAAAATTCATCCTGACAGGCGAAACGTTCGACTAAGTTCATTAAGAAATGATAGAAACCGCCGCGCATGCGCAATCACCAGACAATTTCCATGCACTGGTGATGAAACGAAAGTAACCTGCTAGGATGTTAACATCTGAGTGAGGTTGATGTTTATTTAGTCGAGGTATTTAATCAACGTAAGTAGCCCACGTCAGTGGTTTATTAAATAACTGGATTTCATTTTTTTTAAATTAGTTTTGCATATCTAATGCGAATCGGGGGAAAATATCCTGGCTCAGTGAGAGTCGGATTATGTCAGAAATTTCTAATGATGTGACAACTGTTTCGAATTTATTGACACTTTATGCTGGCACCATGCAGCTGGATGGGGGATAAAATTCTAGGATAAACTAGCATGTTCGGTTGTTAGGAACCATCCAATTTCTGCACACAAACCGGGTAAATGACATTAATGAAGGATCTTCCAATAGGTACTTTCGACCTTTGACAGTTAATTGCGGCCATATTGCTAAAGCTACATCTATTAAATTGTCTGTCATTTATTTAGTCTGTTTTGCCACACCACCATAAATGGAAATAGCGTTCAACCACACGTACTAATGAAAATTTTGTTTTATCAAAATTGGTGTTCTGTTCGGGAAACGTTCCGCGCAATTCGCATATTTTAATCGTCGTACCAAGAACCCTATTCGCAGTGTGGTGGATAAATTTGAAACGATAAACCAAAACTCGTACTTCGACGAAACGCAAGATCTGCAGGAAGGTCCCAGAAAATCGATTTTGCGTCGCTCACAAGAATTCGGCTTTTTGCAGACCTCAACTTGGCGAATTTGACGTCGAGACTTTGAGCCTGCACCCGTAGAAAATTCAACTGAACAAGAAGATGAAGGTAAACGACCATCGACAACGACTTGTGTTCTCTGAATGGACAGCAGTTGGAAACTGATCCTAATTTGCATCGAAAAAGCACCTTGAGCATTGTGACCCGTTTCTGGATGGATGGGTACGTCAACAAACACAATTTTCGAATTTGGGACATGAGATCCGAAAGCGTCCAAAGCATCTCGAAAAAGTCATTGTTAGGTGCAGATTCTGGCGGAGTCATCGATAAATATTTCTTTGAGAACGACGTTGGCCGCCATTACCGTCAACGGAGAGCGCTATTTGCCAATTGTTACCAACTTTTTTTGCCCTGAATTGGACGAAATGTGGTTTCAACAGGACGGCTCTACGTGCCACACAGCTCACGCCACATTGGAAATTTTGCACCAGCGATTCGAGGGAATGGTCATCTTATGTGGATGTTATGCGAACCCAGATCGTGCGATTTGACCTGGTTAGACTTTTTCTTGTGGGATTTTCTGAAGTGGCAAGTCTATGCGAATAAGACAACAACCACAGCGGTCCTCAAAGCCAACATAACCCATGTCATCGGTCAAATTCAGTGTGATTTACATTTAACTGAACTTCGCCAACTACAGAGGGATAACTCTCATCAATATCGCCTACAAGATCGTATATGCTTTATTATCAGAACGCCTGAAAACGTTTACCAACAATCTGGTTGACCCTTATCAGTATGGTTTTAGGCCAGGAAACTCCACTGCTGATCAAATCTTCACACTTTAGCAGATCATGGAACAAATACCAGAAGTTCAAATCTATACCCAGCACCTATTCATCGATTTCAAAGCCGCATACGACGAACTATACAGGGCCATGTCTAGTTTTGGTGTACCGCCCAAACTCGTCCGCCTATGCAGGATGACGATGGCGAATTCTCGCTGTTCCATTAGGGTAGTGAACCGACCTCACTGAAACATTCGATACCAAAAATGGATTAAGACAAGGTGATGCACTGTCATGTGACTTATTTAACCTCATTCTTGAGTGGATTGTGCAAAATTCCCAACATGCGCCGACGATATTCATATTGACATATCATTTGTCGGACTCAACGTGATGTCACAGCCAAGTTTGCTAGTATAGAGAAGTAAGCGGCAAATGTGGGTTTAGATGTAAATGCAGACAAGACCCGATATAACTTTGAGGTAGTACGGGAATTTGTCTACCTCGGCTCCGGTTTAACTCTGACAGAAACTAAACGAAGAACTACTCCTGCCAACCGCTGTTTCTTCGGACTGTGAAGGAAATTTAGTAGGAACTACTAGGAGATCCTAGTCGGACTGTGAAGGCAATTTAGTAGGAACTACTAGGAGATCCTATACATATAAGACACTGACCATCATAGTTCTATTTGACGGCGCTGAAGCATTGACCGTATCTCTAACCGCTTCATTGAAACATCTTAGGCGTTTTTGAACGCTATGTCGTAGATCTCCCACTGCCGTGTGCTCAGCAAAATTCGATACCAAACGTTGAATAGTGTTTTTAGGCGGTGCTTGTTGGACACGATATTTTCTAAGGTATGCACGTTGTATTAACGTTATTTTACTATTTCGGCGCGTTGTTTCGTTATGAGGCGATTCATGGTTAAAATAATACAGAACTTACGTTTAAAAGCCATTTTCACTCAAGTCAATCGGTTGATAAATGTCGACGTTAATCAACGTTTACATACCGAAATAAAAGATGGCGCACCTTGTACATTTTAATTTATGCCTAATCGAATGGCTAAACTAGACTTGTTTGTGTTTTATTTTAGATTAATTCGAGAGTAAGGCAAGGTAAAAATAAAATATTCGGAATCAAACAAAGCGAAGTGTCTCAACGCAAAAACCTGTGACTCTATGAGTCACTATCAAAGTTTATCGAATTACAATTAACCAAACTGAAAGTCAAGTTTTCAAATGCCACCCAAAGAAGTTTTTTTCAGTTTTAGATCTCACTAATATCGAAAGTAATTAATTTAATAAAACAAGCTCGCAAAGCTTAAATTGTGTCAATTAGTAAGCAAAAGCGATAAAATATTTATTTGTCGTAAAAAAAACTTTCCTTCCTCTGGCAACATCTATCCGTTGAAGCATTCACAACTGATTGATGGAAATTAAAAGAAAAAAAAAAAAAAAAAAAAAAACCATTGGGCCCAGAGAAAGGTGAATGCGAGATAAACATTTCCGAATTAAAAAAAATATCCGCGAGTCTTTAAGGTGCTAGCCCCATCCGCAGATGATGTCATCCTTGGCTAATGGTGTGAACAACACCACATACGGGAAAAAATCTCAATTATTGCGAATATACTAGGCGCAGTTGAATTAAAAACTAAATTCCAATTGAAGTTGAGATACGAGCTGCATACATTGTCAAGGCGGGGTTTGATTGCTAAAAGTCATCATTCTAACCAAATAACTTAAGTCCCAACAAACCAATGAACGCAACTTTATAAATTCAATAGGTTTTGAAGGTGTCAAGCTTGACTCTTTCTCTGTACACCCTTCTTCTCTTTTCTGTCGCATATTTAAAAAAAAAAAAATATTTGCACCTGCTTCAACACTAACCAAATCAAGAGTTGATTCCTCTAATTTTGGCCAGACCCTACTTAGAGGAAAGCAAATCTGAAAACACATACAGAACACCAAAACACGCAAGTCCATCGCGGTTTGATAATTCAAGACTAAGACATCATCAAATCACCATCAGTGCATTCCACTTGCGGTCATATGAGGTTTATCTGTTTTCAGACGGGCTAACCGAAATAGGTGGTTTTTTCTTTGAACCTTTTTTTTGACAAATAGGTCTTTGCGTGTTGTTAGTGTTTCTATAATTCCATGGGAAATGCCAAAAACGATGAAGCTTCAGCTGTTTGTGCGAGAAGAATTTCTGACCGGTTGTTCATCATCATCCATTCATCAATTAAGGGCCGGAAGCGGGGCGTATAATTTTCTTTCTCTCTTTCGTGAGCCAGGTAAAAGCATATTTTTCTCTTCTACGGAACTTTTGGCAAATTATAGATAATTTCATAGAAGTGCCAAGATATTTAAGTCAAAGCGATTCATCATTTTTTCTTTGTTTTGAATTTCGAATGAGATGACTTTTGTCAAGACCTACACCTTAAAGGTAAAAGAGAGAGAATTTCTGTAGGACAGTATGCTGTGTGAGCCGCCAAAGTAGTCTGACCTCCTTTGATTTAAAAACGTTTGAAAAGCTGTTATTAATAGTCATAGCAAGCTGAGTCCGAGGGATACCTAGACGAAAGGTGTCGAAACGGTAGTAATCAGGGTCAGAGTATATCTACTTACAGTGAGTAGGGCTAGGGACACTCTCGACGATTTTATAATTTGAAGTAAAGCTATGCCTCACATACACGAGAAATAGACGGTAGTAAGAAAGACTTGCAGTGAAAGAGAGATAGAAAAGGAGTAGAACTTTTTCGAATTGTGACACAGGGTGTGGTGTAAACAAAATAGCAAAGTAATATATATTTTTAATATTTTGTTTGTTGCTATTTTTTTGGTTTCCTTATTAAACTGTTTAATTATATAGTTAACTTGTACTCCAACATTCAATTTTATGAGAAATTTCTTATTTTCATTTTTACAGCAAATACATCATTTTTAACTTTCTCTTACAAAGAGAAAGATATTGTTTTCGTGAAAATTTTCGACCTCGAGATTTTGATTGATTCTAACATAACGATGATAGCGGAGCCTAAAAAAGTGGTTTTTGGAATTCCGTCCGTCGGTCTGTCGGTCCGTCTGTCCGTAATGGTCTCCCCAGCCTAAACGGCTGGGCCGATTTTCTTCAAACTTCGTATCCAAGCTTGTTTTGGTCATAATTCTAGGCCAATTTTTTTGTTTGCTTTTAGCCATGTTATTAACGGTAACCTGCCATATAAAAAATACACATAATCTCAATTTTCTCGAAAACGGCTCTAACGATTTTGATTAAATTTTATACATACTATAAGCATATTAGTTCCAACAAAACTGCATACCCAGTTTTTTTTCGAGAAAATCCATATAACGGATTTTGTCATTCGGGCCATATAAAGAAAATTGTTAATTTCTCGCAAACTACTATGTCAAATTGAATGAAATTTAATATATATACTACTATAATAGTTTTAAACAATTCCACATAATTAGTTTTAGCCCAACTATCACTTAACGGAATTTTCAGTTTTGGCCAATTATTTTTCACATAGACACCGATTCCTTCAAATTTCGGAGTAAACGTTCGTATAGTTAAATTTCGACATTTTATATAATTTTTAGCATTAATAATCAAAATGCGCACTATTTGATCTAACGCCGAACTCGCTGTGAAAGAGAAAGTTGCGTACGACCCAGTCGTGCACCCACCACTCGTTTAAAATGAAATTGCGAAATTTTTAAGGAAATACATATATGGAAAACAGGATTTAAATTTTTGTTCAAGATTCTCTAACTAATTTATGAATTGTTTAGAAGGTCGTGTAAATCTCGCACTGTTCCTTAAAATCGGTAAAATAAATGGAAACATTTCTAACTCACACTTCTAGTTAAGGCTTTATTTGATTTTTTTCCAAATTATAACCTGCGAAATAGTTAAATGCATTTTCAATACTGACGTCGCGGGTTTTTCTGTTCGGTTTTGAAAGCGAAATTCGTGATTTCAGCCGAAATGCGAAGCATTCTGGGATATAATTTCACATTCTGAAATTCGGAATTCCGCTAAAAGGCTTTTTCAAATGACGACCAACCGAGTTATGTCAAATCAAACAATACTTTTTTCCCCTACAATAAAACTTTTTTTCTCCTTGAAACGTCAAATTGCTCTGTAATTCGTTTTAGAAAAATCGTTCAGAAAACAAATTTAAATTTATGAAAAAATGTATAAACTTTAATAATTGATGAACAATCGTATGATGGCCTATTGCTTTTTCTTTTCAAATCGCTTCGTCATATCATATCTTTGGAATAACAATACGATTGCGTAAAATCGCAAAGTTGTTTTCCCAGCAATCTTGATTAAAATTTCTTGTTATGATATATTTAACAAAGTTTTCATTCTTTCACTAAATATTCATTAATATTATTTTATAAAACCCATTTTTTAGTTGCATTTTTTGAATCTGTCAAAAATGGTCTTCTGAACTTTTTGGATTCTCGAAATTTAGATGAATTGAAGACATGATATAACAGAGGTAATATAAGCAGTTGAACACCAGCACCTAAACTAGCTAAAGTATAAATCCAGGTGAAACTGTTGTACTTATCATTTGAGTGGCAAGTCTCACCTTCATATTTTTAAAATTTTTTGGAATAATGTGCTCATCTGTCAATTTGGGAGCCATTTTAAATGAATTATTTTTCTAACTTAAATACAAATTCTCAACATCTTTCCAGATTATATATTTCCCCCCTTATTCATTAGATTTCACTAAAACACATCTGAACGGTTGTATAGTTATACAGTGCATAAGTATTTATACAGCCTCTACTCAGGGTCGCACAATTTCTTATTCATAACATATTTCCCCATCCATAATAGTTATACAGGGTTTGTGTCAAATAAATTACCAAAAAGCTCGGCAGAGTTACCAAGGGATCATTTTTATGGTTGCGAAACTCATGGTGACAATTTTATTTTCTTCATTTTTATAACATATTGATGACTTATGTTGACTCAATAACATCGTTTACAATGTTGAGTCTGTAGGTAAAGAAGAATTGCCATTTGAACAAATTAAGCAGTGAAACACAACTGCTAAAATACAAAAATACCCTGGATGATTTTTTCAACTTACAATTAAACCTTTGGTAACCCTGATGCTCAGTCGTCTTTGTATACAGAAATAAAAAAATATTATATACCCTTATACAGGCACTATTCAACCATCAGACGCGTTTAGGATGTGCAGCCTGTATTCAATGTTGTATAAGTTTTATGAATTAGGTTTTTGCGTTTTGAGGCATTTAAGGAGTGCATAACTTTATACACTCCTTATAATGAGTTTATGAATAAGGCTGATCATATATAAAATAATTATTTTATTTTAAATTTCGCACAGGCCCTGATTGTAACACCCTTTTTTTGAATTAAGAGATGGAATTGAATAACTTTTGACAATTCAACTTCAGTACGCCTTTAAGGGCCGTTTTATTCACTCGAAGTTGAACATACTTACTTACTTACTTACTTACTGAACATAACTTTGGGATTTTTATCGCCATCTTTAGAAATTGCTTTTATTCACTCAAAGTTGACTCTCTCAACTTGCGATATTCAAAAGTTGAGAAAACCACAAGTTGGTTAACTTATTAAAAAATTTAAATACGATTAATAAATAATAATGTTTCGTGATAATTATTTCTGGGAGAATTGGCCATCATCTTCTTCGAGCAGCGAAGATGAAGAAGACGGAGAAAATTTATCTGTTGAAAAACGGCAATACAAGATGCTTCCACGTGTTGGATTCGACAAATGGGACAAATGGGACTTTGAATATTTTTCGCGCAGAGACTTCAAAGCTCTTTCCTACGAACAGCAATGATGGAACAAAAAAAAAAACTACGAATGAAAAGCAAATACCTGACCAGGCGGCGCAACATTGAATGTGGTTGTAATTTTCTCCCACGCATTTTCTTTGTCGCGATTCGTCACACCGTCCGTCTTTTTGTTTTCAATTATGGAACTGTACTCCAAAACATTCCTTACGAGCCAATCTTCCTCCTCCGCAGTGTAAATAATTTTTGGTGTTCTTTTTTTTGTATTTTTGTCCATTGTTTCACTCTTTTAATACTTTTGTTTGTTTTTTGTTTGAAAGCGTTACTGCTTTTGAATAACGGTCCGCAATTATAAATTCCAAAGTTGAAACTGACATATTATTTGTGTCATGATAAACAGAAACATAAGGTATGCTCACTCAAAACACCCAAATCGCCATTTTCTTGTGCTGTGACGTCACAATCTTCATGGATTTGTGTCATCTGTCACAAATATCCCAGGGATTTTTTCCAAACTACAAGTACGCCAACTTGCGGATTTCAACTTCCAAACTGGCAGTTGAAATAGTGAATAAAAACATTTTTCAACTTGCCGTTCAACTCTCGAGTTATAATCAACTTGGAAGTTAACCAACTTGAGAGTTATCGGGAAGTTGAACAATAGTGAATAAAACGGCCCTAAAACTACGGGTAAAAAAAATAAAGCAATCTCCCCTCAAGTCTGCCAACGTAATTAGTGTGACCATCAACTATACAATATGGAACATAAAAAGTGTTGTCAATAAAACTTAAAATTGTTCAATATGACATATAAAGAAGTAATAGATATGCAAAAATGTTTGGTTTTTTATTCTGCAGTGAAACATTTATATTGAAGATCCATAACTAAGTCTTTTTAATCGATAACCAATGACAAAAACCAGAAATAAAACAAACTTTAAAAGTCAAAATTGGTAACCTGGTCAAGTCAATTGATTTCTGAATAGCTGAGGGGAGATACTACTACACTGACAATCACTTCAGCCCGCCTTAAGAAAAGCATTATGGGAAATTTTCATTTATGTATCTTACGCAAAATTGCTAAATGCGATAGTGGTCGTTAAATATGTTGTGTTCTCTTTTTATTATAAGTGATTGCGCATAAGCATTAAAATCAATCCTTTTTACCTGTTTTCACTTATGCGAAGTATTTGTTGTAGTGTTTTGTTTGGAGTAGTACGAGTTGCATATGTATGGAGAGTGTCCCTACTCACTGTAAGTAGATATACTCTGATCACGGTTGCCACTTGAAAATAAATTTTGTTACCAAAATTTAGGAAAAAGCGACCAAACGCAGTAAAAAGTTACCAAAGTACTTTAAATTTGAAAACGTTGTATGAAGTACACCAAAAATCATAGAGTTTGCCATTTTTATACCCTATCCCATAGGGGTAGGTAAATTAGTTTTAATACATAGTTTGTAACATAGAGAAATAATTTAGCTACTTATGCCTCAAAGTATATCGATCGACTCAGAATCACTTGCTGAGTCGATTAAGCCATGTCTGTCTGTCCGTCCGTCTCCATGTCACCGATTTTTAGCCCTAAAATTTAAGCTTAGAGAATGAAATTTGGTATAAAGAATTCTTTTGCAGTGAAGCAAAACAAGTTCCACGCCATTTTTTTTAGGAAAACGTAATTTTTGGCTAAACCCTAAGGAATTTCTCAAAAGTGTGTGAGCAACATATTTACAGAATCTCTATATTTCGTAAGTATAAAGTTTTTTTCCAAGTTCACTTTTTGGGGCGTTATAAGTAAAAAACGTGTTTCGGTACATTTTTGAAATATTTGAAAATATTTGATCATCTCGTGGATCTTGTTGGAGGAATGGCGAATGCGGTGGGAACTTGAATTATTTCTGTGGGGTAGGACAATTATTAAGATACATTCCTGGTAAAAGATACCATCATGTCATTGTTATGCTGCTTCTGGATTGATGCACTTAGGTTGGAGTTTCTTTTTTTCGAAACCTTCACTTTTATTTCACGAATATTTTGTTTAGGATGGCCGATTAATTATTACATTGCAAAGCATGAAAAAGGATCTAGATTTGTGAATAGTCGGACATCCTTTATAGACAGCTAGAGCTATGAAGGCAACACGCTATCTATCATCTTCTAGGGACTGCTGAAGTGAGCTAGACCAATCAATATGGCATCCAACTTCGCCTGGTCACTATCTTAATGCCTTTGGTTTAGTCGGTTATTTTCCAAATATCACGTTCCATATGGTCTTTCTGTACTGCATAACAAAAGGATTTGAGTTGAGAATCTTGTAGATTGGTCGTTAATTTCTTTACGCTTTAAACGTCTCAGGATTAACAGCATTCAATGCTAGGTTTACACCAGATCGTTGGGATGGGCCTCAAATTTTCTTAATATTCGTTGTTAAATCTTCATCCCTATAGCTTAAATTTATGGCACCAGTGATCTCCAGTTAGGTCAAGCCGACTTTTGGGACAGTTTCAATTCCTTACCTTATTGTCAAGCGGTTCAATGAACAACAGATTTAGGTATGTGATCAACTCATCAATTGGGTGAACATTTTTAGTAGAATGCTCCGCCCAATCTGACACAGAACAAAAGTTTATCATGGTTCTTGATAATCACTTTTTTCCCATTGGGGGAAGACGAAATGCTTCATGGAACATAAGGAGGTGTTATTTGGAGTTGAGTATTCCTGTGTATCCGACTCCCCTTTATGAAAGTTATACGTCAACTAACAACTCTTTCTGTTCCTTCGGTTTCCGAAATGCTTTCGCGATTGATTCGGTTTCAGCTCTGCTCCAAGTCCACTTTATGGGGGCGTTTTTTGTAAAAAACGTCTTTCGGTAAATTTTTAGAATATTTAAAAAAAAAATTCGATGCATGATCATTTGTTATGATAGTATGAACATTTCGTCTTTAGATCATTTTAACCCATGCCCACTTTTTGGAGGCGTTTTCCTACCCTACCCCATAGGACACGCAGGAGAAAAACGTTGTTTTTTGTCGAACCATAAAATATTTTGATAAACTGTCTGAACAATATGTTGTGAACATTTTTTTATTTCATCGCCATAAAGCCCACACTTTTGGGATATTAATTTTAAGGATGGGATGGGATAGGGTATTAAACGATCCGCACAGCGAAATGTAACCTTCGAATATGTTTGATTTTAAGTTTTCATACAGCGAGAGCGACTTTTGCTTTTTTTTAAATACAAAATAATTTAAATTTTCAGTCATCTGTCAACAAATTGACAAAATCAAATGAAGAAAATGAGTATTTAGTCGTGTGTCTGCATGGATAATACTGTGCAGTGTGTTCAATTTTACTAGAACATACAAATTAAAGTTCGTGTTTTTTTTAATTTCCTTAGAAAAAGCGACCATGTGTAGAAAAAAATTACCAAGCGACCAGATAAAAAGAAGTTTCCAAATTTGGACGCAAATGACCAAAGTGGCAACCGTGACTCTGATCAGGGTGATATAAGTCAACAGTCAACAACTCAACACAACTCCGCACAATGAAAATGTATCTTCGATGCCTATTTAGAAATTCAGGTTCAATAACATTGACCATAATCCGAAACTCAGATTTTCTCAGAGATTTTAAAAGTAAGATCTCTTAGATGATTGAGAACAGAATTTCATCTAAGAGGTCTTACTTAATTTGAATTCCGGAACATGGTTCATAAAAATATCGAATGCTATGAAAATGGGTTGAGAACCATGAAGTGATCTATTGACAGTAACCGCCTTTAGAATGTCTTCGCTGAAATTGTAAAAGCAGCAGACCATGAGGGACAGTTTTCATTTGTTTGAGATGCTGAAAGACAAAGTCTAGGCCTAGTTGTATCTTCGTCGTTGTTCTACTCTGGAATGAGGCTATGAAAATGCCTTGGGTTGAGAACTATGAAGTGCTCTATTGACATTAAGCGCCTTTAGAAGGACTTCGCAGAGATTTTGAAAGCAGCAGCCCATAAGGGACAGTTTTCTTTTGTTTGAGATGTTGAAAAGGTACGAGGTTAGGTTACAGGTTAACATAAAGGTCCGTTGTGGTAGCACGTAGATCTTACGACTTTCAGAGCTGACTATGTAGCGTAGGAGGTTTCTGACATTGATATTAGCGAGCTCACCTAGATTATCGAAGGTGTAGTTTCCCATTATTTTTAAGAAGGCTGGACAAGAGCATAGAAGGTGAGTAATACCTTCCTCCTCTTCTTCGTCCATGCAGCTTCTACAGAAGTCATTGCTGAAGAGGCCTAGTCTAGGCCTATAGGACAGTGTCCTGTAAGGCCACTGATTATTGTGCTAATGTTTGATCTAATCAGCATTGTCAAGCAGATGGACCGCTTCTGGTTATAGTTTGGTCAGAGTTGCCTGGATATTTGACACGTTGTGCCGTTTATTCATCTGCGATTTGCTTTCTTGATCTCATCGAGTAATTTACATGTAGCGAGGAGCATACCTAACATATCTACTGGCGTTAGAATATCAAGGGTAGTGCCCTGTCTGTCAAGCTCATTTGCCTTGCAATTCCCTGGTATGTCTCTGTGGCCCGGCACCCAAAAGAGGTGAATGGTAAAGTGCTATGCCATGTCATCAAGGTGTAGTCGATATTCGTGGGCTGATTTCAATTTGAACGAAATGGATTCCAGGGATTTGATTGCCGCTTGGCAGTCACTGAAGATGTTAAAATACTTCGGGGATATTACTATTCTTATAAGGCAGGACAAAGTATCTTTGATTGCCATGATTTCTGCTGAAAAACGCTACATTGGGGTTAAGTGCTATGCCATGTCATCAAGATATAGTCGATATTCGTGGGCTTATTTCGATTTGAACGAAATGGATTCCAGGGATTTGATTGCCGCTTGGCAGTCACTGAAGATGTTAAAATACTTCGGGGATATTACTATTTTTTTTATGGCAGGACAAAGTATCTTTGATTGCCATGATTTCTGCCTGAAAAACGCTACATTGGGGTTAGAGGAGCTGTCAGGAAAGTGGGTGTCCAGAAGTAGGTTAATGGTTTCCATTCTGCAGGTTGTCCGTCGATCATCTGGTTTAATTAGGTAGCTAGATCTAGGTGGATTGGTGAAGAGGATTTTTCGGAATCTAGAGGACTCTATGTTACCACAGAAGGTACGACAGGAAGCTCTTTCATCCTTTCTCAACACGCTTTTGTATTTTTCGAGAGACGACTTATATTGTCGCTTTGGAACTCTTGGCCATGTTAAAAAGTTGCCTGCATTTTTTTCTAAGGGTACAGAGTTTGGAGTTATACCATGGATGCTTGGCCTTCCCAATAGGCCAAGGTGCAAAGACTATGTTAAGTTGTAGCTTCGTCATTTTTCGGTGTAGATATAGTTCCTGTCATTTGCATAAAGGACAAGTCTTGTTGCGGGTTTGCCTATTCGAAAGTGTTCCATGGTGGCGCTATTAAGCAGACTGTCAAAAGAAATCATGTTCATGGTCTATTGGCCAAATCTGATTGGTAACCTGGCTTTGATGAAGTGATGATACCAATATCTAAAATTTCGGTCGAGCTGTATAAATCCGCTGGAGATGATTTGGTAAGTTACACTCACCAACTCATTAGCGGAATTTGGTCTGATGAAGGTATTTCTGAAGAATGGAACCTCATCATCGTTTGTATGATCCATAAAAAAATGCAACCCGTAACTGCATTAAAGACAGAGATATACTTCTACTCAACATTGCCTTCATGATCCTATATTCCATAATATGCGAATCGCCTGAAACCGTCCACCAACAACTGATCGGCTCTAATCAGTGTGGGTTTAGAGCAGAAAAGTTCCGAACTGATCACGTCTTTACATTTTGAAAAATATATGGGTTTAACGCCCTTTAACCTAGGCTCTCACTTCTTTTGTGTGTACGAAGTTATTATTTTTGCTAAAACGAAGAGGACTTCCTGTTTCATGCCAAATCCGAACAGTAAACAAGGACTCGCCTTAAGTGGCGCGAAATCCAACATGAAATGCGCAACTAAACGCATTTAGCTAAAAAAAAAACCGGATTCATTGGAGAAGAATGCTGGTTTAGGCCAAGGTCTTACATCAATATTGGGTGACATCCTTAAACCAGTTTTTGTTTTGATTACATTCATCAAATTGATGAAACAACCTGCTATATCAACACTTGAATTGCACACACCACATCCACATCCAATCGAATTGACCTCAACTATAGCCTAAAACACAACCACTAACCTAACCGCAAATACCAATTTTCAATTCCTTAGCATCTGCTACTGAATCCTCGTGGTCATCGACAACCATTCCACCATCATCATGCATGATCGCAGCCCACCACATTATCATCGGTTATTCTTTGGGCAAGAAATTCCCCTTAAAAATGAGCCCAATTGCAACTGGATGCTGCTGCTGTATAGTTGCTAAAGGAGATACGTATCTTTAGATACAAAAGCACAATCAATCTTACGCGAGTCCACATTCCATGGCGAGGCCGTATGTCAATAAGGTATTTCCAGGCCAACCCAAAGGAGAAGAAACGATTGCTGCTGCTGCATATATCTTTTCTGATTTGTATTAATAGCTGAGGTAAGTTTTAATAGCGTTTCATATAAAAGCACAGGACTGGGATGACACTCCTGTGGCATATGATCGAATAATGTACATTTGTATGAAATTGACTTTTTAGAACTTGTTCCGTCTAAGATCACATCTTGAGAGAAGAAGCAGAGAAATCATTTGATCTGCTGTGGCAAACAAATATAATTTCACAGCCCGGGGTTAGTTCACTCTTCTCGCACCTTAACGCGATGCATCACCAAAGACCGACGATAAAAACAAAACCGGACGAAAATATTGCACTATAATTGAAATTCCATTGGTGCACGAGGCGCGCGAACCTCTTTTCCATTCTGGGTGCTGGTTAGGATCAGGTCGGTTCTTCGGTGTGTCTTCAAAAGAGGGCGTTCGAGATGGTTATTATGTATTTGTTTTCTATACAGCATCGCAGCAGCGGTACCTCGAAGACCAAGTTCTGTTATTTTTTTTTTGTTTTCAATCGATTCGAACGACATGCAATTTATGCCTGCCCTGGCAAGGAACTAAAGGAAGAGCCCAGTACAAGGTACATGAAGCAAATTAAAAAAAAAGGTTTTGGGAAAATTGTAAAATTTGTTCCACGACGCAATTGATTGGGGCATGGTTGAAATAGTGTTTTGTGATGGTGGTTGTAGTTATATATCTACTTACTTGTTTGGGTATAGTATCTACGATTTCCTTTGTTGCAATTCCTTGTGTTATCTTCACGGATGGATTTATTAGGCAGTCGATATGATTTCCATTATCTGAAATTACAATTAGAAGGCCAAGATATGTTAAGAGTTCCACAATATTGAAATGAGAATTCATAAGCTAGTTATGACGTGTTTCCTGTGAAAGATGACATTTTGATCTAATTAAGCGAAACAAAAATGCATGTCATCAATCTGTTATGAGATCTTGAAAATTACATTTCGGATGACAAAACCTATTTTATGTTTCGGAAGCTTCTTAAGAATAAAGATCGTGTGCCGATTGCTTTAAAATTGGGGTTAAATATTATCCACCGGCCAATTTTTGACATTTCTGCACGGACAATAGTTGGCTTTTTGCTGTATCAATTGGATTAAATGGGACAGTATTTGAAGACTATCTTCAATAATTTCCCAAAATGGGTGACCAGCCCCATGTGTTCAGATTGGAGGTTCTGCTTTGGGTTGCCCACTTACGTAAAAAAAAAAACATTACAAAAAACTAAGAGCCTCAAAAAAGGACCGACTTTATTGGACAATGACAACGACGTTCATATCTGTAACTGGTTATGAGAAGATTACAACTAGAGGTGCGCGCAAACAAATAGTTGAAGCCTTAACCTGCTACAAGTTAGTACCACCCAGGAAATACAAAGTGATGAGCCATGCAAAAAGAGGATGAATAACTGTGACATCTACTAACGGGTGATTTTTTAAGAGGTTTAGAACACAAAAAATTCGAAAAAATGAATGAAATATTTATTTGAATCGATAGTTTGAACCTTGCAATTTAATGTTTAAAGATAATTTCATGCAAATGTTGACCGCGGCTGCGTCTCAGGTAGCCCATCCGCTGAGTCCAATTTTGGCATACTCTTTCACACATATCGGCCGGTATCTCACGAATGAATGCATGGATGTTGGCTTCCAGTGCGTCAATCGAAGCGGGCTTGTCCCTATAGACATTAGCCTTGACATACCCCCACAAAAAATAATCTAATGGTGTCAAATCGCACGATCTAGGCGGCCAATTGACCGGCCCGAAACGTGAAATTAACTGTTCACCAAACTCGCCTCGCAATTGCGCCATTGTTTCGCGTGCTGTGTGGCATGTGGCACCGTCTTGTTGAAACCACATATCATGCAAGTCAAGAACTTCCATTTCGGGCAAAAAAAAGTTTGTTATCATCACCATTGACAGTAACGCTGCGATTCGCATCATCTTTGAAGAAATATGGCCCAATAATGCCGCCGGCCCATAAACCGCACCAAACAGTGGCTTTTTCGGGATGCATTGGTAGCTGTTGCAATGCTTCTGGCTGATCTTCACTCCAAATGCGGCAATTTTGCTTATTTACGTACCCATTCAACCAAAAATGAGCCTCATCGCTGAACACAATTTTTCGATAAAAAAGCGGATCCTCGGCCAGCTTTCCAAGAGCCCATTCACCAAAAATTCGGCGTTGTGGTAGGTCGGCTGGCTTTAGTTCTTGCACCAGCTGAAAAACCAAACCAGCTAAAAAATCACCCGTTATGTACCGTATAGCACGTATAGGGTATACAGGGAGAACAGCGATTGTCCATATGTGGATATTTTATAAGTGCCAAGCTTAGGCAAGAAGTCTTATCTTTTCAAGACATTAGCGAATGCATTGTAACAATCTGCACCAAGGCTAAAATTCGCTTAATATTTACAGAGGGAAAATATGATATCGCGGAAGAATGCTTCTACGAGCTTCTGGATGCAACTTATGATGGAAGGTTTTAACTCAAAGGTACATTACCAGCATTGTCGGAAAATAACATCCTTGACGACAACACCTCTGGCAACGGACTTAGGCTAATTGACTTCACTGCGGAAGGAAATGCCCCTATACCCAGCACACGGTTTCCTCGCCTCGATATCCATGGCGGTCTTGAGATCAAGCTGCCATTTAACTCTTTAGGCAAAGAAGGAGGGCTTTACAGAAAGAAGAAAAAAAAATCAAGAAAAGCGCGTGATAGAAGATATAGAGAGGTTCCACTCCAGGAACGATGTTCGCAAGTTTTACCAAAGTGTAAAACTTAAAAGCCAAGGATACAAGGCTAGAAGAGAATCATGTCGATATGAACAAGGAAATATCGTACTTGAGACAAAGTCGATGCTGAGGATATGGAAGAACCACATCTGCAGACTGTTAAACGGCGATGACGAACAACATTCCACTGTCAGCCAGAATGAACCATTAAATATGGGTGACGATAGCGAAAACTACCAACCAGCCGACCTAAGTGAAGTGATAACAATATCTAAACTCAAGCTTAACATGGCTGCCGGAAATGTCGGCCTTCCCGAGTGCTAAAACCGGTGGAGATGCTAGTTGGTAAGTAGTATCTACCAACTCATAAGCCAAATCTGGTCATATGAAAGTATGCCTGAAGTATGGAACCTCAGCATCGTTTGCCTGATCCACAAAAAAGGAGACCCTCTACAAGATCTACAAAATCGTCTACAAGATCCTATCTGCCTAAATATTTGCCTGAAACCGTTTACCAACAATCTGATCGGCCCTTATCAGGTTGTTTTTATGCCAGCAAATTCCACAACTGATCAAATCATTACTCTTCTGCAGGACCTAGAAAAAAAACCGAGACGTCAAAATCGATACTGACCACCTATTCATCGATTTCAAAGCCGCTTACGACAGCATTTATAGGGGCGAGCTAAATAGAGTCATGTCTACTTTTGGTATATTGCCGAAAATAGTCTCTGTGTGCAGGATGACGATGGAGAATTCTTCCGGGTCGGAAACAACCTCACCTACACATTCGAGAGCAAAAAAGGATTAAGGCAGGGTGAGGCACTGTCATGTTACTTACTGACTTATATGGCATCATTCTTGAGAGGAATGTGCAAAACTCTCGTGACAACGGCAGAGACACAATCTTTACACGAATTCGCCAAAACGTCAGCATTGACAGATATAACATTGATGTAGTACGAGACTTTGTCTACCTCGTCTTCGCTATTAAATCAGACAACAACTTATTGTTAGAACTTAACCGAAGAATTACTCCTGGCTAAGATAGCTATTTAGTAGTAAAGCCCTCACTCGAACTACTAAGGCGATCCAATATAAGACCCTGATCATCCCAGTCCTGCTCTACGGCGCTGAAGCATGGACCGTATCTAAAGTGGATGAAGAAATCCTTGGTAGTTTTAAGAATAAAAATTCTTCGAAAAATCTTATGCGATCTTAGAAGAAAATTCAACCAAGAACTTTACGAGCTATACAGCTACCTACTCCTAGTCAGAAAACTCCGCATTCTCCGATTGGTACGACATGTAGAGCGAATGGACACCAATACTTCGGCTCGCTTTCCTAGCCAGACGTCAAACGCAGTAGAGAAAGACCGAAGACCATGCATTAAGTGGCGTGCACAAGTAGCAACTGATCACAACCAACTTGTAGTGTGCAAAAGAAGGCAGTTAGCTAAGGTCCGGGGTAATTGGAGAAACATGTTGGTCGAGGTCCAGGTTCATTCCGGACTGTAAAGGCACTTAACTAGATAATTAAAAAACAATGTAAAAATTAATCCAAGCCGGAACTTCGTGTAGATGTCACAACTTTTATCATTCAACAGCTTTATCATTCCCAAACCCCGAAGGTAACAACACATTAGATTATATTTTCAATGGCCCAGATTATGTGAACGTCTAACAAACATCCAACAGTATAAAACTGCCATTAAAAGCTTCTCAAATGTCCCATTCTTTATTGCACTAATTGAACTTCGCACATCTAAATGCATGGAAAAGCTAGTCTTCAGATCCTGTAAGATCAGCTAAATTCAGATATTTCATTCTATTTTCACATTCTCAAACCATTTCTTCACATCCCAAAACACAATAAAACCTTTCCCATTCACTTCAAAATCCTCCAGAAAATGGCCCTAATTACATGAGCAAGACACTCGATCCAGGTTACCTCATTGAAACCGCAAATTCCATTTATCAAATCAATTAAGATATTAAAGGGAAATTCACTGCAAGAGCATTTTAATACTTCTGCGGCATTTCATCTCGTATTTCAGCTCATCCAACCTTTTGCTGGTCCGTCATCATCATCGATCATCATCGATATCAAAATCGCAGAGTGATCCTTTGTTGGGTAATGTGTTCCTCAACTCAACCTCGATTATTGTATTTCTTTTGCTGTGTGTGCACTTAAGCCCGCATCATTGGCGATAATGCATAATTATCAACATCCTACAGATACTTGGATTGTACGAATCGACTCTCGGATTACACATAAGGAATTTAATGCGCGAAGAATGACGTTCCGAGTGCAGCGCAAAGGATCACAAGGTAAAAATGATAAAAAAAATTGACGAACTTTTATGACGCACACACATTGCGAGACAGAGAGTTTTGTGCGATTAAATCGATGGAAATTACAGGTTACAGCGGCTTTTTTTCGATGGTATAACACTCCATTCCTCAATGGAGTGTTTTTTAGTTTTTTTTGTTAAAGTGATCCAAGGCTTTAATTGGAGTTTTATAAAGGGTTATGACGACGTTTTTGTAAAAGCGTTTTCACATTCTTTTTGCCGTTGGCACAATTATTCGTTTACTTGTTTGCAGAGATGGGTATGTGTGCACAAGGCACACAAGTTTTCCTAAGTTGGTTAACCATATTATTTTTCTCATTAACATAATATAATAATTTATTTGTTTATTAAGGTAGATAACATGTTAAGTATTAAAAAAAAAACCCATACATTCTTTTTAAAACAACATTTCGCATGGTCAAAAATTTAGTGGGCACCCAGAAAAATTACGTTTTGAAAATTCCAAAAATTTTCTATCACTTACTGGAGACAGTCTTTCTGCACATTGTATGTCTGTGTATCGATCTGTGTATGCGATTAAGCACATTATCGATTGTGTGCAGCTGTATTTCACCAATAACTTCACGAATATTGTCCTTAAAAGCGTCAATTGTCTCTGGCTTGTCGGCGTAACACTTATCTTTTACGGCACCCCACAAATAATAGTCCAACGGTGTCAAATTGCAGCTCCGAGGTGGTCAAACGACATCAGCTCTGCGGCTGATAATGCGATCTTCAAAAAAAGGGCGCAAAAAAAACATCGAGTGTAGCTTCGGCTATGTGGCACGTAGCGCGTTATAAATGAAGTAGATCGACTACATATGAAGTACATTGGGAGCCTTGTTGGGATGTAAATAGTAAAACTAACATACAAGGTGGCGCAAAAGTAATCCTCCTATCAGAAAATGCTATAAATTTTGCGATTGGCCCTTAATGTCAGTTCTGTTTTGACATTTGTGTAGTAAACACATGCGAAATACACGTTAATAAACAATGTTACGCTACACTGCTCCAGAACGCGGAATATTGGAGAGTTATAAAAAAAAAAAACATCGGAAGGTTATTTTTGCGCCACCTTGTATTATTACAAAAATTTGAATTACTTCAGTTAGCAACCTTAAAAAAAATGACGCCCACGAAGTGGTTTCGATACGGTTAAAATTTTTCGAAAACTTAAAATGTTTGGAAAAACGTCTGTTTTCCGTATTTTTTTTTTTTTGCGAAAACCCAGTTTTGGTTCGGTATGAAAACCATATTAAGGCTTTAGGTTCACTACTATAATTAGTAAAACTATTCCGATTTGTTTTCTGAAAAGAATATTACCCACGGTGTATGTTCGAATTTCATCGTTCTTCTATCCCACCTCAACGAAGAACATAAATGATAAATACAATGAAGACGCGTTATCCCATGCAGAACTGTCTCTCCATCTCCGATTCTACTCAATTATAGTATTTTCTGTTTTTTTTTTTTTAAGAAAATTCCTTTTAAATGACAACAACACAACTACCGCACTGCAGCGCAACCACGTCATAAGTATCTGTTTGCTGTGGCATTGAATTACCACCAAGTATGAGTACTCGTCAAATAGCCATTTCATTGTTATTGCCCACGAGTTCTAAGGTGCAGCAGTAAGCTTCCCAGGAGGGTGTGCATTCTAAGTGCAGTCTATGAAGACAAATGTCAGCGGTCTATGGACAAGAGATGTAGCAGATACCGATACCAGTATAGGAGCTGCCTGCATAGACTGCAGGAGACAATCGGACGAATGGATGACTGTGTGGATAATTTTTCAGCCGTTTAATGATGTTTTGAAATGTGAACTTGGCGGTTTTCTACTCTCGGGTAACTTGGTAGAATGATGTTTTGCCTCGCCTATTGATGGTATGGTTTTGTGTCCCGGTGGCTTAAGTAGCGTGACAATATTGTGTATTTGTGTTGTTTCATTGTTATGGTGGGTGGAAATTTGTTTTTGTGCTGTATTGTCGGATGGAAGCATTTGAGGAAACGTTAATAGGAGTGTTTGTTTTTATTTGAAGCTTCTCACGTTTATATAAATTGACAGAAAAACAAAACTGTTTTTGTCGCCACATTTTTAGTTTTGCTTTGCATGTGAAAATTTAAATAAGATAAGTTCGTCTTGGTATGGATTTTTGGAACTAAAAGCAGCTAAACATAAATTAGCTCAACGTGTATATTTTTATTTAGTTCAAAAGGGGCGATTGTTTGCTAATCTATATCGGCTTAGAAAAAAATGCATGTGCCAATGCCATATGTGCGCATGTGCCATAAGTGCCGATGACGTAGATACGCAGAACGAGACAAAATTAAAAACGCTAAGACGAAACCTGTTTAGTTGTACCATGCCCTTAGCCTGACTAGAAAATTTCCTACCAAGTCAATCTCAGTTATCCTCGAAAATGCCAAAACAAACTTACATATCTATGCAAAAATTTATTAATTTCAGAAAAGCTGTTTGAATTTAAGGAAACATCTATAGACATGAAAAATTCTATGGATGCCAAACCACACTTACTCCCTCACGCTGTCAGTTTATAGAAATGATGGGTTGATAGACATTTATTTTGCCAAGTTTGCTTTTCAAGCGACGATATGCATTTTCTAACATCTAACGGGTGATTTTTTAGCTGGTTTGGTTTTGGCAACACTGGTTTTGACAGCTGACGTGTGTTTAGTACCTTGTGTCACTGTCAAACAGCTTCAGTTTGGTTTGCAATTTAACCATGGATCGTCTTACAAATGAACAACGCTTGCAAATTATAGAATTTTACTATCAAAATTCGTGCTCGGTTCGAAATGTTCATCGCGCGCTGCTTCCATTTTATGATCGGCATTCTCGACCTTCTGAGCAGTCTATTCGGAAGATTGTGACCAAATTTCGCACCAAATTTACTTTGTTGGACATTAAACCACCAACACGTTTACGTACTGTGCGTAGTGAAGAAAATATTGCGGCCGTATCAGCTAGTGTGACAGAAGACCGCGAAATGTCGATTCGGCGCCGTTCCCAGCAGTTAGGCCTTTGTTACAGCACTACGTGGAAAATTTTGCGGAAGGATTTGGGCGTAAAGCCTTTTAAGATACAGCTGGTGCAAGAACTAAAGCCAGCCGACCTACCACAACGCCGAATTTTTGGTGAATGGGCTCTTGGAAAGCTGGCCGAGGATCCGCTTTTTTATCGAAATGAGGCTCATTTTTGGTTGAATGGGTACGTAAATAAGCAAAATTGCCGCATTTGGAGTGAAGATCAGCCAGAAGCATTGCAACAGCTACCAATGCATCCCGAAAAAGCCACTGTTTGGTGCGGTTTATGGGCCGGCGGCATTATTGGGCCATATTTCTTCAAAGATGATGCGAATCGCAGCGTTACTGTCAATGGTGAACGCTACCGAGCGATGATAACAAACTTTTTTTTGCCCGAAATGGAAGTTCTTGACTTGCATGATATGTGGTTTCAACAAGACGGTGCCACATGCCACACAGCACGCGAAACAATGGCGCAATTGCGAGGCGAGTTTGGTGAACAGTTAATTTCACGTTTCGGGCCGGTCAATTGGCCGCCTAGATCGTGCGATTTGACACCATTAGATTATTTTTTGTGGGGGTATGTCAAGGCTAATGTCTATAGGGACAAGCCCGCTTCGATTGACGCACTGGAAGCCAACATCCATGCATTCATTCGTGAGATACCGGCCGATATGTGTGAAAGAGTATGCCAAAATTGGACTCAGCGGATGGGCTACCTGAGACGCAGCCGCGGTCAACATTTGCATGAAATTATCTTTAAACATTAAATTGCAAGGTTCAAACTATCGATTCAAATAAATATTTCATTCATTTTTTCGAATTTTTTGTGTTTTTTTTTTAAAAAAAGTTCTAAACCTCTTAAAAAATCACCCGTTATAAGGCAATAAAGGTCTGTTTGGTTTCTTAAACCTAACTTTTCCATTATTTTGATGTATGAAGCTATGATTTTGACACAACCAATGAGGCCTAAAGCTTAACCCAATCCTGCCTAAAGTTCAACTTAACTAATTTAAACGTCATATTTTCTTTTTTGGTAATTTAGAAGATACGGAATTTTTGGTAGAAGAAAGAATGGGATAATTATAAGAAAAATCCTGCGTCTATATGTGGTAACCGATTACCGAACTAACAGAGAGAGTCCTCTTTTGTATGTTAACTTATTTGAAGCTTGGTTTTGATAAGATTCAGTCCTTCGTGAAACACAAAATTGCTCAAAATCGCTTTTTTGGGTGATGTGACCAACATACCATGGCTACTAAAGGAAACAAGATATGTTGTTGGTTGTTTTTTTTAACAATTCGGAGTGATTAGTCATATATTGGATCGTTTAAGTTAGTCCATCAGGATTCATTGTGTTACAAATCTCAGTAACACCATTAATGGAATTATTAGGTTATCAATTCATGTTCAAAAAGAGCGCTTATCTTATATCCGGGGTTCCACAATTCGTGATAAAAAAAACAGCCGTACACTTAAATATTTTTAAGAATTTAAACTTGAATGGTGGCCTTGTTCTGCAAATGATCTTTTTTTTTTTATTATGTGCGTAGGATGATGGGATTAGTCCAAATTTAATGTATAAATTGTGCGCGTGCGTTCAGAAGTGTGCGATATTAACCCATTTAAAACACTTAACCTAGGGGAGAATCACTTTAATATGTATGTTTGTATTTCCATCTATTAGGGTGTGGATCAAGTCGTTAAACTAATCAGCAATTTGTTTGAGTAAAAGAAATGTTTATGTTAATTGATTCACTATAGCCCGACTTCAACCCGTTTGTGCGACGCATTTTATTTTTTATTACCTAAACTCCTAGTGCAAAAGGTCTCAGCCTCGTAAGTCTTCCGGTTAAATTATTAATATTTTTAAAGGTCGAGGAGCTTCATGGTGGTCATGTCTGTAAAGCCTTATGTCATGTCTTCTAGTGACTTTTCCATTTCAATTAACTTCCAGGTTCATAAATCTGTATGTAGATCGGCCTTTTATGTACAGGACCACCGAGTTAAGTAAATTAATCTGGTTACTACGCCTAGGAAAAAATTGCATGTTAAGTGCCACCTTTGAGAAACAGTATGGTGAGTAAAATGTAGATTAAATAATCTTGTTAACTGAGATTTAAATCAGCACTAAAACACCTGGCCAAAGGGGTTCATTTTCATCAGCTTCAAAGTTAAATCATTTTAAACGATTGACTATGATTATTATTACACAAAAAGTCCCAATATTTAACAATTAGGAAAGAGTTTCAATTTGTCTTTTTGACAAAAATTTCATTCTACGCCACTGCCTATGAATAGCGGTAACAAAGGATGGGATTTTGTGAAGGTCAGACACAGCTGAAATTGTTTACTAAAATTTACGTTATAAGGAGGAGATACTGTTTAGTTTATGTATGCGTTAGAGAAAAAACAAATAAACAAATGCTTCAACCATGATTCACAAAAAAGTCAACACACGCCACTGCCTTTGAGTAGCAGTGGGTTAGGGTGTTATTTTTATAAAGGGAAGATAAGGACATCTTTAGAAGTATTGTCGGAAAACAAAGCCTACACGACAACACGTCTGGTAACGGACTTAGGCTACTTGAACGAAATGCCACTATAGCCAGCACACGGTTTCCTCACCTCGATATCCATAAGGGGACATGGCGGTCTCCAGATCAACGAACGGTCAACCAAATTGATCACATTGCGATAGATAAGAGGCACGCATCCAGTATTTTGGATATCCTAACATTCCGAGGAGCTAACATCGACTCGGATCACTACCTTGTAGCAGCTAAGGTAAGAATGCGGATATCCACCATGCTACAACAATCCAGAAATAATGTGAAAAAATTTAATGTCGGAAGACCGCCAAGACCTTCGCACAACGCGTATTCCTTAACCTCTCGATTAACACCATACCACCAGCATCGAATGTCGAAGAGCAATGCCAACGATGCCAACAGGCCATTAGATCAGCCGCAACTGATGTGCTAGGTTTCTCGCGCCCACCAGCAAGAAACCCCTGGTTTGATGAGGAATGCCGACAGATGCTCGCAGCCAAGAACGAGGCCTACAAGGCTAAGCTGCAGGTGAAGACGAGAGCTGCCATTGAGCTCTATAGGCAAAGAAGAAGGGAAGAACATCGGCTTTTCAGCAAGAAGAAAAAAGAGCAAGAAAAGCGCGCGATCGAGGATATAGAGAGGTGCCACTCCAGGAACGATGTTCGCAAGTTTTACCAAAGTGTAAAACGTCAAAGCCAAGGATACAAAGCTCGAACAGAATCCTGTCGAGATGAACAAGGAAATATTGTAGTTGAGACACAGTCGATGCTGAGGATATGGAAGAACCACTTCTGCAGACTGTTAAACGGCGATGACGAACAACATTCCGCTGTCAGGCAGAACGAACCATTCAATATTGGCAACGACAGCGCAAACTGCCATCCACCCGTCCTGAGTGAAGTGAGGATAGCAATATCTAAACTCAAGCTTAATAAGGCTGCCGGAAATGACGGCCTTCCCGCTGAGCTCTATAAGGCCGGCGGAGATGACTTGGTAAGTAACATCTACCAACTCATAAGCCAAATCTGGTCGGATGAAAATATGCCTGAAGAATGGAACCTCAGCATCGTTTGCCCGATCCACAAAAAAGGAGACCCTCTGAACTGCGCCAACTACAGGCATAAGTCTCCTCAACATCGCCAACAAGATCCTATCTGCCGTAATATGTGAACGCCTGAAACCGTTTACCAACAACCTGATTGGCCCTTATCAGTGTGGTTTTAGGCCAGGAAAGTCCACAACCGATCAAATTTTCACACTTCGGCAGATCCTGGAAAAAACTCAAGAAGTCCAAATCGATACCCACCACCTATTCATCGATTTCAATGCCGCATATGACAGCATTTATAGAGACGAACTGTACAGAGCCATGTCTAGTTTTGGTATACTGCCCAAACTCGTCCGTTTGTTTAGGATGACGATAGAGAATTCTCGCTGCTCCATCAGGGTCGGACAAGACCTCACCGACACATTCGATACCAAAAAAGGATTTAGGCAAGGCGATGCGCTGTCATGTGACTTCATTAATCTGATTCTTGAGAAGATTGTGCAAAACTCCAGAGCCAACACCAGAGGCACAATTTTCCAAAAGTCGGTGCAACTACTAGCATACGCTGACGATATTGACATCATTGGTAGGACTCAACGTGATGTCATAGCCACGTTTGCTAGTATAGAGAAGGAAGCGGCGAAAATGGGTTTAACAGAAAATGAGGGTAAGACTAAGTATATGCTGTCATCACGAAAGGACTCACAACATCGACGAATTGGACAGAACGTCACCATTGACAGATATAACTTTGAGGTAGTACGGGACTTTGTCTACCTCGGCTCCACTTTTAACTCTGACAACAACATCTCGTCAGAAATTAAAAGAAGAATTACTCTTGCCAACCGCTGTTTCTTCGGGCTAAGAAGGCAATTTAGTAGTAAAGCCCTCACTCAAACTACTAAGGAGATCCTATATAAGACCCTGATTATCCCCGTCCTGCTCTACGGCGCTGAAGCATGGACCGTATCAAAAGCGGATGAAGAAATCCTTGGTAGATTCGAGAGGAAAATTCTTCGAAAAATCTTCGGTCCCGTTTGCGTTGACGGGCTATGGAGACGAAGATTCAACCAAGAACTATACGAGCTATACAGCGACATGCCCCTGGTCAAAAAACTCCGCATTGGAGTTTAAGATGGCTAACACATGTAGAACGAATGGACACCAATACTCCGGCTCGCAGAGTCTTCGATTCCCAGCCAGACGTCGGACGCAGTAGAGGAAGACCTCGCCTTAAGTGGCGCGCACAAGTGGAAACCGACCTCAACCAACTTGGAGTGTGCAACTGGAGGCAGTTAGCTAAGGACCAGGCTAATTGGAGAGGCATGATGGTTGAGGCCCAGGTTCATTCCGGACTGTAGCGCCACTTAAGTAAGTAAGTAAGTAAGAAGATAATGCTAATTATGTTTCTTAAAATATACGGTCTAAGAAAGATATTTTGGTTGATGTGTGCGTTTCCGAACAAAATTAAGCAAATGCCTAATCGACAGTATTCCCGTCCTCTTTCAAGTGTACTTAG
The DNA here is from genome assembly GCA_932526625.1 of Rhingia campestris. Taxonomy (NCBI): domain Eukaryota; kingdom Metazoa; phylum Arthropoda; class Insecta; order Diptera; family Syrphidae; genus Rhingia; species Rhingia campestris. Next base: position 83,447,375 of record OW052182.1, read on the forward strand.
GTTAGGTTCGAGTGGCTGCCAGCTATTCACCAGCACACTTAGACCAGTTTTTGGTCCATTGTGATACTTCGACCATTCTGCTAGTTACTTTTGAGAAATCCAATCTGAGCTGTTATGACACGAAGGAGCACTTCCGTTTTTGTCAAATCACTACGATTTTGAAAAAAAAAAAATAAACTCCAAGATGATGCTTCCCTTTGTTAGATAGGACCGGGCAAGATGAAGTATTGTTTCTTCTTACTCTCCTGCAGAAATCGTTTGAGTGAAGGCCCAACCTAGCGTACCTACCAATTAGACAGTTTCCGGTGATGACACCTATGGTGGCACTAATGTGCGGTCTAGAGAGCGAAATCAGTCTCTTAGATATTCTTAAATCCAGCTTTGGCCAAATTTGTTTGGTTAAATGACACGTTGTGCCATGACTCCATCTGAGACTTGATTTGCAGTTGGCATGTTGCTCTAGTAAGCATGTATCGATAAGATCGATATCGATAAGATTACCTAGTGACACGTTGTGCCATGACTCCATCTGAGACTTGATTTGCAGTTGGCATGTAGCGCTAGTAAGCTTTTGCATGTATCGATAAGAATACCTAGTGCACCTGTGTCGGGTACGACTTGTAGTTTAGTCCCATGTCTGTCGAATTTATCAGCTTTACAGTTAATTGGAATGTCACTATGCCCAGGCACCCAACATAGGTGCATGATAAACTGCTCTGACATTTTTTGCAAAGATGAGCGGTAGTCTAGGGTTTTCTTTGAGATTGTTAAGACTGTTCCAGGGATTTCATGAGCGCTTGACTTGCGTGTTGGAATTTCAGTTTTACGGACGCCGCGCCACTGTTATCATTATGTTTTCATATTGTGAAGGTCGTTATCGATCATATTTTTAAATAGTTTTTTGCCGCTAGGCGTGCATTGGTGATTTGTATGGTTTTCCAAAGAAGTTCCTTAGGTAAGACTGTATGAATTAGTTTGTATGACGGCCACACAACTGCTCCTTCGGATGCTCATTCCATGACTCATAACATATTGAAAATTTCGTGTCAATTTAAGGTCCAAAAAAATGTTTGGCTCAGTTCTAAAATACAAACTTTTGGCGAAACAGGATCGATAGTACCCAGGGCCTAGCTTTCTCACCACCATTCATGTGTGCACGTGTACTTCATATGCACAATTGAAGACCTCCTGTTTTATGCCGAATCCGAACGGCTAAGTTCAGTAAGCTATTCTTGACAATTGATTCTACTCGGATGATTTGTCAGATCATCATGAGAGGAGGGCCAGAGAAAAATCATTTTGGTGTTGCTACGGCTGGGAATCGAACCCAGACCTTTTACGCAGCAGTTCATCGCACTAACCATCGCGCCACTGAGCCCCCTAAATATCAGTGCTACGACTTTAAATTGTAATATTGTACTCGAGAGGCTTACTCAAAGGGGTTCTGTGGTTATTGAGATGAACTGCTTCCCAAAAACTATGAGTATGATATCCAGTCATAGCAATACCAAAATAATTCTCACTGGTCCTCATCTCGCGATGATCTGACAAATACATCGTTCTAGAGAGCTTATTCCAACTCAGCCGTTCGGATTCGGCATAAAACTGAACCAATAGTGCAGGAAGTAGCATGGTTTTGAGAAAAAAAGAGAGGCCCTCTTGTCTTCTTTGATCCTGTCGCGCCAAGATTTTGTTTTTATCCCCTTCACCATAGGAGTATATTTTTGATAAATAAATAGTTTGTAGAGAAATAATCTGGATATACATATCGTAAAGTATATGGATCGACTAAGAATCGCTAGTTTTGTTTGTATTTTGCATTTTCAATTCGACTTGCACTTATTTATTCAGCTATTCAGGCATTATTTAGTGAATTTCAGGCAGCTTACCTCTTGTTAGTTGAAAATGCGTCGGTGCGTTGATTTTTTCTTAATCGAATAATTTTCATCAATCGAAGACTTAAAAGTATACGTAGTCGTAGATGTTTGTATCTTCGCCTGACCAACTACGAATGAAGCGCGTTTAGTAAGACCCAAACTCTTTCTCAAGCCCTCAATTCGCACTCAATCCGATCTTAATCCACGGCACGCATTTAACCAATTTTGTGTATGAACAAATTTGGACAACATATCATAGCACTCGAAGCCTCAAAGTCATTCCACTTCCATCTATTCGCCATTTTTTTTTTTTAGTTTTTGTATCTCAATTGTGTATCTTTTCATCTTTTTCCGCTCGTAAACATAGAAACATGACTAAATATGGTAAACAAAATGAAAACTCTCCTATCATGTACTCAATTGGCAAAGTATAAAAATAAACTTAACCGTGCACTTCGTCAGAGCTTGAGATGTGAGATCTAATGTGACTAGATGCATGACTCACTGCGCTGCGCGCCGCCGTCAATGGTTCTTGTGCCCAATGCTGGTGTGTAATGTGCCCGCGCATGCATCTATGTATCTGAATGGATTTTCTCGGTGAAAATCCATTGATTTGAAGAAAGAGAGAGAGAGAAAAAAAAATATACTATCGGATTATGTAGACGGATTTATGGTGTGCAATTATCCACTCACTAGCGGAGATCTTAATTAAGGTCATAAATAAAAATATAATCAAATGATTGCAGAGTGGATAGTGTTGTTTGACGTGTGTTCCGATACACCAGGCATGATGATTAAATAAATGAGACAATGCAAGTTTACTGAGGAATTTTCTGCAATAGGCTTCACGGGGTTTGCAAATATCTCGTCAATGGTTAAATTCGTTTCTGGGTTTCGCAAATATAGTTTATCTGGGTAAATAGAATAGGTCCATTCAGATACTCATGTAAAAGAGTAAATTTGAATAAACATTGATGTAAAACTTCACAGCCTTACGCGTACTGAGAAAATTCGTAAAAAAAATTGAACGAAGAACAAGTTTTGTTAATTTTTTCTCAAATTTCTTTGGATGGTGCGAAAATGAAAAGTGCCAAAGGAGTTTGATAGAAACCAACAAAATAGTTCTTTCTGTTTTTCCAAATATATGCGGAAATGTTTATGTTTTGTATATTTATTGTTCCCAAAAACAAGGCATTTCTCCCCGTCTCATTTAACATTAAAAATTTGACATTTTTCAATTATATTTGCGATAGCATACGGGTACTTTTCGTTAAGATGAGAGAATGTAACGATACCTTAAGTTTCCTGTCACTTGTCTGTCAGTTACAAAAAGCGCTAATCGCTGACAACCGCTCTTTGTTTCCTGAAAAAATGTAGTTCCAAGACTCTGTTTTAACTAAACATCTCTATTATTGGATCCTAGCAAACCACGTTTCCATTTAGGTATATTACAAAAGCCAAAGCTCCGTAGATTTGTGTCACCTGGGGTTAGGTGAAACAGCAAATCAGGGATCACGGATACCAGCGTAGCTCTTTAGATACAATAAATCAGACCATTGAAGAGGCTTGAAAGTCGATGAAACGTTGCTGAGTTACGATTTCAAATTCCTTTTTTATCGAGGGGATAGCCCAGCTGATGGTTGTAGAACGAGGGTAGACTCTGATTGGCGTTAACTTGGCAATGCCCAGTGTTGTAACTCTGACTACACATCAAATGTGCTTATTTTTACCTCGTGGTAACCATCGGGTACTGGTCTCATCCAACCGGATTTGACTTGCTAAACGATAAGTGCGAGTGTTGATAACACGACGAAAAACAGCAACACTATAAACACCCTGGTGAGAATGGCACGGATGAATACCCGGCCTGCTGTCCCAGGCGAACCTAGATGAGCTGCTCTGACATATTCGGACAACAGGTTGTCTAGGAATTTCAAGGGTTAGTCAGGCCCCTTGAACAGAGATGGTGGCGGATGAACCGAAAGGCCAACGGCAGCGCTCAATCCCGTAGTGGATACTGATAGCCCCGTGTCCTAGGGGTATCTAATAAATTGGAACTGGCCCTCCAGGTTGGGGGTTGTGCTTTGGGTTAACTACCCACCCACAGAAAAAAATATTGTTACGAACCAACCAATAGCCTCGGAGAGGACTGATTTTATTGTTGACGACCCTGCTAAACGAAAAAAGGACAACGACGTTCGTATCTGCACCTGGAATGTGAGAACATTAAACAGGAGAGGTGCAGGCGAACAACTAGCGGAAGCCCTAAACTGCTACAAAGTAGACATTACTGCCATCCAGGAAATACGATGGGATCGGCCGGGCAAAAAGAGGATGAAAAACTGTGACATCTACTACGGACCGTTTTATAGTGAGCAGAAACAGCGACTATTCGGATGTGGATTTGTTATAAGTGCCAGACTTAGGCAAGAAGTCTTATGTTTCCAAGACATTAGCGAACGCATAGTAACAATCCGCATCAAGGCCAAATTCGCCAACATAAGTCTTATATGCGCTCACGCTCCGACGGAGGAAAAAGATAATATAGCTAAGGATTGCTTCTACGAGCTCCTTGACAAAACCTATGATCGACTACCGAAGTACGATGTTAAAATCGTGCTGGGAGATTTTAACACAAAGGTAGGAAGAGAAGACATCTTCAGCAATATTGTCGGAAAATATAGCCGATACGACAACACGTCTGGTAACGGACTTAGGCTAATTGACTTCGCTACGGAACGAAATGCCACTATAGCCAGCACACGGTTTCCTCACCTCGATATCCATAAGGGGACATGGCGGTCTCCAGATCAACGAACGGTCAACCAAATTGATCACATTGCGATAGATAAGAGGCACGCATCCAGTATTTTGGATATCCGAACATTTCGAGGAGCTAACATCGACTCGGATCACTACCTTGTAGCAGCCAAGGTAAGAATGCGGACATCCACCACGCCACAACAATCCAGAAATACTGTGAAAAAATTTAATGTCGGAAGACTGCAATCGCAAGAGACCGCCAAGACCTTCGCACAACGCGTATCCCTTAACCTCTCGATTAACACCATACCACCAGCATCGAATGTCGAAGAGCAATGGCAACGATACCAACAGGCCATTAGATCAGCCGCAACTGATGTGCTAGGATTCTCGCTCCCACCAGCAAGAAACCCCTGGTTTGATGAGGAATGCCGACAGATGCTCGCAGCCAAGAACGAGGCCTACAAGGCTAAGCTGCAGGTGAAGACGAGAGCTGCCATTGAGCTCTATAGGCAAAGAAGAAGGGAAGAACATCGGCTTTTCAGCAAGAAGGAAAAAGAGCAAGAAAAGCGCGCGATCGAGGATATAGAGAGGTGCCACTCCAGGAACGATGTTCGCAAGTTTTACCAAAGTGTAAAACGTCAAAGCCAAGGATACAAGGCTTTAACAGAATCCTGTCGAGATGAACAAGGAAATATTGTAGTTGAGACACAGTCGATGCTGAGGATATGGAAGAACCACAGACTGTTAAACGGCGATGACGAACAACATTCCGCTGTCAGGCAGAACGAACCATTCAATATTGGCAACGACAGCGAAAACTGCCAACCACCCGACCTGAGTGAAGTGAGGATAGCAATAACTAAACTCAAGCTTAATAAGGCTGCCGGAAATGACGGCCTTCCCGCTGAGCTCTATAAGGCCGGCGGAGATGACTTGGTAAGTAACATACACCAACTCATAAGCCACCGACACATTCGATACCAAAAAAGGATTTAGGCAAGGCGATGCGCTGTCATATGACTTCTTTAATCTGATTCTTGAGAGGATTGTGCAAAACTCCAAATCCAACACCAGAGGCACAATTTTCCAAAAGTCGGTGCAACTACTAGCATACGCTGACGATATTGACATCATTGGTAGGACTCAACGTGATGTCATAGCCAAGTTTGCTAGTATAGAGAAGGAAGCGGCGAAAATGGGTTTAGTAAATGACGGTAAGACTAAGTATATGCTGTCATCACGAAAGGACTCACAACATCGACGAATTGGACAGAACGTCACCATTGACAGTTATAACTTTGAGGTAGTACGGGACTTTGTCTACCTCGGCTCCGCTATTAACTCTGACAACAACATCTCGTCAGAAATTAAACGAAGAATTACTCTTGCCAAGCGCTGTTTCTTCGGGCTAAGAAGGCAATTTAGTAGTAAAGCCCTCACTCGAACTACTAAGGAGATCCTATATAAGACCCTGATCATCCCAGTCCTGCTCTACGGCGCTGAAGCATGGGCCGTATCAAAAGCGGATGAATAAATCCTTGGTAGATTCGAAAAATCTTCGGTCCCGTTTGCGTTGACGGGCTATGGAGACGAAGATTCAACCAAGAACTATACGAGCTGTACAGCGACATGCCCCTGGTCAAAAAACTCCGCATTGGACGTTTAAGATGGCTAGGACATGTAGAACGAATGGACACCAATACTCCGGCTCGCAGAGTCTTCGATTCCCAGCCAGACGTCGGACGCAGTAGAGGAAGACCTCGCCTTAAGTGGCGCGCACAAGTGGAAACCGACCTCAATCAACTTGGAGTGCGCAACTGGAGGCAGTTAGCTAAGGACCGGGCTAATTGGAGAGGCATGTTGGTTGAGGCCCAGGTTCATTCCGGACTGTAGCGCCACTTAAGTAAGTAAGTAAGTAATTTGCATTCGTTGTTGGTTTGTAGTTGTAGTTTGTCCGAGTCGTGACGGACCTTTAGAATCGAAAATGGTGTTCACAGAGGAGTCCATTAATCGGGATTTATAGATGGCTGTATATATCTGTCGATTTTATTTGCATTAAAAAAGCAATTGACAGAGGCCGTAAGAGGAGGCTCTTAAGAAGATTGATTGTGATGACATCATTCTTTCTAAGGCGTATCTTTAAAGACAACAGCAACTTAAAATACATACACGCTTTAGTATTCATAATACCTAATTATTCAATTCAATACCTAACTTCAGCAAGTTTAACTTAGACAAGGCTAAGTCTTGTTGTTTTATTTTATTTTATTTTAAATAGAAATAAAAATAAAAAGAATCACTAAACATTCAAACCGGATAAATATTTAAATGACATTTTTATGTGTTCCATTATGTCGTATTTTTCAGAATCAAACTCTGATGCTATTTTACATCCTTAATGTAGGTTTTTGACATGATGGCACCTCAAATTAAAAAAAATTAAAAACAAATTATAAATAAAATAAAAACCAATTTGCAATGCAAAATAATATTTTTTTAATAACGCCTAAGAAAATGAATAAATGGCAAAAGATTAAAAATGAATATATGATAATGGACGGAACGAAAGGTCACAATAAAATCGCGAACTATTGTTTTTTTTTTGTATTTTTAAGCGGAATATTTGATTTAATATCAAGGAGTGCAATGTCTTTGAATTTGTTTGAACGGTTAGAAAGGAGTTAGATGACACATCGACCGGGTCAATGGGTTCATTTATCATACATTCAAATGGTTCCCAAATTTTTTTGATTGTGTTTTACCATACAGGGAGTTTCATGGATGAGAAACAAGCTATGATTAATGACCACATGAAAGACGCAACGGTGAGCGATCATTTTAACACCATCACACCCATAAGCCTGTCCTCCTTCCTACTGAAAACGATGGAATGATTACTCGACATCCATATACGTAGCAACCTGAATCCAGGTTACCTATCTGTAAGCCAACACGCCTATATAAAGGGTAAATCGGTGGAAACGGCTCTACACGAAGTAGTTCGCACAGTAGAAAATTCACTGCACTACAAAGAATATACGCTAGCAGCCTTTCTAGATATAGAAGGAGCCTTCAACAACGTTACAACTGAAGCAATTGCTGAGGCACTTACCAAAGCTGAATTAGGTGCGGTTTCTAGCAATTGGATCTTAACCATGCTCAATAACCGGATCATTTCGTCAACACTAGGCGATTGTACCATAAGGATCACAACGTCAAGAGGTACCCCCCAGGGAGGCGTACTATCCCCACTCCTCTGGCTACTAGTAGTCAACGAGGCACTTAAGAAGCTAGATATCACTGCAATAAAAACAGTGGCATACGCTGATGACGTAGTCCTCATGGCGTGCGGTAAATTCCCACCGACACTGAGTGAAATTATGCAAAGTAGTCTCAATATACTCAGCAAGTGGGCAAAGTCTTGCGGGCTGGGTGTAAATCCAAACAAAACAGAACTGGTTCTCTTTACTAACAGGAGATCGATCCCAGCATTTCCAGCACCGTCTTTGGAAGATTCGACTCTCTCATTGTCAGCAAGCGCGAAATATCTGGGGGTGATACTCGATAGTAAACTGAACTGGAATCTAAACGTTGAAGAAAGAGTAAAGAAAGCAAATATTGCCCTCTATAGCTGCAACAGAATCTGCGGCAAAAAATGGGGCCCATCCCCAAAGGTCACAAAATGGCTATACACAGCCATTGTCAGACCAGTCCTAACATACGGCTGCTTGGTCTGGTGGAATGCTATGAAAAAAGCAAAACATATGACCAAGCTTACGAAAGTTCAAAGGACAGCATGCATACTCACGACAGGAGCCATGCGCACTAGCCCCACAGTAGGGTTAGAAATAATACTAACATAACACCAATTGACTTACAAATCAATGACACAGCAGCAAAAAGCGCAGCAAGACTCAAAGAAACGGGCAATCTACTTACGAAGCCTTTTGGCCATAGCTCAATATTAAACTCAATGGCATATGCGGATGTAGCATCTGACTACATGATCCCATATCACGACTTTGATACTAATTACTCCATCAGAATACCAAGCAGAGACGAATGGTCTTCAAACAATGTGTTATCTAACACAGAAATAGCAATCTATACCGACGGATCCAAAATGGAAGTCGGAGTGGGCTCTGGTGTCTACTCTGAAAAAATCGGGCTAGCTACATCCTTAAGATTAGCAAACTCGTGTAGTGTATTCCAAGCTGAGATCCTGGCCATACTCGAAGCTGCCGAATCGGCTAGGGTATTGGACATATCACATGAGGATATCTCCATCTACGTGGATAGTCAAGCGGCCATTAAAGCTCTGGCATCCAATATAGTAAAATCACGGGTAGTTGGACGCTGCAGCGAAGAGCTGAAGGCTCTTTGTAACCAGATCAAAGTCCAAATTATCTGGGTGCCAGGACATAATGACATTATAGGAAATGAGAAAGCCGACGAACTAGCCAGACTAGGATCGTCCAGTTGCATTTCCCTAGCTGATAAAAGGGTCAATCCCCCGCTAGCATCTAAAAAACATGAATTAACTAAGCACACTCAAAAAGCAACCACAACAAGATGGCAAAGTACAATAACTTGTACACACACAAAATCTCTCTGGCCGGAGTTAAGCGGCAGCAAATCAAACAAGCTATTAGCTTTAAATAGAGCTTCCATTTCTATAGCGGTGAGAGTGATAACAGGTCACAACCTCTAATAAGATAAAACTGACTGGTGCGAACCAACTTTGCAGGAAATGCAGCGACCCTGACGTCGAAGAAGATGTCTCGCACCTGCTATGCCACTGCCCTGCGGTCAGTGGCAGTCGATTTAAATTACTAGGCAGCCTTTACTTCGATGATCTTAGTGACCTAACGACTATCCCAATAGCGCTGATAGTCCGTTTTTGTTGCAGATCAGGATGGAGCAACTACCTCTTTGAGGCTGAAGGAGCAACACAGACCAGCACCGCATAAGTATCACAAGCGAACTTAACCAGATATCCTCTTTCTCTTTTTCAGGATACATCTTCGAAGGGTATCGCTATGGGGCCACGTAGGCCTATGCGTGTTTGACGACTCGCCCGAGCGTCAACAACCCATCTAATCTAACCTAACCTAACCTAACACCATCACAACTACTAGAACTAATATTTTGCTTGGTGAATCTGTACTTTAACCAACATGCAAATCTATAGATCGGTCTATTGTTCCGCACTAAGGATACTACATGTCGTTTTCCACTTGGTTGGGTTCAAAGGTGGCTCGGAGGTCTTCAACTTCTGGATAGGTTTTAAATACTCTAAGACCTGAGAATTGGTGTCTATTAGCTGTATGTTCGTTTGGCAACATCGATATCGAAACTTATTAGTCCGAAGTTGGTCTGATACCAATATATCGTCGATGAAAACGGGACAGCAAACTAATTTCGTTTGGCACCAATAAGGCCTCGAATGATCAGAGGTTCAATCAGCTAATGGCATTTCCTTTGTCGTTATTGAATGCTGCTTTGACGACAGATGGATAGATAGACAGGCATGGCTAGATCGAATCAATTGCTATTCTGATACCAACGATGAGTTGTCTCAAAAAAAAAGTTTATAACGGCATTCAGTAGCTATGCAGTGTTTCTCGGAAGTAGACCACGTGAGTGCGAGAGTTTTACGAAAACGGTGGTTCAGAGACTGCAGTCCGTAGGAGATTATGCAATAATCGAGGCTTTTACCTCTTATTCGATCGTGGATCAAAAAATTTGAAGAGGCCGGTAAAGAAAACGTCCCAGAGGGGTTGGGCCCCTATTGTGCGCATCATCGTGTGGTGGGTAGGTACTAATGACGATCTGCGGCGAATAGTATTATATCTTCGGAATGGAATAAGTTTGTTAGTGTATTGACTCCTCTTCCCCTCGCCAATACTGCGGCCCTCAAGACTTTACACCAAAGGGTCGCCATAAGAAGGGTGATAGTTGAAGGTTTTAACTACCATTTGACCACTACTTACCCAGGTTCAAGGTACTAAGTACCAAAGGGTCGCCATAAGAAGGGTGATAGTTGAAGCCAGGTTTCAACTACCTTTTGACCACTAAAAAAAACTTTAAACTGTAAATAATTTTCGTTATATACATTTTCGCAGTGGAAAATATTGCATAGGTTAGGTAAGGTTAGAGTTGCTGCCAGCGAGTTCGCCAGAACACTTAGACCATTTTTTGGTTCATTGTAGTACCACGTGGATCCTGTCCATTCTCCTTGATATCGGAGAATGAAACGGAGGAGGCTTTTCGCTTCCGTTTTTGTAAAATCAGCGAAATTTCGAAAATAGTAAGTTCCGAGATGAAGCTTCCTTTTGTTTGGTAGGGCCGAGCAGTTACAAAGGAGATGAAGTATTATTTCTTCTTCCTCTTCGTCCATGCAGCTCCTACAGAAGTCGTTTGATTGCCTTTCTGCGTGCCTGCCTATTAAACAATGTCCAGTGATGATACCTATGGTGGCGCTAATGTGTGAACTATCGAGCGAAATCAGTCCCTCAAATTCCCCAACTCCTGCTTTGGCCAAATTTGTTTGGTTATTCGACACGTCGTGCCAAGACTCCATCTGAGGCTTGATTTGCTGTTAGCATTTTGTGCTAGTAAGCATTTGCATGTAGCGATAGGAATACCTAGTGCACCCGTGTCGGGAACAACTAGCAATTTAGTCCCATGTCTGGCGAGTTCATCAGCCTTACAGTTCCCTGGAATGTCACTATGCAAAGGCACCCAGCACAGGTGAATGATGAAATGCTTGCAAAGATGAGCGGCAATCTAGGGTTGTCTTTGAATTTGTTGAGACTTTTGATTTGAAAGGGATTCGATGGCCGCTTGACTGTCCTTGGCTTTTAGTCAGGATAAGGCTTTTTTGATCGCCATGGAACACGCTGCCTGATAATGAAGACGGAAAGAGAGGCTGAGATTTAGACTGTCGGAGAAAGCACCAGCACACACTCCGTCATTTGTTGAAGAGCCAGCGGTATAAAAATTTATCGAGTCATTTAGCCCGGTTCGTTACTCTCCCAAGACAATCTGTCTGGGATTGTGACCTGGAAACTCTTACCAAAGTTTAACCTGGTTATACTTTGAATTTGTTGAGACTTTTGATTTGACAGGGATTCGATAGTCGCTTGACTGTCCTTGGCTTTCAGTCAGGATAAGGCTTTTTTGATCGCCATGGAACACGCTGCCTGATAATGAAGACGGAAAGAGAGGCTGAGATTTAGACTGTCGGAGAAAGCACCAGCACACACTCCGTCATTTGTTGAAGAGCCAGCGGTATAAAAATTTATCGAGTCATTTAGCCCGGTTCGTTACTCTCCCAAGACAATCTGTCTGGGATTGTGACCTGGAAACTCTTACCAAAGTTTAACCTGGTTATACTTTGAATTTGTTGAGACTTTTGATTTGACAGGGATTCGATAGTCGCTTGACTGTCCTTGGCTTTCAGTCAGGATAAGGCTTTTTTGATCGCCATGGAACACGCTGCCTGATCAGGAAGATGGAAAGAGAGGCTGAGATTTAGCCTGTCGGACTCACTCCGTCATTTGCCTTGGAGCCATCGGTATAAAAATGGATCGAGTCATTTAGCACCGGTTCGTTACTCTCCCAGACAATCTGTCTGGAATTGTGACCTGGAAACTTTTACCAAAGTTTTACCTGGTAAGGGTGTAATCGCTGTTTTCAGGAATATTTTTATGTTCGTTTACAATTCTTGAGTGGATGGCTTTAAGACGTATGGCTGAGTTAGCTGTCATTTATCTAGGGGTAGTATATGAAAAAGAATGTCTAGTGCTGCTGAGGGTGATGTACGGAGTGCAACACCGATACACAGACACGCAGTTCATTGCACCTTTGCTAGTTTTTTTGCTGTTTAAAGCTATCTCTAGCCACTCCATAAAGAAGTATCGGTCTTATTACCGAGTTATATAGCCAATGCGTGAAACGATGTTTCATTCCACATTTCATGCCTATGGCGTTCTTGCAGGAATAAAGTCCGACTGTCGCTTTCTTTACTCTTGCTGTTATGTTCATCTTCCAGCTAAGCTTCCTGTCCAATATAAGTCCCAGGTACTTGGCTTTGCCTGAGAAGACTAGTTCGATTCCGTTTAGTGACGGGGCGTCAATGTGAGGAATTTTATATTTCCAAGTGAACAGGACCAGTTCAGTCTTGTGGGGGTTGACACCCAGTTCACAACTGACTGCCCACTTGGAAAGTTTTAGTAGACCGTTTTGGAGATGCTCTTTGAGTATATTCAGTTGCTTCCCTGAGACTGTGATAGCAACGTAGGAAATCACGTGGTAATCCTCTGCTTCCAGGGTGAGTAAAAGCTCGTTTATCGGTAAGTTCCAGAGAAGAGGGGACAGGACTCCACCTTGCGAGCTCCCTCTATTGACATTTCTTCTGATCGAAGCACCACCCAGATTTGTGTTGAAAACCGGGCTATTTAATAGCAAATTAGTCAACATTCCAAGTGAGTGATCGATTTACAGACATGTTAGCACATTGATGATCGCTCCTGAATAAACGTTGTGAAAACCACCTTCAATGTCTAGGAATGCAAACATAGTATACTCCTTGCAGTATAACGACTTTTCGATATTACTTACTAATGTGTGTAGGGCTGTTCCTATAGATTTGTAGGTGGCTGATTCAGACCAATGCTGCGGCGGAGATGAATATTAATAAAATTTCAGAGAGAATGATGATAAGCTGATCGGTCTCAGGTCTTCCGGTCTCAGATCTCACTGATTGACGTAAGAACTTTAACCAGATTTGGATATGAATACTACTTTCACTTGCCTCCAAACCTTGGAAATGAAGATCAGCTCAATGCAGCCCCTAAGGATGGCTTCCAATCATGGTAGGGTGCTGTAGCTTGGCTGGTACAATGCCGTCAGGTTACGCGGATTTAAAGGGTTTGAAGCTGTGTATTGCCCATAATATTTTATCTTTTGTGATAAGATCTTGTGAGTTGCCGATCAATAGATTGGTTCGATTGATGTCGTCTTGGAAAGCTTACTGTTAGCTACCTGGGAAATGTATTAAATGTCCACTGCATACTTTTAGCTGAAAAAAAGTAGTAAGTAACAATTATTTCAATTGACCAGTTGACCATTTGTTTACAACTTTCGGGAAAAAAGGCCACTTCAGTCCTCTTTTATACTACATAGGCTCAGTAGTAAATCTGTTCCAATTGCAAGAGAAAAAAAAACATAGACATCCCGCAACTCTGACATCATTTATTCCGCTCAGTGTATACATCATTTCTGAAAATTAATACATCTGAACGTGTTAACATTAACGCTCACCGTTCTGGCTTCCATGAAGTCATTAATTATAGCGTAATTCTTCTTTTATGGTAATATCCCCTCGATTTATAATAAATCACAATCAATCAGTTTCGGCAAGTCACAGAGGGTATAAGAACCTATTGACCTGTTTGATTTGTCATCCAACCTACCCAAGCGTTCCAACAAATCCGAATCCGAAGGCATCGTACTGCTAAGCATTCATTGATTAATTTCATTAAAAGAAATAATCTTCCGTTTTAATGAATACACACTTCGAGATACATATGGACTAGACGGGAGCGACATGATTTTTTATTTCTGAATATTAGCATATATTCATTTTTTAAGTCTTTTGTCATTCATTCATTTGTTTTTAAGCGAAGAGATTAACCAAAAATGTATTTTGCATTGCAAATATTTTATTTTTTCATTATGTTTCAGATTTTAGTTAGAGGTTTTTAATTTGTTTTTTTTTTTTTTAAGATCGTAAAGTTGAAATCATGTCTTAGTTTGACATTAAGTGCTGCTTAGAATTATCCCACAGTTTCATTTTTGAAAAGAATAAAACATTTTTTTTTTAAAGTAGCCCGTTTGAATATTTAGTGTTTTCTTGTTAGATTGAAGTATCTGATTAAAAAAAAAACGGTATAAATCTAAGTTATACTTGCTTAAGAAGATAGGTGTTGAATTAAATAATCAGAGCGGTACTATCCTTAGGTGGTATTGAATTTCAAATTGATATTATCATTTTAGATACGCTTTAGTAGATGTAAACACAACTTAACGGTTACAAGAGCTTCCTAGCATCTGTTTATTATTTAAAATGCGAAAATTAATCGCACGACCAGTGTTGCCGCTGATGGAAAAAAACTGTCGCTAGACCACAACCTAAAATCCGCTAGAAATGTTAGTTTCTGAATTGCGAAAATCCGCTAGAAATCTCTAAAATATCAATTTGAATGTAAGTTCATAAAAATATGTATTTACTTTTAAAATAAATTGTTAATTACAAAATAATAAATAAATTCAAGGTAGCAAAAAAAAATTGTAACTTGAAGTAAGAAAGAAAAACGTTTTAAAATTTTTTTTTAATCAAATTAAATACTGAATTAGAAAAAGCAACCAATAAATTCAAGATAACAAAAAATAATTATTTGAAGAAAGAAAAAAAACTTTAAAAAAAATAAATAAATTGAAATTCACAAATCAAATTCCAGCTCAAAAATGGAATCGTCTAGTTCTTGGCTGTCCGTTTCTTCCAAGTTTGAAGTAGAGGCTTCGGCTGTATTTTTTTCAGTTTTCGATTGTTTTGTTTTTCCTATTTTTTTAATAACCTCGTCTGGCAAATCGTAGTTACAGCAACTCCTGTTCATCACTTTTAATTGATTTCTAATCAATATTAAGGAATTCAACGTCAGGGTTGAAAGTTGATTCCGTAGTTTGTTTTTTACAATGTTCATTGCACTAAAAATTCGTTTAACTTCAGCATTTGAGTGGGGAAGAGATAGTACAGTGATTGCCAAATCAGCCAGTTCTTGCAAATTATTTACACCTGCAGCATTTTTGTACTTGACAACCTGGGTCCAACACTTCGTAGTATCTCCTGTGGAATTCCATTTTAAAAAGTTTATGCTATGCCATTGCTGTACAATTTTATCAATTTGGTCATCATCAAATCCAAGTTCTTTGGCCAGTTCAATGATAGAATTATTGTCTTTGCCCTGTTTAAGAGTATTCTCTTCACTTAAAATTGTGATTTTCTCCAGGACTGAATAATTGCTGGGTAATCTATGTTGAATTTCTGTTGCCAGTTTTACAGTAAAATTGATACATCGGTTTCTTAGAGTGGTTATCACATCAGGGGCTAATTGACTTTTTTCAACTTGAGATTCGAAAAGATATCCCAAATAAGGATTTGGAATAAGATGGTCTTCAATTTTCACCGTTAAATAGTCTTTGCCAGATTTTACAGCTGATGTTAGCATTACAAATATTACAAATAGAATAAAGCAGTGACATTAACGAGTTTAACAATTTTACAGGATCAGAATCCTCGCCTTCAAAAATTTTCAGTCCAACTTGCACTCAAAATGCTTTTTACATTCGTGTACATGGTGGTGTATTAATGAAAAGTAGCTAGAAATCGTCAAATTTTTTTTAGCGACAACATTTTATTAAAAATCGCCGAGAGCTAGAAATAGCGAAAAAATCGCTAAAGTGGCAACAGTGCGCACGACTATATTCTGCTGGCATAAACAACTCTCAGCAAATGGCGGGTTGCATCAATTTAATTCTGTTATTCAATTTTAGTACTGAGTACTATCTCATTTATGTTAAGGTGAATCTTGCCCTCAATCAACCTCAGTTAACGAAAGCCTTGATTAGTGCAAAACCTCGATTTTTACAACCAAAATGGACTCAGTAAATGCAACTATGCATTAAAATCGACTTGATTTTTGTGAGTTTGGATAGGCACTTGGTTTGGACCACTTTTGACTTTACCACCCCACTTTTGAAACACCTTTGCAAAAATATATTTTTAACTTTCACTTACAAAGAGAAAGATATTGTTTTCGTGAAAATTTTCGACTCCGAGATTTTGATTGATTCTAACATTACGATGATAGCGGAGCCTAAAAAAGTGGTTTTTGGAATTCCGTCCGTCGGTCCGTCTGTCCGTAATGGTCTCCCCAGCCTAAACGGCTTGACCGATTGTCTTCAAATTTCGTATCCAAGTTTCTTTTGGTCATAATTCTAGGCCATTTTTTTTTTTTGCTTTTAGCCATGTTATTAACGGTACCTGTCATATAAAAATTACACATAACCTAAATTTTCTCGAAAACGGCTCTAACGATTTTAATTAAACTTTATATGTACTATAAGCATATTAGTTCCAACAAAACTGCATACCAAGTTTTTTTTCGAGAAAATCCATATAACGGATTTTGTCATTCAGGCCATATAAAGAAAATTGTTAATTTCTCGCAAACTACTATGTCAAGTTGAATGAAATTTTATATATATACTGCTATAAAAGTTTTAAACAATTCCACATAATTAGTTTTAGCCCAACTATCACTTAACGGAATTTTCAGTTTTGGCCAATAACGAAAAATATTTATTTTTCACATAGTCACCGATTCCTTCAAATTTCGGAGTAAACGTTCGTATAATCACATTTCGACATTATTTTATAATTTTTAGCATTAATAATCAAAATGCGCACTATTTGATCTAACGCCCAACTCGCTGTGAAAGAGAAAGTTGCGTACGACCCAGTCGTGCACCCACCACTCGTTTATTTCAATTTACTTCCACTTATAAGGGATAAGGTTTCATTTTAATGGTTCTTCGACAAAATATCCAAAAACCTGTATCTCCAACTCCAATCTCCCCTTTATGGTTTATAGCCACTTCTCCAATTAGCCCGGCCTTAGCTATTTTCAAGCTGCACACGTCATGTGTGGCGAGGTCTTCCTCTACTACATCTGATGTCTGGCTGCGAATTGAAGATTCTGAAGACCAAAGGATTTTTGACTATTCGCTTTACCTAACTTAGCCATCTGAAACGTCCAATCCGAAGCCTTTTAACAAGGTCTATGGAGCTGTACAGCAGGTTCTTGGATGCATATTCATTTCCATAGCCACCCAAGCGATTTATTTCTTAAAACTAATTTCGATGGCTGCCATTTCGTCATTTCGCCAAGAAAATTGTTTTATTAGTGTAAACTTATGATTTCAGATAATCTCACAGGATAAAGTTCTTATGGGTTAAATCAAGACTCCTAGAAGACCCATTTATGTCAGCTCTCCTAGAGACCAATTTTACAGGGAAATTTCACGAACTCGTGGCAGAGATGTATTGGATGTGTGTCATATTGATCCATTCTGGTGGAACCATGTTATGCGTTGGAATACTAAGCGCGGGGACCCTGGTTCAAAAAGTGTCAACACACCTAACTTTTTTCACTTCCCCACTTCTTTTGAACGTTTGACAAACAGCCAAGAGTATAAAACTGTCATTAGAAGCTTCTTAAATTTGCAGCTTGAAATTGGCGTTAAACAGGAGGTTCCCTTCTGTGTGCCAAAAAAAAAATTTCGCATACACAAATGGATGGAAAATCTAGGTGAGAGGCCATATATGTGCCGCTTATGTCAGATATTCCATTTCATTGTAAGACAAAGCTGTCACTTTAGGAATAATGTTCGTAAGTTTTACCAAAATGTAAAATTGAGGTATACAAGGCATGAACAGAATCCTGTCGAGATGAACAATGGAAGGACATAGTTGTGTAATAGTCAATGCTGACAATATGAAAGATCCACTTCTGCAGACTGTTAAGGGGCGATGATGGAGGACCTTCTACTCTCAGGCAGAGCGAACCATTCAATATGGGCGACGTAAGCGAACTCCAGCAGGCACTTGACCTAAATGAAGTTAGGATTGCAATATCTAACATAAAACTGCTCGGAATGCTGTTATATAAAGCCAGTGAAGATTGTTCGGTAAGCAGAATCCAGCAATAAATTTGTCGTATGAAAGCAAGCCTGAAGAATGGAACATCAGCATCGTTTGCCCAATCCACCAAAAAGAAAACCCTCTGAACTGGGTCAACTAAAGAGGCATATATCTCCTCCACATAGCGTACAATATCCTATCTGCCGTAATGTGTGAACGTCTGAAAACGTTAACCAACAACCTGATTGGCCCTTATCACTGTGATTTTAGGCCTGGGAAGTCCACAACTGATCAAATCTTCACACTTCGGCAGATCCTTGAAAAAAGCCAAGAATTCCAAATCGATACCCAACACCTATTCATCGATTTCAAAGACATAAATTGGTATACCGGTCAAACTTGTCCGTCTGTGCAGAATGACGTCCACAACTGATCAAATCTTCACACTTCTGCAGATCCTTGAAAAAAGCCAAGAATTCCAAATCGATACCCACCACCTATTCATCGATTTCAAAGGCATAAATCGGTATACCGGTCAAACTTGTCCGTCTGTGCAGGATGACGTTGGAGACACCTTTAATACCAAAAATGGATTTAGGGAAGGCATCGCACTCTCATGTGACTTCCTTGATAAAATTATACCAAGGAAGTCACATGAGTTAGAGGATTGTGCAAAACTCCCGAGCTAACACCAGGAGGACAATCTTCCAGCATGCGTCGACGATATTGACAGCTTTGTCTGGATTCAACGTGATGCAACGTTTGCTCGTATAAGATAGAACAAGGTAAATTTGGGAACACACAATATCGACGTTGGACAGAACGTCACCCTCGCCAGATATAACTTTGAGGTATAGTACGAGACTTTTAGTAACTCGGCTCTGGTATTAGTCAGAAAAAATGAAGAAGAACCATGTTCCGTCGGACTACGAAGGCAATTAAGTATAGAAATGCCCTCTCTCGAACTACTAAGGAGATCCTATACAAGATCCTGATCATAGCAGTCCTGCTTTACGGCGCTGATGCATGGTACGTAGCAAAAGCAGATGAAGAAATCCTTAATCGTTTTGAGAGAAAATTCATCGGAAAATCGTCTCCGTTGGCGTTGCTGGGCTAAAAACTATACGAGCTGTACAGCGACATAACCCTAGTTAAAAAAAACTCCCCATTGCACATTTAAGATGGCTAGGGCATGAAGAGCGAATAAACACCAAGACACCAAAACACCTCTCACAGTCTTTGATTCCCAGCCAGACGTCGGACGCAGCAAAAGAAAACAATGCCATAAGTGGGGTGCAAGAATAGAAACCAACCTCAACCAATTTTGAGTGCGCGACTGGATCCAGTTAGCTAGCTACCGGGCTAAATGCAGAGGCATGCTGATGGAGGAGCAGATTCATTCCAGACTGTAGCGCCACTTAAGTAAGCAAGAAACATTTGAAAACACGTTGCCAATGATTTTGGATTTTTTAGAACAGGAATCCAATATGCAAATATGTATAAAAATATTTAGTGCTTAAAACAGGTCATTCGATTAAACAGTAAAACGATTAAGGTATAATCGAGATGCGAAAATATCTAAATCTGGCATTCACTTAAATATACAAAAAGTGCCACCCAAGAATTGACATTCTTTCTCCGAAAAAAAAACAAAACAAAAACCTTGACCATCATTGACCTGACAGATGGGATTTTATTGACGCTATCCAAAAAATCTTTCATTTTATTGACTCCTCTCTTCGTTATCAACTAATGGTCTGGTTAAACCACAAACCCCCCCTCCCGAAAAAAAAATCGCATTTTTTCCAAACCCCAGACATTGGAGAAAAAAACTGTTTGTTATTAAACAAACCAGCCATAGATTGATTTACTGAAGCCACACAAGGACCCAGCAATATGAAAATTAATATCTGACCGAAGGTCTACCCCGGCGATAAAGCTCGATTTTTGACGCCAAATGAACACAAATTGCCTGAATTTTTTTTTTGCATATTAATTGATAACCCGTGTGTTGATCCCTGCGGTTTTGGCATGCGCGAGTATGATCGAAATTAAAGTACACAATGCGCAAACCTGGTCGACCACTGAAGACCCACAACAAACCATCAGTTCGATACTTAGATACACGCAGGGAAAAAGGCACGTGCCTCCAATTTTACCATCAATCGATGTGGAAATATCAATTTCAAAGAACTTCTTTATTTTATCGTTGTTGTTGTTGGACTTTTTAATAACATGACAAATGTGAACGTGTTAATCTGATGCCTATTATTTGCTTCGCAATATCCGACGATTTTGACAGAATTATAAGTCGGTGTGTTAAATGTCAACATGAAGATAAAACTCATCTACAAATGTATCTGTTGTATATCCGATCGGAAAACATAGATAATTTCATGTCATTTCAGCTTTAATCGGTTCTTTCTGGTGCTGTTAAAACGTACTTGAGGAAGGGAACGTGTTGTAATGCCATTTTAGTGACGAATCATCACCATCCACCACCATCCTCTGTCTGATCGTCTTCATCGACATGCTCTGGTGGTTCATCGAGACGAACATAAAAGCGCTGATTTGCATGAATTTGAATATAAGTAGGTACTTTTATTTTTAAAAGGCTTTAAAACTATAAAATGTATGTATATATAAACAAAGACACGCGTGCTCCGTTTGAGAAAGTGCCCTGCAGTTAAATTGCTCTTAAACGAAACCAAGTAGAAGGCCACACAAGAAGCTCTGACGCCATGTGAACAAGCGCGAAGATTCTTTATCTAATGCGGGTGATGATGGCGGCGGGTATTTGGTTCTTTCTGACAATTGATTGACAATTGAAATTTATCAATGCAATCGATTCGTGGCCATTGTATCTATATGTTGAAATTGAAATGTTTTAATATGTCAAATGTCACACATAGATACTTTAGTCTCCGTAAAGTGTTGTACTTCAACAGATTTTTGAGGATTTCTTGAAGTCAATTTGACGTCAAGTTATAGTTCATTCTTAGAGATGGAAGAGTTTTCTGTTAATAAGATTTGAACTCAAGAATTTGTTAAATGAACGAACATTTATAAGAAGACGCTGTTGCCCAACTAAAAATGTATTACAGAGCGACCCTCTTTCGAAGCTTAAAATACGAGTTAAGTTTCGCATTTCTGGTACAGGGTGGTAGCAAAGTTTATATTTACTTCATTAAGAGACGTTACAGTCCGGAATGAACATGGGATTCAACCAACATGCCACTCCAAATAGCCCGGGCTTAAACTAACTGACTCCAGTTGTGCATTTTGAGGTCGTTGGTCTCGGTTTCTACTTAAGCCAAGGTTTTCCTGTACTGAGTCCGACGTCCAACTGGGAATTGAAGACTCCGCAAGCCGGAGTATTGGTTGGCTCTACATGTCCTAGCCATCTTATATGTCCAATACGGAGTTTTTTTTACCAGAGTAGACCATCTCGTCTATATGCGCTCACGATCCGACGGAAGAAAAAGATGATATAGCTAAGGATTGCTTCTACGAGCTCCTTGACAAAACCTATGAGCGACTACCGAAGTACGATGTTAAAATCGTGCTGGGAGATTTTAACGCAAAGGTAGGAAGAGAAGACATCTTTAGAAGTATTGTCGGTAAACATAGCCTACACGACAACACGTCTGGTAACGGACTTAGGCTAATTGATTTGGCTACGGAACGAAATGCCACTATAGCCAGCACACGGTTTCCTCACCTCGATATCCATAAGGGGACATGGCGGTCTCCAGATCAACGAACGGTCAACCAAATTGATCACATTGCGATAGATAAGAGGCACGCATCCAGTATTTTGGATGTCCGAACATTCCGAGGAGCTAACATAGACTCGGATCACTACCTTGTAGCAGCGAAGGTAAGAATGCGGATATCCACCACGCCACAACAATCCAGAAATACTGTGAAAAAATTTAATTTCGGAAGACTGCAATCGCAAGAGACCGCCAAGACCTTCGCACAACGGGTATCCCTTAACCTCTCGATTAACACCATACCACCAGCATCGAATGTCGAAGAGCAATGGCAACGATGCCAACAGGCCATTAGATCAGCCGCAACTGATGTGCTAGGTTTCTCGCGCCCACCAGCAAGAAACCCCTGGTTTGATGAGGAATGCCGACAGATGCTCGCAGCCAAGAACGAGGCCTACAAGGCTAAGCTGCAGGTGAAGACGAGAGCTGCCATTGAGCTCTATAGGCAAAGAAGAAGGGAAGAACATCGGCTTTTAAGAAAGAAGAAAAAAGAGCAAGAAAAGCGCGCGATCGAGGATATAGAGAGGTGCCACTCCAGGAACGATGTTCGCAAGTTTTACCAAAGTGTAAAACGTCAAAGCCAAGGATACAAGGCTCGAACAGAATCCTGTCGAGATGAACAAGTTGTAGTTGAGACACAGTCGATGCTGAGGATATGGAAGAACCACCTCTGCAGATTGTTAAACGGCGATGACGAACAACATTCCGCTGTCAGGCAGAACGAACCATTCAATATTGGCAACGACAGCGAAAACTGCCAACCACCCGACCTGAGTGAAGTGAGGATAGCAATATCTAAACTCAAGCTTAATAAGGCTGCCGGAAATGACGGCCTTCCCGCTGAGCTTTATAAGGCCGGCGGAGATGACTTGGTAAGAAACATCCACCAACTCATAAGCCAAATCTGGTCGGATGAAAATATGCCTGAAGAATGGAACCTCAGCATCGTTTGCCCGATCCACAAAAAAGGAGACCCTCTGAACTGCGCCAACTACAGAGGCATAAGTCTCCTCAACATCGCCTACAAGATCCTATCTGCCGTAATATGTGAACTTCTGAAACCGTTTACCAACAACCTGATTGGCCCTTATCAGTGTGGTTTTAGGCCAGGAAAGTCCACAACTGATCAAATTTTCACACTTCGGCAGATCCTGGAAAAAACTCAAGAAGTCCAAATCGATACCCACCACCTATTCATCGATTTCAAAGCCGCATATGACAGCATTTATAGAGACGAACTGTACAGAGCCATGTCTAGTTTTGGTATACCGCCCAAACTCGTCCGTTTGTGTAGGATGACGATGGAGAATTCTCGTTGCACCATCAGGGTCGGAAACGACCTCACCGACACATTCATACCAAAAAAGGATTTAGGCAAGGCGATGCGCTGTCATGTGACCCTTTCAATTTGATTCTTGAGAGGATTGTGCAAAACTCCCGAGCGAACACCAGAGGCACAATCTTCAAAAAGTCGGTGCAACTACTAACATACGCTGACGATATTGACATCATTGGTAGGACTCAACGTGATGTCATAGCCACGTTTGCTAGTATAGAGAAGGAAGCGGCGAAAATGGGTTTAGCAGTAAATGAGGGAAAGACTAAGTATATGCTGTCATCACAAAAGGACTCACAACATCGACGAATTGGACAGAACGTCACCATTGACAGATATAACTTTGAGGTAGTACGGGACTTTGTCTACCTCGGCTCCGCTATTAACTCGGACAACAACATCTCGTCAGAAATTAAACGAAGAATTACTCTTGCCAACCGCTGTTTCTTCGGGCTAAGAAGGCAATTTAGTAGTAAAGCCCTCACTCGAACTACTAAGGAGATCCTATATAAGACCCTGATCATCCCAGTCCTGCTCTACGGCGCTGAAGCATGGACCGTATCAAAAGCGGATGAAGAAATCCTTGGTAGATTCGAGAGGGAAATTCTTCGAAAAATCTTCGGTCCCGTTTGCGTTGACGGGCTATGGAGACGAAGATTCAACCAAGAATTTTACGAGCTGTACAGCGACATGCCCCTGATCAAAAAACCCCGCATTGGACGTTTAAGATGGCTAGGACATGTAGAACGAATGGACACCAATACTCCGGCTCGCAGAGTCTTCGATTCCCAGCCAGACGTCGGACGCAGTAGAGGAAGACCTCGCCTTAAGTGGCGCGCACAAGTGGAAACCGACCTCAATCAACTTGGAGTGCGCAACTGGAGGCAGTTAGCTAAGGACCGGGCTAATTGGAGAGGTATGTTGGTTGAGGCACAGGTTCATTCCGGACTGTAGCGCCACTTAAGTAAGTAAGTATATGCGTTATTCTTTGTACTTCAAAAGACTGCATTACTACATCCATTAAAAATGATCTTGTGGTATGGATTTCATTCCAAAGTCGTGATTGACCCTATTTTTTCGTCAATGAATATAATACCCTTCCCCGGATGTCAAATTTAAAAAAAATGTTAACATCAGATGCTAATGTTTTTTTATTTTAATCTAGAGCTAGTTAACTCCGGTTTAAGAGAAGATTAACTCAGTAAAAAAATGGTTATACGGCTGTAAATTAATTTAAAAATGTAAATCTGAAATGACTGTGAATTTCGACAGTTGACTTTTTTTTAATTCAACAGAATCTTTAAAAAAAAAAACATAAACAAAATACCTACGCAATTCTCAGAGGTTTCTCTTTTTTTCCCAGACGATTTTTCAATTCTCAGAAAGTAATAAATTAAGGGTTCCAAAGGTATTCTAGGCCTTCCTATGTAATCTCTATCCCATTTCATTTCATTACCCCCCACAGTAGTAAAACAAGATTGATATCACTATAACACCTTTAATCTCTTAGTATCAGTTGCATTCGGTTCAGGCAAGGATATTCGGTTGCGTAATAAAACAATGGAGTAGTTGCGATGCATAACATTATATGCCGCGTGTCGTTAAAGAGGATGCTCTCAAGTACAGGCGTAAAATTATTTTTTTTTGTACTCTTGGACGAGGGAAACAATTGAAAGTATCTACTTTTCGTACATGTGTAATGTGTATACTAGGGAATTTGTGAAAAACAAAACCCGATTTGATATCATTAAATAGTTGTGGTAGTGTTAGCCACCGTAGGCTTATACAGTTCTAATAAGGTAATAGGAAAGAAATGGTGTATGCAACCACATATCTCTTTCTGGCTTTACGTGTCTATCATTAGACCCATACTCCTGTATGGTGTCTAAGTTTTGGGACGGATTTCTATAGCCTCCAACCGCAACCTACTGGGTAAAGTTCAAAAATCAGCTTGTATATGCATTAGCGGAGCTCTAAGAACAACCCCCTTTGCAGCTCTAGATGCTATCCTATACCTAGTGCCGTGCCCCTAGATATTTACGGCAAATAGACCACGGCTTGTGCAGCTGTGAGACTGAGAGTCTTGTCACAATGGACATCCACTCAAGATGGCTACACAAGGATTCTGAATCACCATAACATTACAGATAACACCAACCACACTACTTCCCAAGGAGTTTTGAACATAAATTCAGGACAATTATTCCCAGTCGCATTGAATAGGAGTCGGATACGATCGGAATCAATAACTCGATTCACATCTATACGGATGGGTCTAAGACCGAATCAAGAGAAACTGCTTTCTCCGAGATGCTTTACCTAAGCATTTAATTTCGCCTTCCCGTATATTGCAGCGTTTTTCAGGTGAAAATAGCGAATAAAGAAGCATTGTCCTGGCTGAAGAGGTTTGTCATGGTTTGTGACAGCCAAGCGGCAATCAAATCCCTTGAATCCATTTCATTCAAATCGAAATCACCCCACGAATGCCGAAGACCTCTTAATGAGATGGCAGAGCATTTCTCCATTCACCTCTTCTGGGTGCCAGGACACAGAGACATACCAGGGAACTGCAAGGCGGAGGAGCTTCCCAGACAGGCCACTACCCTTGATATTCTACTGCCGGTATAGACATATTTGTTAGATATGTCAATCAAAAATACAAACTTTTGGCGCAACAGGCTCTTTAGTACCCAGGGCCTAGCTTTCTCACAACCAATTATGTGTGCGTGTGTACTTCTTACAGGATGGCGGAACCTCCTGTTTTATGCCGACTCCGAACGGCTCAGTTGAGATAAGCTATTCTTGACAATTGACACTACTCCAATGGTTTGTCAGATCATCACAAGGAAGTGAAAAATAATTAACCCAGAACCCGCACTAACCATTGCGCCACTAAGCCCCTCGCTACATGTAAATTACAGATTAAACTGGATGTGATCAAGAAAGGAGACCGCAGATCATAACGTGGACACAACGTGTCAAATATCCAGGCAACTCTGGACAAACTATAACCACAGGCACTCCATCTTCTGGACAACGCTGAACAGATCAAACATCACCACAATGATCGGTGCGCTTAAAGAGCACTGTTCTATAGGCCCACACGAAAAAGCCTAGGCCTTTTTAGCAATATAGAAGCTTCTTGGACGAAGAAGAGAAGGCAAGTATACCTTACCTTCTCTGCACTTCTCCAGCTCTCTCCGACAAAAGGAAACTCTATTTGGGAAACTTTTTCTTTGAGCATCTAGGTGAGCTGCCTATTGTCAGAGACTTCCTACGATATATAGTCAGCTCTGAATGGTTGGATTAGGCGTACGAATACAGGGAAAGTCGACAGATCTACGTGGTACCAGAAACGAGTGTGCATCGCGTGCAGCTATTGCAAACTGACCTAACCTAGTGGTAGTGTTTTATAGAGAAAAAAGTCTTCCTTTGAGAAGACTTCGCTGGGCGAATCGTTGAATACCCTTTCCCATCCTATCCTAATTGTAAATGATCGCCAAATAGGTGGGCGTTTTTAAAAACTAAATGAAACTTGGTCAGACAGTGTATATAAATATTTTATGGTTCGACAAAGCTTTAAAAATCGTTTTTTAAATAACACACTCAAAAAGGAGCGTGTGGGTCAAAATGGCTAGATCGGCTTAGCTTGCGATTCTGAGTCGATACACATACTTTAAGGTATATCTGTCGAAATTCCTTCTATGGGATACCCTATCCCTATAAAAATTAATCAAGACACCTAAATACAAATTGAAGTAAAAATTGAATTACATTTCAAAATATGTAGAAAGATTTTAAAATTCCAATTGGCAATGAAATTGTATCTACAACAATGTTTTAGTCAAATCTAACATTACAGTGTTAGATTTAAGAGTCCTTCCATTCCTAATTTCCTAATGACACTGCCATACGTATGGGATTTTGCCATGAATTCTAAAAGAAACCCTACATCAATGTTTGATGTAATACATTCAAGTTCGGCAACTAACGGGTCCGCCATCTAACGTTTTTTTTTTCAACTAGTGCTTATTTCGTGAATGGTAACACATAGCTCATGTCTGATTTTACAGATAATTAGTTTTATCCTTCCGCTGAACGAATATGGTTGTGTGTACGCTTGAACAACGCTGGGAAATATTTCGACATTACTTTGAAAATCATGGTAATGTTGCAGAATGTGTGCGAAAATTGCGTACGGATTTTGGAAGAAGAGAAGCACCATCAGCTCCGTATGTTCGTTATCTTGTGAAAAAAGTGAAAGAAACTGGCATCCTCATCGATAAACCAAAGCGTGAAAAGCCAAAAACAGTGCGTACACCCGAGAATATTGCTGTTGTGGCAGAAAGTGTGCGTGAAGCGCCATCAACATCAATTCACCGTCGTTCTCAACAATTGAACATTTCGGAGTCATAATTGAGACGAATTTTGCATAAAGACCTTGGTATGACGCCATACAAAGTCAAATTGGTTCAGGAGTTGAAGCCAACTGACCATCCAATGCGTTTTCGCTTCGCTAAGTGGGCCTGCGATCGACTTAGAGAAGATGCCGATTTTGCCAAAAAAAAATCATCTTTTCAGATGAAGCTCATTTTGATCTTGGCGGGTATGTAAACAAGTAAAATTGTCGCATTTGGGGCACAGAAAACCCGCACGCATACATTGAAAAGCAGATACACCCAAAACGAGTCACTGTTTGGTGCGGATTTTGGTCCAGAGGCATAATTGGGCCATTTTTCTTCGAAAATGAGCAAGAAGTGGCCGTTACAGTCAATGGCGATCGTTATCGGGCGATGTTGAACGAATTTTTGTTCACAAAAATTGAAGAGGAGGATATTGGCAACATTTGGTTTCAACAGGACGGCGCTACGTCCCACACAGCCAAAGCTACACTCTATGTTTTGCGCCCTGTTTCTGAAGATCGCATTATCAGCCGCAGAGCTGATGTCGTTTGGCCACCTCGGAGCTGCGATTTGACACCGTTGGGCTATTTTTTGTGGGGTGCCGTAAAAGATAAGTGTTACGCCGACAAGCCAGAGACAATTGACGCTTTAGAGGACAATATTCGTGAAGCCATTGGTGAAATACAGCTGCACACAATCGATAATGTGCTTAAAAATTGGACCGATCGGGTAGGCTACTGCATGGCCAGCCGAGGCAGCCATTTGAATGAAATTATTTTCCATTATTAACCGGAAAATCGTACTGTACTTTCGAATAAAAAAAAAATTTGAGAAAAAATTCAGTAGTTTTTTTATAGAATTTTCATAAAAAAAAAGTTATTTGGCGGACACTTTAGTTGCAGATAGATCTCTCGAAATGAGCAACAAGCACTTCCCACCTTTACAGTAAGTTCCAATTATATGCTCCATCAATCTACCCACCAGTATGCTGTATGTGTGTATGGCATACTGGCATAACAGCACACTGCACTATATTTCATTTTAAATTCTACACTTGTGCCCACTAATTTTTTTTTTTTTTTTAAATAAACACCAGCTTTCCCCTGAAGTGTCTTAGGCCGGGTGGGTGTGGTATTCTGTCTTTCTGTCATGCCTGGACATCTGACACAATTACCATTTTACATTTCGATTATGATTTACAATCTTCGAGCAAGTGCATCGATTAATTTAAAAAACCGTTTAGATACACGAGAGATGTTAGAAAATTTAGTTTCAGGGGAAATTGTATCCCACACACCGATGATGATGATGTTGGTGATGAAATTCTATCCGTACCACGTGGACAACGGAACTAAAATAATGTGGGCATAGTTTATAGTGGTGCTGTGGTTGTGTAGCTTCTGTTCCAAACGACTATTTGTACTGGCATCCACGATGTAGGCGAACCTGAGAACCATCATAATATTAAGATCACAATCTCGGTCTTGTAGTCTTTTTTTTTATGATTTCTAAAAAACGCCAGGAATTTTGAAGCGGTTAGTGTGGGTGGCAGCAACCATGTTATCAGATACTCATTTAAAATCGCGTTGATTGAGATATTGTGGGGTTCTTGTTTTGGCGAATAATTTAATTCATAGATTTGATCTGTTATAATGGAAAGAAAGGTGAACGATTGGGAATCTCAAGACTTTAACGTGAAATGTAACAAGCTCAAGCATAGCCTATGTTGTGGGTTTTTGAAGAAATGGAGACTATGGTTAGGTTAGGTTAGGTGGCTGCACGCGGAACGCACACTTAGACCAAGAAGGTCCGTTGTGGTACCACATGGATCAAACATCTTTTCCTACGATTCGTCTGCCTAGTTGAACCAGTCCGAGCTACAAATAAAACGGCGGAGGTTCCTGATATCAATGCTAATCAGGTCACCTAGGTTGTCGAAGAAGTAGTCTTCTAGGTGGAGTCTTCTGTTGTTGGAGAGCGCTGGACATGAACAATGAAGATAAGTGATACTTTCCTCCTCCTCCTCGTCCATGCAGCTTCTGCAGAAGTCGTTGCTATAAAGGCCAAGTCTTTTAGCATGTAGGGCTATGGGGCAGTGTTCTGTAAGGACTCCGGTGATGGTGCTGATGGTGAATCTGTTCAGCATTATTAAACTGAGGAAGCGTTTCGGGCTATATATGGGCCAGATTTGCCTGGATATTAGACACGTTGAGCCGTTTGTCCATCTGCAATTAGCTTTTTTGATCACATCTGGTTTAAGTGTTGATTTGCAAGTAGCGAGGGGCATGCCTAACATTTCTGCATGTGGTAGAATATCCTTCTGGCAAGTTCGTCCGGCTTACAATTC
This sequence comes from Rhingia campestris, assembly GCA_932526625.1. Lineage (NCBI taxonomy): Eukaryota > Metazoa > Arthropoda > Insecta > Diptera > Syrphidae > Rhingia > Rhingia campestris. The sequence goes on from OW052182.1 coordinate 83,477,648, forward strand.
CCTGGAATTTCACTGTGCCCCGGCACCCAAAATAGGTGAATGGTACATAGCTCTGCCATCTCGTTAAGAGACAACCGGCATTCGTGGGCTGATTTTGAAGTGAATACGGTAGATCTCAAGGATTTGATTGCCGCCTGGCTGTCACTGAAGATGCTTATATTTTTCGCGGATATTACATTACAACTCAGCCAGGACAGGGCTTCTTTGATTGCCATGATTTCCGTCTGGAAAATGCAGCAATGATTGGGAAGGCGAGAGGGGAATTGTTGACTGGAAGTTGCGATCGAAGCTGAGTTGGTTAGTGATGTGGTCGGTGTTTTCTGTAATGTTTAGATGATTTAATATCTTTGTGTGTACACCCTGACTGGGTGTCCATTGTGACGAGGCTCTTAGTCGCACAGCTGCACAAGCTGCGGTCCGTTTGCCGAAGATGTCTAATGGCACTAGATGTAGAATAGCATCTAGAGCTGTAGATGGGGTGGTTCTTAGAGCACCACTAACTTTCCTCCGAAGGTTGCAGTTTGATGCTGTTTCAAGAGCAGTCCACCAGACCAGCACACCATACGGAAGTGTGGGTCTAACGATAGACACGTAAAGCCAGAATGTGATATGTGGTTGCATTCCCCATTTTTTCCCGATACGGTGGCTTATTTTAACGCGTTCTAGGATGATGGCTTTCCATTACAGTTTCTTGTCCAAGACCAGGCCCAGGTACTTGGCTGATTCAACAAACTTGAGACTGGCGCCATTGAGTTTTGGATGGTCGACGTGCGGGACTCTTTATTTCCTGCTGAACAGGACCAATTTGGTTTTTTGAGGGTTCGCGCCAAGTCCACATTTGGCGGCCCATTTGGAGAGTACTGAAAGACCCTTTTTGTATTAGTTCTTTAAGGGTGTTAAGGTACTATACCGAGAAATAAAGTTGGTTTCAAACGAAATAATTGACACAAAACATTAACTGTCATCAAAACAGCAAAAGATGTACAGCTGCTTGCATATTAGGTATCGAAAAAGCCTTTTGGTTTGGATGGAGGGGTTGATTTATAAACTTATCCGACGCCTTTGCCCCTCATCTCACAAGGAGATTACATCTTTAATATACGGAAAGAAATTTGTCATAAAAAATAGAGAGTACACGACTTCCTAAGGTTTTTGTGTCACGAATGGTCTTGTGCAAGGCATAGCAACTGCCTCCAGCCTTTTTAACATGCTCATTTCTGAAATATTTAGGGATCTTGATGATTCACTACTATTTACAGACGATGTTTGCTCTGTATGCAAAAAGGCTTAAAAATCGAAGACATCCAAACTAAGCTTTGACAAATTTTATATGCTCTGCTCGGATTGGAAGCTTAAAATAAATTATGGGAAATGTGAAAACATATACTATTCCGGACTAAGCAAGGCGGATCTTCAGATCTTAGACCTAACTGAAAAAATTCCAGAATTACGAGTATAGATGGTATTCACATCGAATACTGTTGTGAGGTATTTGGGTGTTCATTTGGACCAGTTTTTGTACTGCAATCAGCACATAAATACCAAGCTAGAAAAGGCAAGAGCGACATTTTTGTCACTTAAAGTATTTCTACTCCAGCTATCTGAGATCCAATGTGAAGATTATTTGTTACCAAGCATGAGTTCGTACAATTCTAACTTATGCGAGTCTATAATGTGGTGGAATATAAACCCATCATCAGTTTTTAAGAGCAAATGTCTAAAAGCTTGCATATAGATATATATATATATATGAGTGCACAATTAGACTATAGACTTACTAGATACTTTAAGAGTATCCAGAATCTCGATCTTGGGGTCGAATGTCGGGGGATTTCGTATGGGAATTTCGGCGGGGATTTCGTATGGGAAACGAGCTTTTATCAGGATTTTTTTATCCGAACCCATTGTATTTCAGAAAAATACCTTAGAAACTGGATTCATTCCACCGGAAACATTATTGTTTCTGGATGCACATCAGATCTATCAACGACATTTCAAAAATGCTGCAAGGAGAGCAACAGTTAAATGAATCTTTTTACGAACTTTTTGAGGCTGAGGGTGTGGGAAGCTTTTAAAACGAGTAAAAGATACTTTTGAACTGAGTGCTCCCCTATCGGCAACCTATGAACTTGAGGTTTAAGTTTATCACTTCGTTTAGATCGTACAGCTGGACTTCAGGAACAACATCTCAAACCAAAGAAAACGGCGGCAAAATACGCTTAACGACATCCTCTGGAAATAAAAGACTGGGTCAAGGAAAAAAGGAAAGTGCATTAAAAAAGGCAACAAAGTCGTGATCTGCAACATATAGCACATTTGAATTCTCTGAGCAATTTGTCGAAGCATTTTTGGAATTGTGCGATAGGCCCTACCTTGAAAGTCTAACAGCGAAGAAAGAGTCCAATTATTCACTTGGGAAAGCAAAAAAAAGCCACCAAAAGGCCCAAAATTCCTGCGCTGCCAATTAGAAAAAACTGAATAGGCAAGGGAAGAAAACAAGAAAGCGGACGTTTTTGCCGCCCATCTGGAGTAAAGCTTTAAACCGTTCGTCGGACTAGCGGTTCACGAGAATATCAATAGGACGAGACTACTATTTAGCACTTACAACTGCAACGTACAGAGAACTAGAACATGAGGACGCATCGTCGTTTTTTGTACAGCGCAATGTCAACATCGAACTTTTAAGCGATGGGAATGAAACATAATTCATCACCTGCGTGTCCTGCAGACTACACGAAGCTCTCACTGAATTGATCAACTTCACTTCGACTAATGAAAGCTGACGGAAAAAGTAATGACGCGGGAACTGAGATCCAAATCCGTTGCGTTGAAACCAATATCGTGTCTTCGGTCGCCTTCGGTTGTCGTAATCCCATACATGGTTATATCACCGCTGGACTTGGAACTCATCTTTTAAGCACGATTACACACATGGCAGTTACCGGATGATATGGTAGCAGCAATATCGCAGGGTGTCGAAAAGATTTCTAATTGAGAGTCTTTTGCATGGCTTTGTAGAAGACACGATCGTTCGTGACATTTTCAATGTTCGGCCGATACGAATACATCAAGCTGGGAGTTGTGATTTGATCACCGAAGAAGTTCTCAAAGTTTTACCTAGAAAATCATTTGTCAAGCTTCTCTACATTTCAAATCTTGGGCTAAGCTTAAAAAAGATGTCGAGCCAATTTAGAGTTGCGGAAATCATAATGATTTTCAAACCAGAAAAACCGCCATATGAAGTAAAATCGTTTAGACCAAGCATATTCCTGGACGTCTTGCAAGCCTTAGATAAGGGGTGACACGTATCTGTTTTGCTTTTGGCCCAGCAGATCGACAAAATTGGAAAACTTTGCCATGTACTGGAAAAGACCAAACAATTGAAGGTCGAGATTCAACACCTTTTCATCGATTTTGCTCTATTTGGTGATGATGGAGACAGAGATCAGGCCATGTTGCGTTTCACTTAAAAATCAATATGCAGCCTTAAGTTTGGAAGCAGATTATAACAAAACGTCCCCAAACATGAACCGAGTTTTGGGTAGGTGGTGAATCATCATGAACCAAATAGTCGGGTGCAAACATGGAAGGGGCTATCTTCAACAAATCTGTCCAGCTTCCAGTTCGCTATCAAATCTCCTTGGACGGTTGCCATAAACACGGGATTTAAAAAAAGTAAAGGGGACTCTTGTTGAGATGAGGCGCTCCAGTGAGTGTTCCCCCAAAACAGCGATCGCATCGATGCATTGAAGTGTGAGGCCCCTAAGTCCAATGCACAAAGTTGACAAACCAATGTCACTGTCACTCACTATCATGGAGTACATTTTGTTGAAAAAAATAGGGACCAACAGCCCCATCTGAGGAATTTGCGAACCACATTATGACTTAAGATGTATACAAAGGCCTTTAAAGGTTCCATGTTTACCCAATAGCGCCTTTCCCGTTTGTGGAAAATGTGCTTCATCACTGAAATAATCCATACTGTCCTTCAGAACATTTTCCGGCAGTTCCTTACTTGTACGGATGGTAACGATAGTTATCGTGACGAATTCGCTACACTGAACGATCGGACAGTACAAGGACAGACGCATGTTTGTGTTCAGAACGCAGTGGGTGCAAAATTGATGCGCTTACTGCCTCAATATTTCTAAGTGATCTGATAGGCCGAAGGATTGCAGTTCATTGTCTTGTAAAATTCGCGGTTTGTCTGAAAGTAGAGACCCATGTAACAATTGATTTCCTGTTCGGCACAGAACACAACGCTGCTACATTGAAGCGATTTTGGAAGTAGCGCTGGGTTGCGATCTAAAAACATCGGTTCAAACGTAAACGGCAAACGCACGCTCCCCACTGTTCCAACGCATGATGGCGACTAGCCATTCTGCTCTATTAGTATCGAAAGCGGATATAGAAATCCATGGCGATTTCAAGGGAACTATTTGTTGGTCCCATTTGCTTACCTTAGGTTAGGTTAGGTTGGTGGGTTGATGAGGTAGGCGGTGTACGTCTTCCCTCATCACACTCAGGTCAATATGGACCCATTGTAATGCCCGTTCGGGGTCCACGTATGTGATTGGTTCCATCATTTGTCTCGTAGGCCGTAACTGTCAATTGTTGTTAATCCCTTTCCAGCCATTCAGATGTTATTGCAAACCTGAAAAGATTCGGTAGAAGGATTTCGGATAGATCCGTGAGGTCATGGAAAAAGTATTTTCCTAAGGTATCCATTCTTAATTGACTGAGGCCTGGGCAGTGGCATAGAATTTGGAGGGTGTATCTTCGTATATTTCTTCATCCCCGCAGCCACTACAAAGGTCATCATCTGTTTGATGCATTTTCAGTTTGTGGCTTTTAAGTAAGTTGTGTCCACTAAGAATCCCTACAACAGATTTCCTGTTTCTTTAAGTAGTTTGTGGGTTCTGGCTTTGACATACTCAGGCCACATACTCTTGGATGTCTCACAGGTCGGTAGGGAGTTCCACCTGTTTTTGACGATATTCAGTGTTATCTATCCCACCCGTGATTTGAGGTCATATAGTGTCTGTTTGATAGACTGCTCAGCCTGATCAATGCTGGTGGCAGATCCTTTCCTCGCCAGCTCATGAGCAATTTCATTACCTCTTTGTCCGCGGACTCAGCAGAGCTTAACATTATGCTGGACGCCAAGAACCTTTAGCTCTTCACGACAAGGCTTTACAAGCTTATATTTTATTTCGACTTTTATTGCAGCCTGACTGTCAATAAAGATGGTGATATCATCTGGTGGTATCACATTGAGATCACTTTGGCTGCATCTGCTACTGCCAATAGCTTAGCCTGAAAGAGACTTCTGTGCTCAGGGAGACGAAGAGTTGTGTTTAGGTTTAGTGTTTATTTGCGTACCTTACAAGGTGAACAGCGACATAGGTCTGGTCAAAAAATATCTACGGATTTGACGGATATGATATGTAGGGCGAATGATCATGAATACTCCAGCACGGAGAGTCTCCTTCTAGCCAACTAAAAGCAGTTAGCTAAGGATCACGAGTATTGGAGAGGCATGTTGGTTCAGACTGAGGTTTTTATCGGACTGCACTACATGAGCGCCATTCGGTTCAGAACTTTTAGATGCAATGTCCTGGTATCAGAGCTATACTTTTCTAAAATGCAGGATGGCGCACGTATCGTGATACAAAAATAAAACGTAATAACTTTTTTTCTGTGTGAGTAATCGGCTTATTTTTTTTTTATTTTGAAGGTTACTATTTAGATTTATAAAAATGGATGCTTGGGATACGGAGAAAAGAATTTGGATAGTGCAACGGTACCATGCTTTGCAGTCCGTCATTTCCGTCCGAAGGGAATTTAGGCGGGAGTTTGGCGGTAATCCCCCGAGTAGATGGACCATTATGAGGTTTGTAAACATGTTTGCCGAATCTGGAAGCATCGCACGAAGGCCGTACCATCGAGATGCCAATGTTCGGGTTCAGGATACAATCGCAGCAGTAGCATCTGCAATACAGGCCAATCCGAGCGTTTCGACCCGAAACTTATCGGGGCAAATTGGAGTTAGTAGACGGTCATTACAACGGATACTTCATGACGATTTAAACTTGTTTCCGTACAAAGTCCAAATTACTAGCAAGTTAAACCCTCAGGATTTGCCTGTTCGCCTGGAATTTTGCCAAAAAATGATATCAATGGCCGAAGAAGACAACACATTGATCAATTGTTTGTTCATGTCTGATGAGGCCCATTTTGATCTTAACGGCAATGTAAACAAGCAATATTGCCATATATGGAAAGAGTCTAATCCAGAAATGCTCCATGAGACGGAACTGCACCCAGAACGAGTCACTGTGTGGTGCGCAGTTTCATCAAGGTGTATTGTCGGGCCGTACTTCTTTGAAGAAAACGGTGTAACCGTTACTGTCAATGGGGACCGTTATTTAAAGATGTTGAAGGAGTTTTTTTTACCCAGAACTGCGCCGAAGACGTATACCATTGAACAGCGTTTGGTTTCAGCAAGATGGAGCAACTGCACATATAGCCAGACCAGTTATGGCGGAGCTAAACAAAAAATTCGCAAACAAATTAATTTCTAGGAACTCCACTCTTCGCTGGCCCCCAAGGACACCTGACCTGACTGCACCAGACTTCTTTTTATGGGGTTATGTCAAGCAAGAGGTGTATAAAACGAAGCCCAGGAATTTAACTGAATTAAAGCAGTCCATAACGACAATAATTGAGGCGATCCCAACTTCAACTCATCAGGCCGCAATGAATAATTTTTTGATCAGGTGCCGCATATGCGTGGGAGAGCGTGGAGGTCATTTGCGATCTATAATCTTTAAAAACAACTATTTAAAATAAAATTTAATTTTCTAACCAATAAAAAAAAATAAATGAAATACATCGATTAAAAAAAAAGTTATTTGAATTTCTTATTGTAGCACAATTGGTGCGCCACCCTGTACATTTGTCAGCAGAACGAATAAAAGACATTTTCCTCGGAGTCTAGTTGCATTTTTATTAAAATGTTCCAAAACCAACAAAACCCGATACGTTTTTGATAAAATCCACTGAAAAACACTGATGATTTCGAAATTAAGAACAGAAAACTAGAAAAACTAGAAAATTTTTGAATGTGCAAATGTTGCGAAAGTCTTATAAGCAACCAAGAGTAACCCGTATGAGAAGCTTCTCAAATTTTTCGTTTCAAATCGTTGTGGAATTTAAGGTACAATTCGGCTTCCTAAAAATTTTACTTTGTAAACCCTAGGTTTTAAGTATATTACCACTAGATACCTACTAGCCATTTGAAAAGAATGTCGGCAATAAACCACGGACTCCGCAATATACGTATTCCGGTCCTTCAATAACCGTCTTCAGTTGCTGAAGTCGTTGACGATTTTCGCCTAAGGCTTGGGCATATGCTTTATTTGTTACTATCTGTTGGAAGAAATGGTGTCATTACTAAAAACTATACCAGCTTTTGGCCAACGGAAGTTCGCATTATCTGCTGTCAATAGTTTCAAACATTGTTTGTGTGAGTTTGTTAAAAAATATTGTGGTCCTCTAGATCTTTTGACATTTTTTGTATTTTTTGCTTTCCCCAGAAGAAATTTATTTTAATGCTTTCGCCATTTCCGCGGAAAAGAAAAGCCACATACAGAAGCCCCATGCTCTTTCAAATTCAGAAATGGCCTTCACATGCTTTTATTGTTGGTTTTGTTGTTCGTTAAAGCAATTTCCGATGGCGCAATGTCAAGATGGCATAAATTTAGAAAAAGGAAACTTCCCTTCTTCTGTCATACGTCACTATACCTCAGAGAGGAAACATTTTCTCGTCAATAACTCATGTGTCAGTTGATGACACATCTCACCTACTTTTGAATACTCTCCACACGCATATCATCGGCGAAGAGGGAGTCTTCAGAGTTTTACAAGGTTTCCCTTTGATTTAGAAATAAACTTTCGACCAAGGAGCGACTTGTATCCAAAAATAAATCCTCCCAAAAAAAAAGCGTCAAAAACTACAAAGAGAAAACTAATTTTCCACATGGGAGGCATTAATGATTTTCTAATTTTCTTAAAAAATAATTAAAATATAATTTATGTGGCTACAAATATATTTTTACAGTTTTTTCTTTATTTTTGTTGTAAATGCATGCATCGTTTTTTTTACAACAACTGCATGCGAAAATTTGAAAAAAAAACGGCGACATACACATGTTTCTCGAAAATCTATTTTCGAGAACCCTAATGGAAATGGGATGGGAGATGTTTTGACATGTGGCCAAGTCGAACACAGTTTTCGGGTGGTTACACTTAGAATGGCCAATTTGACTATTTGGGGGGTTTATGTAGGCGCGCCCAAATGTCAAAACGATGCGCTCGGGTATGCATGTGAGGGATGTCATTTATGGCGGCGCAGCGTCGGAGAGCTGTCAAATCGGATTTTAATTCAATGTGTGCGAGTTTATTGACATCTTCTTCGTCGTTGAATGAGAGTGGTAGTTGTTCGAGATTTGCGGTTGCAAATGGGCCAATAAATTGATGCAGTCACCAAAAGTGAAAAAGGTGCGGATGGTGACAACTTTTTTTTTTTTTTGGCTTAGTGGGTGGAGTGGGGGGGCACTGCAATCGAGACCAATGCGAATGGATGCGGGAATGTGATTCATGGGCATTCACGATGTGAATGTTTAGTGAATCATTCGACGGAATTAGAAAGCGATACAATTCGATTAATGGGGTTGTACGTTGAGTGATGGTTGCAGATGGCGGAGGAGGACTGCTTTTTTTTGTTGTAAAGAGGTATCTATTCTAGAGGAGAATTTTAGAATTCAAGGTTTGAGTGTGGTTTTTGTTCGAAGTAATAAGGAATGTGGCGGAATTAATTTAATATGCAATCGGTTTTTTTGTTTATTCCAAATGTCATTTTCGGTTAAATAGGTACGCTTTAGGAATTAGGATAGATAAGTACCAACAAAGTCCACTCTTTTTCCTATGCAAAGTGATTCTAAGTTCCAGGAGCTAATTAATAGAAATTTTGATATGTTTTAATCTAAACAGTCGATATGCGAACAAATTCTGGACGGTTTAAAAAAAAGACGGTGTACCATGCCACACCGAAAATCAAACAATGCAGTTTCTACAATGAAAATTGTAACAAAACAAAAAAAAATGGCGAAGTTAACCCAGACCTCTAGACTTGACCCCTGCGGACTTCTTGTTGTAGGTTTATTTCAAAATCAAAGTAAACGTTATCAATCCAGAGATCATTGAAGAACCGCCGCGTCGTCGCTTGAAATACGGCCAAGTCGCTCGAATGGTTGACACTGATCCTGATCGACGAGGCCTATTTTACACTCTGTGATGCCGTTAAGAAACGAAATTGACGCATTTGGGGAGCACGAGATACGTGAGACAACATCGCAAGACCATATAAAGTGACTGTTTGGGTTCGCGTTTGAGCCAAAACCATGATTGGGTCAATCAGCTAAACAGTCGATGTGTGAAACAAATCTGGACGGTTTGACGAACCGTCGCTTGAAATACGGTCAAGTCGCTCGAATGGTTGACACTGATCCTGATCGACTAGGCCTATTTAACACTCTGTGGTGCCGTTAAGAAGCGAAATTGACGTATTTGGGGAGCACGAGATCCGTGAGACAACATCTCAAGACTATAATGTGACTGTATGGGTTCGCGTTTGAGCCAAAACCATCATTGGGTCAATCAGCTAAACAGTCGATGTATGAAAAAAGTCTGCACGGTTTCAAAAACACGGTGCACTATGCCACGCTGTATATCAAACAATGCACTTCCTGCAATGAAAATTGTCAAACAAAATTGCTTTTGACCTTTGTAGGGTTATTTGAAAATCAAAGTACATATCATCAAGCCTCTGACGAGCTGAATGAGAATATCCGTGCCGATATCATTGCTATACCGACCAAGATGCTCGAAATATTTATGAAAACGCTGCAGAAAGTCACATTTTGCTTTAATCTTATGGCCACTTAACTGAAGTTTTATTCAGACTTGGTCCAAATAAATTGTAAATACCGACTGTCATAAAAGTGCCTTAGACATGGAAATCGATTGTTTTTTTAAAAAGTTATTCAAAATGCACATACCGACATAAAAGATGGCGCACCCTTTACATAAGATAAAAACACGTCGAATACATTGTCTCGGAAAAAATTAAGCTATCGAACAGTAGTACTCTAGCCATGAGAATCTTCAACTCCCACCTCTCGGTTTTGAGACGACAAGGAAGACGACTCACGGGTTAGCGATCGCGGATGCCAGGACGCTTAGAGCGAATGATTGCAGGAGCGCTCTTGAAATTGAATAGCAAAATGAAGACGAACTAGCATGAAAGCTGGGAAGCTGCCCTAATCAAGTGCATACGAGGAAATAAAAAACTAACGAAAGTCCAAAATATCGAATATACCATCATACAGTCAAGTCGGAGATGTTTCCTTTAAACATAAGGGGACAAGAGGTATTGTAGATCATCTAGCCATATCGTTATCAAGGAAAATCAAAGGAAATCCTTGTGTACAAGATTAGCATTTTAATATGGGAGCATTTTGAGTGCCCAATATCTCTTTAGGGAAAATGCAAAATCGCTAGGTCTAATAGATGAGTATAACTGCAGAAAATGTGGAGATACATATTTGTATTTTGGAAGACAAAAGACACATTTTATGCTCGGGTAAGAGGAAATAGTTGGCAGAAGTTGAAAAATACTTAGAACATGACAACATGAGAATTGTATGTCTACCACTTTAATTCACAAAAGGCTATGCAGGGACAGAGGTGTGGTGTCCACATGAGCTGATTCCTAACAGCTGCCCTATTAAAATCTTGCCTTTGGGTAACAAATGTAAACAGACAGTGAGTTACTAATGCACATGCATCAGTCTATATAACATTTTTCCACAAAGCATTACTTACTTACTTAAGTGGCGCTACAGTCCGGAATGAACCTGGGCCTCAACCAACAAGCCTCTCCAATTAGCCCGGTCCTTAGCTAACTGCCTCCAGTTGCTCAAAGTTGGTTGAGGTCGGTTTCCACTTGTGCGCGCCACTTAAGGCGAGGTCTTCCTCTACTGCGTCCGACGTCTGGCTGGGAATCGAAGACTCTGCGAGCCGGAGTATTGGTGTCCATTCGTTCTACATGTCCTAGCCATCTTAAACGTCCAATGCGGAGTTTTTTGACCAGGGGCATGTCGCTGTACAGCTCGTATAGTTCTTGGTTGAATCTTCGTCTCCATAGCCCTTCAACGCAAGCGGGACCGAAGATTTTTCGAAGAATTTTCCTCTCGAATCTACAAAGGATTTCTGCATCCGCTTTTGATACGGTCCATGCTTCAGCGCCGTAGAGCAGGACTGGGATGATCAGGGTCTTATATAGGGTCTCCTTAGTAGTTCGAGTGAGGGCTTTACTACTAAATTGCCTTCTTAGCCAGAAGAAACAGCGGTTGGCAAGAGTAATTCTTCGTTTAATTTCTGACGAGATGTTGTTGTCAGAGTTAAAAGCGGAGCCGAGGTAGACAAAGTCCCGTACTACCTCAAAGTTATATCTGTCAATGGTGACGTTTTGTCCAATTCGTCGATGTTGTGTGTCCTTTCGTGTTGACAGCATATATAGTCTTACCCTCATTCACTGCTAAACCCATTTTCGCCGCTTCCTTCTCTATACTAGCAAACGTGGCTATGACATCACGTTGAGTCCTACCAATGATGGTGTTGGCTTTGGAGTTTTGCACAATCCTCTCAAGAATCAGATTAAAGAAGTCACATGACAGCGCATCGCCTTGCCTAAATCCTTTTTTGGTATCGAATGTGTCGGTGGCTTATGAGTTGGTGGATGTTACTTACCAAGTCATCTCCGCCGGCCTTATAGAGCTCAGCGGGAAGGCCGTCATTTCCGGCGGCCTTATTAAGCTTGAGTTTAGATATTGCTATCCTCACTTCACTCAGGTCGGGTGGTTGGCAGTTTTCGCTGTCGTTGCCAATATTGAATGGTTCGTTCTGCCTGACAGCGGAATGTTGTTCGTCATCGCCGTTTAACAGTCTGCAGAAGTGGTTCTTCCATATCCTCAGCATCGACTGTGTCTCAACTACAATATTTCCTTGTTCATCTCGACAGGATTCTGTTCGAGCCTTGTATCCTTGGCTTTGACGTTTTACACTTTGGTAAAACTTGCGAAAATCGTTCCTGGAGTGGCACCTCTCTATATCCTCGATCGCGCGCTTTTCTTGCTCTTTTTTCTTCTTGCTGAAAAGCCGATGTTCTTCCCTTCTTCTTTGCCTATAGAGCTCAATGGCAGCTCTCGTCTTCACCTGCAGCTTAGCCTTATAGGCCTCGTTCTTGGCTGCGAGCATCTGTCGGCATTCCTCATCAAACCAGGGGTTTCCTGCTGGTGCGGATTGTTACTATGCGTTCGCTAATGTCTTGGAAACATAAGACTTCTTGCCTAAGTCTGGCACTTATAACAAATCCGCATCCGAACAGTCGCTGTTTCTGCTCACTATAACACGGTCCGTAGTAGATGTCACAGTTTTTCATACTCTTTTTGCCCGGCCCATCCCATCGTATTTCCTGGATGGCAGTAATGTTTGCTTTGTAGCAGTTTAGGGCTTCCGTTAGTTGTTCGCCTGCACCTCTCCTGTTTAATGTTCTCACATTCCAGGTGCAGATACGAACGTCGTTGTCCTTTTTTCGTTTAGCAGGGTCGTCAACAATAAAATCAGTCCTTTCCGAGGTTATTGGTTGCTTCGTAACCATGTTTTTTTTCAAAGCACAACCCCCAACCTGGAGGGCCACAAAGCATTGGTTGTTATTTAACTCAGAACACAACATCCTAGTTGAAAAGTGAGACAGTTTTGAAAAATTTGACTTTCCCTCAACACATGTCCCCTCCTCACCAATGTAAGGGAGATTTTGCGGAAATTGCCTAAGAGTTTATTTTTATTGGAGCTAACAGCCATTTTAAAATCGGTACCCACCAGCAATCGCAATAGGCTCATTCTGAAGCCTGGTAGCCTATGGAATTTTTGGTTTCATGCATCGTCCATTTAAAATTACCCGAACCATGCCCAATTCATATGATTCTGTCCGATTGCCAAGCATATTTAGGGGACATTATGGGGACATGAGATGAGAACACTTTCTGTTACTAGATATTCAACAGAATTATGACGTCATGTACTTCTAAAACTCAAAAACTCAAAGGAGTGGACCCAAATTCCATCCCTGGTGAGTACATACCACTGAATCGGACCCAAAAGATATTATATGATGCTGCCACTGATCGATTGAAGCCACCCAGCTGCTTACCAACACATTTATACCAGTAGTACGAAAACCAGGAATACCCCTCCATATGACAGAAGTGCAATATTATCCGCCTTAAAAAGGAACTGCAGTCGAATGAAAATTAAATGAATAAATTGAACATATAGACCCCTTATGCAGATCAAGTAGATACCTCCTGCTCAGCCCGACACAATGGCACACGTGCAAGTAGCTATGTCGTCCATGAGAAATGGAATTCGATCCACATAATAATTGGCATACTAGATCATCGCCATCATCCCACCTTCATCCGCTGCGATCGCTGGCACACATAGAAAGCTGACACCACCTGAAGGCGCACAAACGTAGCACAATTTGACTGCAAGTCTATTGCACAATACAGTCTCTGTAAAGCCGCGCTAAAAATGGCAACTAAGACAGAAATATCAATTAAATAACTTTTGCACCGCGCTCCTATGTACCAGGCGAGCACCAAAGATCCGCTGGCGAATGCCCACTCTCAGCTGTTTTAACGCCCGCACCACCATCGTCGCTCTTGCAGTAACCGTTCAACATGCAGCCATGCTGCATGCTACGATCGACGTGGTGTGGTGTGTACCGCAGCAGCCAGATCTGCGATCTTGAAGTATCTAAAAGTGTTCGCTGTGTACTCTATTTTCGCCCGCAAAACTACAAGCTGTGTGTGTGTGGTGACGATTTGGCACGAATATGTTTTGAGATGCAATTTTATGCTGCCTCTGCTGTTCGCAGCAGCAGAATATAATATCGCTCTCTACCGAAGTAGGCCACATCTGCTCAACTGGAAAATATCTACATTCGTGTTGACGATGTTGTCGTCGTCGTCGTCGTCATCATAGTCTTCGTCTTGGTTGGCGTGGTGGAAATTTGCATCCGGGAGATAGCAAAAATTGAGATGTTTCCACTTGCATGGCGCGCAGCATGCAAACAATTGCGAGAGTGAGCCGCACACACGCCATCCTCATCGAGGAACGTCTTGACAAGTTATTATGTAGGTGAGTTGTTCCTCGAGGAATGTTTGCATCTAGATTTGGTTAGTGCCAAAGTGCATTGCCTTTGTGCATCAGCAGGGATCGCTTTAATTAAATTTTGAATTTGATTTAAACACGTACTTAGCAGTTGCTCTTATAATGGGAGATCCGTTGCAGTTGCACTTGTTGATGCAGCATTCTGGAGAACAAAATCAACATCATCGTCACGTTTCGTACACGCCTCGTTTGACTGCATGCATTTGAATTGGAGGCGTACGAAAAGGGAACTTCCTTCATTCGTGTGCATGTCGCAGGGATTGTAATTCGAAACCAAAAACGTTTTGCTTCGACTGCTTATTCAAATGAACGTGCTAATTGCAGGATTGGAATTCAAAATAAAAAAAAAATTTTTAATCCAATAAACTTGGCTAATAAATTTTTGCGTTTAAATCGAGGGGGAGTCCCCAAAAGTATTACTTTTGGATTCTTTTTTTTTAATTTTAATGAAATACGGAATTCAATGGTTTTCTGTATCTGATTTTCAAAGCGAACAAACCCAAAACTTTTATTCCCAACAGAATTAAGAGTATCAGACCAAAGGCAAAAAGGTGGTATGACTTGAGCTGCAAAGAAGCTATCAGGTTGAGAGAGACAAACTTTCGGTTCTACAAGACCAACCCAACAGAGGAAAACCGAGCAAAGTTCAAACATGCCAGAAATGACTGTAATGCCCATTTAAAGCGTGTCAAATTCCTCTATGACCAAAAGTTGAGGCAAAAAATTCTACAATGTCGCAGAGGTAGTAAAAACTTTTGGTCATTTGTTAAAAATATAAAAAAAAACCGCCTCATCATCAATTCCGACGCTCATTCACAATGACATTCCAGCTGTCAGCTCTTAAGACAAAGCCAATCTGCTTGCTGCTCATTTCGCAGCCAATTCTACATTGCCAAATTGTGTTCAGTCGCCTCCTGTACTTGAGAACGTAGATCATTCTATGGGACAAATTCACTTTCGTACTCGTACAGTTGCAAGAGTTTTATTTGATCTTGACATACACAAATCCGCTGGTCCAGATGGTATATCCACCATCATTCTGAAGAGGTGAAAGCAAAACCACTGCGTAAGCTTTTCTCTCTATCCTACTCATCAGGACTCCTTCCGAGTAGATGGAAAACAGCATTTGTCCAGGCTGTACCAAAAAAAGGCGAATCTTCTTCTCTCTCCAATTACCGACCAATTGCACTTACGCCCCTTCTTTCCAAGGTCATGGAAACGCTGATAAATCGTCAGCTTATGAAATATCTCGAAACACGAAAACTTCTCAATGACCGTCAATGTGGTTTTCGCAGCAAAAGGTCTTCTGGTGATTTTATGACATATCTCACCGAAAAGTGGAACCAATCAATCCACCATGGTGGCGAAAGCAAGATTGTTGCGCTTGATATTTCAAAGGCATTGGACAGGGTTTGGCATCAAGCCCTTTTGTCGAAAATGCGTGCATTTGGAATCGATGAAAAACTTCGACATTATCTTTCGAAACGTTCCATTCAAGTTGTTTTGGATGGTTTCAAGTCTGCAACTCACCAAATAAATGCTGGTGTCCCTCATGGCTCAGTTTTGTCTCCGACTCTCTTTCTCATTTTATAAATGATCTCCCGTCTGCAACTTCTAATCTAATTCCTTCGCTGATGACAGTACCCTCAGCTTCTCATATTCGTTTTCAGGTCCTCGTCCCTCACCTTCGAACGTGAACTCTAAACGCCAAAATATGTTAAGCTCATTGAATTCCGACCTTGACAGCATTATCAAATGGGGTAAATCCAATAGAGTGGAATTCAATGCTTCCAAAACACAATGCTGTCCTCTGTCATTAAAGCGAAACCAAAATCTAGAGCCATTATCCATGAATGGCACTTACGTCGAAGAAACCGAAAAGCTTTCCATGCTAGGTATGTGTGTTAGTAACGACTTACGTTAGAACGAACACATATTCGAAGTCGCTAAAAACGCAGCAAAATGTCTAGGTTTCCTAAATCGATGTAAGAAATATTTCACCCCCTCTGATCTGGCCACAATATATAAAGCGTTTATACGCCCAAAACTTGAGTTCAACGCCCACGTCTGGTCAGGTGCACCAATATCAACATTGCACCTACTAGATAGGATTCAAACGCGTGCGAAAAAAACTTATAGTAGACGTAAGAATAGCGAACTCCTTAGTTTCGCTCGAAATATCTCCTGCCTTACCTTGTTTTATCGCTATTTTGACAACCAATGTTCAAATGAAATAGCCAGCTGCATCCCTCCCATTCAACAATTCAGCCGCAATACTCGTCATGCAATGAATTCGAATCAGTTTACCCTCAAGCCTATCTTCGGACGTACGCTGAAATACAGAGATTCGTACAGGGTGGCGCAAAAGTAATCCTCCTATCAGAAAATGCTATAAATTTTGCGATTGGCCCCTAATGTCAGTTCTGTTTTGACATTTGTGTAGTAAACACATGCGAAATACACGTTAATAAACAATATTACGCTACACTGCTCCAGAACGCGGAATATTGGTGACTATTTATTTGAGCAATAATCGGTCGGTGACTTTGGCACAACGTGAATTTCGTCGCAGATTTCCTAGCCGTCCAACGCCTACTGTTGAAATACTGCGACGTTTAGCCGCTCGCCTCGAAGAGACTGGCACAACACGAGATGCTGCCAGGCGTGGCAGACCCCGGAGTAGCCGTTCTGCAGAGAATATTGCTGCTGTAGCCGAAGATGTCATGGAAGCGCCGTCGACATCGACGGCAAATGGGTATAAGCCGACGGTCTTTACAACGAATTTTGGTACAAGATTTGAAGATGTTTCCATACAAAGTCCAGACGGTGCATCAGCTGTTAGCTGCTGACCGCCAATCGCGTCTAACATACGCTCAAGCCATCCTTAATCACCACCAAGAGGAAGATGATTTTTCATCAAAAATAATCATGAGTGATGAGGCCCATTTCCATCTTAGCGGGTACGTAAATAAGCAAAATTTACGCTTCTGGGGCACTGAAAATCCGCGTGTAACCCACGAAGAGCCATTACACCCGCTCAAAGTCACTGTATGGTGTGCTGTTTTCGCTGGAGGAGTCATCGGACCTTTTTTCTTCGAAGACGTCGCGGGCCAAACGGTAACTGTGAATGGTGAGCGCTACAGAGCAATGATCAACGAGTTCTTTTTGCCGCAACTTGATGAATTGGGATTGGAAAACATGTGGTTCCAACAGGACGGTGCAACGGCACACACTGCGCGTGCCACAACCGATATGCTGAAGGATGCATTTCCCGGGCGCCTAATCTCCCGTTTTGGCGATTTGCACTGGCCAGCAAGATCGCCTGATTTGACCGCTCCAGACTTCTTTTTGTGGGGCTTTTTGAAGTCGCGGGTTTATGTCAACAAGCCTCAGACTCTTGCAGCTCTTAAAGACAATATCCGTCAAGAATGTGAGGACCTATCGCTGGAAGTTTTGGCCAAAGTGATGGAAAATGCCATAAAAAGGGCTCAAATGACAATCAACTGTGGCGGCGGCCATTTACATGACCGACTTGATGTAAAAAAAATTAAAAGACCAAATAAAAATAATCAACAAGAAGAATCAAAGTTTTTCATTTTTTTTTTTAAATTACAGCCAAAAAACATCGGAAGGTTATTTTTGCGCCACCTTGTACATAAACCGAACAACACGAATGTGGAATGCTCACCAAACTCTGTTTTTCATTTCCATTATAACTTACAGACATTTAAAACCAATGTGCATCGGTATCTCCTTTCTTCGTATCCCCAATTTCCTTAACGTCCGCACTGTGTTAAAACATATAAAGGGTATTCATAACCCCTTGAGTGCGCGCAAATTATAAAAAAAAATACAGTGCCTAACAGATTTCTTTCAAAAGACTGTCAGATGAAAGCTGTCAAAATATTTCCAAATATGTAATTTAAATTTAAATTCAGTTCAGGAGGGTCAGTACAGTGCACCCTATCGAAGAAAACTTAAACTTTTACAAATGGCGGCAACTGTCAGTTTGGTTTTGTTATTTCTGAAGTAAACTGATGTAGAATACAAGTTATGGGAACGTAAAGTTTCCCACACAAAACAGTGGATCATATTCCATAGGAAGTTTCCCACGAAAACGCAGTGTCGAGTCCAGCCAGACATAGCATCATGTTTCCACACACGCGAAGCTAATTTTGTTGATGCGGCAAACTGATTCATGGGCAACCTCATTTTTCATTTACATATAATATAGTCAGTCTAAGTTTACTCTTAAAAGAATAAAGTTCAATTCCTCATAGAGGAAAAAATATAATATCCACCAATAGTGTTTTATTTTAATTGGCGCCCAACAAGCCTCAAGATCATAGAAAATTCGTTTTCCTTTTATTTTACGGAGTAAATCGTCAGTGATAAGTGCACAACATGCGTTTTGGCGCAGATAACCTTAAAATACTATGCCAACTGGTCAAACACTAAGGACCAGTGTTTCAGTGTGATATTTTCCTACAGGGTGGACCACATAAGACCAACCAATGCATACCATCAAACGAATATCGTTATTATTTTCCAATATAATTGTTTTTTTTTCTTTTTTAAGGTTATAATTGAGTTCTTTATAATGGATACTAACAGTACACAACACTTACTTACTTAAGTGGCGCTACAGTCCGGAATGAACCTGGGCCTCAACCAACATGCCTCTCCAATTAGCCCGGTCCTTAGCTAACTGCCTCCAGTTGCGCACTCCAAGTTGGTTGAGGTCGGTTTCCACTTGTGCGCGCCACTTAAGGCGAGGTCTTCCTCTACTGCATCCGACGTCTGGCTGGGAATCGAAGACTCTGCGAGCCGGAGTATTGGTGTCCATTCGTTCTACATGTCCTAGCCATCTTAAACGTCCAATGCGGAGTTTTTTGACCAGGGGCATGTCGCTGTACAGCTCGTATAGTTCTTGGTTGAATCTTCGTCTCCATAGCCCGTCAACGCAAACGGGACCGAAGATTTTTCGAAGAATTTTCCTCTCGAATCTACCAAGGATTTCTTCATCCGCTTTTGATACGGTCCATGCTTCAGCGCCGTAGAGCAGGACTGGGATGATCAGGGTCTAATATAGGGTCTCCTTAGTAGTTCGAGTGAGGGCTTTACTACTAAATTGCCTTCTTAGCCCGAAGAAACAGCGGTTGGCAAGAGTAATTCTTCGTTTAATTTCTGACGAGATGTTGTTGTCAGAGTTAATAGCGGAGCCGAGGTAGACAAAGTCCCGTACTACCTCAAAGTTATATCTGTCAATGGTGACGTTCTGTCCAATTCGTCGATGTTGTGAGTCCTTTTGTGATGACAGCATATACTTAGTCTTACCCTCATTTACTGCTTAACCCATTTTCGCCGCTTCCTTCTCTATACTAGCAAACGTGGCTATGACATCACGTTGAGTCCTACCAATGATGTCAATATCGTCAGCGTATGCTAGTAGTTGCACCGACTTTTGGAAAATTATGCCTCTGGTGTTGGCTTTGGAGTTTTGCACAATTCTCTCAAGAATCAGATTAAAGAAGTCACATGACAGCGCATCGCCTTGCCTAAATCCTTTTTTGGTATCGAATGTGTCGGTGAGGTCGTTTCCGACCCTGATGGAGCAGCGAGAATTCTCTATCGTCATCCTACACAAACGGACGAGTTTGGGCGGTATACCAAAACTAGACATGGCTCTGTACAGTTCGTCTCTATAAATGCTGTCATATGCGGCTTTGAAATCGATGAATAGGTGGTGGGTATCGATTTGGACTTCTTGAGTTTTTTCCAGGATCTGCCGAAGTGTGAAAATTTGATCGGTTGTGGACTTTCCTGGCCTAAAACCACACTGATTAGGGCCAATCAGGTTGTTGGTAAACGGTTTCAGGAGTTCACATATTACGGCAGATAGGATCTTGTAGGCGATGTTGAGGAGACTTATGCCTCTGTAGTTGGCGCAGTTCAGAGGGTCTCCTTTTTTGTGGAAGTACACAACAACGCCTTCAAATAAATGAATTTTTCTATTTTTTCAACGATCAATTGTTATGACGTAGCAAAAATACTACCATTATTCAAGATCAGCTCCCACAGACCACAGAAAGGGAGTTCAGTGGCCAACCGTCCTGGAACATGTGTTCATCGAAATTTTTGCACTAAATACAACGTGGAAGCTGAACGCCAGAATATTGCAAATTATCCATCTGTTCTCCACTCGTTGGTCACCATCACCAATACTCGAGTTCGCAGAGTCTTCGATTTGCATGCCAGATTTCGGTAAACGATAGGGCGAATGTCGAACCTTGCGCAGCAGTTAAACGTTGGATCTTAAGTTGTCGCCTTAAACGGTAAGAATCAACCATTCAATATAGGCAAAGACATTCAATATAGACAACTACCAATTATCTGAAATGAGGGTAGAAAATTCCATCAGTTGCTGAGCTTAAGTTCAGCAGCTGCTGAAAATGACGACTAACCCGCCGAGCTATATAAGCCTGGTGAGATGATTCGGTAAGCAACATTCACCAACTCATAAGCACAATTTGGTCGGATGAAAGTATGCCTGAAGAATGGAAACTCAGCATCAGCATCCACAAAAATAGCAGACACACTGAACTGCGTCAACCTTAAAGGAATAAGTCTCCTCAACAGCGCCAACAAGATACCATCTACCATAACACATGAACGGCTGTTACCGTTTACCAACAACTTGATCGGCCTTATCGAGTGATTTTAGGCCAGGAAAGTCCTCAACTTATCAAAACTTCACACATCGGAAGTTATTGGAAAAACTAAGGAAGTTCAAATCGATAACCACCATCTACTCACCGATTTCAGGTCTTGATACACCAAGCTTTGTAATGGGTCTTTCAATAGGCGCTTCCTATCTTTAAATTTAAATAAAACAGACTGGATTTGTCTTCTGCCATTAGTTATGTTGGCTTTGATGGTCGATGTGGTTATAAGCTTAAGTCTAGGACTGCGACTTCAGAAAACCCTACAGGAAAAAGTCTTAGGGGTCAAAT
This sequence comes from Rhingia campestris, assembly GCA_932526625.1. Classification (NCBI taxonomy): domain Eukaryota; kingdom Metazoa; phylum Arthropoda; class Insecta; order Diptera; family Syrphidae; genus Rhingia; species Rhingia campestris. Next base: position 83,499,022 of record OW052182.1, read on the forward strand.
CGCACGATCTTGGTGATTAATTCAGATCAATTCCACGCGATGTGATTATGCCCTCGAATAGCTCGTGCAGAATTTTAAATGTGGCGTGAGCTGTGTGGGACGTAGCGCAAACCGCATGTCGATGGTGTCCATATCATCCAATTCAGGCCAAAAGAAGTTGGTAATCATTGACCTATAGTACTCGCCGTGGCCTACGTCCTTCTCAAAGAATGGAGTGATGACGCCACCAGCGGAAAATCCTCACCATTGTACCTTTTTCGGGATACATTGAACGCTCATAGAACTCATGTGGATTGGTATCTTGCCAAATTCGTCAATTTTGTATCCATTCATCCAAAAATGAACCTCATCGGTGAAGATGAATTTACGACCAAAATTAGGGTCAGTTTCCAACTGCTCCAGAGCCCATTTAGCGAACACACGTGGTTGTCTATGGTCGTTTACCTTCAGCTGAATTTTGTACGAGTGTAGGCTCAAGTCACGACGCAAAATTCGCCAAGTTGTGCTCTGCGAAAAGCCTAGCTCTTGTGAGCGATTCGATATGCCCATTCCAGGAACACTCGTGCCGTCGTTGTCTATGATCGTTTACCTTCAGCTCCTTCGTCAGTTGAATGTTGTACGGGTGAGGTTTAAATCACGACGCAAACTTCCCAAAGTTGTGGTCTGCGAAAGGCCGAGTTCCTTTAAGTGACGTAGAATTGACTGCCTTGGTTTCACCTGCGCACACTCACGGACAGCGCCGATGTTTTTGGCTGTACTTGCATTTCATCGACGTAAGGGTGTTGGTTTATCGTTATGGGGCGAAACGTTGCCCGAACAGAACACCCATGTTATTAAAATAATTTTGTGAAATCCAAGTGTAGTTGAACGCTATATCCATCCATGGTGATTGGGCAAAACAGACTGGATAAATGACTGCCAAATTGACACATATATCTTCAACAATATGGCCGCTTCAACTGTCAAGGTTCGGAAGTCCCTATTGGAAGACCCTTTACAAATTGGGGAAAAGCATTTTACACGGAATCGAGTCAAAAGCCGCTGGAAAATCCAAGAAAATGTTCTTATTTTACACAAAATCGGTAATGCCTCTAAAAAGTTAAATTGACAAAATGCTTGACAGATGTGTTAAGAAAGGAAATCCCCCTAAAGTTAACTAGACCATTGCAGATTCATTTTTTATGTAGTTGAAAAATAATCGGTTTTCAATCACAGTTTTCAAGATTTTTGTCTACTGTCTTCGACAATGCCAAAATCAATCGATGCGATCGATAGACGATCGAAACTCACAATAGGGGTCTAAGAAAATAATTTTACTATTTAAATATGGTGGCTTTCCTAACCGGATGTCCACGACACTTTCCCATGTGAATGGCTTTGATACATCCGCACGAATAACGCACATTGCGCAATAAGCGCACACCTCCATTACCTATTGCGATCAAACCCCCCTCTCACATGTTCAAAAATGACAGAAAATGGTCCATAACTTTGGTTGGTCATTTAAAATTCCACAAGTGGAATGTCCCAAAACAAAACTATTAACGCACCACAATGAGCAGAAAGATCGCTCGCGAACAACGTTTAAATGATTTAATGAAGCTCCCAGCTCGCCCCCTCAATCCGTCGCATGCGATTATACGTCAATCGTGTATAATGTCGTGTCAGAATGGATGTAGGGGCAAGCTACACACACATTTCAATATTATTTATTTATTCGGAGTAAATTACAACCAACTGGAGAAATTGTCATAAAGCTGGGAAAACATCCTCTAAAAATAGATGTGCGGGGGAAATGGTAATTTCTCAAAGACACAAACCTACCGCGTGCTCTCTGTCATCGGAAGTGGGGAATATATAATCGACACACGAGTTATTAAAAGACCAGGCAAGCACCGGTCGATAGGCGACATTGGAGTAGTCTGATTCAATTTTATGGAATTATCTTGTTTTATGGAGGCCTGTTGTTGTTGGTGGTGGTGCTCGATGCTATATGACGGGCCCAGGAAGATATATCAAACCAATTGGGGTTGCTGGTCTTTGGTAGTTTAGGTCTATGTCGTGTACAAAGTCGTTATGACGCCACATTTTTGGGTTATGGACTACAACAGACCCTCCAATGTAAACAAACTTCAAGGCATAAAAATGCAAATGGAGCATATCATGCGAATAGATCGAATCATTGGACATGTTATTGGACTAATCAAAGTCCACCAATTGGGACGTGTAAATTCTCATGTAAGCACAATTAAAAACTCGTAAAGGCTATTCTATGTAAATTAACATTGGCCGGTAGATCAGTGCATTGGGAAGTTGGAATTGGAGATGTTTTGGTGTTTTGATGTTTTTTTTTTCAAACATCAAAGATACCGCTAAGGAAGGTATGGTAATACTATGTGGGGCGAGGGGTCCCAGGTTTATTTTGGTAAGTTAGCGACTTTCTTTAATTTGTAATCACAGAAATAGTCAAGTCGATCTGCCAAAGAAGAGCGGGGAATCTAAGGATGGAAAGAGTTAATTTGATGACGCTGTCATATCCAAATGACACATTTGAAGAGCTGAAAAGCTTAGAAAAGATAAAGTCAATTTCATGGAACTGTAATTTTGACACTTTAGAGAGCTGAAAAACTTTTGATAGAATAAGCTGAAATTTGATGTCGCTGTAATTTGTAATCAATGGAATTCGTTAAGACCCATGATACGCTGGTTTAATTCAACTTGAAAAAAATGCAGTACGCAGCTTTCTAATGAAGCAGTATACAGTTATATAGAGCGCCCATCCATTTAATGAGAAGAGCCCATCCATCTACAAGGCGTTCTGATACAATTATATCATGGAAGCAATAGGTAATCTAAATCTATGGTTTCTGATTTCAAATACCTTCTCAAAGCTTAGATACATTTTATGGACATAAATATAATCCCATTCATAAGGGAGACGTATGACCAGAGCTTGAATCTGCTCCCATATTTAGAGTTCGTTTCAAAACATGCACTGAAAACAGCTATTCAAAGACGAGCGATTCACTTTTTAGACAATTCTTGCCAAAGCATCAGATTTCCATCTATAAGGTCAGAGAAGACATGTAGAAGAACATTCTCTTTGTGATAGGCATCACTATTTAGAAAGGCTCTTTGAAATTATTACAAGACGTGCGAAATATGAATGATAAAATTCCAGCCAAAGATGAATGTTTTACCTGTGCCGTTTATGGTGGGAATGAAAGAACTACTTGTATCGTAACAGCCAAAGATATAACCATATCAGTGGCTTAGGTTAGGTTAGGTTAGAGTGGCTGCCGGCGTTCTCCAGCACACTTAGACCACTTTGGTCCGTTGTGATACCACGTGGATCTTGTCCAATCTCCTTACTATCCATGGGAAAACCATTTTGAGCTTTTGATGAAGCGGAGGAGGCTTTTCACTTCCGTTTTTGCCAAATCACTGAGTGAAAATAGTAAGCTCCGAGATGTAGCTTCCTTTTGTTTGATAGGGTCGGGCAGTTACAAAGGAGATGGAGTATTGTTTCCTCCTCCTCCTCGTCCATACAGCTCCTACAGAAGTCGTTTGAGAAGATGCCTAGCCTTTCTGCATGCCTACCTATTAAGCAGTGTCCCGTGATGACACCTATGATATCGCAAATATGCGGCCTATCGAGCGAAATCAGTCCCTTTGATCTTCTCAAATCTAGCTTTGGCCAAATTTTGAATTTCAAGGGTTAGTCAGTCCCCTTGAACAGAGATGGTCGGATGAACCGAAAGGCCAACGGCAGCGCTCAATCCCGTAGTGGATACTGATGGCCCCGTGTCCTAGGGGTATCTAATAAATTGGAACTGGCCCTCCAGGTTGGGGGTTGTGCTTTGTGCTAAAAAAAAAATATTGTTACGAAGCAACCAATGGCCTCGGAAAGGACTGATTTTATTGTTGACGACCCTACTAAACGAAAAAAGGACAACGACGTTCGTATCTGCACCTGGAATGTGAGAACATTAAACAGGAGAGGTGCAGGCGAACAACTAGCGGAAGCCCTAAACTGCTATAAAGCAGACATTACTGCCATCCAGGAAATACGATGGGATGGGCCGGGCAAAAAGAGGATGAAAAACTGTGACATCTACTACGGACCGTGTTATAGTGAGCAGAAACAGCGACTATTCGGATGCGGATTTGTTATAAGTGCCAGACTTAGGCAAGAAGTCTTATGTTTTCAAGACATTAGCGAACGCATTGTAACAATCCGCATCAAGGCCAAATTCGCCAACATAAGCCTTATATGCGCTCACGCTCCGACGGAAGAAAAAGATGATATAGCTAAGGATTGCTTCTACGAGCTCCTCGACAAAACCTATGAGCGACTACCGAAGTACGATGTTAAAATCGTGCTGGGAGATTTTAACGCAAAGGTAGGAAGAGAAGACATCTTTAGAAGTATTGTCGGAAAACATAGCCTACACGACAACACGTCTGGTAACGGACTTAGGCTAATTGATTTCGCTACGGAGCGAAATGCCACTATATCCAGCACACGGTTTCCTCACCTCGATATCCATAAGGGGACATGGCGGTCTCCAGAGCAACGAACGATCAACCAAATTGATCACATTGCGATAGATAAGAGACACGCATCCAGTATTTTGGATGTCCGAACATTCCGAGGAGCTAACATCGACTTGGATCACTACCTTGTAGCAGCCAAGGTAAGAATGCGGATATCCACCACGCCACAACAATCCAGAAATACTGTCAAAAAATTTAATGTCGGAAGACTACAATCGCAAGAGACCGCCAAGACCTTCGCACAACGCGTATCCCTTAACCTCTCGATTAACACCATACCACCAGCATCGAATGTCGAAGAGCAATGGCAACGATGCCAACAGGCCATTAGATCAGCCGCAACTGATGTGCTAGGTTTATCGCGCCCACCAGCAAGAAACCCCTGGTTTGATGAGGAATGCCGACAGATGCTGGCAGCCAAGAACGAGGCCTACAAGGCTAAGCTGCAGGTGAAGATGAGAGCTGCCATTGAGCTCTATAGGCAAAGAAGAAGGGAAGAACATCGGCTTTTCAGCAAGAAAAGCGCGCGATCGTGGATATAGAGAGGTGCCACTCCAGGAACGATATTCGCAAGTTTTACCAAAGTGTAAAACGTCAAAGCCAAGGATACAAGGCTCGAACAGAATCCTGTCGAGATGAACAAGGAAATATCGTAGTTGAGACACAGTCGATGCTGAGGATATGGAAGAACCACTTCTGCAGACTGTTAATCGGCGACGACGAACAACATTCCGCTGTCAGGCAGAACGAACCATTCAATATTGCAACGACAGCGAAAACTGCCAACCACCCGACCTGAGTGAAGTGAGGATAGCAATATCTAAACTCAAGCTTAATAAGGCTGCCGGAAATGACGGCCTTCCCGCTGAGCTCTATGAGGCAGGCGGAGATGACTTGGTAAGTAACATCCACCAACTCATAAGCCAAATCTGGTCGGATGAAAATATGCCTGAAGAATGGAACCTCAGCATCGTTTGCCCGATCCACAAAAAAGGAGACCCTCTGAAGTGCGCCAACTACAGAGGCATAAGTCTCCTCAACATCGCCTACAAGATCCTATCTGCCGTAATATGTGAACGCCTGAAACCGTTTAGCAACAACCTGATTGGCCCTTATCAGTGTGGTTTTAGGCCAGGAAAGTCCACAACCGATCAAATTTTCACACTTCGGCAGATCCTGGAAAAAACTCAAGTAGTCCAAATCGATACCCACCACATATTCATCGATTTCAAAGCCGCATATGACAGCATTTATAGAGACGAACTGTACAGAGCCATGTCTAAGAAGGCAATTTAGTAGTAAAACCCTCACTCGAACTACTAAGGAGATCCTATATAAGACCCTGATCATCCCAGTCCTGCTCTACGGCTCTGGTTCCGTTTCTGGCGAGTTCAGTTCCCTTACAGTTCCCTGGAATGTAACTATGCCCAGGCACCCAGCATAGGTGAATGTTAAAAGTCTTTGACATCTCCTGCAGAGATGATCGGCAATCTAGGGTTGTCTTTGAATTTGTTGAGACTGATTCCAGAGATTTGATTGCCGCTTGGCTGTCCGAGAAAATGCTAATATCCTTGGCAGATATTACATTCTCTTTCAACCAGGATAAGGCTTCTTTGATCGCCATGAGTTCCGTCTGGAACACGCTGCAATGATCAGGAAGACGGAAAGATAGGCTGAGATTTATCCTGTCGGAGAAGGCATCAGCACCCACTCCTTCATTTGTTTTGGAACCATCGGTGTAGAAGTGGATCGAGTCATTTAGCACAGGTTCGTTGCTCTCCATTGACGTTCTGTTTGGGATTGTGACCCGGAAACTCTTATCAAAGTTGAATCTGGTGAGGGTGTAATCGGTGTTTTCAGGAACATTTGTATATTCGTTTAGAATTTTTGAGTGGCCATATTTAATATTTGACCACTGTTGGATGGCTTTAAGACGTATGGCTGAGTTAGCTGCCATTTGTTTGCCGAAAATATCTAGGGGTAGTAGGTGGAAAAGAATGTCTAATGCAGCTGAGGGTGTCGTACGGAGTGCTCCACCAATGCACAGACACGCAGTTCTCTGCACTTTGGCTAGTTTTTTGCTGTTTAAAGCTATTTCTAGTGCTGTCCACCATACTACTAATCCATAAAGATTCTTCTTGTCCATAATAAGACCCAGATATTTTGTTTTGTCAGTGCCTTACTAATCCCAGACCTTTGCAGAACGCGCATCACTTAATCTCTCCATTCCTGACAAGCCATATGATCGGTCTCAACTGATGTTCTATGTTTCTCCCAGCTATGTTCAGAGCCATAAGTGAAGCCTCAAAGACAATTCTTCAGCCGAATACTATAGCTCCTGAATAAGCATTGAGCTTTATAGGCAACGAAGACGGGAAGAACAACGGCTCTTCAAAAGGAATATGGAAACAAGGGCGTGATCGAGTTTATATAGATTTGCCATTCCGAAAATGATGTTTGAACGTTTTTCCAAATTCAAAAAGTCAAAGCCAGAGATACAAGGTCAGCACAGAATCGTGTCGAGATAAACAAGGAAAAAATATAGTTAAGTCACAGTCGAGGCTGAGAACATGAAATTACCACTTTTGCCTGTTAAAGGGCCAAAAAGAGAATTTTTCCGATAAGGCAGAGCAAATCATACAGCGAAAATTACTACACCCCACCTAAGTGAAGTGGGGATACCAATTTAGAAACATAAGATCAACAAGGCTCATCAAAATGAGGACTTTCTTGCGGAGCTATATAAAGATAGTGAGAGGATTTAAAAAATAAATATCCACCAACACATTAGCAAACTTTTGTTTGATGAAAAATGTGACCTGAGCACTTACGAAAAAAAGACTTTTGAATCGCCTAGAAGATCCTAATTGCCGTAATATGTAAACGCCTGAAGCGGTTCACCAACAACCCGATTGGCCCTAATCACTGTGGTTTGGGCCAGGAAAGTCTACAACTGATCAAATAGATCCTCCGATGGATCCTGAAAAAACCTCAAGAAGTCCAAATCGAAAGGATTTATGGAGGTGAATTATACGAGCCACTCCACACTAACACCTTCTCCTTCTCCTTCTTGTCCAAGCAGCTTCTGCAGAAGTCATTGCCATAGAAGTAGTATTGGTATTGATTATATTATGGTTATAGTTGGATAATTGATACGCTGTGTTCACCCCTTCTGATCTGGCCATGTCGTTTTCTTTTGTTGAAGAGCGATGGCCATGACCAGAGAAGGAAAGGAATATACACCTCCTCATCCAAGCAGCTTCCGTGAAATTGCTATAGAGGTATATTTTTTTTGTTTGTATAAAGGCCGAAGGGACAGTGCCCAGTGGGGACACCAATTATGATTCAATCATTCAATTGATAATCAGTCATTTGTCAGGGGTCGCCCCCTTAGAGTTAGAATCGTTGTTACTCCTACTTCACTACTACCATGATACTAATGTTTGATCTGTTCAGCATAAACAATCAGAGAGAGCGTTTCTGGTTACAGTTTAGCCAGCCTGTATATTAGATACGTAGTGCCGTTTATCCGTCTGTGGTTTGCTTTCTAGATCGCATCCAGTTTAATTGATAATTTACAAGTAGCGAGGGGCATGCCTAGGATATTAAGAGTAGTGCCCAGTCTGGCAAATTTAGCCGCCTTACAATTCCCAGGGTTATCCCTGTGACCCAACACCCAAGAGAGGTGAAACCGCTAAAAATGCAACGAAATATGTGAATGTCCTTAATCGATGTAAAAACATTTCACCTCTTCTGATCTGGCCATAGTACTTAAAACATTTAAATGCCCCAATTTTGAGTTAAACGTCTACGTCTGGTCACAGGTGCACAAAAACAACATTACATCTTCAATTAAGGAACCGAAAGCGTGTGTAAAAAAAATCTTACAGTAGACGTAAACATTGCGAACTGCCTTATTTCGCTTGAACATCGTAGAAATATCTCTTGTATCGTTCGGTATTAAGCCAACCCCCCCTTTCAGCAATTTAGCCGGAATGGTCACTACGTTTTGGTTGACAATCGATATACCTTCTCAAGTCTATCTTTGGTAGTACGCTATAGAGATTAGTTTCCATGCAGAATAAAAAATCTAGAAGGCCCTATTAAACCTGATTTTACATCGTAACTCCACTCTACTTATTACCAACTCCTTACCGCCCGCACTTTGTCATACATATAAAGGGCATTCATAACCCTCTGAGTGCCCGAAAATTATAATAAAATAAAATCTGTTGGCTGAAATTAAAGCGATCTCGATGACCTGGTCAAAAAACTTTGCATTGGGCGTCAAAGATGGGGAATGGAATACAGACTGACGAAAGACGCAGTAGACGAATACTTCGCCTTAAGTAGAAACCGACCTCAGCCAACTTGAAGTGCCGAACTGAAGGCATAAGACTAGCCCGATTCGGAAGGCATATTTGTTGAGACATAGCTTAACCCGGACTGTAGACTATAGCGCCACTCCAATAAAAAGTGAGTAAGATATTTATTTTTAACAAGAGGATGCTTCTTGCCACACAGGACATGGAACCATGGCGTTATTAATTTATTGAACAGTTAGTTTCACAATTTCGAACGTTGAGTTGTTCACCTAGACCAGCGGTTCCCAATCTTTTTTGGTCGAGGAGCACTTTTTAGGTCAAACGTTCCTCGCGGAGCACTTCGTTACACTTACGCTATTATGTATGTGTAAAAAATGCAATACTCAAATTTTTTTTTATAATTTATTAAATTCAAGTAAAACAAGTAACATCAACGTAAAAAACAAGAACAATGTTAATTAAAGAACATAAGGAATTCAATATCGAGTGAGAATAATGTGCTTGTTTGGTTTTGCATAATGCTTGTACATCGGGTTGAATTTGGGACAACTGCAACCGAATATCGGGCTCTGCATCGAGACGGGATCTATCCAAAACAAAATTGGTTCCAACGTAGGCGGAGAATCCTGATTCGCACATGTATGTTGTTGCAAACGGCAGAAGAATTATTTTGGCTCTGTCTGACAAAATTTTGAATTCGTCTTTCAACATACACCAGAATTCCGATAAAGAATTCTTAGTTTCAAAATTTGCCTTTAAAGAAGAATCTGATGTCAAATCAATTAAGCACTCAAACTGCAACGATGTCAGAGATGCTGGCTTTTCCAACGCGGCGGAGTACGGGTCTGCAACCCACACATTTTCTTTAATGTTTGAATGGTATTCTTCCGGAAAGTAGCTTTGGAGGTTTTCGAGCAAACTTAGCAGATGTAAATGAAACTCATTTAAAATGTCGTCAGGAATACCCAAATCTATTTCCTCTTTACATTCGCTGACCATTGGGAAGCTGTCTAGGTTTCGATTTTTTAAAGATTTCGCCCAAAACTTGATTTTCTTTTTAAATGCTTCTCCCTTATCACTGGCATCGAAAACAGTTATTGTCTTTCCTTGAAGTGATACACTCAAATCATTTAATTTTTTAAAAATATCGGTTAGATACGATAATTTCAAGAGCCAACGCTCATTACACAATCTGTCGCCCAAATCAAAGTTGTCGTTCATAAGGAAGGTTCTGACTTCAGCCCTCATTTCGAAAAGCCGCGTCAGTGTTTTGCCGCGAGAAAGCCACCTTACTTCTGCGTGAAGAAGTAAAGACGTATGTAGACTACCCATTTCATCGCACAATACTTTGAATAGCCTTGAATTCTTAGGTCGAGATTTAATAAAGTTAATTATTTTCACGCTTTCGTCTAAGACCTCTTTAAAGGAGAGTGGCATTTTTTTCATTGCAAGGGCATGGCGGTGTAGAACGCAGTGACTACTTCTGCATTCCTTGGCATTTTGTTTTATTCTTGAGACGGCACCGGACGTTTTTCCAGTCATGGCCTTGGCACCGTCTGTGCACACATCCACGCAGTTAACCCATGGGATATCATTGACAATAAAGAAATTGTCTATTAATTTAAGAATTTCAGCACCAGTTGTTGTAGTTTCCAACGGCTTGCAGAAAAGCAGATCTTCTTGAAAGGACTGTTGGTATTGGTAGCGCACAAATACTATTAAAATAGCCAACCCTGCAACATCTGTTGATTCATCCATTTGCAGCGAAATTTTTGTGACTTTTATCCGCGAAAGTAAAGTAGTTTTGACATTCTCTGCTAAGTCTCCGATTCTTCGTGATATTGTGATATTTGACAAAGGAACGGTGTCAACTAATTTTTTGGCCTTTTTACCCAACATACACTCAACAATGTCCTTAACGCATGGCTTGATTAAGTTTTCAGCGATTGTATGGGCTTCGCCAGTTTGCGCAACTCGGAAACTCACTAAGTAGGACGCCATTAACGCATTTTCGTTCACTGTCTTTGAGTGGTTAGTAATAATTGTTGGAGATTTTGTAAGTTCACCATACTTCCTTTTAAAAAAATCAGTCGGTTTGCTTTTGCAATCTGGATGAATCCCCTCAAAATGACGTTTCATTTTTGCTGGAAACATCGCAATATTCGGCAACACTTTGCCGCAAATTACGCATTGGGGTTTGTTGTCACTTGTCTCAGCAAATCCAAGATTTAAATATGAATCGTGGTACTTCCTTTTTACTGTTTTTTTTTCTGCAGTACTGATCACCATAGAACTAGTACTAGCCACATTGTCTGCCTCAAATTCTTCAGAAAGTTCTGACGCCGCTGTCTCTATTGCGTCATTTTCCTTGGCTCTAGAATAGAACAATAAATGGAAAACGAGCAAATTCACAAATCTGAATTGAGGATAACAACAGAAAAAAATATTATAAATCCAACAAAACGCATCTAATACAAATGCGGTTCTAGCGATAGGAAACTTCCCATTATGAACAAATATGGTTTTGTATTATGTACCTGCCAGTTGCTGACTCTTTAGTAACTACTGGGGGTGCTGTTAAGGAGCTTTCAGCGGTTATTTTTAACGACCCAGACGACCAGCCAGCGATCCATAGTACCTATTATTTTTGATCTCTCACGATCTTTTGATCTTTTCACGTCGATAGATCCACAGAGTCACATCAATGTACAAAAAAACAAATAAAAAGTAAAATTCACGCACTAAAAGCAAAATATACCGACCCAACAAAAACCGTCTATAGGGCGCGTTTAAAACCAGAGAAACGTCATCCCAGTACAAATTTCAGTTAGCGCCAGCGTATATGGTCGTCTCTGGTACGTCTCTTTAATAATTTTCATTCGTCGGGGATTCCCACATCTTTTTACACGATGTGGGAACCCGTGCGCGTCACTTCAGACGGGGTCTTCATCTAGTACTCCGACGTTGGGCTGGGAATAGAAGACTTTGGAAGTTAGGTACCCCCAATTCGATATTGGTTAGTCGGCATCGTTTGAGAACTATAAGCTAAAATTCATCGCGTCATTAGCTAAATACCACTAGAATTGTTCTTACCGATCGTTGAAAATAAGAACTTCAGAATATATTAAGCTATGCGCTGTTACGGTCAAAATTTGAAAGAAATAAGTACCACTAAAGCACGTAATACAGTGATACTGATAAGTTATCTCCTAGTTGAAAAAAAAAACATTTACCAAAGCTGTTGGGTCAACTCAGCATTAAATTTGATTGAAAAACTATCCTGAAACTGGGATTATCTGAAAGATAATAAACTGAAAAATTGAACCTAACTGATACATTCAACTAACTGAATTTCAACAAAAAATTCGATCGTAGACAGTTGAATAAGTAAGTTAGTACAGTCACCCTAAAAGGACTATTGGCTTAGTACATACGATATTGGAGCGTAAAGATATGTCGCAAAATGGCTTCATGGAGTTAACATCGAACCAAACAGGGGCAAGATGAATTTTTTTTTTATGATTATCTTCTCGACCAAGCGATTCACAAATATTAACCGTGTTTCACTTACGAACCGCTCCGAGAACTACGATAAATCCGAAAGTGAAACACGATTTCTCATTTGAAAACTTGGTAAAACCTAAATTTGTTGGATTCGTCCCCTCCCACTTTCTGCTAAAGGTGTACAGATAGCTATTTTGTTTTTATCATGAAAGGAATTCATCCTCATTAGAAGCTGGAAAGTAAGGAAACTGTTGCTTGACAAAAAAAGTTGTCCTCCCGCTGAGCATGTTCTTTTCTTCTAAGAATTTTCAACACTTAACCAAAAAATCTCAACTCAGGCAAAGAAATATTTGACGAATCCGTAAGTAAAACATGTCAATTATTGTCTATGCACGTGCCGTGAGTGTTCAACAATATCGTACCACATTCGTATTAATTTCGTCTAGCCGACAACCGATCGCACGATTGTGTTGCCTAGTATCTACACACTGAATCTTGCTGAAAATATGTATCTAAAGCGTCTGCACTTGACGTCAAATTGATTTATCGAATTTCTTTGACATTCAGGAGCTTCAGAGTCTATAATTATGTACCTAACCTAGCCCTTATGTCACACGATTATTTAAAAAAAATTAACCAAACTAACTAAATTACCTCAAAGGCGGGCGGTGTTTCTTCTTTTTCTCTTGTCGACTTTCTGGATTTACCTGAAACAAAAAGGAAACGCCATTAGATTTGTCACGAAATCAAATTCATTTCATCCATAAATCAAAAAAAAAAAAAAAAAACAATGTTCTTCGGAAGCGCAACTCTTTCTTCGACGACTGGCGCGACGAGACACCCATCATTGTCATTCATACCGTCACATGGTGCCGTACCACCGCACGTTCGAGTTGTTAGCTTGTTAGGCATGTTCATTGAAATTTTGGATTTTCATTTAACGCGAATGGAAGAATAACAATATAGGTAGGAAGAGATTTTATCAAAATGATCCACATACATAATGTTCTAGTAAAAGAGATCGGTCCTCATTCATAAATACCTGTCTCAGTGTTTTGACAAACCAAAACCTAAGTGAATGAACTTCAAATTGGTAGAGATGTGAATATTCACTCGGTGTCACATAGTGGGCATTGACACCTTGTTACCTGCTACTACCTTCGCCACCAAACGTAATTCCGCAATCAACAGGCCCGGCCTCTCCGGATTCAGAGAATCATTTTGATGAAAATGCAATCCTGCGCCAGTCTGAATGGTAAATTGTTTGAGGTAAATGAATTGACAAGGAGTTTCCTTTTTTTTGTGTTTTTGCGATTCACATCCAAAAGTCAAAAGACACATATCCGACAGAGGTTATCGGCGTGTCCTTGAAATATTTTGTTCGAGAATGTGTTGCAAACCTTTTGTGTCGTTCAGCGAAGTTTGTTTACTTGGTTCCTTTTTGTCTGTGGAGTTGTTGGTCTTCTTCTTCGCTTGGTTCTGTGTCATTAGTATATGGTCGGCTTTGTGTTTTTTTGGGTGAGAAATTTATGGGTTAGTATGCAGCTGCTTTTTAGGGGGTCATAATGACAGTTCTCCTTTTGTGCGCATGTAGGTACCTATATGTCATTTTTTTTGACAGACAAACGAATTGAATTTATTTTCTGAAATTTGTTGGGTGTGATTTGGAAGTCTGGGAATGTAAAAGTTAGCATCTTGCAGTATTCTCTGTACAAGCCGGATAAATAATGAATCAGACCCATAAGGAATATGACGTTTTAAAATCGTTGAAATGCATTAAAGGAGAACTGCATACAACCATGTTTAGGTACCTACAATTAATGTAAACTTTATTATCTGTGGTACTAACTCGGATTTTGTCAATACCAATTTTGAATTTTAGTACAAACGCAGCCTTAAACTATTTCTGGATCTGTTAATGTCAAACGAAAGGCATGGTTTAGATTGGTATCATGAAGAAATTTTATGAATAAACACTTGAGATTGTGGTCAAAACTTTAAGAGTGCTTGCTCCGGTCTCCGTGTCTCCAATCATCGGGTGGTGGATAAAGGAATTCTTTGCAGATATGTGGAGAAGGTGGACAATTAAATGACATTCGTGGACCAAAACTAGCTGAGGGTAAAGCCCCTATCAAACAGCCTTACTTACTTACTTAAGTGGCGCTACAGTCCGGAATGAACCTGGGCCTCAACCAACATGCCTCTCCAATTAGCCCGGTCCTTAGCTAACTGCCTTCAGTTGCGCACTCCAAGTTGGTTGAGGTCGGTTTCCACTTCTGCGCGCCACTTAAGGCGAGGTCTTCCTCTACTGCGTCCGACGTCTGGCTGGGAATCGAAGACTCTGCGAGCCGGAGTATTGGTGTCCATTCGTTCTACATGTCCTAGCCATCTTAAACGTCCAATGCGGAGTTTTTTGACCAGGGGCATGTACAGCTGTACAGCTCGTATAGTTCTTGGTTGAATCTTCGTCTCCATAGCCCGTCAACGCAAACGGGACCGAAGATTCTTCGAAGAATTTTCCTCTCGAATCTACCAAGAATTTCTTCATCCGCTTTTGATACGGTCCATGCTTCAGCGCCGTAGAGCAGGACTGGGATGATCAGGGTCTTATATAGGATCTCCTTAGTAGTTCGAGTGAGGGCTTTACTACTAAATTGCCTTCTAATTTTGGACGAGATGTTGTTGTCAGAGTTAATAGCGGAGCCGAGGTAGACAAAGTCCCGTACTACCTCAAAGTTATATCTGTCAATGGTGACGTTCTGTCCAATTCGTCGATGTTGTGAGTCCTTTCGTGATGTATGCTGTCATCACACACAGCCAGCGGAAGAATTTCTAAGATGTTGTCAACGTTGGTGTCCCAGTTAGGATGGACAAAGTAAACAATCTATTTGAGCTGCTCAGACATATTCGCACAACAGGTCATCTAGGAACCTCAAGAACTGATCAGGCCCCTGAACAGAGATGGTGGGGAATATTCAACGCTCAATTCCGTAGTGGATACTGATGGCCACGAGTCCTAAGGCTATTTAACGAATTAGGGTTAGCCCTCCATGTTGTGGGCTTTGTTTTATGTTTACCCACTTACGGAAAAAATTGGTGTTCAAAGCAACAATGAGCTTTGGGACGGACTGATTTTATTGTTGACGACCATGTCAAACGAAAAATGGTCAACAACGTTCGTATCTGCACCTGGAATGTAGAAACACTAAGCAGGAGAGGTGCAACCAAACAACTAACAGGAGTACTAAGCTGCTTATAAGGAGTCATTTCTGCTATTCAGGAAATACGACGGAATGGTCCCTGCAAAAAGAGGACGAAAAACTGTGAAATTTACAACGGATAGTGTTATAGTGAGTAGAAACAGAGAGTATTCGGATGTGATTTTGCTATAAGCGCCAGACTTAGCCATGAAGTTTTATGTTTTCAGGATATGTATAAGCAAACGCATTGAAACAATCCGCATCAAGGACAAATTGCCCAGCATTTGCCTAATGTGACTTATCACGCTTTTACGAAAGAAAACGATGAAATTACGAAATACTGTTTCTACGAGCTTCTTACGAAAAATTATGAGGGACTACCGAAGAACGATGCTAAAATCGTAGCGGGAGATTTTAAAGCTAAGGTGGGAAAAGAGGATGTCTTACGCAGTATTGTAACAGAGCCTTGGTATGTTGAAGAGGGCCGATAGATACTCGCAGCAACGAACGAGGCCTACAAGGCTAAGCTGTAGATAAAGACGAGAGCTACCATTAAGCTCAATAGTCAGAGAAAAAGGAAGAACATCGGCTTTGCAGAAAGAAGAAAAAGGTTCCACCCGAGGCACGATGTTCGCAAGTTTTACCAAAATGTAAAACGTCAAAGCCAAGGATACAAGGCTCGAACAGAATCCTATTGAGATGATATGAAGAACCACTTCTGCAGACAGTTAAACGGCGATGACGAATAATCTCCCAATGTCGGGCAGAACTAATCATTCATTGGTCACTATAGCGAAAACTATCAACTACCCGACCTGCATTAAGTGAGGTTAGGAACAGCTAAAGCTAAGCTTTAAAAGGCTGCCGGAAATAACGACCCTTCTGCCGAGATTTAGAAAGTCGGTGGAGATGATTTGGCAAAGAACATTCACCAACTCATCACCAAAAGATGGGCGGATATATGTACTCCTGAAGAATAGGACTTCATTATCCTTTGCACGATCCACCAAAGTAGATCCTCTCAACTGCTCTCCTCAACATCGCCTACAAGATCCTAACTGCCGTAGAATGTGAATCCCTGAAAGGGATTACCTATCCGATCCGCCCTTATCAGTGCGATTTTAGGCCACGAAAGTCGACTACATATAAAATCTTCACACTTCGACAGGAAATAACCTGGAGTCCAAATCAATACCTACCACCTATTCATCGATTTCAGAGCCGCATGCCATATCGATTATAGAGACGAACTATAAGCACAGTGTTTCGGAATGAACAAGGGCCTAAACCAAAATGCCTCTACAATTAATACGATATTTAGCTAACTGATTTCTACTACTGGGCGCCAGTTAAGGCATGGACTTCCTCTGCTGCGTCCGACGTGTCGTTGGGAATTGAAGACTCTGCAATTCGGAAGATGGAGGAGAGTAGTTTTTCGCCAGGTCTATAACTAAATCGTTTTACTGCTCGTTCTTTTTTGAATCCGTTTCTTCAAACCCGTCAACACAAGCGGTGGGGAAGATTTATCAACGAATTTTTTCGATCGAAACGACCAAGCATTTCTTCAACCGCTTTTGTGGTTTATGCTTCCGTGCCGTAAAGCAGAATTGGAATTGTTAAGATCTCATATAGGATCTCCTTAGTATTTCAAGTGAGGGCTTTAGTAATAAATTGGCCTCTTAGCCCGAAGAAACAGCGGCTGGCAAGAATTTAGTTTACTATCTGACTTGTCGGAGTGAATAGCAGAGCTAAGGTACACAAAGTCGATGGTAATGTTCTGTCTATTTCGACAATGTTGTGGCTCGTCCTTCATTGAGCGTAATTGACATGTGCAGCAATATTTGTAAGGGACACCGCAGTTTCACTACATTGAGTGACAGTTTTAAGATGCTAAATGTCGCGCTAGACTAAAGGACTTGTAGGATAGACAAAACAAAAGCGAATACGATTTTTTCGTCTGAAATGAACGGTTACTTATTCCGTCCCCTCTGTTTCTCTTGTTTCTATTTCCAATTGGTTTACAAAAAGACTCCCATCTTACATAATAAGCCCGAATGTTTTTCGGACACACCTCTTTTCATGCTAAATCCATTTTACCATCTAAGCCATATGCCAGAAACTAGTATTCCTTCAACACTTATTTTGACATCAAATAATGATTTGGAAATCAATTTCGGATAACGTGGGAAAGCCTTCAATTGGGTACTATTACGACTTGAAAAAAAAAATATTACCATCCAAATGTATCTATTAATTTATCACCGACATACACTCTCGTTTAAAACAGAAGAATGCGTGTTAATCGTTTTGTTGAAAACAATCCAAATTTCACACATATGACCAAAAACCGTCAATTATAGTCAGCCTTCCTCAACGCGTTTAAATATTTGACTACCATTAGGGAAACCAGTGTGCGGGATCATGGTCTATTATTATCTAAAAAAAAAAAACCAAAACCATAAAAAATTAAATAACTCAAGTACCGCACCTATTAAGTCTGTCAAACTAACAAGCTCTGCACCCAAAAAACTCTCAAACGAGGAATGTAGTTAAGCCAGAAGTTGATACGATATTGACATCAATATGGCGTCAAAGAAGTGGCGCTACTCAATAAAATCGGCTCGCTGATTATATTAATGCCTGCCCACCGAATTGACAGATATATATGCAAAGACGTAGGTGGATGGAAGCTACTAAAAACGTTTAAATGCCCGATCTTGTCGTCGGACTAAACATCCACATGTATGGTCTGTTAATTGATTTTAAATGAAAACACACACACAAATATTTTGTTGTTGTGTCTCAGACCCATTATACAAATCATAGCAATTTAATATCGAGGAAGGCCCCCAAAATAAAAACACGTATCTTCGTCCCACACGACATCATCTGGCTTTGCAAGTTCAAATATATCACATGGCTCATATGACATTCCATTCACAAGCGAACAACAAAACGCCAAAATGGAAAATGTATGCAAATGTATCTCGAATCTCAAGCCCAGCTCAATAAATAAAGATCAGACACTCTAATGAACTCTTTTGACCAGCCACAGCGACTCTCAGATCGAGCCATAAGGGACACTTTTTTCGC
Source organism: Rhingia campestris (assembly GCA_932526625.1). Taxonomy (NCBI): domain Eukaryota; kingdom Metazoa; phylum Arthropoda; class Insecta; order Diptera; family Syrphidae; genus Rhingia; species Rhingia campestris. The sequence continues at coordinate 83,517,701 of OW052182.1, forward strand.
CTCCCTACCCTATACTGCACTGCACTCTGGCTGCCCACCAGCTGTCTCACTCTTTTTCGCAGTGCGAATGCCAATCTTGAGGCATTGCCAGGAATGCATGATTAACGATTCGAGCGGTTGTCAGTTGGTTAGAGAGAACTGGAGCTGGAGGGAGTTCGAGTTTTATACTTCTTCTCAGTATGGCGAGGAATTCCAGCGTTTGCCACTTCTGTCCGTACCAACCTTATGAAGGCTCTGCAGATAGACGTAACAAACACAAGCGGGGGGGCAGGCTGAGGATAAGGATGCATGCGAGGGAAATTGATGGTTTGGTGTGCTTGCGCTGTTTGTCGTCTACCTAGTGCGTTGTGCATACACACGGGGATAGATTAACTGCTTCCAGACACTTTTAGGTGGAAAAGCGACGTTGGACTGTGTACATGAAGCATCTCCACTGCCTCGACGGTTACCTGTTAATTTCGGTCTAATTACAGGGGATGGTTAAAATGGTTAAGATAATTAAGAACGAGACGATGTTGGAGAGGCATGCCATAGCATGCCGGGGAAGTCGTGCAAAATACCTCTGGAGATTGTTAAAATTTTAAAAGGTTGATGCGTTCCACGTTGGTTGATGCGTGATGTTTGTGTTAGCGGCGGGATTTTGCTTTTTTTTTTTTGTTTTACGAAATGAAACGAAGATATTTCAGCTAATTATGTTAGTAAGCTTGGGGGTATGAGATCACACTTAAGTTTGAGGAGAATGCGATATTAGACAGGGGCTACTTTTCAGATGAACCGCATGCTAACGGGCTGAGTCAGAAGTACATCTAGATTTGATGGGCTCAAAAGTGGTAAATGAATGGCTTACACTGAGGGAAAAAGGGAGGCATTGACATAAATTGAGCCTTTAAGTGGAGGGCTGCAATTTGCGGATTGCTTCCACTGGGTTGGTACTGCAAAACCGTTTAAGTAACAGGGCACACTTGTATCACCGATCATTTTAAGGCAATTTTGACGAAATGTTGGGCATTCTAATCTCTCGATTTATTCCGTACCGCCAGCATTAAATCCAGAAGACCAGTGGCGACACAATCAACAGCCATGAGAGCAGATGCAACGGAATTGTTGTTTCTCCCGCCCACGAGTTCGAAATGGAGTATGTTGACGGAGAACAGCAGCACTGCAATGGAACTTTACAGACAAGGACGAGCGTTTTTAAGCGGTTTAGGCAAAGCAAAATACTGTGAAAAAATTTAATGTCGAAAGACTGCAATCGCCAGAGACCGCCAAGACCTTCGCGCAACGCGTATCCCTTAACCTCTCGATTGACACAACACCACCAGCATCTAATGTCGAAGAACAATGGCAACGGTGCCAACAAGCCATTAGATCAGCCGCAACTGATGTGCTAGGTTTCTCGCGGCCACCAGCAAGAAACCCCTGGTTTGATGATGAATGCCGACAGATGCTCGCAGCCAAGAACGAGGCCTACAAGGCTAAGCTGCAGGTGAAGACGAGAGCTGCAATAGAGCTCTATAGGCAATTAAGAAGGGCTTTTCAGAAAGAAGAAAAAAGATCAAGAAAAGCGCGCGATCGAGGATATAGAGAGGTGCCACTCCAGGAACGATGTTTGCAAGTTTTACCAAAGTGTAAAACGCCAAAGCCAAGGATACAAGGCTCGAACAGAATCCTGTCGAGATGAACAAGGAAATATCGTAGTTGTGACACAGTCGATGCTGATGATATAGAAGAACCACTTCTGCAGACTGTAAAACGGCGATGACGAACAACATTCCGCTGTCAGGAAGAACGAACCATTCAATATTGGCAACGACAGCGAAAACTGCCAACCACCCGACCTAAGTTAAGTGAGGATAGCAATAACTAAATTCAAGAGTAATAAGGCCGCCGGAAATGACGGCCTTCCAGCTGAGCTTTATAAAGCTGGCGGAGATGACTTGGTAAGTAACATCCAGCAACTCATAAGCCAAATCTGGTCGGTTGAAAGCATGCCTGAAGAATGGAACCTCAGCATCGTTTGCCCGATCCACAAAAAAGGAGACCCTCTGAGCTGCACCAACTACAGATGCATAACTCTGCCTACAAGATCCTATCTGCCGTAATATGTGAACGCCTGAAACAGTTTACCAACAACCTGATCGGCCCTTATCAGTGTGGTTTTAGGCCAGGAAAGTCCACAATCGATCAAATTTTCACACTTCGGCAGATCCTGGAAAAAAACCCAAGAAGTCCAAATCGATACCCACCACCTATTTATCGATTCAAAGCCGCATACGACAGCATTTATAGAGACGAACTATCACAGAGCGATGTCTAGTTTTTGTATACCGTCCAATTCCGTCCATTTATGTAGGATGACGATGCAGAATTCTCGCTGCACCATCAGGGTCGGAAACGACCTCACCGACACATTCGATACCAAAAAAGGATTTCGGCAAGGCGATGCGCTGTCATGTGACTTTTTCAATTTGATTCCTGAGAGGATTGTGCAAAACACCCGAGCCAACACCAGAGGCACAATTTTACAAAAATCGGTGCAACTACTAGAATACGCCGACGATATTCACATCATTGGCAGGACTCAACGTGATGTCATAGCCACCTTTGCTAGTATAGAGAAGGAAGCGGCGAAAATGGATTTAGCAGTAAATGAGGGTAAGACTAAGTATATGCTGTCAACACGGAAGGACACACAACATCGACGAATTGGACAGAACGTCACCATTGACAGATATAACTTTGAGGTAGTACGGGACTTTGGCTACCTCGGCTCCGCTATTAACTCTGACAACAACATCTCGTCAGAAATCAAACTAAGAATTACTCTTGCCAACCGCTGTTTCTTCGGGCTAAGAAGGCAATTTAGTAGTAAAGCTCTCACTCGAACTACAGTCCTGCTCTAATCAGTGGTAAATAGCTTCAGGCGTTCACCTATTAGATCTTAATGGTGATGTTGAAGAGACCTATGCCTCTGTAGTTCGCTCAGTTCAGAGGATCTCCTTTTTAGTGGAACATAATGGTATCGATTTTTGTTGCACAAGGTGGGCCATAATTGATCACCCTATTGGAAGATGCTCTTATTTTTGCAAATGGCCGCCTATGTCAAATCTGTTTTGACGTTTGTGGACTAGACAGATGTAGAATACAAGTGAACAAGCCATTGAGCGATACAATCCCCAAGAACGCGAAATAATCGTGTCTATTTTTTGCGTATCAATTCGTCTGTAGTGTTGCCGCAACGCGAATTCCTTCGCCGATTCCCCGGCCGTCCGACACCGACTGCGCAAACACTGCGCAGTTCGGCCGCCGTGAAACCACACGAGACGTTGCCAAGAGTGGCCGGCCTCGGAGCGCCCGTTGTGCCGAGAATATCGTCGCTGTTGCCGAAGATGTCGATCTGTCGCCGGAAACATCTACCAGACGCCGTGCCTCGCAATTAGCCATTAGCCGGTCGTCCCATAGGCGAATTTTGGTCAAAGACTTGCGCATGTTCCCATACAAAGTCCAGTTCGTGCATCAGCTGCTGACTGTCGACCGCCAAACGCGTGTAACCTACGCCCAAGCCAGCCTAAATCTCGAGGACGAAGTGGACGATTTTTCGACCAAAATCATAATGAGCGATGAGGCTCATTTCCACCTCAGCGGGTACGTGAACAAGCAAAGTTATCGCTTCTGGGGCACCGAAAATTCACGAGTATTGCACGAGGAAACATTACACCCACTCAAAGTTACTGCATGGTCATCGGGCCATTTTTTTTTCTAGAACGCCGCTGGTCAAACGACAACAGTGGACGGTGCGCGCCATAGGGCCATGTTAACCGAGTTTTTTTCTGCCGCAATTGTACGAATTAGTACTGGAGGATATGTGGTTCCAACAGGACGGAGCAACGGCACACACTTCGTTTTTCATTTAGAAATAAAATGAGAGCCAAACATAAACAACAACGGATGACTTCTTTTGGCCCACCTTGTAAAGGGTCCACCAAATAATTAAAATGCTATAAAAAAAAACCACTGAATATTTTCTCAAATTTCTTTTTTTATTGAAAAGTACAATCCTTCCGGTTGATAATGGAAAATAATTTCATTCAAATCGCTGCCTCGGCTGGCCATGCAGTAGCCTACACGATCGGTCCAATTTTTAAGCACATTATCGATTGTGTGCAGCTGTATTTCACCAATGGCTTCACGAATATTGTCCTTTAAAGCGTCAATTGTCTCTGGCTTGTCGGCGTAACACTTATCTTTTACGGCACCCCACAAATAATAGTCAAATCGCAGCTCCGAGGTGGCCAAACGACATCAGCTCTGCGGCTGATAATGCGATCTTAAAAAACAGGGCGCAAAACATCGAGTGTAGCTTCGGCTGTGTGGCACGTAGCGCCGTCCTGTTGAAACCAAATATTGCCAATATCCTCCTCTTCAATTTTTGTGAACAAAAATTCGTTCAACATGGCCCGACAACGATCGCCATTGACTGTAACGGCCACTCCTTGCTCTTTTTCGAAGAAAAATGGCCCAATTATGCCTCTGGACCAAAATCCGCACCAAACAGTGACTCGTTTTGGGTGTATCGGCTTTTCAATGTATGCGTGCGGGTTTTCTGTGCCCCAAATGCGACAATTTTGCTTGTTTACATACCCGCCAAGATAAAAATGAGCTTCATCTGAAAAGATGATTTTTTTTGGCAAGATCGGCATCTTCTCTAAGTCGATCGCAGGCCCACTTAGCGAAGCGAAAACGCATTGGATGGTCAGTTGGCTTCAACTCCTAAACCAATTGGACTTTGTATGGCGTCATACCAAGGTCTTTATGCAAAATTCGTCTCAATGATGTCTCCGAAATGTTCAATTGTTGAGAACGACGGTGAATTGATGTTGATGGCGCTTCACGCACACTTTCTGCCACATCAGCAATATTCTCGGGTGTACGCACTGTTTTTGGATTTTCACGCTTTGGTTTATCGATGAGGATGCCAGTTTCTTTAACTTTTTCACAAGATAACGAACATACGGAGCTGATGGTGCTTCTCTTCTTCCAAAATCCGTACGCAATTTTCGCAGACATTCTGCAACATTACCATGATTTTCAAAGTAATGTCGCAATATTTCCCAGCGTTGTTCAAGCGTATACACAACCATATTCGTTCAGCGGAAGGATAAAACTAATTATCTGTCAAATCAGACATGAGCTAAGTGTTACCATTCACGAAATAAGCACTAGTTGAAAAAAAAAAACGTTAGATGGCGGACCCGTTATATCCTATACAAGGTGGGCTAATTAAACTCAAAGATGGATCGTGCTTATTACAGTGCATTACCGAAGGGTTTGGCACCCAGCGGAAATTGAGTGTCGAAGTTGGTAGGCATCAGCTAGATCCAAATCATCCACTAACAAAGTGATAAACCCTGGAGAACAATCATTAAATCCAATATATCTAGGTCGAAAGCGGTTTTAAAAGTATTGAGCAATTCTCGGTTTGTTACTCCTCCGCAGAAAACCTCCTGTTATGACGACCAAGTCAACACTTTAGACACAATTTTTTTAAGTCTAAGCAACACCTCGAAATTGATCTCAACAGAAGATCAAACCTGCTGCTTTCAAGCGGAAATGCAGTCGGTCATATTTCAAACCCAGAAGACCAGTGTCGCCATTCATTACAACCTACGTTCTCTAAAAATGCGAATAAAAAGCCACACTAAGTAGGCAGCTCAACAACATAAAACACCTCCACCCCTACTTGGATGAGGGTAAGCTCTCCCAAAAGTTAAATAATTAACACCAGCTCCATCCACCTTCTATTGTACCCCGTCCAGGTGACGATTACCATCTAAGTATTCACATTGAAATGTCACTCAGCTCTGTAACATTCCCACACTTAGTCCCCTCCTAAATTTTAAGGGGCAACATTTCACACCCTCATTTTGCAACAATTAGTGTCGGCAAATACAAGCAATTAAATAATTTCTAAAGCACCATGTTGACACATCATACACCCGGCCATTGTCTTACATGTGCCCGTTCCGTGGGATAAAAGCCACAAGCCAAGCCTTAAGTTTAGCGTCACCATTTGGAGTTTTCCGATTTATTTGCCAAAAAAAAATTCCATTATGGAGTCGAGAACCGTTCATTAGCGCGCACGCGTAAGTACACACTTCCCTCCGAAGTCGGAGTACTGTTCCACAGGAATGCCTTACACAAATATTGTTACAGACTTTTCTTATCTCATTGTTGGGTAAAGAAGGGTTTTCCTTCTTTTCCTCTTCAACTTGAGATCATGTCATAAGTGGATTTGAGGAGCGTGTTACAATTTACTTTAACCTTCATATCGCGATGGTCTGGGTTTGTGTGTGCACACTTGTATAGGGTGCGCATGAATCTTTGCGGGCTCTTGAAGACCATAAACCATTGTAATGCTAATTGAATTGAAGGTGAAGGCGGATGCTCAACGTGGCAAAGCGAGGTTCGACGAGAGAAAGAAACGTGACGCAGGGATCAACATCCCGAACAACCATCATCAGAGCCAGTATCCGTACGAGGTATGTGTAGTACAGGCAGCAGCGGCAGATATTGTAATGCAATGCGGGGTACAGTTTAAGGGAAAACCTCGGAAGATTTATTGTTGTTTTCATTTTTTTTGCTGTATAGCGGTAAAGTTGTTTGGAAATTTGGGTGGTCCTGGGGAAGGCTTGTTGGTGGAGTTTTTGTTTATTTTTTTTCAGCTAAAAGGTTATTTCTTCAAACTTTTAAGTCAAAAAGACTGAATGACGATCGGTCGTTTATTGATTGTCCTTGTCATCCATGAGATCTTTGCCATGAAGAGTAGTTTAAGGATGTAAATAGAACCCACACCTTGCACGACATCTGATCACAATATTGGATGAGGTCTTAAAAAATAAATATCTAGCACTATGCCCCATACAGGCAGCTTCTCTCTCCTAGCTTCTGGCTTAATTTTCATGTGCAAAGTTATTATTTTTCCCCACAAAGAAGAGGACATCCTGTTTAATGCGAATCCGAACGGCAAATTTCAGAAGCTTCTCATGACAGTGTTACTCTTGAACGTTTGTCAGACTTTTGCAAAAGGTGGAGCAGTGAAAACAAATTAGGTGTTGTCACTTTCGAGATTTGATCCAGGGACCCCGCACTCAGTATTCAAGCCTGCAACTGCAAGGCAGAGTAGCCATAACCGCATTGGAAGTAATCATATAAGGAAACACCTGCTGATTGGTCATATCTAATCTTGTCAAGTGGGGACGTTAAATGACCGTCAATTTCCGATCAATTGAACAAGTGTCGTCCTTAGTTAGCCGGAGGTAGTTATACAAAAGCAGATAACCTTTTCAGTTGAGAATATTAATTGAAGCGTTCAAACCACTTGGTCCGTCGCACCGCCAAGGCATCAGAACATTCCAGGCATCTGAATTAAAATGAGCAAGGACTTTACTGATGAAGATTTTACTGGTCTATGATATTTTCAAGAGATACTTCCTTTTCCTTTCAAATTATAGGCAATGCGATTCTATGAAACCTATCTGATGCCTACCAACTGCGACTCGCAGACTTCTTGTGCCCACCACAGAGTGCTTAATATCATGACAATTCCTGTGTAAAATCAGATGAAAAAAAAAAATCAGATGAGAACGGGGCAGGAGATGTGTCCTCACACTAGGGCACATGAATTATGTGCCCTGGTGTGAGGACACATGGGAATTCCATGCGGCAGTGGATTCCCAAGATGGAATCATAGTGGCGTATACAGTCCCAGTTAGTATGGACAAAGTGAACAAAAATAAATGGGCTACTTCGACATATTCGGACAACAGGTCATTAAGGAATCTAATGGGCTAGTCAGGCACCTTGAACAAAGACGGTGGCGGAAGAGCCGAAGTGCCAATTGCAGCGCTCAATCCCGTTATGGATACTGATGGTCTCATGTCAACAGGTCCTCCTGGTTCAGGGGTGGTGCAATGGTTAAACTACGAACTAACTTAAAAAAAATTGTAGGGAAGCAACCAAGAGCCTCGGAGAGGACTGATTTTATTGTTGACGACCAGGACCGAGCTTTCTCACAACCATTCATGTGTGCGTGTGTAATTCTTGCACGATGGCGGCACTGGTCCTCCTGGTTCAGGGGTGGTGCATTAGGTAAACTACCCACTTACTTTAAAAAAAAATTGTTAGAAGTAACCAAGAGCCTTGTGTGCGTGTGTAATTCTTGCACGATGATGGGACCTCCGGTTTTATACCGAATCTGAACGGCTAAGTTGAGATAAGCTTTTCTTGACAATTTATACTCCTCGTATGATTTGTCAGATCATCACGTGAGTATGGCCAGTAAAATCATTAAGGTGTTGCTAAGGCTGGGAATCGAGCGCCACTGAGCCCGTGTTGACGACCACGCTAAGCCCAAAAAGGTCAACAACGTTCGTATCTGTACCTGGAATATAAGAACATTAAACAGGAGAGGTGCAGCCAAGTAATTAGCGTAAGCCCTAAGCTTCTACAAAGTGGACATTACTGCCATCAAGGAAATCAAAAATCCTACGGAAACATGGTCATTTTGGCCCACCTTGTTCGGCTTAGTTCGGCTTGAATATAAAAATCAAAACCTTAGGATTCCATGATCATAAACATTGGGCCACATTGTAGCTTAGTTTAGCTTCAAAATAAAAATCAAAAAGCTTGGGATTGTAGGATCATAAGCTACAATTACCTTGTAGCTTAATTTGACTTGAAAATCAAAAGGCCTCGGATTGTATGGTCATACACATTGGCTTAGTTTGACTTGGAATTAAAATTCAAAAGGACTGGGGAAATACGGTCCATCCTATGGCTTAGCTCGATTTGAAAATAAAAATAAGAAAGCCTAGGAAAATAGGGTCATAAACGTTGGCCCACCTTGTAGCTCAGTTCGGCATGAAAATAAAAACCAAAAAGCCTAGGAAAATATGATCAGGATCACACACTATGGCAATAATGGAATTAAAATTCAAAACGACTAGCTTAGTTCGGCTGGAGTTAAAATTAAAAAAAACCTGGGAAACTAGGGCCATACAGTTTGTAGCTTAGTTCACTTGAAATTAAAATTAAAAAGGCATAGAAAAATAAGGTCACAGAGTATGGCCCACCTTGTTCCTTACAATCCTCGAAGTTGAAGCTTCGACTTCAAAATCAAAATGCACTACCTTATCCAATTACCCAAACACCACCTGTATCTATTCTTGCGAAACATACTCTCCTCATCACATACCTTTGTTGAACATCCCGCCAATTGTTGCCTGTGCAACAAATAAAACCAATCTCTCCCGAAATCCTTTATACAGTTCCAACAGACTCCGCTCTTGGTTCAAGTACAACCTCAATGGATCGACCAGCGACTGTGGCGAGTGCACCAATTCGATTGTCGTCATCAAATTATCGAAACGAAAATTTATTCACCCGTTTGATAGTTTTATGCGCGCGCGCAGCAACACAAGATCGTCCCTCGATATGGCAGAACAATGGTCCAATCGATAATGGCCAGAGTGTGGTACCCTCTTCCGGCGCTGCCAACCCTCTGTGATTCTGTGTCGGCGTGGTTTTTTGTCTCGTTACAATTTTGCCATTTAAATGATGTCGAGTTGCGCAACTAGTGGGCCGACATCGATCTCAAAAAGTCTGCGCGCCATCATCGAAATCACTGAGAGCGGTACTTGTATCTCGACTGTGTGTCGACTAATTTGCGACTCGTTGAGAAACAATTCACCAGAAAATAGCACGAATTTCGGTCCTCACTCAAAGCATCCATCATTGTGTACCGCTTTCGTTTCCTGGGCGTCTAATTAATATTCCGAATGAAGCTATTTCTCTGCGGTTCCATTCGGTCGTGTCACGATGATTTTGGCGTAGGAATTTGTGTGCGCGTCCGCTCCTTGATCTAATAAAATCCAACACGGACGAGTTACAAATTTTAATGACGAGTCAACCTGAAAAAATAAAATGTGTTATTCCCTTTTTTGGGTTTGCTTGTGTCTCTTTGTTTCCTCTGGAGTAGTTTATTTTTGTTTCGAACTTTTGGGGAATTTTTCATGATTTATACGATGACTGGGAAACATGTCGTCGACTGTCTTGCTCTTGGTTATATGGAATTCTATGGAAATTGAAGTTTATTGTAGGAGTAGAGGTGTATATAATTCCTGAATAACGATGAGGCTTTAAAAAGTTACAAATACTAGCTATGGGACACAAGTTTGTCAATGACTTGCATGATTCTGTCTCCCACAAGGTTGCTATACTTTGTGAGATAAATCGGCGCAAATCAGGAATCAGGCAATACTTGTAGGGTTACCATAATGCATGATTATATGCATGTGCTCCAGGCATTGTTGTTGCAGACAGCTAGAAAAATAAGCTGACAACAATCTATGGAGCGATACACACTGCTACACACTGGTACTGCCACAAATCTTGCAGAAAAAGGAAAACATTGAAGAAGAAATCACCAACTTGGAGTTTGTGTGTATCAACTTAGGAGGTGGTCATTTGACCGATACCATCTTTTCAACTTAATGTATCCAATTCTACACTTTCAAATAAAGTTTCGTGAAGAAATTGTCTTTTTTGTGATTTTCTTGCAAAATGACACCCGAAAACCTTTTGCCACAAAACCATAGAAAAATCCGTAACGATTTGCTAATTTTTGTGAATTGAAACTCTGTTTTCGTGTCTTCCCCAAACACACAGCGAGATTATTGGATTTTGATATATCTAATAGAGGCTTTTTGCTTTACATACGATGCGCAGGACGGACAAAAATAACAACACGAAGACAGTTTAGTTCTATAATAGCGGACGTCTATCTATATGTCCTATCGTGGTATTCGCTGGAAAGAAAATTTTCTACGATTTGTTCGAAATCGGAGAATTTTCTACCGAGGCATCTGTTCCAATTAGCATTTCGAAAAGATTTTCTGACGAAATTGTAACGCACTTGAACGCGCATCGGCAATATGCGTCAAGTAAACGATTTTTGACAGCTATACCTTGAATTTCCTCCGAAGTTGTCCGACAAAGAAATCCGACAAAGAGTCCGTTTCAGAAATTGTTCCGATAGAGGTGATTATGCGGATGGCGGATGAACCGAAAGCCCAATGGCAGCGCTCAATCCCGTAGTGGATACTGATGGCCCCGTGTCCTAGGGGTATCTAATAAATTGGAACTGGCCCTCCAGGTTGGCGGTTGTGCTTTGGGTTAACTACCCACCCACAGAAAAAAAATATTGTTACGAAGCAACCACAACAACATCTCGTCAGAAATTAAACGAAGAATTACTCTAGCCAACCGCTGTTTCTTCGGGCTAAGAAGGCAATTTAGTAGTAAAGCCCTCACTCGAACTACTAAGGAGATCCTATATAAGACCCTGATCATCCCAGTCCTGCTCTACGGTGCTGAAGCATGGACCGTATCAAAAGCGGATGAAGAAATCCTTGGTAGATTCGAGAGGAAAATTCTTCGAAAAATCTTCGGTCCCGTTTGCGTTGACGGGCTATGGAGACGAAGATTCAACCATGAACTATACGAGCTGTACAGCGACATGCCCCTGGTCAAAAAACTCCGCATTGGACGTTTAAGATGGCTAGGACATGTAGAACGAATGGACACCAATATTCCGTCTCGCAGAGTCTTCGATTCCCAGCCAGACGTCGGACGCAGTAGAGGAAGACCTCGCCTTATGTGGCGCGCACAAGTGGAAACCGACCTCAACCAACTTGGAGTGCGCAACTGGAGGCAGTTAGCTAAGGACCGGGCTAATTGGAGAGGCATGTTGGTTGAGGCCCAGGTTCTTCCCGGACTGTAGCGCCACCTAAGTAAAGTGAACGGCTGGGATTCGAACCCAGACCTTTTCCGCTGTAGTTCATCGCACCATCGCCACGGATGCCCGCAGATTCACTAAAAAAAAAAGGTTCTGCAGCGATATCAGCGATACCAGACACCTGATTTTTGATAAGTTTTTCAAAACCCTGGCCCCACTTTACATCTTAACTCCTAACGTCTTTAACCTAAATGACTAACAAATAGAAACAGCGCATTACAACATTAATTATAATAAAACTGATCTCGCAAATCATAACAAGAGTGATAAAAAAAAATCATAACTATCCTCGTATCCATTAGTTTTTAAAGAGCAAACATTCATGCTAAAGCCATCTGAATACGCTGCTGCCGACAGTTAGCAAACTGGTCTCATACTCAACATTATCTCAGGCCATTAAAATATTCAACTTAAGTACCGCACTTTCATTTCAAATGTGGTCATTTGTATTCATTTCTAAAAGGCCTACACTTATTATTATCCGCGCGAATGAGTTACCGACCAGACCGTCAATTAACACATGATAGTTTGACGGTCATCGCCGTAATGATGAGCATGATGCCAATTACATTGACACTCATGATATGAACTATTTCATAAAAAAAAGTTAATTGGCGGTTGGTTTTTACATTTAAAAATAACTAATGATGTAGGTACACATCGCTTCAAAGAGCGTTAGGTAGGCTTTAAAATGGAAAGTTTGGGTACACAGGTATTGTTGATAATCTCACGGTTCTACCATCTGCATAAAGATACTACATTGAAGTTGTTTAGATGTTGCAGATACTGTTACAATTTTGATTAGATAACTTAGATACTAAAACAACCTTTGATGAATCATTCATAGGTTTGTCAGTATCATAACTCCCCTTAAATTGCAAAATGCAAATTCCACTTTCTGTCCCTCATAGTGCGCGCTATCAAAACTGAAGCAAATCCTCGTATCTATATGCAATCGCAACGCAATGAAGATTTCCTAGCACGCACACGCCACATTATATTTGTCGCCTACAATCGTTTTGTTATGCCAGCCTGCCACTTTAGCCGTCCATATGCCTGTTTGTCCGTACGTCTGTCTGTCTGTCTACTCAAATACATGCGCCAACTTCCATCAAACAGACGCATATAAGATAGACAGCCTACCACACACATACTCGTATACATATATACACACTTTGCAGGGCGGCAGCTCATTCTCCTCTTAACGACTTCTTACCATATTGGACGAGGGTTCAGAGTTGGTTAGGCTTTTGGTTTCCATTTGGTGCTGTCTGTCTGCTCTGTGTGCACTGGCATGGCTTTAAATTGATGAAGAAACGCATGCCGCCATGATGAGTATCTTCTTGGTAAATGTGGAGAGGTAGTAGTTAGACCGGCAATCTTCTTCCTGCTCATGCGCTGTGCAACCAAGACATGGCTCAGAAGCTCGGCCGCCTGTCATCTCGCGGCGCAACGAGCTTCTGTGCATGTACATCGCTATGTACAACTGGCGACATAGGACGAAGAAGACGACGATGACAACAGCGAAGACGACACACGGCGACAACGACAACGACACCGACGGCAGCAACGACGACGATAACAACGATGTGAAAGTATCTGAGACGACATCGCCAATGCGAATGAGATTCCTCCTCCAGGGCAAATTAAATTATATGTGCCCCAATGCGCGCGTGACAATTCCTGCGTCAATTGCCAATTGTTGTGTCGTCTGAGGAATGTCCCATGTGTGCCCAGGAGTTAGCATTGAAGATGGGCATAGCTTTCTGGCGACACTGGTAGTAGGTTCCGCGTTACAACCTCTTAATTGTTTATTACAAATATTAACTTTTATACCTTCGAGCAATGTAAGGCATGCATTTTACGAATCCCTTGAAAGGTTGGACCTCATTTGTGGACATAGCTTGAGTGGAGTCTTGGGAGTGGAAAAGTTCGTTTGGGATTTTGTTTATTCTTATGGAAACGGCAATTTGCGTTGAAAGAAATGCACAACAAATTGCTCAACTCGTTCCGCCATTTTAAAGTTCAGTGCATGCAAATTATGTAAAATGAACTTGCAGCGCTTCGCCAACACGCTTTTGCCTGATTTTATAGTGCCGACTGAAAGTTAGCTCCCCAAAGATTAAAATTAACTGGGAAAACATATTCCCGACTTTATTCGAGCTTAATCCTGATACTAGGATGATATCTAACGGAAAAACTGCATTTGTTGTTGCCATGTGGATCTTGGGAGTTTTCCCTATATAACGAGGTTTTTTAGTTCCATGTGTAACAAACCACAATGATTCTTAAACCAGTAGGTCCAAGCTAAGGCTTTCTTTTATTTGAAAGGACCCTACAACTGAAAAGATGGTGAACAGTAGTTGTCTCTTTCTCCTCTGGCCCATGCAGATCATTCAGAATTCTGTTCATCATTCATGGTCTGTTAGGCCATATCCTATCCAGTGATGACTCCTATGATGGCGCTGATGTACAAACTATTTACTGAGTTCAATTACGATGAACTTTTCAAATTCAGCTATGGCCAGATTGGTTTGGCGTAGCACACGGCACCGCTTAAGTGGCACTACAGTTCGTGGTAAAACTAAGGCTGTGCAAACATGTCTCTCTAATAAGTTTGGTTTTTGTTGCGAACTTCAAGTTGTCTGGCCTCCAGGTTGGGGGTTGTGCTTTGGGTTAACTACCCACCCACAGAAAAAAAAAATTGTTACGAAGCAACCAATAGCCTCCGAAAGGACTGATTTTATTGTTGACGACCCTGCTAAACGAAAAAAGGACAACGATGTTCGTATCTGCACCTGGAATGTGAGAACATTAAACTGGAGAGGTGCAGGCGAACAACTAGCGGAAGCTCTAAACTGCTACAAAGCAGACATTACTGCCATCCAGGAAATACGATAGGATGGGCCGGGCAAAAAGAGAATGAAAAACTGTGACATCTACTACGGAACGTGTTATAGTGAGCAGAAACAGCGACTATTCGGATGCGGATTTGTTATAAGTACCAGACTTAGGCAAGAAATATTGTAGTTGAGACACAGTCGATGCTGAGGATGTGGAAGAACCACTTCTGCAGACTGTTAAACGGCGATGACGAACAACATTCCGCTGTCAGGCAGAACGAACCATTCAATATTGGCAACGACAGCGAAAACTGCCAACCACCCGACCTGAGTGAAGTGAGGATAGCAATATCTTAACTCAAGCTTAATAAGGCTGCCGGAAATGACGGCCTTCCCGCTGAGCTCTATAAGGCCGGCGGAGATGACTTGGTAAGTAACATCCACCAACTCATAAGCCAAATCTGGTCGGATGAAAATATGCCTGAAGAATGGAACCTCAGCATCGTTTGCCCGATCCACAAAAAAGGAGACCCTCTGAACTGCGCCAACTACAGAGGCATAACTCTGCTCAACATCGTCTACATAATCCTATCTGCCGTAATATGTGACCGCCTGAAACAATTTACCAACAACCTGATCGGCCCTTATCAGTGTGGTTTTAGGCCAGGAAAGTCCACAATCGATCAAATTTTCACACTTCGGCAGATCCTGGAAAAAACTCAAGAAGTCCAAATCGATACCCATCATCGATTTCAAAGCCGAATATGACAGCATTTATAGAGACGAACTGTACAGAGCCATGTCTAGTTTTGGTATACCGCCCAAACTCGTCCGTTTGTGTAGGATGACGATAGAGAATTCTCGCTGCTCCATCAGGGTCGGAAACGACCTCACCGACACATTCGATACCAAAAAAGGATTTAGGCAAGACGATGCGCTGTCATGTGACTTCTTTAATCTGATTCTGGAGAGGATTGTGAAAAACTCCAAAGCCAACACCAGAGGCACAATTTTCCAAAAGTCGGTGCAACTTCTAGCATACGCTGACGATATTGACATCATTGGTAGGACTCAACGTGATGTCATAGCCACGTTTGCTAGTATAGAGAAGGAAGCGGCGAAAATGGGTTTAGCAGTAAATGAGGGTAAGGCTAAGTATATGCTGTCATCACGAAAGAACTCACAACATCGACGAATTGGACAGAACGTCACCATTGACAGATATAACTTTGAGGTAGTACGGGACTTTGTCTACCTCGGCTCCGCTATTAACTCTGACAACAACATCTCGTCAGAAATTAAACGAAGAATTACTCTTGCCAATCGCTGTTTCTTCGGGCTAAGAAGGCAATTTGGTAGTAAAGCCCTCACTCGAACTACTAAGGAGATCCTATATAAGACCCTGATCATCCCAGTCCTGCTCTACGGCGCTGAAGCATGGACCGTATCAAAAGCGGATGAAGAAATCCTTGGTAGATTCGAGAGGAAAATTCTTCGAAAAATCTTCGGTCCCGTTTGCGTTGACGGGCTATGGAGACGAAGATTCAACCAAGAACTATACGAGCTGACAGCGACATGCCCCTGGTCAAAAAACTCCGCATTGGACGATTAAGATGGCTAGGACATGTAGAACGAATGGACACCAATACTCCGGCTCGCAGAGTCTTCGATTCCCAGCCAGACGTCGGACGCAGTAGAGGAAGACCTCGCCTTAAGTGGCGCGCACAAGTGGAAACCGACCTCAACCAACTTGGAGTGCGCAACTGGAGGCAGTTAGCTAAGGACCGGGCTAATTGGAGAGGCATGTTGGTTGAGGCCCAGGTTCACTCCGGACTGTAGCGCCACCTAAGTAAGTAAGTAAGTAACATTTCAGGTTGTGACTGGGAGACAAATAAGATCCTATTCTTCATAGACTTGGCCATGAGGATAGCCTTTGGAAGTGTTACTTTATTTGATTTTTGGGGTGGGCAGGCTAACCTTTGCCATCAAAATCTGGCATATTTCGGATTCTTGATAAACGATTACCGCTAAACAAAATTAGGAATGCTACACACGTTAAGTAGGGTGTTTTAGGTTAGATTTCAGTTAGCTAAGATTTATTTTAATTTCTACGGTAGCTTATGATTATCTTAGGCTAGAAATTTTAAAATCGCGGTAAATTCCAGATCCTAGGTTAGGCTATCATAGGTTAGTGATCGATTTTTCATTTCGTTTTCTCCTACTTTTCAATCCTATCTTCTTTGCCCGTCCGAAGTCTAAGTAATGTAACTTCCTTCTTTTATTTTCCATTTGACGAACATTGCAAGAAATAAATGTTTGTAGATAAAGTATGTAGAGTAGAAGAGCTGAGCCGACCAACCGCGAACGTGCATCAAAAATTCCTCCATGTCTAATCTTCACTCACAACAATGGCCATACATTTAATTTTAAAATTAATAACGTATCCCTTATTTAAAATATATACCGATGAACTCCAGCTGCTTGTCTTGTATACCATTCAAATGTCACTCTTCACATAAACTGTCAATAGATACTAATAGATAGACAATAATAGATAGATAAGCTTTCCAATAAATTAACCCTAAATGTATCCCACAAATTAATTTAAAAGACATTTTCATCAAACATCAACCTCAATTGATAAACAATTTCCATCCAATTTCCAACATCACAAAAAAAAACTAACCTCAAAAAAAAACAAACAAAAACGCGCCATCTTCTGATCTAAAATCGATTTCAAAATTTAATGAATGAACCTCTTGGCCGTATCCAAAAGGAACACCATTCTACAAGCACCCACGCAACAAACGAAACTATTTATTTGAGAACGCCTTGTTGTTGTTGTTTCTCGAGCTGAATCACGTTGCGTGGGCCAAAATAGATATCGGCTGCCGTCGTTGACAGTAGGGCAACACGGAATTTCGCAGCGGGATGGTGTGGTAACAAGTTTGTCTATCTTTTGGATTTCTACTTTGTTTTTCTGTACACCATCTGGATGTGAATGAATGTTGGAACTCTATGGAGACACGAAACAATTAATTTCCAATTAACCGCATCTCAAGCACGGGGTAGGGTTTCTGCCACATTTGTATCGGTTTTTTTTTTTTTATTTTTATTATTTTGGCGATCGTGATCGAATTTCGGCTATGTAATCGAAAAGGTAGGTGGGTGCTTTGTAAGACCGTTTATGGAGCAGGGCAACAAACTGAATGAACACTTGTTTTAGTTTGAAACATGTAAAATATTGCAATCCATCGAATTCCATTTGTGAGCGGAGGGTAGTACTAGTAGGGTATCTGACAGATCGATATTGTTTTGTATCGATAGCAATTGATCGTAGAGATGATGAAAATGAGATATCGATTGGGTGGGGGTAGGAGTAAATATCTATTGAAAGAAATTGCCACCTTTTTTTATTTTGATCAAAATCGTAATGTTTTTAAGAGGTTTAGAACTTTTTTAAAAAAAAAACACAATAAATTCTAAAAAATGAATGAAATATTTATTTGAATCGATAGTTTGAACCTTGCAATTTAATGTTTATAGATAATTTCATGCAAATGTTGACCGCGGCTGCGTCTCAGGTAGCCCATCCGCTGAGTCCAATTTTGGCATACTCTTTCACACATATCGGCCGGTATCTCACGAATGAATGCATGGATGTTGGCTTCCAGTGCGTCAATCGAAGCGGGCTTGTCCCTATAGACATTAGCCTTGACATACCCCCACAAAAAATAATCTAATGGTGTCAAATCGCACGATCTAGGCGGCCAATTGACCGGCCCGAAACGTGAAATTAACTGTTCACCAAACTCGCCTCGCAATTGCGACATTGTTTCGCGTGCTGTGTGGCATGTGGCACCGTCTTGTTGAAACCACATATCATGCAAGTCAAGAACTTCCATTTCGGGCAACAAAAAGTTTGTTATCATCGCTCGGTAGCGTTCACCATTGACAGTAACGCTGCGATTCGCATCATCTTTGAAGAAATATGGCCCAATAATGCCGCCGGCCCATAAACCGCACCAAACAGTTGCTTTTTCGGGATGCATTGGTAGCTGTTGCAATGCTTCTGGCTGATCTTCACTCCAAATGCGTCAATTTTGCTTATTTACGTACCCATTCAACCAAAAATGAGCCTCATCGCTGAACACAATTTTTCGATAAAAAAGCGGATCCTCGGCCAGCTTTCCAAGAGCCCATTCACCAAAAATTCGGCGTTGTGGTAGGTCGGCTGGCTTTAGTTCTTGCACCAGCTGTATCTTAAAAGGCTTTACGCCCAAATCCTTCCGCAAAATTTTCCACGTAGTGCTGTAACAAAGGCCTAACTGCTGGGAACGGCGCCGAATCGACATTTCGCGGTCTTCTGTCACACTAGCTGATACGGCCGCAATATTTTCTTCACTACGCACAGTACGTAAACGTGTTGGTGGTTTAATGTCCAACAAAGTAAATTTGGTGCGAAATTTGGTCACAATCTTCCGAATAGACTGCTCAGAAGGTCGAGAATGCCGATCATAAAATGGAAGCAGCGCGCGATGAACATTTCGAACCGAGCACGAATTTTGATAGTAAAATTCAATAATTTGCAAGCGTTGTTCACTTGTAAGACGATCCATGGTTAAATTGCAAACCAAACTGAAGCTGTTTGACAGTGACACAAGGTACTAAACACACGTCAGCTGTCAAAACCAGTGTTGCCAAAACCAAACCAGCTAAAAAATCACCCGTTACATTCAAAAATTGTAAGATGTACGCCACTAACGGGTAAGAAGATTCTAAGCCCTTAAGATAATTTTCCATATCGAAACAATCTGGGTATGAAATATCGATATTTCAACTATTTTAAGATCATTTGCTCAGCAATCAAGAAGGTGATATGCCGGCTTTATTTATTGAAATGAAAATATTTATCTCAAAAACCGTTTCAACAACATCTATTGGGAGTTTGGGGACATCATATTTTTTGGTTTGCCACCGAAACATGAATCAAAATCTACTGTGTAACGAAGGATTAAGGGAAAATCCTTTACCGTGAGGTACACCTTATGGGTATGATAGAACTTCGCTAGGCAACTGCGGCCATATTTAGAAATATTTTTCTACCATTTTGCTTGCATTAGGCGTGTTCCACTAACACTCATTCAAAGATGAGATTTTTAGATTAAGTGGAACAAAATTCTCAGAAGAGGGGAAAGTTTTCTGTCCCAAAAATGATTTCCTTACATCGAAGCTTATAATAATGATGAATGCAGAAAGGATGAGGAAATGATTCCAACATATTATCGTCTCAGCCTAATGCAGATTACATCTGCTTTTTCAAGAGATGTATCGTGCTGCACTTACGCATTTTTCGGAAATATGAGAGGGACTCGTAAGTGGACGGTTGGTAGAGTTATATCCATTGCAAAAGGGGTATTTTTAGTTTCAGTTGGAGACTTTAAGCATTTACCATGACTTTCCAAGGTTTACGAGAAACTTATAGCAAATCAAATAAAAACAAATTTATCGCATCATGACCTGCTAAGTTCAACCAATCTGACTTCAAACCAATTGTGAACATGGACAAATTATGTAACTCTTCTCTGTCTACAAGTTAACCTCAACAAGGTAAACCATGAAATAATCTGCTTGAAACTTATGTAAATTTTTGGTCTCAGTGACAGGGCTGTAAAGCTGGTTCGCAGATTTCCCTCTGGAAGGGAAGGGACTTTTATACGCCAACGACGAAATATCTTCAGCTGTCAAACAAAACGAAACATTCTATTAGCGACGACAGCAAAAATTGCCAAAAACTGGACCTAAGGGAAGTGATGATAGCAATATCTAAACTTAAGTATAATAAGGCTGCCAGAAATGACGGACTTCCCGTCGAGCTTCATAAAGCCGGGGGAGATGATTTGATAAGTAACATTCAACAACTCAAAAGCAACATTTGGTCGGATGAAAGTATACCTGAAGAATGGAACCTCACCATCGTTTGCTTGACCCACAAAAAGGAAGACCCTCTGAACAGGGCCAACTACAGAGGCATAAATCTCCTCAACATACATTGCCTACAAGATCCTAAAAAACAAATACAATTTTTTGGCGCAACAGGCTCGTTAGTACCCAGGGCCTAGCTTTCTCACAACCATTCATGGGAATCCCTTACCCCAAAAGAATTTGGGGTGCGCTACTTCTCTTATTTTAGTTTGAATAGTTCAGTTTTTTTTTTTGATTGCTCGTAGTTAATCAAGCTTAGGCATGTGGGTCAAATGTCTGATTGAAGAAAAATAGTTGTCCAGGATTGACACCGCGGTATTCATAGAACACTGTAATAAGTGGCTACGTTCCATCCGTTGTGATAGGAAGTGTGAGGTGTCAGGAAGCTTAAGCACACGTTGGAAAGATACCCGACGTCGATGCGTAAAAATTCGCAGTAAGACCTGCCACGTGTGAACGCGGGTATATCAAAACGATTATGTTGGAATGTAATTTAAAGAAAATGGGCAGATAATAGTGAGCAGTATGCATGTGAATGGGTAAAGGGATTGATTCTGGACAACGGAATAGTTTTAATAAAGAAAATCCACTTCATGAATACCTTATAAGCGGATTGGTGTTTTTTTAATCGTGGACAATTTTAGCACCTTTTTTGTGAGAGAAGAATATTTGTCCCGGTTTCGTAGTGCCCTCTCACTAAGGCACTCACTCTCAGACGGCAGCGGAGGAATTCCCTAGATGGAGTCAACGGTGGCGCCTACAGCTCCAGTTTGATCGAACTGGTAGTGGAATCCCTATATGAGCTGCTTCGACATATTTGAACACCAGGTCTATAGGGATTTCCAATACTGAGCCAGGGTATTGGAAAAGAGTTGGTGGCGGAGGAGCCCTCAAAGGGTCAACGGCAGCGCTCAAACCCAAAAATGGGCTACTGACATCGGTATTTTTTCCGGCCCGCTGTCCTAGGGTCAAAACAAGGGCCTGGCCCTCCAGGTTGGGGGTTGTGCTTTGGGTTAACTACCCATCCACGGAAAAAAAATATTGTTAGAGAAGCATCCAATAGCCTCGGAAAGGACTGATATTATTGTTGACGACCATGCTAAACGAAAAAAGGACAACGACGTTCGTATCTGCACCTGGAATGTGAGAACATTCTACAAAGCAGACATTACTGCCATCCAAATACTCCTCCGAAATACGATGGGATGGGCCGGGCAAAAAGAGGATGAAAAACTGTGACATCTACTATGGACCGTGTTATAGTGAGCAGAAACAGCGACTTTTTGGATGCGGATTTGTTATAGGTGCCAGACTTAGGCAAGAAGTCTTATGTTTCCAAGACATTAGCGAACGCATTGTAACAATCCGCATCAAGGCCAAATTCGCCAACATAAGCCTCATATGCGCTCATGCTCCGACGCAGGAAAAGGATGATATAACTAAGGATTGCTTCTACGAGCTCCTCGACAAAACCTATGAGCGACTACCAAAGTACGATGTTAAAATAGTGCTGGGAGATTTTAACGCAAAGGTAGGAAGAGAAGACATCTTTAGCGGTACTGTCGGAAAACATAGCCTACACGACAAAACGTCTGGTAACGGACTTAGGCTAATTGACTTCGCTACGGAACGAAATGCCACTATATACAGCACACGGTATACAGATATCCACAAGGGGACATGGCGGTCTCCAGATCAACGAACAGTCAACCAAATTGATCACATTGCGATAGACAAGAGGCACGCATCCAGTATTTTGGATGTCCGAACATTCCGAGGGGCCAACATCGACTCGGACCACTACCTTGTTGTAGCCAAAGTAAGGAAGCGGATATCCACCACGCTACAAAAAAACAGAAATACTGTGAAAAAATTAAATGTCGAATGACTGCAACCGCCAGAGATCGCCAAGACCTTCGCGCAACGCGTATCTCTTAACCTCTCGACTCGACTAGATCAGCCGCAACTGATGTGCTAGGTTTCTCGCGCCCACCAGCAAGAAACCCCTGGTTTGATGATGAATGCCGACAGATGCTCGCAGCCAAGAACGAGGACTACAAGGCTAAGCTGCAGATGAAGACGAGAGCTGCCATTGAGCTCTATTGGCAAACAAGAAGGGAAGAACATCGGCTTTTCCGCAAGAAGAAAAAAGAGCAAGAAAAGCGCGCGATCGAGGATATAGAGAGGTGCCACTCCAGGAACGATGTTTGCAAGTTTTACCAAAGTGTAAAAAAGGAACAGAATCCTGTCGAGATGAACAAGGAAATATCGCAGTTGAGACACAGTCGATGCTGAGGATATAGAAGAACCACTTCTGCAGACTGATAAACGGCGATGACGAACAACATTCCGCTGTCAGGAAGAACGATCCATTCAATATTGGCAACGACAGCGAAAATTGCCAACCACCCGACCTGAGTGAAGTGAGGATAGCAATATCTAAACTCAAACTTAATAAGGCTGCCGGAAATGACGGCCTTCCCGCTGAGCTTTATAAGGCCGGCGGAGATGACTTGGGAAGTAACATCCACCAACTCATAAGCCAAATCTGGCCAAATCTGCACCGTTTGCCCGATCCACAAAAAAGGAGACCCTCTGAGCTGCACCAACTACAGATGCATAACTCTGCTCAACATCGCCTACAAGATCCTATCTGCCGTAATATGTGAACGCCTGAAACAGTTTACCAACAACCTGATCGGCCCTTATCAGTGTGGTTTTAGGCCAGGAAAGTCCACAACCGATCAAATTTTCACACTTCGGCAGATCCTGGGAAAAAATCCAAGAAGTCCAAATCGATACCCACCACCTATTTATCGATTTCAAAGCCGCATACGACAGCATTTATAGAGACGAACTATCACAGAGCCATGTCTAGTTTTGGTATACCGTCAAAACTCGTCCGTCTGTGTAGGATGACGATGGAGAATTCTCGCTGCACCATCAGGGTCGGAAACGACCTCACCGACACATTCGATACCAAAAAAGAATTTCGGCAAGGCGATGCGCTGTCATGTGACTTTTTCAATTTGATTCTTGAGAGGATTGTGCAAAACACCCGAGCCAACACCAGAGGCACAATTTTCCAAAAATCGGTGCAACTACTAGCATACGCCGACGATATTGACATCATTGGTAGGACTCAACGTGATGTCATAGCCACGTTTGCTAGTATAGAGAAGGAAGCGGCAAAAATGGGTTTAGCAGTAAATAAGGGTAAGACTAAGTATATGCTGTCATCACAAAAGGACTCACAACATCGACGAATTGGACAGAACGTCACCATTGACAGATATTACTTTGAGGTAGTACGGGACTTTGTCTACCTCGGCTCCGCTCCGCTCCGACAACAACATCTCGTCAGAAATTAAACGAAGAATTACTCTTGCCAACCGCTGTTTCTTCGGGCTAAGAAGGCAATTTAGTAGTAAAGCCCTCACTCGAACTACTAAGGAGATCCTATATAAGACCCTGATCATCCCAGTCCTGCTCTACGGCGCTGAAGCATGGACCGTATCAAAAGCGGATGAAGAAATCCTTGGTCGATTCGAGCGAAAAATTCTTCGGAAAATCTTCGGTCCCGTTTGCGTTGACGGGCTATGGAGACGAAGATTCAACCACGAACTATACGAGCTGTACAGCGACATACCCCTAGTCAAAAAAACTCCGCATTGGACGTTTAAGATGGCTAGGACATGTAGAAAGAATGGACCCCAATACTCCGGCTCGCAGAGTCTTCGATTCCCAGCCAGACGTCGGACGCAGTAGAGGAAGACCTCGCCTCAAGTGGCGCGCACAAGTAGAAACCGACCTCAACCAACTTGGAGTGCGCAACTGAAGGCAGTTAGCTAAGGACCGGGCTAACTGGAGAGGCATGTTGGTTGAGGCCCAGGTTCACCCCGGACTGTAGCGCTACTTAAGTGAGTTCGTAATTTATCCAAATAAAAATGAACCAAAAATGTTCGTTCATATGGAGGTAAAAACGCAGATGGCATTTAATTGCTTGGAGGATAGTTATATTCGTTATATTTGCATCGTAAAATGTTTTTTTATTAGTTGCCAAGTAGGGCATGCAAATTCCAATCCAAAAGCGAATGACGAATTAAATTTAATAATAGAGTGGCTGGCAGGCGTTTGTGAGCAAAGGTAGACCAGATTTTCTCAATTGTGTTATGCCTAGGTCCAACTTATTAATTATTCACATATCTACAGAATCACGAGTAATAAAGTAATAAAGTCATGTAAGATGTCAAATTCACCTTCCCAAAGCTAGATCTAGCTAGATCTATACATATAACACCACTTCACAAATAAGCAAAGATTTATTGCATTTTTTTGTGTTTTTAAAACCGATGTCGGGGATTCTTTTAAAATTAATTTAATTTTTATTTGCCATGTTTTTTTCTTATTCATCTTTTTTTTTTCGTTTTAAAAAAATGTAAGGCTAATTCTCGTGCCGACACAATTTGTTTGTACATCAGTATGAGGAGAAATGTGGTGACATTTTTATTTATGTACTTTTATTTATTTTTTAAATAAAACAATCGTTTGAATTTATGGAATTCCTCTGGAAAATGTAGCGAGTGGTGTTTTTTATTGTGTGGCGCCAAATCTTTTAAATGATTTTGAATTTCATCAAAGAATTTCGTTTGAGAATAAAGAAAATGTTTTCGCGTATTGACGAAGCAATATAAAGAAATTTAGTAAAATTCATTTGTAAAAAAAAATGCACAACAATGAATTGTAAAATCTTTAAACATGTTTGTACTAAAAGTTCAGATTTTGCTCTAAACAGTGTTCAGGCTTGGGGGTATCCTATGATTTTACAGCTCGACTTTTAAGGGCTGGCCGATACATCACTAAAAAACACAACCACACGTCGTATTATCAACATGTTCTTCAATACAAATCAGATACTGGCCCTGGCATCATCTAAATAGATATGACTTGCAAAACTTAAATACACGAGTCTTGAAGAAAGTAGTTGCAATACTAAAAAAATGCCTTAACAAAAAATAACTGCACCCAAATATTGGACCTCATGTATAAGAGTCAAAACAAGAGGTTGGGTTCTTCTTTCGGTTACTTAATGACCTTTAATGTTAGAAAGACGTTATTGAATGATTCTTAGAATTTTTAACAGAAAGGGTCCTTCCTTACAACTAGTGAAATTCTTAAGCTTGTACGAAGAAGACATTACTACAATCCAGGATATATGTATGATGAAATGGGCAGAGCATGTTGAGCTTGCGACATTTAACATGGTCCTTGTGCAGCCATATTAAAGAGTATTTGAAGGTGGATTTATACCAAGCGAACGGTGAAAATTAAATATTTGGCAGTAATGGCCCCTTCTACTTACTTAAGTGGCGCTACAGTCCAGAATGAACCTGGGCCTCAACCAACATGCCTCTCCAATTAGCCCGGTCCTTATCTAACTGCCTCCAGTTGCGCACTCCAAGTTGGTTGAGGTCGGTTTCCACTTGTGCGCGCCACTTAAGGCGAGGTCTTCCTCTACTGCGTCCGACGTCTGGCTGGGAATCGAAGACTCTGGAGTATTGGTGTCCATTCTTTCCACATGTCCTAGCCATCTTATCTGTCAATGGTGACGTTCTGTCCAATTCGTCGATGTTGTGTGTCCTTTCGTGTTGACAGCATATACTTTGACTTACCCTGATTTACTGCTAAACCCATTTTCGCCGCTTCCTTCTCTATAGTAGCAAACGTGGCTATGACATCACGTTGAGTCCTACTAATGATGTCAATATCGTCAGCGTATGCTAGTAGTTGCACCGACTTTTGGAAAATTGTGCATCTGGTGTTGGCTTTGGAGTTTTGCACAATCCTCTCAAGAATCAGATTAAAGAAGTCACATGACAGCGCATCGCCTTGCCTAAATCCTTTTTTGGTATCGAATGTGTCGGTGAGGTCGTTTCCGACCCTGATGGAGCAGCGAGAATTCTCTATCGTCATCCTACACAAACGGACAAGTTTGGGCGGTATACCAAAACTAGACATGGCTCTGTACAGTTCGTCTCTATAAATGCTGTCATATGCGGCTTTGAAATCGATGAATAGGTGGTGGGTATCGATTTGGACTTCTTGAGTTTTTTCCAGGATCTGCCGAAGTGTGAAAATTTGATCGGTTGTGGACTTTCCTGGCCTAAAACCACACTGATAAGCGCCAATCAGGTTGTTGGTAAACGGTTTCAGGCGTTCACATATTACGGCAGATAGGATCTTGTAGGCGATGTTGAGGAGACTTATGCCTCTGTAGTTGGCGCAGTTCAGAGGGTCTCCTTTTTTGTGGATCGGGCAAACGATGCTGAGGTTCCATTTTTCAGGCATATTTTCACCCGACCAGATTTGGCTTATGAGTTGGTGGATGTTACTTACCAAGTCATCTCCGCCGGCCTTATAGAGCTCAGCGGAAAGGCCGTCATTTCCGGCAGCCTTATTAAGCTTGAGTTTAGATATTGCTATCCTCACTTCACTCAGGTCGGGTGGTTGGCAGTTTTCGCTGTCGTTGCCAATATTGAATGGTTCGTTCTGCCTGACAGCGGAATGTTGTTCGTCATCGCCGTTTAACAGTCTGCAGAAGTGGTTCTTCCATATCCTCAGCATCGACTGTGTCTCAACTAAAATATTTCCTTGTTCATCTCGACAGGATTCTGTTCGAGCCTTGTATCCTTGGCTTTGACGTTTTACACTTTGGTAAAACTTGCGAACATCGTTCCTGGAGTGGCACCTCTCTATATCCTCGATCGCGCGCTTTTCTTGCTCTTTTTTCTTCTTGCTGAAAAGCCGATGTTCTTCCCTTCTTCTTTGCCTATAGAGCTCAATGGCAGCTCTCGTCTTCACCTGCAGCTTAGCATTGTAGGCCTCGTTTTTGGCTGCGAGCATCTGTCGGCATTCCTCATCAAACCAGGGGTTTCTTGCTGGTGGGCGCGAGAAACCTAGCACATCAGTTGCGGCTGATCTAATGGCCTGTTGGCATCGTTGCTTCTCCGGTTTAACGCCGATCCGTATGTCAAATTTGAGAATCTTTCCATGGCAATGTTGCTATTTTATGTTTATCAGACTTTTGGAAGAGGTGGAGCAGTGAAAAATACTTAGGTATTGCCACTAGGTCACAACCCCCACTATCTAATCAGTGGCTTCTGCCAAAGATTATGAATTCTATACAGATGACGCATTGAGAACAAAAAAACAGAAACTTTTGCTCAGTAGCTTCATGGTACGGGCGGGCGGTGTGCATGAAAACACATGAAAAACAAGAACAAAAACATATGGCGGGCTGTGCCAGCACGACCCGCCATAGAACAATTTTTCTTATATGGAGTGCGTCATCTGTATAGAATTCATAATCTTTGCTTCTGCATAGCGCGGAAGTATGGCCAGGATTGGTAATCCACTAAATGGTAGGTAATGCGACTATATGAAATCCTAAGTGTTTTTACCTAGCTGTTTCTTACCAACTCCAACTCAGCGTCCAAGTAGCGACCGCCGTATCTAGTCTTGACGGCTGCAGATGAGAGGGGCGATAACGTGTCTTATCATTAAAGCAGCTCTGGCTTCCCAACGCTGAGGTAACGGTGACGACTACAGTCCCAGTTAGAATGGAGACAGTGCACACCTTACATGAGGTGCTCTAACAAAATCGGACAACAAGTCATTTAGGAACTTCAAGGTCTGAATAAACCCTGTGAAAGGAGACGGTAGCAGATGAGCCGGAAGACCAACTCAAGCACTGAATTCTGTTTACAGAGGATTCCGTATTGTAGAAGTATTAAATGAATTGGAAATTGATCTCCAGGTTGGAGCTTATACCGTCCGGGTGTCTTTCTTACCATGTGAAAAAAACTAGTTATAAGAGAGCCAATACCCTCGTATAATGCATGCCCTCAAATATTAACCAGATCCGGCAAATTTCAGTGCACCTGCATTGCGACTGAAGACACTACCAAGAAGGAATTTTACAATCTCTTCAACGAAGCCTGCCGGGAATGCGATGTGGAAATCGAGCTTGGGAGTTTCAATGCGAAAATCGGGAAGATAAACATCTCCGGCGGTTTAGTTGGAAGTAGAGCCTTTACAATAGAAAGTGGTTTCGGACTAACTGACTTTGCGGTAGAAAAGCAGAACTTTGGAATTTCAATGCAAAAATCGGAAAGATAAACATCTTTGGCGATTTAGTTAGAAGCACAGCCTTAAGAGCAGAATGTGCCGATCTAATTTCAAGCGATCATGTGCTCAGCATCATGGATGTACATATCGCCTTTCTTGTTTTTTTTTTTTTTTAAATTCTGACCTGCCTAAGCAGTAATATACACATCGACCTAAAAGATCTATTGTACTTGCCGTCAGATGCTTTTTAGTTTAGTAGCGCTTCTACTTTCCTAATGTAGCTGATAATACTTTCAGCCGAAGATTTCCTCAAATCTTCGGGACTTAAGAATTCCCTGAAGAAAGATTATCTTCTCATACCGTAAAGGGCCGGACATTCACATATGATATGCTCGGCTGTTTCGTCTTCTTGTAGTTGAGACTTATGGCGGTGATAATCCAGTCATCGGGCGTACTTTTCCTTTACAAGTGTCGATTCTGACCAATTTCTCGTTGCAGCCAAATTCAGAACACGAATATCCAACAAGAAGAATGTTACAGAAAAAAGGACTTCAGATTGGCCCCACTTGGAGAACCAGTGAACAGCTTAGTGAAAGACTCGAGAGAATGATAGGGTAAGCAGCCCATCCACTCTAGTTAATGATGAGGTTAGGAATTCCGAGCATAGAAGATGTCAGCGCAGCAGTCAAAAAGGTAAAAATAGTAAGGAACAGGATTCTGATGGATTACCAGCGGAACTCTTTAAATGAGAGGTGATGCTATGGAAGTATGCATGCAACCAAATCTCGATGTAAGGAAGTACGAATGATTACTTGAAAATCAGTAAAATCCATGCCTTTCTGCCAAGGGATATCCCTGCTAAATGTCGCATATAAGTTTCTATCCAATGTATTGTGTGAAGCTTTTCTCAAATACACTTATCGGTCCTGCAGATCGACCATAAACCGAATACGAACACTAAGGCAAATTCTGGAAGACGAGACACACCCTCTTTACATTGACTTCGAGGCCGCGTATGATAGCATATATCGCCAGGACCTCAATAAAGCGATGATGGAATTCAGGATTCTATAAAAGATGCCTTATCACTAAATAACATGCGATGTAATGTTCAGCTTGGAAGTTGCCCACTTGAACTTTTCCAAACATATTCCGAATTCCAACAACGAGATGTGCCATCATAAGATTTCTTTAAACTAGTGCTGGAATAGATACTGCTTAGGGCAACTCGGAAGGCATTTTTCTTTAACAAGACCAGCCCTACTTTACAGCACCGACTGCTTCGAATTCTTCGTCAGACTTTTGACAAATGGAGGAGGAGATATATCCGTGAATTTTATGAGCTGAATCAAGATGTGGTACTTAAAGGCAAAAACACGTCGACTACACAATCCCAATCCCAATCCCAGCCTTCGAGTTCGAGACGGCAAAGAATACTATACCCTAGTTTAAGAATCGCGTGATCGTGAATGCCATAACGCTTGGCCTGAACGACTAGGAGTAACGTGGCACAACAGATGATTCTGCACAAAGATTTGATTTTTTTTTTGCCTGAAAGATTCAAATGATATGCGAACTAATCGAAGCAGACTTGCCGATACCGCTTAGTAAGTTTTTAGAGGATCATTCAAATGATGGAGAAGGACGAAACCGTTCTCAAATCCATTTTTATGTTAAACGACGCTCATTTTGACCTTTTTTTTTTCATTTTGACCTGCGAGACAAAATTTTCGAAAATGAAGTGACTCTACATGGTCGACATCCACACACCAGCTAATTTTACAACCTGTGAAATCAGGTGCATTGCCTTGATATTGAAACGATCACGATTTTTAAAAACTATGACAACTTTCAATATCAAGAAATATTTCGGATGCATTGTAAACATTCATCACCTACTTTGCGAAGTGGCATAAAAGATTTGTTGGGAAACTACCATTGGCGCGTGGTGACATTTTTATAAAGGGGAATCCAAAAGTAGTTTCGTTTTTTTTTTTTTTTAATTTACAACACGAATAAAATAGATCAGTGAGTTGTATGCATTTGCAAATTTAAAAAAAAATGTTGCCCAGTGTACTTCTAAGATTGAATTTAAGTAGGTATCGGCTTTTATGGATACCCCGCCACTGTCCTCTATGTTGTTTAAATGCATAATGTGAAGGTAATTGTCAACCATCATTATCAATATAGAATATAAGAATAGCTCAACAAGGTATGCATGTACTGATGAACTGTAAGGCATTTAGGAAGGTATGCAGGTGGCTATACAGCGTGCTATTTTACTTAGCTTATTATAATATGATTTTAAGATCCCATGTTATTTTATCTGCAATTTTTTTTTATGAAAATAAATTAAATTTGATGTTCTAATCCAAAGGCGCATTTGTTTTGTAATTGTTGTATCTTTAACTACATTGTAGCCATTTTTAATTGAATTATCATCTTGAGTACATTTCGAAACTCAAATAATATTTTTTGTCAATATTTGAAGTTTTCTCACAACGTTTTCTAAAATCACATAAAATACAAAATATAGACAAATCTACAGAAAAGCCAAGCAACATCCTCAATTTTTGTTTTAGTTCTCTTAAGTCAAAATCTATACATTTTTCGACACTCACTTTAAGAACCAAGAAAAACAAAGAATAGGAAACAAAGTGGAAAGAGAAAAATCTATTTTCACATTCGAAACTTATTGCCCGCGAACAAAATCATAAAAACACATTAACCCAGCCTAGGTGACATAGAATTTAAATTAGCCCATTGACGTTTTCCGTTTCCCAGAGATACAATTTTCGTCACTAAATTACATTTTCATGTCATTCAAGAAGGTGTCTGTCTGTCCGCCGAAAAAAAAAATACTGATGCAATTACGACACATAGTATATGTATCTATCTATTGCGTGCATGTACAGCATGTGGATGTATTCATTTTGTATCTGCAATAGCTCAAGAGTGCCAAAGAGCTGAATCTAACCACGCAAATTCTATTTGCTCCGATTCGCATTGAAATCGAATCTAGATGAAGTGAAAAGCCAGTTTTATGACCGAAAATTTGCGCTGCGTTTTCTCTTGTATCTACATGTCGTGTATCTTGGTTTGAATAGAAAATCTCCACAAGCAGCTGTAGGAAATATGTTGTTGTCTGGCGTCTCTATTAAGTGACATTATACACGAATGCTAATGGCGAAAAGTGTTCCCTATATGCATTGATTTAGATTTCAAATAGCGATGCATACAAATTGTTTCTACTTGTTCGGTGTTCCATGTTCCTGGGTGCAATTGATAAATTGTTTGGAATGTTAGATACCTGGGTTTAATTTTTTCGAAAGGATTTTTTGATTGCGCTATATTTTATGTTGGTATGTGAATATTGAATAACTTTTACAAACAACAACGGATTTCCAAATATTTTTATTTAAATTTGTCTTTTAGAATTTATTTGGACCAGTTTTGGAAACACAACATCAATCAACCAGTTGATGTGATGGTTTCTGGACGTACGAATGAAAAACATTTGAAAAACCTCAAAGTTTTTCTTGAAAGATTATAAAACCGTGGCCTGCGCTGTCGTCTATATAAGTAACATTTTGCGAAGGCCGAGGTAGAATACCTAGGTCATAGGCATTCGTCCATCGATCGATTTTATGGAACCAAAAAACCTCAAGGATCTGGAAGCCATTGTTCGTACGAACTGTTATAACCAATTTATTGACAATTTTGCGCAAAGAGCAGCACTACTTATATAACTGATCCCCTTAAATATCAACCAGGCCCGGAACGTCCACGGACAACGCCTTACGAGTATGCACCTGCGCGCGGTATATGCAGACAGTACAGCGATCCATTGAATAAGGTGGACAGAATCAGAATCTTTTTATTACAGCTGCCACCCAAGGCTGCACATTTTAGGATTCGTCGTGGGGAGCCGACTTAGGTCAAGAATAATCTTTTCAAGTCGGTTAACGATCGCCTAGCTATGATCCGCATCAGAGCAACGTTCTGCAACATTAGCCCTATATGTACAGTACACATACCGATGAGACTGAAGACCCTATCAAGAGGGATTTTAACAACCTCTGAGGCGGAACGTGCCGGGAATGCGATGTGAAAATCGTACTAGGGGACTTCAAACAGCAAATCGGTAAGGAATATCTTCGGCGGGTAAGTTGGAAAGCACAGCCTCCACGAAACGACAACCGATAATAGCTTCCTACTAACAGACTTCGCGGCACCGAAAAAATCGACCATGTTATCATAGACGCTAACACGCATCCAAACGTCGGCTCTGACAATTTTCCCGTCGCAGATAAATTCAAAGCCCGATTGTCCAACGAGAGGAAGCAGCGAATTGTGCAAAACAGAGACTTCACGTTGGACGCCTTAGGTTTGATGGGCTGTTGACGCTCAGATGAGTCGTCAAAGTCGCTTAGGCCTACATGGGCCCATAGCCAAGACTCCTTAGTGAGCCGGAGTTTGCTAGAGTCTACAAACTAAAAAAAAGTAAAACCCTCCCTGTTGTCCCCTTATTCTATAGCAATACCAACACCCAGTGAATACAGCATCGCAATACCATCAAAAAAGCGAGGCACGCATCCAAACGTCGGCTCTGACAATTTTCCCGTCGCAGATAAATTCAAAGCCCGATTGTCCAACGAGAGGAATCTGCGAATTGTGCAAAACAGAGACGTCACGTTGGACGCCTTAGGTTTGATGGGCTGTTGACGCTCAGGTGAGTCGTCAAAGTCGCTTAGGCCTACGTGGGCCCATAGCCAAGACTCCTTAGTGAGCCGGAGATTGCTAGAGTCTACAAACTAAAAAAATGTAATACCCTCCCTGTTGTCCCCTTATTCTATAGCAATACCAACACCCAGTGAATACAGCATCGCAATACCATCAAAAAAGCTACCAGCCACCAAGTAAAGATGTCCGTGGTATGATATTTGCAAGTAACAAAAAGAGGTTGCAGATATCAAGGCGCTTCCACGCAAGACAAGCGCCGCTCGGAAGAAGGTTCGAACCAGAAGTAAGGAAGAGAAGAAAACCCTGCGTAGGTAAAATAAAGAACATGCAGCCTCCCAGCTAAGGGAAATCAAAAGGCAAGAAGAACCTCCTTCAATTCTACAAGAAAGCTAAACTATTGGCAGCTGGCTTAATATTAGGAACGCAGGCTCAACCAAATAACAATGGAAACCTATTTACCGACTGACACGGGGAATGTTTGATGTATTCAGGCAGCATTTTTAGCAGCTTTGCTGGGCAAGAAACCAATCCAGTTGCAGTCAACGAATAGGTTACGCTCCCTCGCAGTACTGAAAAAGTTAAAGCCGACATAAAAAAACTGAGGAACAATAAGACAGCCGGGATAGATGGATTACCAGAAGAACTCTTCAGATACGGAGGTGTTGCTATAGAAGTGTGCATGCACCCAACCATCAATAATGGATGGATGAGAGCATGCCCGATGTCTGGAATATCAGCAGCGATCCCATGTCTTGCACCAACTACAGAGGCATATTCTTGCAAAATGTCACATAGAGGAGCTCTCTAACGCACTGTGTGAACTTCTTAAGCCTTTCTTCTACACACTTATCGGCACGTTCCAGGTCGGAAACCACAACAAATTTACACAAATCCCGGAAAAGACCAACAAATTTCAAGTCGAAACACACCATCTTTTCATCGATTCAAGACGCGTATGATAACATCCAAGAGCTATACGGAATTCGGGATACTGTCAAAACTGATACACCTGTGTTGGAAACAGCTCATCTGAACTTTTCCAAAATTGTACCGGATTTCGACAAGAGATGCACTATCATGCGATTTCTTCAACCTTGTATTGGAAGATATAGTGCATAAGACAGGAGTATGGAAGGTGCTATCTTCAACAGACCGGGGCACACAGGCGATATTGACATCATTGGTCGCTGCCACCATGCAATTGTAGAAACATTTACGGCCATTGAGGAAGAGGCGAAACGCGTTGGTCTTATAGTTAACGAGGGCCAAGTATATGCTATCAACAAACAAAGTAATGTCCACGCAGAACCTTGGACAAAATGTCATAGTTGATAGCAACAGTTTTCCGGTTAAGGGTTCAACTATCTCGGATTCAAAATCAACTCCACGAATGACATCTTAGTAGAGATAGGACGAAAATTGACCCTAGAAAGCCGATGCTATTATATCACGTTGAGTCTGACCAATGATGTCAATATCGTCGATGTATGCTATATGCTAGAAGCTGCAACGATTTATGGAACATTGTGCCTCTAATTTTGAATCGGGAGTTTTGCAAAACCATCTCAAGAATGATGTTCGAGGAGTCACATCACAGAGTGTCTCCTTGTCTGAATCCTTTTTTGGTATCGAATGTATCGACGAGATTTGATTAGCTGTGGACTTTTCCAATTAAAACAGACTTAAGAAATACAGCTTCCCATGTGGTATAACACGTAATCTATGTGTCCAGCTTTAGCTACATCCTGTACAATACCAACTCTAAGAAATAACCACAACCTCTACGAGTGCTCACCTCATCTTTCGGTATTTCACTATCAATCCGCTGATCATCTGTCATCACACAGACCTGGAAATTTCTACTTCTTCAGGCTTCCTTTTGTTTCCCTCTGTATATCCCGTGTGACTAATTAAAATGTCGCCAAATGTGTCGCCTTGCCAGATCCTTTATTGTTTATTTTCATTTTGACTTAGCTTGAGGAGATTAACTCATCACAGGCACACAGAAACTGGCATGGCGGCATGGACAGAGCGCAGAGAGACCTGAAACCCTCGCTTATTTAAACAGAACTCGGATTTGTTTATTTGGTTCCGTTGTCGTTGCCATGGCAGCACTCTCTAATTGGATCGCTTAAGTTCACATTTAGCACTAGGCGGTTGCACAATCATCTGTTCTACACTCTTCACCATTCCCAAACTGCATGACACTTATCCTGCGAAGTGGTCTCAGCAATACTCCAGAGACGTTGCTCTACTTTGCTTTTGTTCCATTATTGGGTTTTTATTTCGGACTTGCGAGAGTTTTTTTTTTTGTTTACCTGATCCTGATCCTGACCGTGATTACGTTTTAGTTTATTTGATTCCTGGTACCTATCGTCGCATTACATCTTACGGCGCGCTTGCGCCGGTCGTTCTTCGCGTTCCTGCCCTTAACTACTTTATTTACGGGACACGGTCCTCACTCTCGGTTGGTGATGATAATGGCCACAGTGGGTAGGTCTGGTGGTGTTGTGACCAACTCTTCTTGGGTACAGTAGTCATTGAGAATGTACACACAGAAACTGGAATGGACTAGGTAGGCACTTGGATTGGAATGCATTTTATTTTTTTTATTTTTTGTTATTCTTCTGTTCTTTCTTTTGTCGCCATCTTCCTTCAACAATTGAAGAATATTTTTTTAAAAAAAAATTACAAGTCACGTTCACGTTCCCTGGGACGATGTGGAATTGTATTGAGTTAAGATTTCATTTTTCTTCTCTGGCTTTGTCGTCGTCGTCGGTCCGTCGCGGTAAGATAACAATGAAGAGGGATTCAATGTTCTGGAACTAACAAACAAAATTTACCTTCTGAAGCTGACAACATGTCCTGCGAGGAAGAAAGGACAGAAAAAGCGATTTAAAACGCTACCGAGCCTAACCATTTGCATAACTCGTTCGAAACTGTTGAGGAATGTATCTCCATCGTGATACCTGTTTGTTGGTAAGTTGTGACAAATGTAACAATGGACAGATTTAGTGGAATCCTTGGTTATGTAGTTGCACATAAATTTGCTTGCAATATGCGTTAACAGAAGCTTAAAACGTAAAAGGGTTTGAGAAGAATATTGGCCGGTGTCCAGATGGTTGTTCTTGAGATGAAATGTTATTTTTATTTATCTATGAGTGGTTTGGCTAGATAGGGTAAAAGATCTCAACAAGATCTTAAAAATTATACTACGCTCTGTGGTTGATGTGGTTAACAGGTGGGGCATCTAGATATCGTTTCGTTTCACATCTAGCTTAAGTGAACGAGTATTTTGGTGGCGCATTTCGAATAGTATTTCGGATAATTTCGATCAAACTGGTCATCAACGGTCCAACGAGATCCTCAAACCCAGCTCCTCTAATCGTTTGTAAGTGCGGTGTTATATTTTTACCACAATGAACGGTACCTTAAATTCAAAAAAGGCAGTGGAAGTCTACAGTCTACAGTCCCAGTTAGAATGGACAAAATTAACTCCCTATTTGAGCTGCTAAGACACATTCGGACAACAGGTCATCTAGGAATCTCAAGGGTTAGTCAGGCCCCTTAAACAGAGATGGTGGTGGAAGAGCCGAGATGACAAAGGCAGCGCTTAGTCGCGTAGTCGATACTGATGGCGCCGTGTCCTAGGGAATTCTAATAAATTGAAGCTGGTCCTCTAGTTGGGGGCTGTTAACCAACTACTCACGTAAAAAAAACAGTGGCGAAGCAACTAATAGCCTCAGAAAGAACTGATTTTATGGTTGTTGACCATGCTAAACGAAAAACGGACAACGACGTTCGTATCAGCCTGTAATGTGAGAACACTAAACAGAAGATGTGCAGCCAAAGAACAAGCGGAAGCCATAAGCTGCTTAAATGCAGATATTACTGCCATCTAGGAAATACGGTCGATTGGACCGGGCGAAAGGAGGATGAAAAACGGTGACATCTTCTACGGACGACAAGGATCTGTTCAGCATTAGCAAGCAAAGAGAGCGTTTCTTGTTATACATGTTGTGCCGTTTATCCATCTGGTCCTCTGGATTGCACATGCAATCCTCTTAGTAAGTCAATGATAGAGGCCTCAGAGCCAGGGTGGTCGCAAAGGATTTGGAAGAAGCTGGAGGCAAGTTTGACCTCAACCTTCCTCCAGTTTTTCGGTGTTATGCTTCCATGCAGGTCACTGGGGTTAATAAGCGCAAATTCCAGACGTTCATTCAAAATCTGACCAAAAATTCTGTCAGGGGTTCGGAATAGGTGGGGATAGGCCGTTTTTTTTTTTTTTTTTTTAGCCCATCGAGATATATTCTACCGACCTTTGCTTTGGACGTGGTTAGAACTGTATTACTGCACTGAGACGAATTTAGCTGTTCGATCTTTGGTCGAGATACGTTGGATACGGCCAATTATTTTGGTAAATGCCTGTTTAGACTTGTAAGCCGCTTTAGCAGGTTGGATTTGCTTGGAGCTAGAGGACGGTTGGTTTGGTATTGATTTGGGGGGGGGGTCATCTGGTAAAACAAAGTTTGCCCAGATGGTTCAGAGTAAGGTGGGGTGTATCTCGAGCATTTCTTGGTTATGGATCGGACCAGGTTCAAAAAATAATGTCTTTTCCGATGACACGGATACGCATTCAGACATTGACCTCCCTGAGCATGCACATCCACTACGTTTGCACCAGGTTTTCCCCAAGTCTTTACTTAAGCGGCGGTGATACTGCCAGTAGAGGATACCAATATACTGGTGAACCATTCTCGGTAGAGTCGGGGTATAAACACGGTGCTAGCTTGAAGCCGAACAACCGGTTGATCCTTTAAGTTTTTAGGGGGGCGGTAGAGAATTTCCATGCAACATTCGTCCAGAGTTTGGGTTCGAACTTGGTTTTAGAGCCTTTGGCTTAAACGTTTCCCCTGGCTCAGATGCCCATTATGCATTCTTCGGAGTTCCTACCTTTCCACAGTTGCCTACTTGGCTCAGACCAGGTTTTCTCAAAGTCATTTTTTCCTTGGCTACGGCGCCGCAGTAGAATGTGTCGTTTGTAATGTATGAAGTTCTCCGGAAAAAAGTTAAAAACAATTAAAATTCATTCAAAAGGTTCTGATTACCCCCAAAAAGTTCCAATAAGTCCCAAATAGTTGTCGCATTACGTCTCGTGGGCCACTAGAAGTGACAGAGTAATGGCTGCTTGCTCGACTTTAAATTATGATTCCAAGAATTCCCAAACTGAGTTTGAAGAAAATCACTGAAGGCTTTCTAAATTTCGGAACATTGCGAACATCGTTCCTGGAGTGGCACCTCTCTATATCCTCGATCGCGCGCTTTTCTTGCAGAAAATCGTGAAGTGATAAAGTGCTCTTACAATGCTAGTCTTGGCACCACAAATAAAAAGACTGAACCACGAGCCTTAACATATGTCTACTTCATAAAATATCTACTAATCCGTTAATATCAAAATCTCGCCCCTTTTGCAGCGTCAATCATGTGGGTAAAACAATGATTGTAACATCGTGTTGTGTCCATTTAAGGTTGCTATCTATCTCCAAAATAACCTCTTTTAATGAACGTGACCATATTCCACAAGCACCATTTTACAAAAAAAAAACCGTCCCCAACAGCACTTCCATTAAAATTACACGATTCGTCGGTAGATTTCTATCTCCAAAAAGCCGACTCTCCAAAAAGAGAACAAAAACCCCCAATTCCTCAACATTTACATGGCAAGTAGGTAAACCGCCTATCAACAGGTGGTCGAGCATGCAAATTCCGCCCAAAGTGAGATGCCCGAACAAATTCGGACGCAAAATGTTAAGTTTACGCGCAAAGCGAATTCCTATATCAGTTGAAAAATATCGCAATACATGATCCGGTCGCGAGATGTCTCCCTCCGCACATAACAACTACTGCGCTGTGTTGGCTGTTCACCCAATTCCAAACTCAGACACGATCGAAATGTAAGATCCTTATCGACCCTCGAGGAAAACACAGCTCGGGAGTTTTTTTTTTTCCTTCCAAACGCGTCGAGTATTTAAATTAACAATCCATCGCATCTTGGTTGCTGGCGCTTTTTTTGGCCGGTGCGCGCGAAAATGCCAACGAAAGAGATATATACGAGGCGAATGTATTCATAAGATACACCCACCCAATGAGAAGAAAGAAATGCACAGCACAAGACAAGACAAGACACGACGAGGGTGACCACTCACTTTTAGGCCACCGGGCTAACCACGCAGCAAAAAAAGAAATCGTAGACAATGTAAAGCTGGACAAAGTTGGACACATAGCGCGTACGCAATCATTAAGGACGACCGTATTCGGCCATAAAGGGGCGGTGCCACTTGATTGAGGAGGATAAATTCGATTAATTGCGTCCGCTTTGTACAATTGGGAATCAATCAATCAACTGCGATTTGGTTTGAACATTGCAGATGGATTGGGTGATAACAGGATAATGATGTGACGATCGGCGGTCTTGATCGTTTTATTTGGCATGTGCCGATCGAAGATTTGCTATAAATTGGCAGATATACGAATGTCAAATTGTTTAAGGTAGAAGTACTTACATTTAAGATGATAATTGGATGCTACCTGGAAATATAAAAAAAAATTATTCAGACATCTGTGGCCATAAAGAAAAACCGCTAAACTCAATTTTTTAAGTGTAAAAAACACAAAGTAAATTTTTAAAAATCTAACGGCCTAGAAATATGTACGAAATTAGAGGTATTTTAGCTTCTTTTAAAAATAACATTAAATACAAAACAAAAAAACAAAATGAAGACCGTCTTTTGGATTAACAGAATTCTCATTGCGAAAAAATCAAAAATCGAGTTCAGCTCATTTACCTTAAATTAAATCGAAGTTATCAGTGGGCAAAGTTTAGTTTTGTTGATGGCCCTGTGTCCTATGGGTATCCAATAAATTCGAACTGGCCCTCCAGTTGCTGTGGGTGTGTAACCCGCGGAAAAAAAACTCTTGTTACGAAGCAACCTAGAGCCTCGGAAAGGACTGATTTTATTCGTGATGACCATGCTAGACGAAAAACGGTCAACGACGTTCGGATCTGCATCTGAAATGTGAGAATGCGGAAGCACTAAGCTGCTCTGAAGCAGACATTACTGCCATCCAAGAAATACCTACGACAGGATGAGCCATGCTAAAAGAGGATGAAAAACTGTGAAATCTTCTAAGGGCTATGTTAGAGTGAGCAGAAACACCGACTATTCAGCTGTGGATTTGTTAGATATCCTCTTTTCATACCTTAATAAGGATCCTTGATGCGGATTTGAAAGCATTACATTTCTTGCGTAAGTCTGGCATTAGATTTCTTGCGTAAGTCTGACACTTAGACTTACGCAAGAAATCTAATGCTTTCATATCCGCATCAAGGATTCCTATTAAGGTATGAAAAGAGGATATCTTTAACAGTATTATCGGAAAACAGAGTCTTGGTTTGATGAAGGGTGCCGACAGAAAGAGCCAAGAAAGAGCCAAGAACGAGCCAAGAATTTCGCACATACTAACTTCTTCTTTTCATCCTTCGAGTAATGGTCAAGCAGAGCGAATTGTACGACCAACCAAAGAATACCTGAAGCGGAATTCGGCTGGACCTATGGAGCTTTGACTAGCGAGGTTTTTGCTAAGTCAACACGCAATATCCTTAACGGTCACTGGGAAGTACCCGCCCGAAATACTCTTAAGGCGACGCCCAATGACCTACTTCGATAAAATACACCCGGATTGTGTCCTTACAGATCGACAAAAAAGGACCAATCTCCAAAGAATGGCATAGAACTTCAAATAAATG
This sequence comes from Rhingia campestris, assembly GCA_932526625.1. Lineage (NCBI taxonomy): Eukaryota > Metazoa > Arthropoda > Insecta > Diptera > Syrphidae > Rhingia > Rhingia campestris. Next base: position 83,559,060 of record OW052182.1, read on the forward strand.
ATCCAGTTTGGGCTCGAAACTATTCCAGTGGACCATCGTGGATTCCAGCCACCGTAGCAAATTGAACAGGACCAGTTTCATATGCTATAACGACAGAAGGTGGAAACACTATGCGACGACATTTGGACCAACTCGATACCAGGCTTCCAAATATTCCGGAGACTACAATCCAGGGAGGAGCTACTAACTATGATACTGATAGCGATCAATCACATAAAGATCTGCAAGAGAAGAATCCACTTTACCGTTGAACAGTGAAGAGCCAGAACAACAAACAAAAACCATCCGACGCTCGGAACGCCTTCGAGATGACGAACAATTTTCAGGTGTCTGGCAGAACTAATTGTTCAATATTGGCGATGAAAGCGAAAACTACCAACTAACCGACCTAAGTTAAGTGAGGATGGCAATATCCGAGCTTCATAAAGCCGCCCGAGGATGATTTGGTTACTAACATTCACCAACTTATAACCAACACTTGGTCGGATGAAATTATGCCAGAAGAATGGAACTTGCCCGATTCACAAAAAAAGAGATCTTCAGAATTGCGCCAACTACAGAGGCATAAGTCTCCTAAATATTACCTACAGGATCCTATCTGCCGTAATATGTGAATGCCTGAAACCTTTTACCAATAACCTGATCGGCCCTTATCAGTGTGGTTTTAGGCCAGAAAAGTCGACAACCGATCAAATCATCACACTTCGGCAGATCTTGAAAAAACCCCAAGAAGTCCAAATCGATATTCAGCACCTATTCATCGATTTCAAAGCCGCATAGGACAGCATTTATAGAAACGAACTATACAGATCCATGTCTAGTTTTGGTATACCGCCCAAACTCCGTCTGTGTAGGATGACGATGGAGAATTCTTGCTGCTTCATTGGGGTCTCACCGACACATTCGATACCAAAAAAAGGATTTAGCCAAGGCAACGCACTGTCATGGGACTTCTTTAACATCATTCTTGAGAGGATTGTTCAAAATCTTCCATAAATAGGTACAACTACTAGCATACGCCGATGTTATTGACGTCATTGGTGGGACTCAACGTGATGTCATAGCCAAGTTTGCTAATATAGACGGAAAAGCGGCAAAAATAGGTTTAGCAGTAAATGAGGACAAAACCAACTATTTGCTGTCAACACGAAAGGACACACAACATTGGCGAATTGAACAGAACGTCACCATAATTTTGAAGTAGCACGGGACTTTGTCTACTTCAGCTCCGCTATAAGTTCTGACAACAACATGTCGTTAGAAATAAAACTAAGAATTACTCTTGCCATCTGCTGTTTCTTCGGATTAAGAAGGCAATCAATTTTTAATGCCCTCACTCGAACCACTAAGAAGATCCTGGAGAAGGCCCTTATCATCCCAGTCCAGCTCTACGGCGAAGAAGCATGGAACGTATCAAAAGTGGTTGATGAAACCTTTGGAAAAAATCTTCGGAAAATATCAGGACCTAGTTTGTGTTGACGGGGGATGGGGCAAAGATTCAACCACGAGCTTTATGAGCTGTATTCAGTCACATAGACCTGGTCAAAGAAAACTCCCCATTGGACGTTTAAGGTGGTTAGAACATGTAGAGCAAATGGACAGCAATACTCCGTCTTGCAGAGTATTCGATTCTCAGCAAGACTTGAAACGCAGTTGAGAAAGACTACTTCTTTAGTAGAAACCAACCTCAGCACAACTGTATAGGCCGGAGTAATCGGAGAGGCATGTTGGATGAGGGCCAGGTTCAATCCTCACTGCTCTACTTAAGTAAGTAAGCAAGACACCAATACTTTGGCACGTAAATTCGTATTCCCAGCCGCACAAGTTCGCACATGTATAAACCGACCTAAGCTTACTCGAAGTGCACAACTGGAGGCAGTTAGCTAAGGACAGGGCTCATTGGAGAGGTATTTATGTTGGGAAACATGTCCATTCCAGGCAGTATTCATAATTGTCAAGAACAGAATCTATGCATTCCAAGGATTTTGGTTGCTTCCGAATACGTAGGTTTTTATGTGATTCGTTAGTTATACGAAAACACATTCCCCAACTTGTAGTGCAACTTGGAGGACGAGTTTTCATTGATTGGATATCTCTCGAGTATAGGGCCGTTGATTCTATTAAAACCCATCAGTGTTCAATTCCCAACCTCATATCTGACATTCGCGGGCCATACAGGGCCTCAAACCTAGCTCCATTCATTTGTGCTTGCGAAGTTGTTTGCATTTTTGCAACGTCGACTCCGAACGTCAAGTTTGAGAATCTTCTCATGACAGTTTTATACTCTCGGATTTTTTTTTTCAGACGTTCTCAAGTGTGGGGCAGTGGAAAAAACACATAGGAATTGTTACTCTCAGGATTTGAACAAGAGACACACTAGGGTAGCAAAACCAGAATGATTTTCACTGGACCTCCTCTTGCAATGATCTGACATATGAAATGAGCGGCACATTTCCTATAAAGAAAAGTTTTTCTGAACTCAGTCGTTCGGATTCGGTAGCAAATTTTAGTTGCCCCATCGTGCAAGGGATACATTGGCACGCATAAATATTTGTAACAGAAATAGCTTTGCCTGGGCCTTAACGAATCTTTTGGGTATGCAAATTGTATTTTTGTAGGCTAACTTACTGACTTCCTTACTTACTTAAGTGGCGCTACAGTCCGGAATAAACCTGGGCCTCAACCAACATGCCTCTCCAATTAGCCCGGTCCTTAGCTAACTGCCTCCAGTTGCGCACTCCAAGTTGGTTGAGGTCGGTTTCCACTTGTGCGCGCCACTTAAGGCGAGGTCTCTCGAAGACTCTGCGAGCCGGAGTATTGGTGTCCATTCGTTCTACATGTCCTTGCCATCTTAAACGTCCAATGCGGTGTTTTTTGACCAGGGGCATGTCGCTGTACAGCTCGTATAGTTCTTGGTTGAATCTTCGTCTCCATAGCCCGTCAACGGGATCGAAGATTTTTCGAAGAATTTTCCTCTCGAATCTACCAAGGATTTCTTCATCCGCTTTTGATACGGTCCATGCTTCAGCGCCTTAGAGCAGGACTGGGATGATCAGCGTCTTATATAGGATCTCCTTAGTAGTTCGAGTGAGGGCTTTACTACTAAATTGCCTTCTCAGCCCAAAGAAACAGCGGTTGGCAAGAGTAATTCTTCGTTTAATTTCTGACGAGATGTTGTTATCAGAGTTAATAGCGGAGCCGAGGTAGACAAAGTCCCGTACTACCTCAAAGTTATATCTGTCAATGGTGACGTTCTGTCCAATTCGTCGATGTTGTGAGTCCTTTCGTGATGACAGCATATACTTAGTCTTACCCTCATTTACTGCTAAACCCATTTTCGCCGCTTCCTTCTCTATACTAGCAAACGTGGCTATGACATCATGTTGAGTCCTACCAATGATGTCAATATCGTCAGCGTATGCTAGTAGTTGCACCGACTTTTGGAAAATTGTGCCTCTGGTGTTGGCTTTGGAGTTTTGCACAATCCTCTCAAGAATCAGATTAAAGAAGTCACATGACAGCGCATCGCCTTGCCTAAATCCTTTTTTGGTATCGAATGTGTCGGTGAGGTCGTTTCCGACCTTGATGGAGCAGCGAGAATTCTCTATCGTCATCCTACACAAACGGACGAGTTTGTGCGGTATAGTTCGTCTCTATGCGGCTTTGAAATCGATAAATAGGTGGTGGGATCGATTTGGACTTCTTGAGTTTTTTCCAGGATCTGCCGAAGTGTGAAAATTTGATCGGTTGTGGACTTTCCTGGCCTAAAACCACACTGATAAGGGCCAATCAGGTTGTTGGTAAACGGTTTCAGGCGTTCACATATTACGGCAGATAGGATCTTGTAGGTGATGTTGAGGAGACTTATACCTCTGTAGTTGGCGCAGTTCAGAGGGTCTCCTTTTTTGTGGATCGGACAAACGATGCTGAGGTTCTATTCTTCAGGCATATTTTCATCCGACCAGATTTGGCTTATGAGTTGGTGGATGTTACTTACCAAGTCATCAAGGCCGTCATTTCCGGCAGCCTTATTAAGCTTGAGTTTAGATATTGCTATCCTCACTTCACTCAGGTCGGGTGGTTGGCAGTTTTCGCTGTCGTTGCCAATATTGTTCGTTCTGCCTGACAGCGGAATGTTGTTCGTCATCGCCGTTTAGCAGTCTGCAGAAGTGGTTCTTCCATATCCTCAGCATCGACTGTGTCTCAACTACGATATTACCTTGTTCATCTCGACAGGATTTTGTTCGAGCCTTGTATCCTTGGCTTTGACGTTTTAAACTTTGGTAAAACTTGCGAACATCCATCCTGGAGTGGCACCTCTCTATATCCTCGATCGCGCGCTTTTCTTGCTCTTTTTTCTTCTTTCTGAAAAGCCGATGTTCTTCCCTTCTTCTTTGCCTATAGAGCTCAATGGCAGCTCTCGTCTTCACCTGCAGCTTAACCTTATAGGCCTCTTTCTTGGCTGCGAGCATCTGTCGGCATTCCTCATCACACCAGGGGTTTCTTGCTGGTGGGCGCGAGAAACCTAGCACATCAATTGCGGCTGATCTAATGGCCTGTTGGCATCGTTGCCATTGCTTTTCGACATTCGATGCTGGTGGTATGGTGTTAATCGAGAGGTTAAGGGATACGCGTTGTGCGAAGGTCTTGGCGGTCTCTTGCGATTGCAGTCTTCCGACATTAAATTTTTTCACAGTATTTCTGGATTGTTGTGGCGTGGTGGATATCCGCATTCTTACCTTGGCTGCTACAAGGTAGTGATCCGAGTCGATGTTAGCTCCTCGGAATGTTCGGACTTTCAAAATACTGGATGCGTGCCTCTTATCTATCGCAATGTGATCAATTTGGTTGACCGTTCGTTGATCTGGAGACCGCCATGTCCCCTTATGGATATCGAGGTGAGGAAACCGTGTGCTGGCTATAGTGGCATTTCGTTCCGTAGCGAAATCAATTAGCCTAAGTTCGTTACCAGACGTGTTGTCGTGTAGGCTATGTTTTCCGACAATACTTCTAAAGATGTCTTCTCTTCTTTTGTAGGCCAACTAATTCTTTAAAAAGCCACTTACCTGATGCCCGAATATGTCTATGCAGCTCTTGAATGTCCCTCACTTTGTATAGCCTAAATGAGGGTTGGCTCCATTTTGCGAATTCCTCAGCTTGAGTTTTAGAAATAGAAGAGATGCATAAGAAGTAGGACTCATTTCGATATTTTATGACCTAACAAGCTGGCCCGTCAAACGTTGTTTTGCCATATAAATTTTTTATTTATTTATTATTACTGTGCTATCAAATGGAATGACCGCCTACAGCGCCACCTGTTGAGAATTTTTCAATTTTTCTTTTTTCCTAAACCTTCGCGGAGCAATTACGAACAAATCCGCAGAAGGAAGTATCCAATTTGGTCCAGTCGTTTTCGAGTTTTAAGCATCCGAACAAACCAAGATCCATTTTTATAAATATAGATAGAGGGGGTTGGAACCAAAGTTACTCAGTGGTTGCCACATAGAAGCTTAGAATAGGAGTTAGTAGGTATCAACAAAGTGAACACCCTTGTATTTTCATTTATTCTGAAATGAAATAAAATATCTACCATTACATCTAGGTCCTCAAAACCTAGCATTTCCCTTAATTTGTGTGTGTGCGATATTATTATTTTTTTCCACAAAGAAAAAGACCTCCTGATTAACGCCGAATCTGAACGGCAAATTTGAGAAGCTTCTCATGCCAGTGTAACTCTTGGATGTTTGTCAGACTCGCATATTCATGGGAAAGTTCGACATATGGCAAAAGTTTAAAAAGAGTTCATCTATACCGATTAGTTATCAATTACATGTCATTCTTTCATTTCCCGTTCATGTGAAGCAAAACCAATTGCTTGGTCAATAGAACTTTTAAAGGCTTAACTATCAATCGAATCTGCAAAACAGATGGGACTTTCCATGCCCTACTTTCAGGCCACACCTAAGCCCTTTCAAAGCCCACAGCATAACACACAACTCACGGGAACCCTTCAAATCATTATAAAACCCCTCACACACCTAACCAGACATTAACACCGATCAAGTCATACTCCAATTACTAATCACCGATCAGTCAAATTTTCTTCGACATGTTTTCCACTTTTATGCGTTATGCTCTTGCAACCTCTATTTGGACGTGAACATTGTTCTAAATTTGTTCGGTTTTACGACTTCCGCACAGACACACACAAAAACAAATACGATCATCTAATTTCGTCGACAATCGACCAGCAATCAGCCATTCAATTTACAAAACCGTCAACTAGATACAAATAGTTCGACTTCCAGATACATCGAGAATTGTTTTGTCTTCGTTGGGCTTACTCATCGAATGCAACGCGCACATAGACGGGACATGCTCCAATGAACCGAGGGCGCCCATAAAACTCACGAAAAGTATCAATCAATCGTCAATGTAGTGTGATTGTGTTGCATAACGGGAGTGGATCATACAGAATAAGCGGATACAATAGATCCGCATCGACATGGTGGTCTCAGTGGGCTGCGCGAGATACTCAAAATGTTAATCAAACAGAAGAGATGTAAACTTTGAAGATCGCTGCTGGGCCTTAAGTGGGTGCGAATGTTTCACTTTTATACACTCACTTGGTGTGGGTCCTATTTGTGTTATCTCAGCCGATAGGCGTACAGCTAATGAGCTAGTTGTGTTAACATTGTTAATCACCTTGCGACTTGCCGTTCAATTAATCAAATGAATTTACAAAAAAAAAATATATTTCTCTCGATTTTTTTATATTTGAAATCTGTAAAGTTGAGGAAAAAATTGTAATTTATAATTGCAATGATGATTGTTTAATTAAACGGGACAAGTATCTAACAATTGGTTTTAATCGATGGTGCGTAATGAACTAATTAATGCCATTGCTATTGGTCTTGATATTTTGCAGATATAGATTCATTTGTGATTGACATAGAGGACGAGATACGATCATAAGTCTTATTGAAAAGACTGAGAAAAAGAAGAGGAAGAGAAAAGTTAATATCCATTACCTGCGTAGGTATGTGAAAAACCAAAGTGGAATGAAGGTATGAGGCATAAAAGACCCTAAAGCAATAAAGTTGCTGATGAGCGATAATTGGCAAAAAATCTGTAAAAAGTTTTTATAATGTTACACATGTGGACTTTGAATTTTTTAGGAATCTAAAGCATTTTCTGTGAATGCTTGGAAGTCAGTGAACTGCCATGAGTATCTGTGGATGACGTTATTTCTCTGTGTTTGTTTTTTTTTTCTCAAAGAAAAAGCTGAGTTTATTTTCTAACTTGTGTACTACAGTCGGTGACATGAAATAAGCCCATGTGACATGTGGTCGTATTTTGACATATGGACTTAAAACGCTATCGACAAGAGTCATAAGGCTTCTAACATTTCGCCTTATTTCACTTTCCTTTTAAAAACTATTTAAGCCCAAATAATCAAAGCGATAAAGGACCTCGAAATAATTTTAAATTCTATTCTACATTCTATTTCTATAAACTTTTCTCAGGCGATCAGGTGCACCCTGAGATGATGCTTGCAGATGTTTATTGAATCTTGAATCTGATAGTTGCACTGCTTGCTTGTTCTGTAAAAAGAATTTTGGTATTTCGTTGTTCGTGTCATTGTTGGTCGTTGAAATGCAACGACTTTAGGGATATTTTAGCTTCGCTCCTAAGAAAATCGTCCTTTATAATATCTGTAATAAAGAGACAAATCTCCTACAAGTCTTCGCTGTGCAAAGGTTGCAGCTTTAATGTAAGGGAATCCGTCTATTAGATGAATTGCACGTCTACCATTGGATAATACTGTGTTGCCAAGGGAAACAAATATAACAATTTGACAACTGACATTTCGGGGTTTGTTAAAATGAAGCGCTATACGAAAGAACAACGCATTTTCATTGTTGAGCAATATTTTAAAAATAACGGCTGGATAGGTAGTAACAATTAATGGAGTTCATTACCATGACACGATAACGCAGTTTTTAGTGCCTAAAGTACATGATATGGAAGTGACCAACATGTGGTTTCAACAAGACAGTGCCACATTATACCCTTTATATGCCGATACCCCTACCGATGAGACTGAAGACCCTATCAAGGATGATTTTTACCTCCTGGAGCAATCATAAGAAGCCTGTCAGAAATATGATGTGAAAATCGTAATTGAGGACTTTAATGTGAAAATCGGTAAGAAAAACATCTTCGCGCGTTAGTTGAAGAGCCTCCACGAAATAATAACAGACAATGGCGTTCGACTAACAGACTTCACAGGAGCGTTTAATACTTTTATCAGCACTAGGGTCCCATACGACTTCGAATCCACAAAGTAACCTGGTGATCTCCAGATGGTCGAACCGCCAACCCAAATCGACCATGTGCTCATAGATGCAAGGCACGCATCCAACATCCTGGATGTACAGTGAACACATATTCAGAGGGGCAAACGTCGACTCTCGTCGCAGTCAAATTCTTGGTCCGATCGTCCTTCACGTTGGACGTCCTAGTGAACCGGAGATTGCCAGAGTTTACACATAAAAACTGAGTGATGGACTCCCGGCTGTGAGTTCATACTCCATCAATGTCAACACCCAGTGGATACAATATCGCAATACCATCAATGACCGAAACTGCCTGAGACTACCAGTCACCTCCGAAATGATGTACATGGTATGATGATGTTTGGAAGTACGAAAAATAGATGACAGAAGAGGCACATATCAAGGCTCTACAACACAAGACACAGGCCGCACGGGGAAAGTACCAGCAGCTGCTTAATGTCGAGAGAGTGGTAGACACCAGCCGTCCCATCTCCAATCAACGAGATGGTAACGCTCCTTCCCAGTATTTGAGAAGTTAGAGCAGCCATCAAAAATCTGAAGAACAACAAGCCTGCCGGTTCTGATGATTTACCAGTAGAACTCTTGAAAAACGGAGGTGATGCCAAACCAAGAACAAAGTCTGGATGGATAAAAGCATTATAGAAACTGGAATATCAGCTCAATATGTCCAATCTACAAAAAGGCGAGCACATGTCTTACACCCACTACCGGAGCAATTGTCTGAACATCTTAAGCCTTTCTGTAAAACGCTTATCGGTACCAGTACGGTTTCCGGCCCCACAGAACGACCATATACCAAATTATTACACTAAGGGAAATCCTGCAAGAAAAACAGCGAATTTCAAGTCGAGACACATAATCTTTTCACCGAGTTTAAGGACGCGAGGTTTACAAAAGCGATGACGGAATTCGCGATGCCATCGAAACTGATTGAGCTGCGTGCCTAACACTGAAGGGCATGCCAGTATGCTCTGAACATTCCCAAACATGTACCGGATTCCAACAGGGAGACGATAGCGATTTCTTAAGAAATCGTTCTGGAACAGACAAATCCGTCCAGCTACTGGGGTAAGCAAAAGGCACATCGAGCGAATGAACAATAATCATCCAGCCAAAGAATCTTCGAACCCCAGCCTTCAGGTTAGAGGCGACAAGGAAGACCGAACTCCGGTTTAAGGATCCATAGATCAAGTATGCCAGAAGGTTTGGAGTGAATAACTGGCAGGAACGTGCCCAGGATCGAAGAGGATGAAAGGCTGCTTTGTCTCAGGCAGAGAACCTCAACGGGTCGGGAGCCCGTTAAGTAAAGTAGTATACACCAACTCATTACCTAATTTTGGTCGGATGTAAGTATGCATGAAGAATGGAAACTTAGAATTATTTGCCTGAGCCAGAGAAAGTCTTCTCAACATCTCCTGAAATATCCTATCTGCCGTAATATGTGAACTCCTGAAACTGATCGGTGAGGTTTTAGGCCATCAAAGTCCTTAAGTGATCAAATTTGTACACTTCGACAGATGTAGAAAACAAAGAAGTCCAAATCGATCCCCAAGACCTATTTCAAAGCCGCATACGACAACTTTTATAGAGATGAACTACAAGGAGACATGTCTAGTTTTTGTATACCGCCCAAACTCGGCTGTGTGTGGCAGATAACGATGGGGAATCCTGCTACATCCGAGTTGACATCATAGGTCGGACCAAACGAGATGTCCTTACCGCGTTTGGGAGTATAGAGAATAGTTGATGAAATGAATTTTGTTTGGGATAATATTGCTCGCCAAGGTAGGTTACGGGGAACACTCTACTGCAAGAGGAGCTTAATGTCGAGCAGCCGCTAATTCGAATGCAACGTTCGCTTCTCGATGGCTTTGTCCGAGAGTGTCCTCCGAGTTCCGAGACGTATCATAGATGCAGTAGTATCGGGTAAACGTTTAGGGAGAGACTTAGGTTAGGTATAGGCTGATGAAGCAAATTGACGACCAGTGCCAATATGGTCTGTAAGTAGCTTCAGATGTTTTGGAATCGATAGCGGAAAATCGAAATACATAAACAGAGACGTCCATGATATGCCAGTGATGCAGATATATCGGGTAATCGACTTCGAGGAGACCTAGTTAAAGGTGGTTGGACCAAATGGACCAGTGCCAATCTGTCCTGAAAATTCCCTCTAATGTTTCGAAAATAATACCAAGGTATCGAAATACATGAAGGACTCGGGTGCAATGACACAAGACCATGCGACATAAGGCCATATTTTGAAATATCTTCAAATATGCGATTATGACTCTTTTCAACGAGGAGACCTAGTTAAAGGTGGTTGGACCAAATGGACCAGTGCCAATCTGTTCTGAAAAATTCCCTCTAATGCTTCGAAAATAATACCAAGGTATCGAAATACATGAAGGACTCGGGTGCAATGACACAAGACCATGCGACATAAGGCCATATTTTGAAATATCTTCAAATATGCGATTATGACTCTTTTCGAGAGCACTTTAAGCCTATATTTCGAAATATTTTCTTATGTCATGGCACCGAAAGATACACCTGATCGCTCTACTTTGCGAAGCTTTTAATGGACGAAATGTATGAACTCTATGTCCCTCTAATCTTCTAAATAGATCGCCTTGCTGTCACTCGATAGAAGACTTATTGACCAAAGCCTACCATGGAATAATCACTCCCTTGGCCATGATAATACCAACTTAACCGATTGCACTTAATTTTCCCTGAAATCAGTTTATTGGACACCCCTAGTTATTAAATTGTTGCCATGATTTGTTTTCCTCATATCGCTTATCAAAGCTGACACAAGTTGATTTATTTTGGATTCGTCACACACCGGCCTTATTATAAAGGGAACTTTAAATGAAAGACATGCACATTCTCCAACTAAATACGTTTTAAACAAACTGGAACATTGAAATGTCAATATTCAAACAAACGACGACAGCGACCGACTACTGTCAAACGAACAGACTCTAAGGCCCTATTCAAATAAACACAATTAATCAATTCGGGTTTGATTTATTCAGATACAAGATGAAACACAACAGCCTTCCTATATGGCTCTGATTTTGATAATCATTATCAGTTTACGACGGCTCCAGCATTGCGACTGGAACTGAGATAAAAGCGTTGTTTATGACTAATTTTGGAAATTCGTGTTGATAAAGCGGGGTGGGGGATCTGAGCGTGTACCTCTGATTAGTGATTACTGCACAAAAGACTCCTCCTACGTGTGTATATTTACGATCTGTCATCAAAATTATTGTTTATTTACGGTTATGTGATCTTTAGATGGTTTATGGATTGCGTGGGGACCTCATCGGAAATGTAAAGTAGGGTTGTATAATGCGACAAGTGGGCCGTCATAAATAGTTCATATTTATTGGACTTTTTTTTCTTGTTGAAGGGGGAGTTGTGTTGAGCTTTTTTGTGACTTAGGAGGGCTTTGTTTTATTAATTCCGAATGTGATAAAAACTTCACACCCATCGTACCTGTCTAATCTGATAAATTTTTAAATTCGACTGCGGTAGTCCTTTTTCTGCACTTGAGATGGTAATAAGGCGTTTCCCTCTACAGAAAAGTTTTAGGAACTATCTAGTTGAATTTAGTTTTCCAATTTTTTTTACCAAATTCGAAAAGATCAATGTGATCGATGCATTTGCCTGTTCCAAAATTTTAATTCGTATTGTAAGAGTTGTCGGGTTCGAACGGTCCTACCAAATCCAAAATTATGACAAAAAAAAAACGGAATTGACGGCCAGGAAGGTTTTACTGTGTGTTTGGTGGGTTTGTTAGGGAATTATCTACTATGAGCTGCTCCGCTATGGCAAATCTCCTAATTTGGGCCTGTAATCCGTCTTCGTTTCATTGTTTGCTTTTTCTGTAGCAAAAATAATTCTACTGCTGGGTGTCATTGACAGGTGGACTGCTTGCCAATGAGCTGCAACTCCTTGTTTTGTATAGTTCGATGAAATTCCACAAGCCTAGGGATGATTCGTCTAAGCTTCTTTGAACATCTGTCGTTATAATATCTACAATACAGAGACATATTTCCTACAAGTCTCCGCTCTATCAAAGGTTGCAGATTTGAAGTAAGGGAAGAATCGGCTTTAAGACAGATTTCACATCTTTAGATAGAGTCCAGTAAAGTCAGTGAATGTTTCGTGGAGTTCGGCCCCAAATATGAGAACAGTATTCAAGACATATGGTCATGCTTGGGTTTGATACAGAAGAAGCTGGGCTGGTGTAAAATATCTCTTAGCTCTAAAAAGGTAACTTAGTTTGAACGCTGCTTATTCGGGAAATGAAGTTACATGTTATTGCCATAAAACGTCTGACCCAATTTGATGCCTAGCAGATGCATGGATTCTTCTGATTTGAAGACTGTATTGTCCATTTCTATGAACGTTACTGTGGGATTCTTCCTTCTTGTAAATGCTGTATACTTAGATTTCTTTGAGTTAAATCGAATTAAGTTTTCCTTTCCCAATTGTATAATCTTTTGTAGGTCTTTGAGGAATGCCGACAGATGCTCGCAGCCACGAACGAGGCCTACAAGGCTAAGCTGCAGGTGAAGACGAGAGCTGCCATTGAGCTCTATAGGCAAAGAAGAAGGGAAGAACATCGGCTTTTCAGCAAGAAGAAAAAAGAGCAAGAAAAGCGCGCGATCGAGGATATAGAGAGGTGCCACTCCAGGAACGATGTTCGCAAGTTTTACCAAAGTGTAAAACGACAAAGCCAAGGGTAAAAGGCTCGAACAGAATCCTGTCGAGATGAACAAGGAAATATTGTAGTTGAGACACAGTCGATACTGAGGATATGGAAGAACCACTTCTGCAGACTGTTAAACGGCGATGACGAACAACATTCCGCTGTCAGGCAGAACGAACCATTTAATATTGGCAACGACAGCGAAAACTGCCAACCACCCGACCTGAGTGAAGTGAGGATAGCAATATCTAAACTCAAGCTTAATAAGGCTGCCGGAAATGACGGCCTTCCCGCTGAGCTCTATAAGGCCGGCGGAGATGACTTGGTAAGTAACACCCACCAACTCATAAGCCAAATCTGGTCGGATGAAAATATGCCTGAAGAATGGAACCTCAGCATCGTTTGCCCGATCCACAAAAAAGGAGACCCTCTGAACTGCACCAACTACAGAGGCATAAGTCTCCTCAACATCGCCTACAAGATCCTATCTGCCGTAATATGTGAACGCCTGAAACCGTTTACCAACAACCTGATTGGCCCTTATCAGTGTGGTTTTAGGCCAGGAAAGTCCACAACCGATCAAATTTTCACACTTCGGCAGATCCTGGAAAAAACTCAAGAAGTCCAAATCGATACCCACCACCTATTCATCGATTTCAAAGCCGCATATGACAGCATTTATAGAGACGAACTGTGCAGAGCCATGTCTGGTTTTGGTATACTGCCCAAACTCGTCCGTTTGTGTAGGATGACGATGGAGAATTCTCGCTGCACCATCAAGGTCGGAAACGACCTCACCGACACATTCGATACGAAAAAGGATTTAGGCAAGGCGATGTGCTGTCATGTGACTTCTTTAATCTGATTCTTGAGAGGATTGTGCAAAACTCCAAAGCCAACACCAGAGGCACAATTTTCCAAAAGTCGGTGCAACTACTAGCATACGCTGACGATATTGACATCATTGGTAGGACTCAACGTGATGTCATAGCCACGTTTGCTAGTATAGAGAAGGAAGCGGCGAAAATGGGTTTAGCGGTAAATGAGGGTAAGGCTAAGTATATGCTGTCATCACGAAAGAACTCACAACATCGACGAATTGGACAGAACGTCACCATTGACAGATATAACTTTGAGGTAGTACGGGACTTTGTCTACCTCGGCTCCGCTATTAACTCTGACAACAACATCTCGTCAGAAATTAAACGAAGAATTACTCTTGCCAACCGCTGTTTCTTCGGGCTAAGAAGGCAATTTAGTAGTAAAGCCCTCACTCGAACTACTAAGGAGATCCTATATAAGACCCTGATCATCCCAGTCCTGCTCTACGGCGCTGAAGCATGGACCGTATCAAAAGCGGATGTAGAAATCCTTGGTAGATTCGAGAGGAAAATTCTTCGAAAAATCTTCGGTCCCGTTTGCGTTGACGGGCTATGGAGACGAAGATTCAACCAAGAACTATACGAGCTGTACAGCGACATGCCCCTGGTCAAAAAACCCCGCATTGGACGTTTAAGATGGCTAGGACATGTAGAACGAATGGACACCAATACTCCGGCTCGCAGAGTCTTCGATTCCCAGCCAGACGTCGGACGCAGTAGAGGAAGACCTCACCTTAAGTGGCGCGCACAAGTGGAAACCGACCTCAACCAACTTGGAGTGCGCAACTGGAGGCAGTTAGCTAAGGACCGGGCTAATTGGAGAGGCATGTTGGTTGAGGCCCAGGTTCATTCCGGACTGTAGCGCCACTTAAGTAAGTAAGTAAGTAAGGTCTTTGCTTATAGAGACTATTTGTACGCATCTCTGCTGATGAACAGCAATAGCGGTAATAGGCGTGTCTTTTGATTTAAACGCAATAAGGGTACTACCATTTGCCAAACTAAAAATGCAATTGTCCTCAAAAGATGTGCATCAGAAATAGAGTGGATGGAAGAATTGTTCCTAGAGGTACCCCAGCGTTTATAGAGAATCTATCTGAGGAAACCTTATCCATCCGTACTTCCAAAAATCTGTTTTTAAGAAAGTTGTCCATCCATCCTCACAGTATTTGAGAAAGCCCGTATGCTGTCAATTTGGCTAGCGAAGCGCTCTGCTAGAGTCGATCGAAAACCTTAGAAATATTCAAGCAATTGCTCTCGATTCTCCATGATTTTCCGATGTCTTTAGAAGGGAGTTCATAACATAGCAGGTCTCCAGTTGAGCATTTCTTTCGGAACCCTTATTGCCGATCGGGTATGAAACCATTCCTTCGTAGGTACTCTAAAATCCCGCTGTTAATTTGTTTCCATAACCTTTGAAAGTATAGGTAGTAAAGCAATGGGTCTGTAGTTTTCAGGCATGCATTTTCTTTTCTTTTTTTTGGGAATCGGTAGGTTTTTAGCAATTTTACACCCACTTGGGGAAAACCTGTTGATCATATGCAAAGAACGAGTGCAAGTTCGGATACGCATAGGTGGAATTCCGTCAGGTCCAGTGGCTTTTTTATAGTCCAAAATGTTTAGGATTCGGCTTATTTTTCGAGGCCTAGATTTTACATCAACTATCCTTGAGGGTACATAATCTATCGTTGGTGGCAAGTTCTGCTACGCATTTTTAAGTACAGAAGGTGGAATTCGCTCAGATGCAGGGGCTTTTTTACAGGACAAAATCTTCGGGATGTGTCTATTTTTCGAGGTCGAGATTTCACTTCAACCATCCTTGAGTACGTACTCTTTCGTTGGGCGGCACCGCTTGCTCTGAGTTGTATGTTGAATTTCCTGAAGTTCACCCTTTTCCTTTTGTGTTGAATCTACCGATCCATCAGTTCTGATCAGCGGAGGGAATGAAGAGTGGCTAAAATTATTAACAACCACTTTTACATTTTTCATTGACCAAAATGCATGTGAGCTACACGTTTGTTAGTCACTCTTTCGTAGTAGGCATTCTTTGGGGCTACAATCTCATCTTCTTGGTTAAATAGGTGGAATTCCGTCAGGTCCAACGGTTTTTTACAGTACAAAATGTTCATGATGCGTCTCATTTGTCGAGGTCGAGATTTTACTTCAACCATCCTTGAGGGTATGTGCTCTATCGTTGGTAGCACCACTTGCTCCGAGTTTTTTGTTGAATTTCCTGAAATAATTTTCAGGAAATATCTTTTTATTTCCTGAGACCAGAAGTAACCTATAAACAATTAGTGTAGGTACATACCTACACTTCATATTCCTATAGGTTTATCATTTCTATTCACCCATTTGCTGCTGTTGCACAACACTCACACAATATTCAATCATAAACACACACAGCCACACATCTAAGTCATCCCTTCGTCGTTGTCGTCCGTCTCATCGAATTTGAGTTATTAATAGCAGAATGTGATTTATTTTTGTATCTGTAACTTCTTGTTTGCCCGAATCGTTGCAGTCGTCCTCGGATTCTCAGTCGTCCTCTCTCTAATTGTGCATCTCTCACTAGGACGTTGATGACGGCGAGGCCACTGATTTAGATTTTCATTCTTATCTCACGGAAAGGAAAATAAATAAATAAAGGATACGCATCCAGGTAGGTGAGTAGGATGAAAAACAATTTTCATTCCTTATCTACCTGCATCACTTAACGAATGCAATGCACCTGTGACGTTTCGATAGAGGGCACGTTAAATCGTCCCGTGCTGTTTAGTGTTTATCTTTCAGATAGACATTTTCGAAAACTTAAAAACAAATTTAATTAGATGTTGTTCGGATTATTTGCTTGAGATACATATTTGCATGTGGATAACTGGTCGACAAGGAATTGGGAGAGATATTATTTAGATATTGCGTGAATGCGTGTAGATAAGATGGAGGTGATTAGATTTGATGTGGATGGTTGCTATCTTTATGAAATAGTAGGCACGAGTTGAGCCCATGTATTTGTAGATCAAAAGGAGTCTTTTAAATAAATGGAATTATTGAAGGTAGGTGACATTTGTTAGCACTGAGTTTTTCCTTGGAAGTCGTAAGCTATTCTAGCACAAAAAAGAATTTTATACTGGATAGACTCTAAAACAAACAAACACACTTGATCCAACAAAAAACTATCCTCCAACCGTGAATTATCATGGACAAAATGTCCAAACCAGGGTTTTCCATAAAACTAAAGTTAAACAACACTTTTCGTATCCCTGAGCACAGGAGCGTCCTACAGGCGGATATATTGGCAGTAACAGAGGCACCTAAAGCAACCTCAGTGCTGTCGATACCACCAGATGATATCACAATCTTTATTGATAGTCAGGCTGCAATTAAAGAAATCTATAGCTGTCCATGGTTGTGAAGCGTTGTCATGAAGAGCTAAAGGTTCTTGGCGCCCAACAAATTGTTAAGCTCTGTTGGGTCCCCGTACAGGCAATGAAATTGTTGATTAACTGGTGAGGAAAGGATCTTTCACCAGCATTTATCAGGCAGACCAGTCTGTCAAACCGCCACTATGTGACCTCGAATCACGGGTAGGACAGAAAACACTGGGTATTGCCAGAAATAGGTGAAACTTCCTCCCCACCTGTAAGACATTCAAGAGGATTTTGCCAAATTATGGCAAAGCCAGAACCCACATACTTCTCCGAAAGTTTGTGGCACAAAGCCACAAACTTAAAATGCATCTTATAGTTGATGACCCTTGTAAAGGCTGCGGTGAGAAGGAATTACACGACGATACTCTTCACTTTCTGTCCCACTTCCCAGGCCTCAGTCAAGCGCCACAACGCAACACCAGGACAGCGCAGAGCGATTACGGAGATAGAAAACGAAGAAGCTCTTGCGTCGAATGGAGAACACGCAGCCCCACAGGGAATTGTCTCGCAACAAAAAATAAATATTTGGCAATGCTATATGAATGCTAGGTAACTGTCAGTTTTTTTGAAAAAGCGATGGCAACATAGTCAAATACGCTCAGGAAATTGTCGATGTTTCCAAGTAATTTCCCGTCTGAGACTTCACATAACAGGACGCCAAATGAACTGACCCAATCACAGAGCCAAAACTTAACTCAATATCCTCTCTGCTGTAATATATGAACACCAGGAATCGTTGAACAACAATCTTTTGGACCTACATCAGGGGGTTAGCCAGGGAGGTTCCAAAACTGATACAATTTTTACATTTCGGCTGATCCTGAAAAAAAAAGATGCCAAGTCGGTACCCAGGCGTCTATAGGAGCGTTTATAGGAAACGTACTATACAATACCATGGTATACCTCCCACACTGGTCCATTGATGCAGGAAGGTGGAGAATCAACTATTTAGGTCAGAAACGATCTAAACAAAATCAGTCAGACAAAGTGAAGCATTGAAATTGGAATTAAAAGGATTGAGCAAAACTCCACTGAGCCAACACCTGATGAAGACGATCCGTCGTCGACTCTAACACGATGATGATGGGTAGGGAAGGATGATCCCAGGGCAATGATAACGTTTGCGTCAATGTATTGTGGGCGCATACGCAAAAATGTTCCATGAGAAGAAGTGAACGTTTTCCTTTCACCCAAGTACAGAGAAACGTAGAAACAACCAAGGGGTGGGGAAGGTTCAAATAATACCCCTTCAACAAAATTGCAATATGTATTAGAATAATCATTCGATGTCTATGACGCGATGATATCTATCTCTACCTGATTGAGCTACAAAACAGGAACCGAGGGAGACGGCCGGACATAAATACACTCGCCACAACTCGTTCACAAAAACAAACAACACGAACGACGAAACAAGAAAGTTGAATGAAAACATCAGACATCTGCGACCTTAAACAGGACTAAAACGGTTTGGGTGTGCAGAAGTATTTTTATTAAATACACGTACTGGCGAGATTCAGCCTTATTTTTCATCGTGGACATATCGATACAGAAACTCAAGGAATCGAAAATTCCACCGGTATTCACGCGAAGATATTTGACTACAAATTGATTCATTGTCAATAAGATTTATGGCATTGCTCTGGATTCGATTTGGTAGGGGCAATCATGTTACACAGGAGCATCCGTCCAGATTTCCGAATTATATTTAAGTCTTGGAGGAATGTTAGCGGCTAGTGCGTTGTATTACTAAGCTCGGGTTCCTGGTTCGAATCGCGATAATAACAGCACCAAGGATTTTTCACTGTCATACCTCTTGCGAAAGTCTGACAAACACAAATGAAGGTTAGAGGCCCTGAATGGGCTGTTAGTGATGGATGCCATTTGATTTTCAGAACTGAGCGTTATTCAAAGTACGATATTAACATTGACAAATGCTCATAGGTTTTAAGAAAAAAATGGCATCGTTTTTTTTTAGCGTTAGAGAATACGCGGCAATTTTTTTGTTGATGCGAATAGGCACAATGCGTTTTCAAAGCATAATTGTCTAAGCCCTTTATGACACTCCTTTTTTCCGGCTTCACATATTTCCTGGATGGCAGTAATGTCTGCTTTGTAGCAGCTGAAGACTTTTGGCTTTAGCCTTTCTAATAAATTAATATCGACGTCATTTTTCGTTTGTTAAGATAGAGTCATGGTCAACTACACATTGGAAGTTTAAGGAGTTGAGGACATGTAAAGCGAATGAATATAGTCCGTACCAAATCAGTTGGCCAACGGTCGATTGCGCAGAGAGAGGATTTAAGAGAAATTTAAGATATTTTAAAATAAATTTGATGAGACCTGCGCAGTAGAATGGCGAACTGGTTTGGTTTGCACTAGTTTGCCAATGGTCGGATGCGCAGAGAGAGGATTTAAGAGAAATTGAAGATATTGTAAAATAAATTTTAAGAGTCCTGCGCAGTTTTTTTTTTTTTTTTTTATAATTTGCGCGCACTCAAGGGGTTATGAATACCCTTTATATGTTTTAGCACAGTGCGGGCGTTAAGGAAATTAGGGATAAGAAGAAAGGAGATACCGATGCACATTGGTTTTAAATGTCTGTAAGTTATAATGGAAAGGAAAAACAGAGTTTGGTAGAGCATTCCACATTCGTGTTGTTCGGTTTATGTACGAATCTCTGTATTTCAGTGTACGTCCGAAGATAGGCTTGAGGGTAAACTGATTTGCATTCATTGCGTAACGAGTATTGCGGCTGAATTGTTGAATGGGAGGAATGCAGCTGGCTATTTCATTTGAACATTGGTTGTTAAAATAGCGATAAAACAAGGTAAGGCAGGAGATGTTTCGACGGTGTTCGAGCGAATCTAAGGAGTTCGCTATTCTTATGTCTCCTATAAGTTTTTTCGCACGCGTTTGAATCCTATCTAGTAGGTGCAATGTTGATTTTGGTGCACCTGACCAGACGTGGGCGTTGAATTCAAGTTTTGGGCGTATAAACGCTTTATATATTGTGGCCAGATCAGAGGGGGTGAAATATTTCTTACATCGATTTAGAAAACCTAGACATTTCGCTGCGTTTTTAGCGACTTCAAATATGTGGTCGTTCCAACGTAAGTCGTTACTAACACACATACCTA
Source organism: Rhingia campestris (assembly GCA_932526625.1). NCBI lineage: Eukaryota > Metazoa > Arthropoda > Insecta > Diptera > Syrphidae > Rhingia > Rhingia campestris. Next base: position 83,579,592 of record OW052182.1, read on the forward strand.
GCATGGAAAGCTTTTCGGTTTCTTCGACGTAAGTGCCATTCATGGATAATGGCTCAAGATTTTGATTACGCTTTAATGACAGAAGACAGCATTGTGTTTTGGAAGCATTGAATTCCACTCTATTAGATTTACCCCATTTGATAATGCTGTCAAGGTCGGAATTCAATGAGCTTAACATATTTTGGCGTTTTGAGTCCACGTTCGAAGGTGAGGGACGAGGACCTGTAAACGAATATGAGAAGCTGAGGGTACTGTCATCAGCGAAGGAGTGAATTGGATTAGAAGTTGCAGACAGGAGATCATTTATAAAAATGAGAAAGAGAGTCGGAGACAAAACTGAGCCTTGAGGGACACCAGCATTTATTTGGTGAGTTACAGACTTGAAACCATCCAAAACAACTTGAATTGAACGTTTCGAAAGATAATGTCTAATCCATAGAAGAAGTTTTTCGTCGATTCCAAATGCACGCATTTTCGACAAAAGGGCTTGATGCCAAACCCTGTCAAATGCCTTTGAAATATCAAGCGCAACAATCTTGCTTTCACCACCATGGTGGATTGATTGGTTCCACTTTTCGGTGAGATATGTCATCAAATCACCAGTAGACCTGTTGCTGCGAAAACCGTATTGCCGGTCATTGAGAAGTTTTCGTGTTTCGAGATATTTCATAAGCTGACGGTTTATCAGCGTTTCCATGACCTTGGAAAGAAGGGACGTAAGTGCAATTGGTCGGTAGTTGGAGAGAGAAGAAGATTCGCCTTTTTTTGGTACAGGCTGGACAAATGCTGTTTTCCATCTACTCGGAAAGAGTCCTGATGAATAGGATAGATAGAAAAGCTTACGCAGTGGTTTTGCTAGCGTAGAAGAACACCTCTTCAGAATGATGGGGGATATACCATCTGGACCAGCGGATTTGTGTATGTCAAGATCAGATAAAACTCTTGCAACTGTACGAGTACGAAAGTGAATTGGTCCCATGGAATGATTAACGTTCTCAAGTACAGGAGGAGACTGAACACAATCTGGCAATGTAGAATTGGCTGCGAAATGCGCAGCAAGCAGATTGGCTTTGTCTAAAGAGCTGACAGCTGGAATGTCATTGTGAATGAGCGTCGGAATTGATGATGAGGCCGAATTTTTTATATTTTTAACAAATGACCAAAAGTTTTTACTACCTCTGGGACATTGTAGAATTTTTTGCCTCAACTTTTGGTCATGGAGGAATTTGACACGCTTTAAATGGGCATTACAGTCGTTTCTGGCTTGTTTGAACTTTGCTCGGTTTTCCTCTGTTGGGTTGGTCTTGTACAACCGAAAGTTTGTCTCTCTCAACCTGATAGCTTCTTTGCAGCTCAAGTCATACCACCCTTTTGCCTTTGGTCTGATACTCTTAATTCTGTTGGGAATAAAAGATCTCATACCAAAGAGAATGATATTTGATATCATATCAGCAGCAGCATCCACGTCACTATCGAGGAAGCATAGTGACCAGTTAAAATTCCTAAAAAAACTGTTTAATGCTTCCCAATTGGCTTTCTCGTATTGCCATACGGTTTTTTTGGGAATTTGCTCTTTAACTGTGTGGTTGGAGTACGAGAAATTTGTTGATATGATACAGTGGTCTGACGAACCTAGAGGCGATAATACATTGATGGTGTATTTATCAGGGTGAGAGGTAAGAAACAAGTCCAGGGTGTTGGCGGCTTGACTGTTAATATCCGGTATGCGTGTCGGCTCATTTACAAGCTGGGTTAGGTTGTTTACCTCAGCAAAGATCTCAACATACCTTCCTTCGGGTGTTGTCTGTCCAGAATGTTGAAGCCACGTAGAATTGTGTACATTGAAATCGCCCGCAATGACGATTTCAGTGTGAGGATGCAGGGATACAATTCTAGAGATGGAGTCAGACAGTGCATCAAACTCGTTAAGGGTTGAATTACTGTCTAGGTTTGGGCTTCGATAGATGAAACAGTAGTGGATTAAATGCCTACGGACATGGAATTTCAGCCATATAAAATTAAATTCCGGATTGGAACATTGGCCGTATTGATGTTGAATTTGGTAGGCTACGTCACTACGTATATATATGGCGAGACCGCGGTGAGAAAAGAATAATGGCACTAAATTATATCCAGGTAGGGTTAATTCTGATAAGTCAGTATTCACACCCACCTGTGTTTCACTTAGTGCCAAAACAGCTGGTTTGTATTTACAAATGTGGACGTATGCAGAAAAAAGATTCGACTTTAACCCACGAACATTGCAAACGTCCACTCTAAATTTCCTTTCCATTATAACACATACATTAAAAAACACAATACCGACGACAGACTAAGCTTGGCTGAGAAGTGAAGGTTCACGTTGATTGTCTAAAACAACTTGTCACAGGTGTTATGCCCGTATGACAAGTTAAATTATACGCACAACAAAAAAAGTTCACTCACAGCCCGCTATACATCGGTTATTGCCTATGCTTCCCCAATGCGAGCGCACGCATGAAAAGAAAATTCATACGGCACTTGCATTGGTGATGCACGGGCAAATAGCAAACGAGGTGGAGAGGGACGCGATGGACTACCACACACTGCACTATTTTTTTTTTTTTGTTATTTATCTATTGATTTTTTTTGTTGTATTTTTATATTTTTTTTTTTTTGTTTTGTTTTTGTTTGACCACTGCACTGCACTTCACTGATGTGATTTGTTAAGCGCGTGGGAGAGATTTTGTTTTTGTAGTTTAGGTGATTGACGTATTTATTGTGTTTTTGGGGGTTGGGTGGAGAACAACAGAACGCGTGTGTTGCCGCGACGGAGAGTGAATCGGTAGAATGGCCAACTGATTTGGTTCAGACTATACCAATCCTCTGGCCTGTAGAGTTTTAGACTCTCCCAATTATCTGAGAATCGTAGACTCTCGGACGCAGTAGAGGAAGATCACGCCTTAAATGGCTCCCACAAGTTGAAACCTACCTAAACCAACTTCAAATCCGTTACTAGAGGCAGCTAGCTAAATACCGAGCTGATTGGAAAGGTATGTTGGTGAAGACGCGGGTTATTCCTCAGACTGTAGCTTCTCTTATTTATGTTCATAGATATCTGTACTGTGTACAGTGTCCCACTGAAGTCGCTTAGGGTCACTTGAACGAACATATAATTAAATAGTGGTCAGATCTGGCATTTTTTCATGGATATGAGGCTGCTTACCACTGGTTAGTGAAATAATTGCGTCCGTGTATCCGTAAGTATTTTTTTCTGTGAAATCGACAAAAGTACATGGTGTGCGAATATTTTTAATTGCGTTGCGTATAGCTGAGGGCTCAGTGGCGCGATGGTTAGTGCGATGTACTGCCCTGCCGCTCAAAAGGTCTGGGTTCGATCCCCAGCCGTAGCAACGCCTTAATGATTTTTCACTGGCCCTCCTCTCGTGATGATCTGACAAATCATCCGGGAAGTATTAATTGTAAAGAAAAGCTTATCTCAACTAAGCCGTTCGGATTCGGCATAAAACATGAAGCCCCGCCATCGTGCAAGAAGAACACACGCACACATGAATGGTTGTCAGGAAGCTAGGCCATGGGTTCTAACGAGCCCGTTCCGCCAATAATAAAAAAAAAATTAGCTGAGACACGTGACCTGAAACACATTTTCAAAGGTAAATAGGAATATCAACGTTAGGAATTTGTAGGAACTGTTATAAATTTTCTGTTGCTGCCAACTTTGTTAAATTAAGATGATGGATCTGTAGATATTGCAGCTCCAATACTTTTTTAGGATAAAATTGGTGTAGCATCTGCAAAACATTAATCTTGAAATAATGCCCCGCAATTTGTACCCATTGTTCGACCTTGCATGATGATAAAAAGGTGTCATAAACTTTAATTCAAATCAAGTGCAATTGATCAGCTATTTTATTGTTGCCATATTGCAGGGTTTCCAGAACATCGACCATGCCCTCCTTTTGTAATAGCAAACTATTCTAAACTTTCTTATTTCGCATGGATATTTTTTTCTCTTAACGAGAATTGAATGGCTGTCCTCTTTTCTCTTCGAGGGTTTATGTGACCATATTGTCATAATGGCAGCGTTTAAGAACTTAGATCCAGCAAGATATCTTATATTAAATTGTTCAATTGACTAATGAGATTCATCTAAGATATCTTACTAAATCTAGGTTTTGTGAGCCAATTATTCCTAAAAACCCTGCAGATATACACCAACGGTACATACTGCCCTTAATCCATCGCGAGTCGTTCCGCTGAAAATACGTTTCTAAATAAAACTACACATCCAAACTAGCTACGCATTAGCTGAGATCGTTTGCCTGATCTAACGGCATAAAACCATGTCATGTATTCCAACATAGAACCATCACTATTCCGCAGCACGGACGTGTAGGCACCTATACTAGTTTAGTCGAAACGAGAACAATTACTCGATCGTTTAGTATTTCCGAGGGGCGAGTAGCGGGTTACACGTTGCGCCTTCCTCTAAGATTAGTACGCATACAATTGCCTACCTATATCTGCCTCTAAATTAAGTTCACTGCCAATAACACAAACAACGACCATATGCATCTTCTGCGATCTCCGTCTGGACGATGAGCAGAAGAACATACCGTGTCTGGGGGAATGCAGAGATGGACACCGAGTTAAACTGTGATGGGATCGGATCTGGTGCTGAGTGGATGGCATTCCATTCGTGAAATGAAAACAATACAAGGAAATGGACATTTTCCAATAGCTTCTACTTCTTCTTTTTGTTTTCTCTCTCATCGTCTTTAACTCTTCCTCGTGTCCTCGTTTTTGTTTTGGTTTGCTCTTCCTTTTTGTTAGATTTAATTTTAGGTTGGGAATCTTTAAATTTTTGTTCCACTGTACAAGATCCGATCGTGTATCACACAGGAGTACCCTACCCTGCATACATACAGGTTAGGTAGGTGCTTATTATTATGTCTTGGCAATCTCGCGCATTGCATTACATATATCTTTGGATGTGTGCTCTGTGATGCCCTGAAACGGGTCGTCGCAATCACAATTGTACAATAATAACAAAACGAGAACCGAATAAGAGAAACAAAACAACAAACGATAACGCCAAAGAAAAAAAAGATCTGCTGCGACGAAAGAAACAGAAGAGAACAAAAAAAAATCCATCTATCTCGACGGAAGAAATGAGAAGTGAACAAAAGGAGGAGATAGGTACAAAACTGTTAGAATGATGCTTCTACAAGTGTAGATGTATATGTATGTACGTACAACTACATACCTACAATAATCCGTCGCTTATGTCTCCTTTTGGTAAAAATGATTCTTGTTGCCCCGCTTTGTTTTTATGATGTCGATCTTGCTTTACAGTGGCTGGGAAAAGTTTTATCACAGGCATCGAAATAAATCATTTTTTTTTTCACTTTCCCCTGATTTTATGTCAAAAATTGGACTGGGTGTTGTTTTTTGTCGTTTAAAAAAGAGTTATGTACGACATATCCAAACTGTGTCAATAAATTTATATAAATTGTGAGCATTATTTAAGTTGGAGAAGTTTATTGTGGGTCTTCATCATTTCCAATGACCCGCCTATCCATTTGATGAGGGTTCAAGGAATACGACGATCTGGTGAGCACAGTGAACACAGCTTATGCGGAAAGACCCAATTTTTGCGATTTTATTATTAAAAAGTGGAAATGGAATGGATGACTAAAATTTGTTTATATTGTTCAAAATTATGCTATTTTTGGAGGCATATTATATTGTAAGCAAAATTGAATTGGCTGGCCTAATATAAATCCACTTGAGGTTTAACCTAGCTGATGCCTACCAACTCCGACTCTCAGCCTCTTGTGGCGACCGCCGAGAATTGACCATATTAGGGTCCTAATCTATGTCTAAAGTCTTGGCGACAGCAGATGAGAGCGGAGAGGAGGAATATTATCCTCACACTAAGACACACAGCCCTTTTTCAATACGGCGGAAGAATTCCCAAGATGGAAGGGTGGTGACTACATTCGCAGTTAAAATAGACAAAGTAAGGGATGTGCTTTGAGTTCACTACCAGCTCAAGTTAAAAAAATATTGTTACGAAGCAACCAATAGCCTCGGAAAGAACTGATTTTTTGGCGAACGTGGTAAACAAAAAAAATGATAACGACGACATTCATTGGAATGTGAGAACATTAAACTGAAAAGCTGCAGCCGAATAACTCCCGAAAGCCCTAATCTGTACAAAGCACACATTACTGCCGGAAGAAAAGAGGATGAAAAACTGTGGCATCTACTACAGTTTGTGCTGCAGTGAGCAGAAACAGCGACTATTCGGATCTTGATTTGTAATAAGTGCCACACTAAGGCAGGAAGTCTTATGGTAAGCGAACTCAGTGTAACAATCCGCATCAAGGCCAAATTCACCGACATAAGCCTTATATGAGCTCACACTCACGCCGACTGCTTACCTTCTTGCTCCCAACAGCAAGAAACCCTTGGTTTGGTGATGAGTGCTGACAGATGCTCGCAGTCAATAACAAGGCCTACAAGGCTAAGCTGCAGATGAAGATGAGAGCTGCCATTGAAGAAAAAAGAACAAGAAAAGTGTGCTATCTGGAATATAGAGAGGTGCCAGTTCAGGAATATTGTTCGCAAGTTTTACCAAAGTGTAAAACGACAAAACTTGTACAGAATCCTGGCGAGATGAACAAGGAAATATCGTAGATGAGACACAGTCGATGTTGAGGGTATGGAAAAACCACTTCTGCAGGCTGTTAAATGGCGACAACATCGAAAACTACCAACCACCGGACTTAAGTGAAGTGAGGATAGTTATATCTAAACTTAAGCAAAGTTTCGGAAGTCAGATATGTTGGCCTTCCGGCGGGCTTTATAAAGTCGGTGAAGATGATTTGGTAAGTAAAATCCACCCAACTCATACGCAATATTTGATAGGCCTTAAGTATGCCCGAAGAATTATGCTTAGAGTGCCCGCAAAGTGCTAAAGTTAGATTAGGCAAAGCTGTTAATGATAAGTTAGATTTAAGCATTTTTTCTAGTAAAATAAAAAAATGAATTTAAAAGTATGCCCGAAAAATGGGACCATAGCATCGTTTTCGCGATCCCTAAAAAAAGGAAACCCTCTGAACTGTGCCAACTACAGAGGCATAAGTCTCCTAACCTTTACCTATAACATCCTATCCCTCGTAATAATTGAAAGCCTTAAATCGATTACCAACAACCTTATCTGTGTGGTTTTAGGCCAGGAAAGTCCAAAAATGATCAAATCTACACACTTCGGCAGATCCTGAAATAGCCCAAGAAGTCCAAATCGATACCCACCACCTATTCATCGATTTCAAAGTCACATAAAACTGCATTTATTTAGACGAACTATCCAAAGCCATGTCTAGTTTTGGTATACCGCCTAAACTCGACCCTCTGCGGAAGTAGTAGAGCTTTCCCATTGGCAGATATAAGTTTGAGTTAGTACGGAACTTTGTCTACCTGGTCTATGCTATTAACTCTGCAACATACCGTCAGAAATAAACTCTTGTCGCCCGCTGTTTCTTCTGGCTAAGAAGGCAATTCAGTAGTAAAGCCCTCGCCCTGAGCCTTGAACCCAATCAAAAGCGGATGAAGAAATCTTTGGTTGTTTTGAAGGAAAAATTCTTAGGAAAATCTTCGGTCTCGTTTGCGTTGATGTGGTATGGAGAAGATTCAATCAAAAACTATACGAACTGTACAGCGACACGGACCTGGTAAAAAAAAAACTCCGCATTGGACATTGAAGATAGCTCGGAAATGTAGAACGATTGGACACCAATACTCCGGCTCGCAGAGTCTTTGTTTCCCAGCCAGACGTCGCGTCGAACGTAGTAGAGGAAGACCTCGCCTTAAGTGGTGCGTACAAGTAGAAGCCGACCTCAGGAGGCCTAGAAGTGCGCAAGTGGAGGCAGATAGCTAAGGACCGGGCTAATCGAAGAGGCATGTTATTTGAGTTTATGTCGCTGTCGTTTTTTTTATTGTGGATGATGAAGGGACATCCAGATAGATTTTTACATAAGAACTATCCTCTAAAAAGGACAGGTGACAGGCCTACATGAAACTATTTTCAAAGCAATATATGTATGATGGATATCAAAAGAATGGAACGTCTTGCTCATGATAAGCACAATTTTCATGAACAATCAAAAAATCGATTTACCTTCACCGGAAGGGTCTACAATTTTTTACCACTTCGGACAGAAATTCAAAAACCCTTACGTGACAGGTTTATACTTTTGCAAGTTAGTCAGAGCTTCGCAGATTGCAAATAATCTAATGCTCGGCGTTTTAGAAAGGAAGATACTGCTAAAAAACATTAAGAGGAGGGAGTGCTTCTTAAAAATTATACCTGCCAACCCTGTTAATAAAATGTAGGTATGTCCCTCGTAAAAAAGAACTTTCTTGAAGTAAAAAAAAATAAACCTCGACACTTACAAGAAAGCAGACTTGAGGTCATCATCTTCGCCGAAATCCGTCTTTCTTACATCGGAGATGTTCAACAATGATTATTGCTAAAGCCATTCCCAGGACCCTATTTGAACTTAACCTAACATAAAATTAAGGAAACACTAACCTCGTAAAGAGCTCAATTGTCACTTCCCAGGTAGGTATCATAGCAAAAAATTCAGTGTGCACTTGTAGCAGGAATATTTTACCAGGATTGGAAATTGCCATTCCAAAACGGAAGTGTTCTAGACAGTTGGAAACGTAGGTACCTACCCTACATGGATAAGCCGCTTGTTCCATACATCTTAATGGCAGTGGTATACTTAGGGTTATCGTGAATTATTTTTCCTAAGGAATGTTTTCCATTTAACAATCTGATTTGCATTGCTGAATGGGAAAAATCCCCATAACCATACTAGCGGGATTCATATTCTGCACTATCCCTATATAGTGCAATGGAGCCTTATACAGGTGGCGCAAAAGTAATCCTCCTATCAGAAAATGCTATAAATTTTGCGATTGGCCCCTAATGTCAGTTCTGTTTTGACATTTGTGTAGTAAACACATGCAAAATACACGTTAATAAACAATGTTATGCTACACTGCTCCAGAACGCGGAATATTGGTGACTATTTATTTGAGCAATAATCGGTCGGTGACTTTGGCACAACGTGAATTTCGTCGCAGATTTCCTAGCCGTCCAACGCCTACTGGTGAAACACTGCGACGTTTAGCCGCTCGCCTCGAAGAGACTGGCACAACACGAGATGCTGCCAGGCGTGGCAGACCCCGGAGTAGCCGTTCTGCAGAGAATATTGCTGCTGTAGCCGAAGATGTCATGGAAGCGCCGTCGACATCGACCAGACGACGTGCCACGCAAATGGGTATCAGTCGACGGTCTTTACAGCGAATTTTCAAGATTTGAAGATGTTTCTGTACAAGGTCCAGACGGTGCATCAGCTGTTAGCTGCTGACCGCCAATCGCGTCTTACATACGCTCAAGCCATCCTTAATCACCACCAAGAGGAAGATGATTTTTCATCAAAAATAATCATGAGTGATGAGGCCCATTTCCATCTTAGCGGGTACGTAAATAAGCAAAATTTACGCTCCTGGGGCACTGAAAATCCGCGTGTAACCCACGAAGAGCCATTACACCCGCTCGAAGTCACTGTTTGGTGTGCTGTTTTCGCTGGAGGAGTCATCGGACCTTTTTTCTTCGAAGACGTCGCGGGCCAAACGGTTACTGTGAATGGTGATCGCTACAGAGCAATGATCAACGAGTTCTTTTTGCCGCAACTTGATGAATTGGGATTGGAAAACATGTGGTTCCAAAAGGACGGTGCAACGGCACACACTGCATGTGCCACAACCGATATGCTGAAGGATGCATTTCCCGGGCGCCTAATCTCCCGTTTTGGCGATTTGCACTGGCCAGCAAGATCGCCTGATTTGACCGCTCCAGACTTCTTTTTGTGGGGCTTTTTGAAGTCGCTGGTTTATGTCAACAAGCCCCAAACTCTTGCAGCTCTTAAAGACAATATCCGTCAAGAATGTGAGGACCTATCGCCGGAAGTTTTGGCCAAAGTGATGGAAATGCCATAAAAAGGGCTCAAATGACAATCAACTGTGGCGGCGGCCATTTACATGACATCATATTCTCGACTTGATGTAAAAAAAATTAAAAGACCAAATAAAAATAATCCACAACAAGAATAAAGTTTTTCATTTTTTTTTTTAAATTACAGCCAAAAAAACATCGGAAGGTTATTTTTGCGCCACGTTGTATTAACACAGAAGGGTATGTTTCATTAGGGTTAAAACTTGAAAAGATCAGCTTGTTGCTGCCCTTGCAACAGACTTCGAACCACCATCGTATAGAAGATCGTCTAGCCTTTGGTTCGATCCTAGACATGATCAGAGACACCGTCTCTTAAACTTTAGGTAGGTACAATTTCAATGAAATTCGCATTCTTTTAGTCGAGTAAACATATTATGATCGCTTACTTTAGGATCTACACACCTACTACCTACCTATTAATATTTTGTTTACGGAGATTTCCGGTTAAAAAATAAAAAAGATCCACCTCCATCATTACTCGTTACTTTGTATAAACAAAAATGTCTCTAAATACTTGTCGAAGACTGACAGAAAGGCTAAACCACTACAAACCTGTCAACTACGCTAACTACAGGCGACAGCTAAGTAAATACGAACACACTTCTGCCTACTGATCATAGTCATATTTTTTCGCAGTAGGCTCATGTTTACAGTTATCCAGCCACTTATCTTATAAACTTTCCTTAACCCGCGCAAAACTTACCCGGCTTAGATTGCGATATTTCCTCTTTTGTATCTGTCGCTGTTGCTCTCCCCAGTCTCTTACAGACAGCAGGTTACGCCTTTGACTCGAACCAGATACACTAGTTGTAGATGTCACTGTCTTGTCAGTGCAATATTTCACTTGGCTAATTAGAGGACTTTTCAAACACACAAAGTAGGTAGTATTAGTATCTACCAAATACATTCACTTTCACCTGTCACAAATCCGTTTTATATTGCAAAACAAAATTATTCGCCTCAAATGAAGGACCACTTCAATTTAATCGCGTTTTTGTGACAGCACTCTTGGTGCGCACGCTGCACTTGTTCGGATTCTGACAGCAGATCACAAAACACTCTTGGGTAAGGGGGTACCTCTACCTATTCCGTGCCAACACTACTACCGGTGATACACACCTATATGGTGTGAGTAAACACAACACTCGTTCGATTAAAATTCAACCGGCAAATAATCGATAAAACTCGATGACGGACGGCCCAAAAACGTATAAAAGCGATTTTTATTGCCTTTTAATTGTGTGCACAAATGGCTGAAGGAATCTAAGTAAACAAATCATTCATATCGAATAGAAGACTTCCTTTTTTCGGATAGTTTAGATCCACATTCACATGCTCACAATGCCGTTCTGTGATCAAAGGGAATTCAAAGGTAAATCATAGCACAAGATGCGTGCAAAAACAAAACAAACGAGTAGCCGGTACGAACTGACATGAACGCGCAACTGTCAAAATATTTATGCACGGAACGTTAATTTGTTCTCGAATTAAACTCCGCGATTGCCGCAACACCAACTAACGTCGCTGACTGATCGTTAAAAACTAATCGGCACGTCACTGATCGCGCTCGCGTTTATGTTGAAAAAACACACTCTGCTCGATGAAATCTCCTTCTTTGCTCGTTTCATTGGTGGGTTCTCTTTACTCTGCTTCTTCTGGTGTATTCTGACTGAATTCTGATTTCTGATGATGGTTCGGTTTGGTTGGTGTACCAAAAGAAATAAAAACAATCAGTTGTTAGCTGTCACTTTGTTGTTGTTCGTTGCTTCTTCTCCCTCAAGAGTCAGTGCGTCGACCATGAATGACAACAAGAACAAATAAAATTGATCCATCCACGAAGGAGAAGAAAACGAACGAAGAAAAACTCTTGAGCGGGTTCTTTTACTTTGGAATTGGAATGGACTTGTTTGGTTTCTCCCTCTCTTTGTGAGTTGGTGTTGTTTTTTTTTCGTTTTGTTTTGGTCGATTTTTATCGATGATTTCCTTTTGTGTTTGACAGTTTTATGGGAATTTGTTAGTTTTGAATTTTGCTGAATGCTATGCTGTGGTTATTTCGTGGTGATGTAGATTTAAAGAGAAGACATTCAATAGCCCGATAAGAAGAGAGAAGATGCGCTAAAGAATACCGATTCCGTTCCGTTTTTTTAGTTTGTGGTCGGCGCAATTCCGATCTCCGATGATAAACAGAAACAGGCGAGAGTGCGTAGATTTTGAGGTGAGTTCGTGAGGTTCGAGTTGATAGAAAATCTCGAAGAGACAATTTTCGAAAATCGTTGAGATTAAATTTTTCTTAAGTGTGTGCTCAGCCCTCAGCTAAGTTATAACTATTACCATATTTAAGAGAATGGATTATGTCGAGTTGGAAGGTCCAAAAAGAATCATCAAACAGCTGATAAACTGTATACGGGCAAAAAAATTGAATTGAAAATTGGTACTTTCAGTGGTATTCATAGAAATTCGAACGGATTTTTGATAGCAAAGCAAATTATCTGATGTTTTGGGGTTTTTAAAACATATTTTGATGATAAATACCTATTAAAATAGCTGCAGCACAAATTGTATCGAATTTTATATAAAGTGTATTTGTGTACTGAAGCAAAGTTGATTGTATCGAAAACAGTACAATTGTATCGACTTTTGCAACCCTGTGTCGAGCTGCTAGCTCTTAGGCTGTGTCCGCACCAGTGATGGGACTTGGGAAATGCAGATTAGTGGTATATAGCAAAAAAAAAGTTGGTAGATGAAAAAAAAAGTTTCATGTTAATTTAATAATTTATTTCAACAAAATAAGCAAGAATAACTTAAAAAAGAAGTAACATACAATTTTTTTCAAAACAAAAATGTAAATAAACATCAGTCCATCTCAGGACAAGAACATATGAGAAGGCTACAATCCGCTCTGCGGATCGTTGAATACCCTATCCCATCCCATCCTTAAAATTAATATCCTCAAACTGTAGGTTTTATGGCCATGAAATACAAAAAATGACATTTTCGCAACATATTGTTCAGACAGTTTATCAAACCTTTTGTGGTTAAAAAAAAAACAACGTATTGCTATTGCTTATGCCTTGGGATGGAGTATATCTATTATTAGTTTGTTACAAATGATGTGCTTTTGAAAAATTCTTACTTTTCATTTACGGAGGAAACTTCATCAATAATATGTGCCATAATCATTTTAACTTCCATTTTTTATACTACTCAACAATCAAAATATCAAATCTTAAATAATTTGCTAGTTGTGACCTGCTCTGAAGGTGATCACAATTTCGATTATTTTTGTGACTCTCACAAGTTGTGACTGTGGGGGAGAATACGAAAAAGTCACAAAATCAATTTCACCTCTTCTTGTGACTTGTGAGGTATCAGTGATGATGGGGAGAATTGGGCTATAAGTTTAAAAATTATGATGTAATGCCTGAAACACACGTTCAGTGGTTCTGCATGCAGTGCGGCACGCAGTGCAGCAAGCAAAACACACGTGCATTATTTTTTTGTTTGACATACATGCAGTGCAGTGGATCCTGTCATTACATTCAGCTTACTGTGGTGATGTTTGGTGATATATAATTGCCTCATAGTGCTTCATTATATGAAATAAATAAAAAAATATGCATATGGTAGCAACTTGTATTTCAGTAGGTTGAAGCATTCATTCCGAATACACATTGAAAAAAGCAATCTCATCTTTGATACTTTACTGGATTTACTTTATGCTCTTAGGTCATAATAAGATTGAATAGGTATTCGTTCAGTAATTGTTTCCTTCATCAAGCCATTCAAATTGGAAAATATTTTCATGCATATACATTCGTTTTGTTATGGCATTTATTTGTTATTTTTTTATGCGGATTAAACGCCATAATTCAATGATGCCAAATATCTTAACATTACATTTTTTTTTCTTTTATGTTGTGGTGCCATTAATTTTTGCAGTGGATTTAGAAATAGAGACAACTTGCAGTACTGCAACGCTTGCAGATTTTACATGTGTTCGCTCCCATTGAAAACTGTGTGTTCTATCTTTTCTGCAAGGAGAATTCTGCACATGTGTTTCAGGCATTATGTGATAACTGGTCAAAAGCTTTGGAAAAGTCAGTGTATATACAATCGACCTCTTTTTTATTTTCCAACCTATTGGAACAATAGGCGTGTTTTTTTTTTCTAAATCTATACAGGCTTATTTTCACATGAGAAAAAAAACGCCATTCGGTGACTTGGCAGCACTATTCTTGTTGACATTTGACAACTCAATTTCAGTTGTTTTTTTTTTTTTCATAAACAATTTTGCACCGAATAATTATTTTTATTACCCATTTGAAAGGGCATCATTACAAAATGATAAATGCAGAAACAACAAAGGTAAATTTAGATATTTAACATAAAAGTGTATCTTCAATATGCATTTTGTTTTTAGTTAATTTCTTTATTGACAGACAACACAGCAGCGAAGCAGCATACTCGCGCCGTACAAAAGACGTGGAGGATGTTCTGGAAGTGCTTGCGCTTTGGTCTGATGATTCGAGTTCCAGCTGTACTTCGGAGGAATCTGAACTGGAGTGGAAGCGACATCCGAAAGTACAAAATTTTATCGAAACTATTGATGAATTTAATGAGGACGATTTCAAATCTCATATGCGATTTCGACGACAAACATTGGAATACCTTATGTGTATGAATCTTATTTTCTATTTACTATTCTGTCTTCATAGTTCTTTTTCATCCAATTTAGCAAGATATTCACTATTCGAATGTGAAAATCAATTGAATTCTTGTGGAGGAAGATCCAGAATAGATCCCAGGAAATCAGTATACATCTACATCTGGTATATCAGCAAAACCGTGACATTTAGGCAGCTGGGAAATTTGTTTGGTATTTCGAAGTCATCAGCATGGATTGTTGTCCGCAGAGTAACAGAATTTTTAATTAAAATTGGACACGAATATGTGAAACGGCCACAAGGAGATGATGCAATTGAAATGCAAGCGTCGTTTCTTCAAAAGAAAAGAATACCCAACATTATTGGAGCAATAGATTGCACGCACGTCACTATAAAAGAAGAGACAAAGAATGCTATTTTGATAGGAAGCAAAATTATAGCTTAGTTTTACAAGCTGTTGTTGATGCTAACAGAATGTTCACAAACATCACTTGCGGGGAGCCGGGATCTCTTCATGACTACAGGGTACTACGGAGATCCAACTTGTATGCAAGAGCCCATGCTAACTATGTGTCCCAATGGTGCGTTTATACTTGGTGACTCTACCTACCCTCCGTCAAGTTGGTTGGTGCCACCATTTAAAGATTGTGGAAATCTAATGGAATCTCAACGAAATTTCAACAACATTCATTCTGCAACTAGAATTGTTGTGGAAAATGCTTTTGGGTTGCTCAAGGGACGATTTAGGAGATTGATAAAGTTCACAGAACAGACAGATTTAAGTGCTGTTACGAATCTCATCGTGGGTGCTTGTGTTTTGCACAACATTTGCATATGTCACGACGATTTCATCTCACGTGTCGGATCCTTTAAATTCTACGTCGGATGAAAATTTCGGTGACGAAGATGTAGCAGAAGGGATTCACTTTTTCGATATTTGCAAGAGCAAATATTATATCGCCACATGAATGCAAGAACCAGCTAACTTGATTTTCGTAGCTAACTGCAAAAAACTTATTCACCTGTTGGTCAGGCTCCCTTTTTTACTTGAAAATACTGATAAAACAACACTATATTTTTTTCTGCGGTACTGGCTTTATTCAAGTGTTGAAATTTGAAGAACTTTAACTTTTTTATAAAGTTGATTTTGAGAAAAAAATAGTTTTATAAAAAAACAGACAGTTAACCACTTCTTGCACAAACTATTTTCAACGGATAAAATTTTAAAAGTTCATTTATCTATTTAATCGTATTGATTTAATTTTGTTTGTTTGCTTTATTATTTTCGTAAATAGTAGAAGACAATTTAATTTTGATGTTCATTTGAAGTATTTTGAACCAGAACCTAAATTAAAAAAAAATTAACAGAAAATCAAATTTTGTCAAATAGAAATTATTTTGATTTATTCGAATTCAAAATTGACAGAACCATCTTCATTTTCAAATTTATTGCTCTCATTGGTCTTCTTCATCTTTACCATTCGGTAAATTGTTATAAAAATCAAAATAGTCTAGACTCATTGCTGGAGGCTTCATTAAAAAAAGAGACATCAAGTCTTTGTATTTAGCACTTGTAATAGGGTGGCCTTCGGGGTAATAAGTGTGGAGCTTTATGTTCGCAACCAATTGACTTCTTGAGGCCCTTTTCGAACAATCAACAGTTCTGAAAGTTTCAGTACTGAACGACTCATTACATTCATATCTATATGGGCATTCTTTTTTGAACTTAAACCAACACATTTTCTGCATAAGCACAGTTTCTTTGGATGTGTCGGCTTTCCTAATAGTGAGGTATTCGTCAACAAATCTTTTCCAATCAATTATTTTTTCAGGGCATATATCGTGGACGATATAGGGCTTATGTCCGTTTTTTCTTGACCCGCGAGCTATGGTTTTCCAGTCCCCAGGCCAAAAAGCCTTTCCAACACGCTTTGATTCTGTCCCGATCGCTAAGTGCATTGAATCACATTCCATTTCACTGTGCCCCGACACCATAAATTTTAAGTCTATTGTTTTTAAATTGTTGATTGCTTGCACTGCGTACATACACATAGCGAACACAAATTGGTTCAAATTTTGCCCACCACATCGATCGCTAAAGCACCTTACTTCCTCAACTTCTTCTGGGAGACTTTTGAAATACTGAAAGAGGAGAATTGCCACCTCGCAGCTTCCCCTACCACCTTGTCCTTCATGCCAGATATAGCAGTCTCCTTGCTTTGACGTTACGTCATAGATTGTAAAATTGTAGGTTGCTAATCTACGCTTATAAAAAAGTGCGTTGTTTGTCGGGTCACAAGGGCAAAGCAGAACCTGCTGCAAATCAAAGTTGCAGCTGACAATATTGTTTCCACTTTTTGCTGCTTCATCTTTGTCTTTTTTCTTATCATTTCGCGCTTCCTCTTTTTTTTTTATATGGGCCTCATGCTCATTAATATCTATTTCAGTCTTATTAGAGTTGTTCTCAAATGCAACACACAGTCTACATTGATCTTTTTTTGGACTGTGAAATCCTAGATTGAAGTTGTCCTTAAAAATCTTTCTATACATTGAGAGTTTTGCGGATGGCACGTTTTCTACTTCACAATGTTGCTGGTACATCCTGTACATTGTAGCAAGATTTAAAGAAGAGTCCAAATACTTTCGAGCAGTCCCTTCTCGGCAGTAATGAGACGGAACGCAAGGAAAGCTCTTGATATGCTCCTCCATTCCTTCAATTAATACCGGATCGAGACTAGCACTTCTTCCTTTTCCTCTTCCATCGGACGGTGCTAAATTTTCATTCGACCTCTTTTGCATAGCGTATTCAATTAACCCTTTTTTTATGCCTAATGTATTTAGAAACATTGTTTTGCATACCTTAATTTTGTTTTTATTTACAGGAAGAAAGTACTTCACTGAAAATTGTCTTTTGGAAGTGTTCACAGTGGTTGTTGTTTTCTTTGTTAGTTGTTCAGTGTTTGAGTTGATAAAATCCCTCTGACGAGAGTAATCTCCCAATTCGTAGTAGGCTTTGAAAACAGAATTCCGATCTTGTTCGGAAATTGCTGACGAGCACTTGAACCTGCAACTAACATTGCAAGCCGGCTTCATGGAAGCAGCAGGTATAGTCCTACCGTTAGTAGAAACGTAATCTTGTCCTTCGAGTCTTCTTTGTTTCCGTATATTTCTTTGCCATTGGCCACTCTGCCTTTTCTTCCTCCGCGGCTTGGATGTTACTTGAGGGAACTCCTGCATGCCTGTTAACACGTTATCATCGTCCATGTCAGAAGATGAACTACTGTCCCTAGAATTTGGGCGATATTCAGATTCATCTGGTGAAAAATCATCCTCATCTGTATTAAGCTCAACCTCTTGTTCAGCAACATATTGAACTACTAAACCATCACCAGCAACATCCGAATGAACCATCATTGTTTCAAAGACGCTGTCCTGCTCATCTCTTTCATCAAGCGCGTTTGAAGTATTCGGCTCTGTAAAACAGGGCTTTATTCTTAGCGCAACTCTAATACAATTCACTTGTACTTACTACCTTTATCTTGATTCTTTTGTAATGCAAGTTTAACAAGCTTCTTTCCCCTTGAGATCATTTCAATTAACTTAACACTTACAAATTGAAAAATAAAATTATCACAACAGTACTAAACCAAACGCAAGTAAAACCGAACATTTAATGGATCAAACAGTAAAACAGAAAAAGAATTAAAAAGTAGGCCAACTAACGGAAAATGCAGCGAACACATGATTTAGGCATTCATGTTGGAGTTCAAATATATGAGTTAACTGCTTATTGCACACCAGATCGATACATAAAATCATGCAAAAAACAGCTATCTGAAGATATCTACTTCTTGCACTGAATTTTCATTGGCTGTTCTAGTGGTCTGTTTTTTTCACAACCCAATAGATGGCAGCAGGCCCGGAAAACGAAATAGCTGCTTATTGCAGTTTAAAAAAATCGATTCAACGAAGCAGAAAACCCAGATATCTCAAAAATGAAAAAAATCGAGTTAGCTGGTTTTTGCACTCAGGTGACGATTATAAACATATATGTATGTTACATATATTTGTTATATTTGGATACGAACCCCTTGTCATCTAAAATATAAAAAAAATCTATGTATTTTAAATAACAATAACAATAAACATATGTATTCATAAGGGTAGGTATTTTATTTGTCTTTTTTTTGCCAAATTTTTCAAAATTTTATTTTTTTTTTCTTCAGCTTGTTTTCTGCGGTGGTGGAACTCGTCTTTCCTTTGAAGGTAGCTCATCAACAACATAAATCTCATCCTTTGTCCATATTTTACGTTTACTAAATTGGAATATATAAATTATTGTATATAAAATTTATTTATTGAATTGTTTACCTTTTTTCTGCCATGTTGCTGCCGTTAAATATGTTTCCAAATAAGAAACGGATGTCACTTTAGCCATCTTCGATAACATTTCTCGATAACAACAGCAATGAGTTTGGTAGCACGTTTTCTATCCAGGCTAAGGGCGTAAGACTGGATAATTATCCAGGTTTCGCGAAATCTATATAGGCTAAGGTGTTGTTGTAATTTTCACGTGAATTGTTTGCTAAGCCTATATAGATTTGGAGTGAAGAGAAAAAAAACACGCCTAATGATGCATAAAAGTTAAGAGATTTGTGACAGTGGATCGATTTTTTACAAAGCCATGCCTTTACAGATAATGTTTCGACAAAGGAAGACTAATTTATCACAAATAATATGTTCGAATAACTTAGGAATGCAAGAGAGTTTTGAAATAGGTCTTTAATTAGAGATGTCTCCTCGTTCACCTTTTTTTAAAAACTGGTGTAATAAATGCATTTTTTCATTGAGTTGGGAACACTCCTATTTTAAGGGAGCTTTCAAACATATACTTAAGGTATGGCAAAAGAGCATCTTTGCGCATTGCTTTACGACTATCGGGCCCCGCAGAAGAGTCATTATTTAATAAAACAATATATTTAATTATTGTCTCATCGTCAAATGTGACGTTGCTGAAACTAACTTGAGAACAGTCATTGACGACTGAAGGCTAACATTTTGGTATACATTGTAATATAATCGATGACTTAACGGAGATGGTTAAAAAGGCTGCACCACCAAACACACCCACGAGCGCAAACGGCAAAATCAACCAAAAAAAGTGGTTTGATAGGGAATGTATGTTAGCGAGGAGCAGATCATTTTCATTTTTAAAATTGATAAGAATTTACAATAGTTCCACGTTCAAAGCTCTCTATACGGAAGCAAATAAGAAGTACAAACAACTTTGCTATACAAAAAAGATTTCATTCGATCTACAACAAATTGCCTTGATTAACAGATCAAGATCATCAGCCGACTTTTGGAAAGCTGTTAAAACTATTAATGGCAAAACGAACCGATTAGCACTAGGATTGGAAGCAGAGCAGTTAAGAGACCATTTTAAAACTCTTCTCAACTCAGCACAGATATCTCCATCCCCACAATATGCTGCACCCATGATAGTTGATGTTTTTTTGGATGAACCGTTTACGGTGGCTGAAGTGGATTTCGTTATTGGGAACTCCAAGGATAATAAAGCACCAGGAAATGATCGCATTCCCTTTGAATTCTATAAGAATTCCACATTGGAATTCCGATTAGCTCTTACCATGGAATTCAACCGAATTTTCGAAACAGCTGATGTGGCAATGGCTTTCCAGAAAGCGATTATATTTCCACTACATAAAAAAGGAAACTACGACGACCCAGCAAACTATAGGTGGATTTCGTTTCTTAACACATCTGCCAAACTGTTTGCTAGTTTACTTTTTAGTAGAATTACCGACTGGGTGGAAAATAAGAAAATTCTCTTGGATTTTCAAGCGGGTTTCAGGAGAAATTATTCAACGGTTGACCAAATATTTTCGCTGATCAACATAAGCGAAATTTATAAAAAGAAGAAAAAAAAGCTTTACGCGTTTTTTGTAGATTTTCGAGCTGCTTTTGATTCGATTCCGCGTGAAATGCTTTTTTACAAGCTCTATAAATATAAAGTCTCATCAAAGGTGATAAACGTGATAAGAGCTATGTATAAAAATAATTCTGCTTATATTTGGGATGGCAGCAATTTGTCGGAAGAATTTGAGATAACAATGGGTGTCAAACAAGGATGCGTCCTAAGTACATTGCTATTTATTTTATACATAAACGACATTACTGAGTACGTTAAAGGAGGAATCCAACTAAGTGGAACACAAATTCCAGCACTAATGTTTGCAGACGACATCGTATTTCTTGCGGATACAGTAGATACCATGCAGTTAATGATAAATAGGTTAGATTCTTATTGCAGAACGTGGAATTTGACAGTTAACTTAGAGAAGTCAAAGATGATGATATTCAGAGATGGCGGGGGAAGATATGCTCAAAATGAAAAATGGATATTTCAAGGGGAGCAAATCGAAATTGTCAAGCAGTATAAGTATCTTGGAGTTGTGATTACCCCCAACTTGAACATGAACATTCACCTTAAGATTAAACTTGCAGAAGCTAAAAGGGCAATTTGTGCGGTTTGGGGAAAGTATATTAATAATAAAAATATCTCGCACATATCTAAACAAAAAATATTTCGGGCTACAGCAACTTCGATCCTTCTATATGCATCGCAAGTTTGGGGATACTGCTCATTTGAAGTCGTAGAAAAATTTTTACGGTTTTTTATCAGGAGAATTTTTAGATTACCGAGTAGCTGCCCAAACTACATGATATACTTGGAAACGGGAGTGGCACCACTTTTTCTGGATACACTCAAATTCCATTTCGATTATATCATAAAAGTCATGGCAATGAATCCAGAACGCCTGCCCAGAATAGTGTTTTCGTCAATGCTGCGATATAAAGTCAAATGTGTTCAAGAGTGGCAAGTTCTAGGATTAGAATGCGGTTATGACTTTTCAGTTAGACCAAACGAACAATCGAGTCTACTAAAACAAAAATTTAACCACTTATTGGAGAAAACTGGCCGACGAATCTACGATAATTTAGTAAACGAAGCACAGTCATCGCAATACAGAGCTTACTATAGTCGATTGGAGCATCATTTACAGACTAGGACATATTTTTTGATCAGCAATTCCACTGATAAGATAAGCACAATCTTTAAAATAAGAGGAGAACTTCTTAATCTAAATTTTATACCGCACCGTGCCGAACTACCAATTTTATGCAACCTGTGCAACCTAAAGGAGCGTGAGGATGTTTTCCACTTCATCGCGAGATGTCCCGTACTAAAAGAATTTCGCTTCATTTTCTTTGGTGTACAGGTGCCTGATTTAGACGAAGCAATGAGTATCCTTAATGGCGAAAGAGGTTGGGACCTTCTGTACAAATATACAGTAAACGCAATGCGGTACAGAAATTGTATAATAGATGAAAGCTTTTAACTTCAGCACATTAAGAATTGTCTTTTTTTTAATTTATATGTAAAATTAAACCAAATCTAAAATTAAACAAAATAAAATAAATATCTAACTAAATAATGTCATACTGGTAGACGGCTCAAAAGCCAAACCATAGAGACTAAGATTGTATGAAATATGAAAAATGAAAGAAATAAAAATAGTCGATTTAACTAACTAATTAACTAACTATTCCTTTTTTCTCTACTAGTCGCAAAAGTGGCGCTATACGTATGGAAAAATAGCGCCAAATTAAAATTACATTTTTGTATTAAAATATTAATCTAATCGCACAGCATTTCATATATTTAAGAAGTCCATTATTTATTCCATTAAATGCCATATCAACTTGTATATTGCCTTATAGTAAAATGTTTGGAAATACGCGTTTGGATTTTCGTATTAAACACAGTTTTCTTATGGTAATCCTGTATAAATGAAAATTTCCCTTAATTCTATAGCACTTAGGATATTCTTTTTTTCACATGTAGAGGCGCTTTTCAAACTTTTCCACACGTCAAATAAAAGGGGTATCAATAAATGATTTACTGAAATTCTCTGCGAATAAGTTAGATGAAATAATAGAGCTCGATATTTTTGAATTATTGTCAGAAAAGTTGGCTGGATATCCTTCCGTTTTTCTCTTCGAATTGACAAAACCCCAAAAGCGTTTTATACAGGATTACTATAAGAAAACTGTGTTTAAGACGAAAATGCAAAAGTAATGGACTTTCTAAATATATGAAATGCTGTGCCATTCAATTGTCATTTTAATACAAAAATGTTATTTTAATTTGATGTTATTTTTCCATACGAATAGCGCCACTTTTGCAACTAGTAGAGAAAAAATTTATATAACAATGGATACCAAAATGCTAGCCTTCAGTCGTCAATAAATTAAAAATTTCCCTCAGCTCTATTAATCTCTTCACATGTAGAGTGCGCAGGCAAACTTGTGCAATATAATTTCATTTCTTGGTGTGAATATTTGCTAAGCCATGAATGGTATAATATAGCACGGACACTGTGTGCTGTCATCGAGTTTTCAAACCAATATATAGCGTCCGTGCTAAGGTATCGTAACGGGTGATCCAAGTAGAGAAACTTTTTTCAATAGCCTTTTTTGACAGATCACGTGTGAGCATTGTCATGCTGTCATGTTATTTGTGTTTAGTATTGTTTGGCATTTTATAATAGAAAAACTAACGCGTGAACAACGTTTACAAATTGTTCAACTTTATTATGAAAATTCACGTTCTGTGAGGAATGTGTTTCGTGCACTTCGCTCAACTTATGGTCAACATAATCGGCCTACTGAGCGTACTATTCGCAACACCATCACCCATTTTGAGACCCAGCATTCATTATGGGATAATATTCTACCGAATAGAACACGTCCAGCACGCTGTGAAGAAAATATAGCGGCAGTAGCTGAGAGTGTACACGAAGACCGTGGAGAGTCGATTCGGCGCCGTTCGCAGCAACTCGGACTGACGTATGGAACGACTTGGCGCATTTTACGTCAAGATCTTAAATTGAAAGCGTACAAAATACAGCTTGTGCTGTTGCTGAAGCCGCTCGACCTTCCCAAGCGACATCGCTTCGCTCTATGGGCTCTTGAAAAGTTCCAAGAAGATCCGACGTTTTCGAGGCAAATTTTGTTTAGCGATGAGGCCCATTTCTGGCTCAATGGGTATGTAAACAAGCAAAATTGCCGCATTTGGGACGAAGAGCAACCTGAAGAGATTGAAGAACTGCCACGAACTGCGAACGTAACCGTCAATGGCGACCGTTATCGTGCCATGATAACCGACTATTTGATGCCTGAAATTGAAGCTCGTGATCTCGGCGACATTTGGTTTCAGCAAGACGGCGCCACTTCCCACACATCGCATCAATCAATGGACTTATTGAGAGAACATTTCGGTGAGCACATAATTTCACGTTTTGGGCCGGTCGATTGGCCACCAAGATCGTGTGATATCACACCGTTAGACTTTTTCCTGTGGGGATATGTAAAGTCAAAAGCTTATGCCGACAAACCCGCTTCAATTCAGGCCTTGGAGGAAAACATTACGCGTGTCATTCGCCAGTTACCAGTCGAAATGCTCGAACGAGTGATCGAAAATTGGACTCAACGGATGGACCATCTGCGACGTAGCAACGGCCAACATTTGATAGACATAATCTTCAAAAAATAAATGCCAAAGAATGTTCTTTCAAATGATAATAAACATTCTCCATTAAATTTGAATTTTCTGTGTTTTTTTCTTTAAAAAAGTAGGGAACCTCGAAATGGATCACCCTTTAGATTTTGGAAAGTTTGAGATGAAAATCGGTAAGGGTCTGTCCAAAGCAATTAAGTCAGTACCCAGAACTTCTGCATCCATTGATGTGATGGAAATTGTCGGATTATTGCAATCCTGATCCGTTGAAGAATTTCCATTGATTTTCGAGACAACAAGTTGCGGAACAGGAGGATTTTCCATAGTCCTTTGATCCGTAATGGAGTTATTGACAATAAGGCGATAGAAGGTTTATAAGAGATGAAGAAGTCGCTGAGGGAGCCGTTGGTACTAAGCATCGTGACGAAGAACAATCCAAAGTCGGGATTTTTTTGTTAATTTTTTTGGGTTTCTTCTCAATAGGTCCTTCAGCTCTTCTTTTTGCACCGCGAGAAAAATGAGCATCTACAATCGATGTGCACGTCGGAGAATTAACTGGCGATGATAATGATGATGATGGATGAGTACGTGGTATAACATGTGTTGAAGCAACGTTGTTCATCAAGGACAGCGATTTAGTCAAATCCAAAATTGTGGAACTCAACTCAGCAAACGACGATTTTAGATCACCTAATCCGTACAAAAGAACGGCAATATCTCATGTGTGGGCCTCTTTTTTCCAAGAAAAATATCGAACTGTATTGTTTTTGATTACTTACTTAAGCGGCGCTACAGTCCGGGATGAACCTGGGCCTCAACCAACATGCCTCTCCAATTAGCCCGGTCCTTAGCTAACTGCCTCCAGTTGCGCACTCCAAGTTGGTTGAGGTCGGTTTCCACTTGTGCGCGCCACTTAAGGCGAGGTCTTCCTCTACTGCGTCCGACGTCTGGCTGGGAATCGAAGACTCTGCGAGCCGGAGTATTGGTGTCCATTCGTTCTACATGTCCTAGCCATCTTAAACGTCCAATGCGGAGTTTTTTGACCAGGGGCATGTCGCTGTACAGCTCGTATAGTTCTTGGTTGAATCTTCGTCTCCATAGCCCGTCAACGCAAACGGGACCGAAGATTTTTCGAAGAATTTTCCTCTCGAATCTACCAACGATTTCTTCATCCGCTTTTGATACGGTCCATGCTTCAGCGCCGTAGAGCAGGACTGGGATGATAAGGGTCTTATATAGGATCTCCTAAGTAGTTCGAGTGAGGGCTTTACTACTAATTTGTCTTACCCTCATTTACTGCTAAACCCATTCTCGCCGCTTCCTTCTCTATACTAGCAAACGTGGCTATGACATCACGTTGAGTCCTACCAATGATGTCAATATCGTCAGCGTATGCTAGTAGTTGCACCGACTTTTGGAAAATTGTGCCTCTGGTGTTGGCTCGGGAGTTTTGCACAATCCTCTCAAGAATCAAATTGAAGAAGTCACATGACAGCGCATCGCCTTGCCGAAATCCTTTTTTGGTATCGAATGTGTCGGTGAGGTCGTTTCCGACACTGATGGTGCAGCGAGAATTCACCATCGTCATCCTACACAAACGGACGAGTTTGGACGGTATACCAAAACTAGACATGGCTCTGTACAGTTCGTCTCTATAAATGCTGTCAAATGCGGCTTTGAAATCGATGAATAGGTGGTGGGTATCGATTTGGACTTCTTGAGTTTTTTCCAGGATCTGCCGAAGTGTGAAAATTCGATCGGTTGTGGACTTTCCTGGCCTAAAACCACACTGATAAGGGCCAATCAGGTTGTTGGTAAACGGTTTCAGGCGTTCACATATTACGGCAGATAGGATCTTGTAGGCGATGTTGAGGAGACTTATGCCTCTGTAGTTGGCGCAGTTCAGAGGGTCTCCTTTTTTGTGGATCGGGCAAACGATGCTGAGGTTCCATTCTTCAGGCATATTTTCATCAGATTTGGCTTATGAGTTGGTGGATGTTACTTACCAAGTCATCTCCGCCGGCCTTACAAAGCTCAGCGGGAAGGCCGTCATTTCCGGCAGCCTTATTAAGCTTGAGTTTAGATATTGCTATCCTCACTTCACTCAGGTCGGGTGGTTGGCAGTTTTCGCTGTCGTTGCCAATATTGAATGGTTCGTTCTGCCTGACAGCGGAATGTTGTTCGTCATCGCCGTTTAACAGTCTGCAGAAGTGGTTCTTCCATATCCTCAGCATCGACTGTGTCTCAACTACAATATTTCCTTGTTCATCTCGACAGGATTCTGTTCGAGCCTTGTATCCTTGGCTTTGACGTTTTACACTTTGGTAAAACTTGCGAACATCGTTCCTGGAGTGGCACCTCTCTATATCCTCGATCGCGCGCTTTTCTTGCTCTTTTTTCTTCTTGCTGAAAAGCCGATGTTCTTCCCTTCTTCTTTGCCTATAGAGCTCAATGGCAGCTCTCGTCTTCACCTGCAGCTTAGCCTTGTAGGCCTCGTTCTTGGCTGCGAGCATCTGTCGGCATTCCTCATCAAACCAGGGGTTTCTTGCTGGTGGGCGCGAGAAACCTAGCACATCAGTTGCGGCTGATCTAATGGCCTGTTGGCATCGTTGCCATTGCTCTTCGACATTCGATGCTGGTGGTATGGTGTTAATCGAGAGGTTAAGGGATACGCGTTGTGCGAAGGTCTTGGCGGTCTCTTGCGATTGCAGTCTTCCGACATTAAATTTTTTCACAGTATTTCTGGATTGTTGTGGCGTGGTGGATATCCGCATTCTTACCTTGGCTGCTACAAGGTAGTGATCCGAGTCGATGTTAGCTCCTCGGAATGTTCGGACATCCAAAATACTGGATGCGTGCCTCTTATCTATCGCAATGTGATCAATTTGGTTGACCGTTCGTTGATCTGGAGACCGCCATGTCCCTTTATGGATATCGAGATGAGGAAACCGTGTGCTGGCTATAGTGGCATTTCGTTCCGTAGCGAAATCAATTAGCCTAAGTCCGTTACCAGACGTGTTGTCGTGTAGGCTATGTTTTCCGACAATACTTCTAAAGATGTCTTCTCTTCCTACCTTTGCGTTAAAATCTCCCAGCACGATTTTAACATCGTACTTCGGTAGTCGCTCATAGGTTTTGTCGAGGAGCTCGTAGAAGCAATCCTTAGCTATATCATCTTTTTCTTCCGTCGGAGCGTGAGCGCATATAAGGCTTATGTTGGCGAATTTGGCCTTGATGCGGATTGTTGCTATGCGTTCGCTAATGTCTTGGAAACATAAGACTTTTTGCCTAAGTCTGGCACTTATAACAAATCCGCATCCGAATAGTCGCTGTTTTGATTAAAAATTAAAAAAAAACACACAATTTTTTTATAAAACATTTTTATAATGATTTTTATTCACATTTGAAAACAGCGCAGTGTATAGCATTATTAATTAATGGCTCTGCTTGCATTTGTTTAATTCTTCACTCTTTGCATTTCTGATAAATAAATTCTTCTTAATCTTAAGATTTTTTGTTTTTCAAAACAATTCGTTACTCAAAAGTAAAGTTACCTAAAAATTAGTTTACATATGTAATTTCTGTTTTTTTTTTAAAACCTATAAAGGAATGTATTGCACTAACACAAGAGATAATTGTATTTTCTTTGTTAAATTAAACTTAAGAGAAATAACAAATTTTTAATCATTCAGTTTTTTAAGTACCTACGCTCATCTTTCACTTTTTTTGTGTTTTGTTTTTGTTCACATTATTTATCGTAGCATACAAAAAGCTTAACTACATTTTTGTTTTGAGTATTTTTTTTTTGTTTTTATTTTTAATTTCACTTTTACTTAAACTATTGGTAGGTTTTACTTTTATTTTTTGTATAATCAATTCGTCTAAATTTTTATTAACTTTTTTTTTATGTTATTTTGTCATAATTTACTTCGAAAGCTATTTTTTAAAATATTTTTATTTTATTTACATTGCGTGCACTTTTTGGAATTATTTTGTTTTATTTATTCGAATAAAATTAAATAAATTTTACAAAAAGAAAAATATAATTTCAATTTTATTTTTTGTTTTCAAGCTGAGAGCAGATTTCTTAGTTTTATAATTTATTTTATACAATTCACTAAGTCAGCGAGCTCTAAGGCTTAAGTTATTTATTATATTATTTAATACTTTAAGGCTTATAGGCATTGTTTTTGCTGATATATGTTTTTTGTTTTTGTTTTGTTGTTGTTTTCAGTTTTCATATGCATAATTGAATGATATATATACGCTTTTAGATGTTGTGTAGAATTTGTTTAGCTTGGTTTTTTTTATATTTATAAATATTTATATATTTTTTTTATGATCAACAAATAATATAGTCTATTAGTGAAACAACTTGTGATAGTTTTTTTTATCAATAGCTAACAATGTTTGGTTTTTCTTTTCTTTTTTTGTACAAGTTTGAATTTGGAGATACGTAGTTAATGTTGTTTATATTTACAGTATTTACAGTGAAGAAAATTAAAATATTATAAAAAAAAACAATTATATCAACAGGTACAAAATGTAGTTTTTTTTTGTAGTTTAGGAATAGTTTTATTTGTTTTCTTAAATTAAACACACAGATGTAAGGAATGTTGATTAGAATTTAACTTTACAGTGTTGGGTTTGTTTATGAAATTTTACTTGTGGAAGAGAAGGATTTTTAAAAACAAAAAGTTAAACTGATGCTCTGAGAAAGCAATAATTTAAAAATTGTAAAAAGTGGATAAATGAAATTGGAAAAAATACGGAATGAGAAGTAAATATAAAAAGGAAAACATGAAGGGGCCTTTTTTACTGTCATTTTCATAATATCTAGTACTCCACTTGGAATAGAACAATTTACTTTTTTTTTTTTTTTTTAGAAAAATGCGCCTTATTTAATAAGTAAAAGAAGCCAGTAGCCCGCGGTCTATTAAAAGTGCGGTGTTAAAGAAAATAGAATCCCGGTAAGAGCGTTGCATAGGTGCGGAATGAGTACTTGTAATTTTTTTAGATTGCTAAAACTTCTTAGAATATCGAGAATGTTTGATTATCGGGCTCCTAGTTCCTTCGACGAAGTTAGACGACAGGCCAGGAAGTGGTCGCCTGTACGAGTGCGGTAGTAAAAGCAACACCCAAACAAATTCGTAGAAATCCGCTTTGAGAGCAAAATATCGTGTACAGGGAGTTGAACATTCGGACATATCTTAGAATGAAAACCTATCGTCGATCAACGAGTCATCTCGTAACTCCTCAATTACAACAAAAAAATAGGACGGAATTATGCAAGCGGCTTTTGTGGTGGCACGCGAACAATGGACATGGAAACGCATTGTTTACGGATGATCAAATTTTTACAGTAGAAGTTTTCAATAATCTAAATGATGATGAGTTTATACCTTGTCATCCAAGGAAGCAAGAAAAGTAGTTCCATGGGTTGAGCATGGCCATCATTCCACTTAAATAATGGTTTGGTGGCGGTCTCCTACCAAAGGTGCGAAAACATCATCAAAACATATGTGCGCGGTGCGAATTGTTGGATACCCTATCTATTCCATCCTTAAATTTAATATCCCCAAAACGTGCGAGTATAGTGTTTTTACAAAATACTGCTCAAGCAGTTTATCAAAATATTTTGTGGTTCGTCAAAAACAATGTTTTTCTATTGCATATGCTATGGAGTAGGGTAAACAAATGGTTTTTGTAAAAAAATACGCCCTAAGAGTGGGCGTGAGTCAAAACGATATATGGACGAAATCCATCTTATATTATTTTTGAAGTATTTGCATCAAAAGTTTGTCGAATTTTGCTTAACTTTTGCCGAAAATCGTTTTTCTTTAATACATCGAAGTATTTGCATCAAAAATTTGTCGAATTTTACTAAACTTTTGCCGAAAATTGTTTTTTTTTTAATACATCGAATATTTGCATCAAAAATTTGTCGAATTTTACTAAACTTTTGTCGAAAATTGTTTTTTTTAATACATCGAAGTATTAGCATCAAAAATTTGTCGAATTTTACTAAACTTTTGCCGAAAATTGTTTTTTTTTAATACATCGAAGTATTTGCATCAAAAATTTGTCGAATTTTACTTAACTTTTGCCGAAAATCGTTTTTCTTTAATACAATGAAGTATTTGCATCAAAAATTTGTCGAATTTTACTAAACTTTTGTCGAAAATTGTTTTTTTTAATACATCGAAGTATTAGCATCAAAAATTTGTCGAATTTTACTAAACTTTTGCCGAAAATTGTTTTTTTTAATACATCGAAGTATTTGCATCAAAAATTTGTCGAATTTTACTAAACTTTTGCCCCAAATTTTTTTTTTAATACAACGAAATATTTGCATAAAAAAATTGTCGAATTTTACTTAACTTTTGCCGAAAATTGTTTTTTTTAATACATCGAAGTATTTGCATCAAAAATTTGTCGAATTTTACTAAACTTTTGCCGAAAAGTGTTTTTTTTAATACATCGAAGTATTTGCATCAAACATTTGTCGAATTTTACTTAACTTTTGCCGAAAATCGTTCTTCTTTAATACAATGAAGTATTTGCATCAAAAATTTGTCGAATTTTACTTAACTTTTGCTGAAAATTGTTTTTTTTTTTGAATATATCGAAGTATTTGCATCAAAAATTTGTCGAATTTTACTTAACTTTTGCCGAAAATTGTTTTTTTTTTAATACAACGAAATATTTGCATAAAAAAATTGTCGAATTTTACTTAACTTTTGCCGAAAATCGTTCTTCTTTAATACAATGAAGTATTTGCATCAAAAATTTGTCGAATTTTACTAAACTTTTGCCGAAAAGTGTTTTTTTTTAATACATCGAAGTATTTGCATCAAACATTTGTCGAATTTTACTTAACTTTTGCCGAAAATCGTTCTTCTTTAATACAATGAAGTATTTGCATCAAAAATTTGTCGAATTTTACTTAACTTTTGCTGAAAATTGTTTTTTTTTTGAATATATCGAAGTATTTGCATAAAAAATTTGTCGAATTTTACTTAACTTTTGCCGAAAATCGTTTTTCTTTAATAGTTACAACGAAATATTTGCATCAAAAAATTGTCGAATTTTACTAAACTTTTGCCGAAAACTGTTTTTTTTTAATACATCGAAGTATTTGCATCAAAATTTTGTCGAATTTTACTAAACTTTTGCCGAAAATTGTTTGTTTTTAATAAAACGCCCACAAAAAGTGTGCATGGCTTAAAACTTTATATGGATGAAATATAGATAATGACAATACAGTCTAAATATCTTGCTCACACATTATTTACTTAAAATGTGGGCGTGGCAGAGGGCAGATTTTGAAAATGTTCAAACTTGTTCTGCTTCGTCGGACAGAGAATCTTTTTACCAATTTTCTACACTCTAGCTCAATATTTCAGGCCCAAAAATCAGTGACTCACAGACGGACGGAGGGACGAATGATCAGACAGACATGGCTATTTTGAATCAGCTTGCGATTCTAAGTCGATCCATATGCTTTCTGGTATATCTATCGAAATTATTTCTCTATTTTACAAACTTAATGTCAAAACTAATACACCCCTATGGGATAGGGTATAAACAGGTGCGAATGTTTACCAGTTATAGAGGGTTGTGTGAAGACGCTAACAAATTTACTGTTCAATGGAGAAAGATGGGTCTTCAATTGGACTCTGCTCCGGCGCATATATTCCGGATTTTAAAGCAGCCGTCGGGAAGCCGCCTGAATCGATTATATAAGAGTTTGTGGTCAGAATTGAAGAACAAAGCCTGCAAGGGTCTTCACATAAATTTGGAATTTTTAAAAAAATCGTTGAAACCATTATTTGATGTATTTTTAAATTAGAATGTTGTTTTCGTGAAAACTGTCGTACGTACAAGTTGCGTACCACCTAGTGGTGCACCCACAACTCGTTCATATCTCTTATCAATATTATATGGTTCTGTAATGATAGGCAATGCGAGGTTTCATATCCTGGAGTCTATACCTAGCGGATGCCTACCAACTACTCCGACTTCCAGCTTTCCCGATGCGACTTCTAAGTGCCTAGTAAATTGATCGTAGATGGGGTCTCAAACCCCGTGTAAAGTCGTAGCGTCAGCAGATAAAAGCAAGGGGAAGACGTGACACATGGACACATTCCATTCCAGGCGGGTGCGGAAGAACCCCCAAGGTCTAGTCCACCGTGACATCTACAGTCCCTGTTAGGATGGACAAAGTGATTAACATAAATGTGCTGCTTCGACGATCAAGCTACACGAAAAAAGGACAACGACGTTCGTATCTGCACCTGGAATGAGAGAACATTAAACAGGAGAGGTGCAGGCGAACAACTAGCGGAATCCCTAAGCTGGTTATAAGTAGACATTACAGCTATCCAGGAGATACGATGGGATGGCCGGGCAAAGAGATGATGAAAAACCGTGACATATACTACGGACCGTGTTATAGGGATCAGAACAGCAACTATAGGGATGTGGATTTGTTATAAGTGCCAGGCTTAGGCAAGAAGTCTTATGTTTCCAAGACATTAACGATCTCATTGTAACAATTCGCATAAAGGCCGAATTCGCCAATATAATACTTATATGCACCCTCGCCCCGACGGAGAAAAAGATGATATAGCGAAAGACTGCTTCTACGAGCTCCTTGACAAAACTATGAGCTATTACCGAAATACGATGTTAAAATCGTTCAGGGAGGTTTGACGCAAAGGTAGGAAGAGAAGACATCTTTAGCGGTATTGTCGGAAAACACAGCTTGCACGACAACACGTCTGGCAACGGACTTAGGCCAATTGACTTCGCTGCGGAACGAAATGCCTCTTTAGCCAGCACATAGTTTCCTTACTTCGTATCCATAAGGGGCCATGGCGGTATCATATCAACGAACGGTCAATCAAATTGATCACTATTGCTGTAGACAAGTACGCATCCAGTATTTTGGATGTCCAAACATTACGAACCTCGACTCGGACCACTACATTTTTGCAACCAAGATAAGATTGCGGATATCCACTACAACACAACAAATCAGAATAACTGTGAAAACAGAATCCTTTTGAGAGGAACAAATAAATATCGAAGTTGAGCCATAGTCGATTCTAAGGATACGGAATAACCACTATTGCAGACTGAACTAAGTCAACTACAGAGGCATAAGTCTCATCAATAACTCCTACAAGATCCTGTCTGCTGTAATATGTGAACGCCCTGTTTGGTTTTATGCCAGGAGAGTCCACAACTGATCGAATCTTCACACTTCGGCAGATCCTGGAAAGAAAACCCAAGAAGTCCAAATCGATAACCAACACCTATTCATCGATTTCGAAGCCGCATACGAGAGCATTTATAGAGACGAACTATACAGACCCATGTCTAGTTTTGGTATACCGCAGAAACTCGTCCGTCTGTTTACGATGACGATGGAGAATTCTCGCCGCTCCATCAGGCTCGAAAGCCATCTCACCAAAACATTCAATACCATAAAAGGATTGAGGCAAGGTGATGTGATGTACTCTCATTTAACCTATTAAATCATTCTTGAGAAAATTGTATAGAACACCCGAGCCAACACCAGAGGCACAATCTTCCAAAAATCAGTGCAACTACTACCATACGCCGACGACATTCACATTACTGGCCGGACGAAGTGTAATAGCCACGTTTGCCAATTTAGAGGAGGAAGCGGCATAAATGGATTTAGCTGTAAATGATACCAAATATGTATAATGGTGTCGACTTCAAAGGACACACAACACCGATTGAACAGAACGTCACCATTGACAGATGTAGCTTTGAGGTAGTACGGGACTTTTTCTGCCACGGATCCGCCATTAAATCTGATAACAAGAACTCTTCTGAAATTAAACGAAGAAATAACTCTTACCAGCCGCTGTTTCTTTAGGCTAAGGCGATTCAGCAGTAATCCTTTACTCGAACTACTATGGAGTTCCTATATAAGTCCCTGATCAACCTAGTCCTGCTCTACGGCGCTGAAGCATCAAACCGTATCAAAAGTGGATGAAGAAATCTTCGTTACCTAAATAAAAATAAAATTTGTTTGGCTCGTTAGTACATAGCCATTCATGTGGACGTGTGTACTTCTTGCACGATATCGGGACCTCCTGTGTTATGCCGACTTCGAATCCGAACGGCTAAGTTGAGATAAGCTTGTCTTGACAATTGATACTACTCGAATGATTTGTCAGATCATTTCGAGAGGAGTGCCAGTGAAAAATCATTCAGGTGTTGCTATGGCTGTGAATCGAACCCAGACCATCTGCGCGGCACTTCATCGCACTACTAACCATCGCGTCACTGAGCTCATTGTTGATAGAACAATTCTTGGAAAAATCTCCGGTCCTGTTCTGCGTTGGCGGGCTATGGAGCTGTACATCGATATACCCCTAGTCATAATACTCCACATTGAACTTTTAAGGTGACAAGGACATGTAGAGTCTTCTATATCTAGCCAGACGTCGGAAGCAGCAGAGGAAGATCTCGCCTTATGTGGAATGCATAAGTAGAAACCGACCTCAACCAACTGGAAGCAGTTAGCTAAGGACCGCACTAATTGGAGAGTCATTTTAATGGAAGCCCAGGTTCATTCCGGACTTTAGACAGTAAGTACGTACTTCACGACCGCAGCCAGTAGCCGGTCCTAGAAAAATCATTAGTGTGAGTGGTCCATTTAGTTCTAAGTTTGTAAACCTACCTTTGGGTGTTTTTTTTCCTATGTCAAATTTCGGCAATTGTTTAAAGAACACAAGGTGGATAACACCTAAGAATATACAAGACGCAATGCGGTGCACCATAGTCCATCACCTTGGAGGATGGAAAAAGTAACCATAAAAAAGGGGTCATCGAAAGTCGAGCTATGCGCTGGCCATGGTTACTAAATTGGATTTTAGGAAGGGATGGGACAGCTCGGAGATCCTCCGTCTCAACCTTTCCCCCTTTCTTTCACTATGGAGGCACGCATGCATGGCCGGAAAATACGTGCATTACACTAAACTGAACAGTTTTTCGTTGATATTTCGCTTTGCTAACGGTCGAGGAATTTTTGACACCTCATTTTCATATACAGGCATCTAAAAATAAATATGACCCCAGTCCAGGTTAGCATATATACCCGTCGGTGAGCTAGATGGCTAGACACCTTTCATATTAATTTTCCCGGTTTGGCATAAGACTGCATAACCTAAACGCGTCTGATCAGTGGCTGTATGTATGAATGTTTTACTTTTGTATCTCTGTTTGCAACAGACGACTGAGCCTCAGGGTTAGGTAAGGTTAGGTTAGAGTGGCTGCCAGCAGGTTCACCAGCACACTTAGACCATTCTTGGTCCATTGTGATACCACGTGGATCTTGTGCGTTCTCTTTAATATCCGTGAGAAAACCATTCTGAGCTTTTAATGAAACGGAGAAGACTTTTCGAGTCCGTTTTTGTCAAATCGCTGAGATTTAAAAGAAGCTCCAAGATGGATTTACAATGGAGATG
Organism: Rhingia campestris; assembly: GCA_932526625.1. Lineage (NCBI taxonomy): Eukaryota > Metazoa > Arthropoda > Insecta > Diptera > Syrphidae > Rhingia > Rhingia campestris. The sequence continues at coordinate 83,615,463 of OW052182.1, forward strand.
AAGTATTGTTTCTTCTTTCTCTTCGTCCATGCAGCTCCTACAGAAGTCATTTGAGTGGAAGCCTAGCCTTTATGTTGCGCTAGAAAGCTTAAATATATAGCGATAGGAATAACTAGTCTTCTTTCATGTCTGGAGAGTTCATCAGCCTTACAGTTCCCTGGAATGTTACTATACCCAGGATAGGTGAATGTTTAAATGCTTTGACATCTCGTGCTAAGATGAGCCTCAGGGTTACCAATGATACAATTTAAAGTTGAAAACAAATACTGTCCAGTGGTAAAAGTGGGTCTTTTTGTATTTAATCAGCTGTGTTTCACGGTTTAATTTATTCAAAGCCAATTGTTCTTCATCTACAGGGTAAACGATATTAATGAGTAAACACAAGTCACCAAAATGTTATTAAAGTGTTGAAAACAAAGTGGTAGCCATGAGTTTCGCAGCCATAAAAATGATGCGTTGGTAACTCTGCTTATCTTCCTCTCGTTGGCACAAACCCCGTTATGGATGGGGAAATAGTTTATGAATAAGAATTTGTGCGATCCTAAATAAAGGCTGCATAAATTCGTATCCACTGGATATCTATAACGGGTGATCCAAGTAGAGATACTTTTTTCAATAGCCTTTTTTGACAGATCACGTGTGAGTCGTGTCATGCTGTCATGTTATTTTTGTTTAGTATTGTTTGGCACTTCATAATGGAAAGACTTACGCGTGAACAACGTTTACAAATTGTTCAACTTTATTATGAAAATTTACGTTCTGTGAGGAATGTGTTTCGTGCACTTCGCTCAACTTATGGTTTATATAATCGGCCTACTGAGCGTACTATTCGCAACACCATCACCCATTTTGAGACCCAACATTCATTATTGGATAATATTCGACCGAATAGACCACGTCCAGCACGCTGTGAAGAAAATATAGCGGCCGTAGCTGAGAGTGTACACGAAGACCGTAGAGAGTCGATTCGGCGCCGTTCGCAGCAACTCGGACTGACGTATGGAACGACTTGGCGCATTTTACGTCAAGATCTTAAATTGAAAGCGTACAAAATACAGCTTATGCAACAACTGAAGCCGCTCGACCTTCCCAAGCGACATCGCTTCGCTCTATGGGCTCTTGAAAAGTTCCAAGAAGATCCGACGTTTTCGAGGCAGATTTTGTTTAGCGATGAGGCCCATTTCTGGCTCAATGGGTATGCAAACAAACAAAATTGCCGCATTTGGGACGAAGAGCAACCTGAAGGGATTGAAGAACTGCCACTTCATCCAGAAAAAACAACGGTTTGGTGTAGTTTGTGGGCCGGTGGAATCATCGGTCCATATTTCTTTAAAAATTATGCCGGTGCGAACGTAACCGTCAATGGCGACCGTTATCGTGCCATGATAACCGACTATTTGATGCCTGAAATTGAAGCTCGTGATCTCGGCGACATTTGGTTTCAGCAAGACGGCGCCACTTCCCACACATCGCATCAATCAATGGACTTATTGAGAGAACATTTCAGTGAGCACATAATTTCACGTTTTGGGCCGGTCGATTGGCTACCAAGATCGTGTGATATCACACCGTTAGACTTTTTCCTGTGGGGATATGTAAAGTCAAAAGCTTATGCCGACAAACCCGCTTCGATTCAGGCCTTGGAGGAAAACATCACGCGTGTCATTCGCCAGTTACCAGTCGAAATGCAGAAATTTGAATTTTCTGTGTTTTTTTCTTTAAAAAAGTAGGGAACCTCGATGTGGATCACCCTTTATAAACGTTCAGATATGTTTTAGCGAATTCTAATGAATAAGGTTGTCTATCATTTATCTAATTATTAGATACCAAAATAATTTTAAATGGCAATTTATGTAAAAAGTCCAAAGTCAAATCGAATAAGTAAGCCAAATTAAAAGACGGTAACAATATATAGCAAAATATAAAATATATATAAAATATAGTGCTCGAAAAGTATTGAAGGTAAAGTATGCAATTTTACTTATTTTAGCTAAAAAATCAGTGAACTGAAAATTAACTTTTTATTTATTCCATAAATTGTATTTAACAAATCAAAAGCCATCAGTTATTGATTTCTAAACCTTTCACTTCCACAAGTTAATTTCCACAAACAAACTATATTGTTAATTTTTGTGTAAAATTGTTTTAAAGCTAATTAAACGGTTCATTTTGTTTTATTGTGTTTTTTTTTTGTTTTATAAAAAGCATTTTGTCTTGTAAAAATGCGAATAATAGTTTTATGTTATTTTATTTTTTTATGTAATTTTTGTTTTTAATTTAAATATTCGATTGTCTTTCGTTTTGCAAGCTGCTAAATAACCTATAATTTGATCTAATAATAATAATATTATGTGTGTATAAATATTTACAATACAAAAATAAAATAAGAACTTTTTGCTTAATTGTTTTTCGCTGGAGCAAATTATTTGTATTATTTATGTAAAAGTATTGCTTTAATGTTAATGCTATCCTATATTTAATTATCTATTAGGAATAAGGGGAAATAAAAATTATAAATTAGTATTACATCGGGGGGAACAAAAAAAAGTTAATAGATTGGATCAGTGTTAGCTTTTTTTAAGGCTTTATGATTGGAATATCCTTTTAAAAAACAGCAATTGGAAAAGGAATTAAACTAAACTTTACCAGTAAAACAAAACTTTACCCCATTCAGACCGTACCAAAACCAAAAAAAAAAATCGCGTATGACCTTACATTTACAAAATGTGAAAAGGATCAAATTTTCTTCTAACCATAGCAATACAGAGCAAACAGTGGTAAATTAAATAATAGTGAAGAATTTGGTATTTGGGGAATTTTAAAGGAGATTCCAATAACGGAGGGTCAATCTTGAATTATTATTTTTTTGAAAGGTCAACATATGCCATTATGTATGAAGTTTGGCAGCGTTCGAAAGGCTCAATTTTGAACAACTCTGCCGTATAGATCCAGCTGGATTTGAAGAATGACCTGGAAAAATTTGATTTTGAGGGCATTCGTCGACTATAACGTATTGGGAAAGACCTGTGACTTGAAAAACCCACAAGATAAAATCTACCGCGATCAAATTGAACGGTTTTGATGTCTAATCAACGTTCATACAGAAAGTCCGTTGTAGCGATCTCTGTATGCACGTAGCGCCGACCCGCATTAACCACATATTGTCCAGGTCCATATAAGCTATAAGCTATGACAATTGATACTACTCAGATGATTTGTCAGATCATTACGAGTGAAATATAATTTTGGTGTAACTACGGCTGCGGATACGGCACTAATAATCTCCCCACTGAGCCCACTAAGGGGTTGGCCTGGATCCATGTGAAGAAATTTGCGAAAATGCGCCTTGGGGCCAATTTCGGCCAAAATTCGGAGCGTTTACAAGAACGCTCCGAAGCGTTGTCTATGGTCATTAACTGCTGCCGGCCGAAGTCCTGATGAAAAATTCGCCAAGTTGTAATCTCCACTTTCACGGACAAAGGCGATATTCTCAGCTAATCTGGCGTTCTTTTCACATACGAACGGCGGCTGATTGCATACCGAACCGTTCGGTTTGAATTTGAGCAGCAAACGTTGCAGAATCGACTTTAAAGTGCCACCGCTGCTGCCGTAAAATGGGAACAACGTTGTTTCATTGACGACACAGACTGTCATCATCGACTTATTGGAACATTTGTTACATGTCGTTTGGACTTCAGATAGTCAACCATCCGAGTTTACGGGTTTTCTAATAAAAAAAGTGACGCGGTAAAAATAAAACCGTGAGGTGTTTGCGACGTCAATTTTCATCATTCTCATTGGCGAAACATGGACATTTTTTTCCATGACAGACAACGATTTGTTGGTTAACAATAATGGGAATAAACCAACCTTCACAGCCAGGCATAGACTTAATATTTTAGATTAACACTCTACAGCAACTGAAACAAAACCAATGAAAGCAATGGCAACCTATTCAAAGACTCACATGGAATTGTGGATGTCTACTCCCTGTATTTGCAAAATTTCATTAATGCAAAATTAATCTCTAAATCGGCTTAATGCCAAGTTCCTCTGAGAGCAGAAGCGGGTAGGATCCCATCCACAACAAATTAGTAACGCTAACGAAGATGTCAGTGCACCCATTCAAGAGTTATGATGACCAACAAGGCAGCCGGTTCTAATGACTCAGTGGAACACTTCAAATACGGTAGTGTTGCAATAGACATGTGCATGCACCAAACCATCGACCAAGTCTGGATGGAAGAAGCAGCTCCATAAATTCCATATAGACTGACTGAATTTATTGTTGGGAGACCTGGCATGTGCTAACATTAAATAGAAGAGTTACAACTGAACAACAACCAGAAGCTCTAAGCTGCTGCAAAGCAGATATTTCTGCCATCCAGGAAATAAGGTGGGATAACTTTGGCAAAACGAGGATGAAAAGCTTTGAAAAGCTAGAATCCCTGTTATAGTGAGCAGAAACAGCAACTATTCGGATGCGGATTTGTTAAAAGTGCCAAACTTGTAAAAGCCAGCATCAAAGCCAAATTCGCCAACATAAGCCTTATATGCCAAAAATTAGACCTATCTTCGGTAATATACGAGCAGCTGAAACCATTTACCAACAACTTGATCGGCAGTTATCAGTTTGGGTTTAGGCCAGAAAGGTTCACAATCCGCACACTTTGGCTAACCCAAGAACTCCACATATTCCTCGATTACAAAGCTGCATATCACAGCATTTATAGAGATAAACTAAACAAAATCGTGTTTCGTTTTGGTATACCGCCAAACTCCGCCGTCCTTGAAGGATGGCGATGGAGAACTCTTGCTGCGCTGCTCCAACAGGGTCGGAAACGACCTCATCGAAACATTTAACACCAAAAATGTTTTTTTACAAGGCGACACATGTCATATGACAATATTGAGATTGTAAAAAACTCCCAAGCTATGACCATGCATAATCTTTCGTAAATCAGTGTAACTACTAGCATACGCCGAGACAAAGATTCAACCAAAAACCCTACGAGCTATACACAGACCTGGACACCAATATTTCGGTTAGCAGAAGCTGAGAGTACTGTCAAAAGCTGAGAGTACTGTCATCAGCGAAGGAAAGAGTTGGATTAGAAGTTGCAAACAGGAAATCTTTTACAAAAATGAGAAAGAGAGTCGGAGACAAAACTGAGCCCTGAGTGACAACAGCATTTATTTGGTGAGTTGCAGCCTTGAAACCGTCAAAAAAATTCCAAATCCTTCGCCCCTTTGCCGCGACTTAGGCCTATATCAGGGACACATAAAGAGGATTGATTGGGCAGACCAGAGGTCTAAAAAGATCTTCTCAAGATAGCAGTGTCCAGGGTAAGGCAAGTTTCGATAGGAACATATCTGGTGGTAGCGCAAATTTAACAGATTCCTAACCGCTCTCGTAGTCGTGTGAGCGTCCCGGTCGAGCTATCTGACGAAACGACATTTTGAACATTATCAGGTTTAGCAATAGGCGTCTTTCAACCCATAACTGGCAGATTGGCAAGGTTGAAGAGGCTAATGAAGATTTGAAAAACGTTTGCGTAATTGTAAACGAGGTATCCCTGGCTCTTTTAGCTGCTGCCGATGGAGTCATAAGCCATGGGTTCAGCTCTTTTCTGCTGAATGTTTATGGATGCAACAAATCGCATCCTTAGCACTGCACCACCGGATATCGAAGACTAGTTGGCGGATATTGAGATGGAACGTTCATCTCCCCCACAACACAGTTTTCTGTCATCTTTGCTAGGCGTCAACCCTAAGCCAACGAACAAGGAGGTGGCGGAAACTCCATCATACCTGGGTATATATCCAGAACACCACAACGCTACTCTCTTTGGGGTTGACACTAAGTCGACAGAGCTGGAGTTGGTTAGTGTTACCTATATGCTAGCGTTGGTCCGATTCTGACGACGTCAACAACACAGTGGTTATGACCTCTGTAAACAGTTCCAGTGTGAACTCTTGCAGATTAACCTTTACCACTCCAAAGCGGCTTCCGACGTCTTTCTTCTCCGACTTACAAAATAGAGGGAAGATATAATACTGGCATCCTGGTTTGTCAACAACCTGGTGTGAGGACTATAAACGGCTCTTCGTAAGAAACGAAGGTAAACCTAGATCTTGCACTCTTGCTAAGAGCTCCTTAAATATCTTTCTAATCTCTAATTACAGCAATCAGGATACTGTCGCAGCCAGTATTGAAACAAAAGAAAGCAACTTTTGGCTGGGTCTCGGGGTACTTGGATCACGACTATGTGGGACCAGTAACTCACAGACTATGGAATTCAATGGCGGAAGCAGAGAGAAGCAAAACTGACCTTATGATTGGTTGTGATGCTAAGGCACATCATACTATCTGCTTCATAATGCTATACAGATCAAACATCAGTAACATCATCGGTTTTCTTACAGGAGACTGCGCTCTAACCCTACATGCCAAACGATAAGGATGCTTGGGCGTGAAAGAGGAGAAGTGTATTTCTCATTTTCTCTGCTTTCTCCAACAAAAGAAACCTCGAAGACTACTTCTGTGGCAATCTAGGTGAGCTGGCTAATATTAATGTCAGAAACCTCCTCCGCTTTATAGTTAGCTCGGAATGGTTCGCTTGGGCAAACGAAAATTAGGAAAAGTCGACAGATTCGCGGTACCGAAACGGACCTTTTCTGGTCTAAGTGTGCACGTGAATTCTCTGCAGCCACTTTAACCTAACATAACCTAGCTAAGTGCCAGGCTAAATGGGGAGGCATATTGTTTGAGGCCGATGTTTATTCGGGACTGTAATGCCACTAAAAGAAGGAAGTAATGGAATGGAATACATAGATGCAGTGACCTACGAATTTGAAATGTCGGTATGACAAAAACTGAAGTGGATAAGATAAAATCTTGAATCAAACTATGAAGGACATGATGGTCCTCACCTAAAATCAGAAACCGCTTTGTCTTAATTGGTTCCATTATAGAGGTAATACCGTAATTAATTCGATCTGCTTTATGCCCGAAACACACGTGCAGAATTTTTGTTTGACATCCATGCAGTGCACTGGCTGCTGTCCCTATCTTTAAAGGAGACCCTCTGAACTGCGCCAACTACAGAGGCATAAGTCTCCTCAACATCGCCTACAAGATCCTATCTGCCGTAATATGTGAACGCCTGAAACCGTTTACCAACAACCTGATTGGCCCTTATCAGTGTGGTTTTAGGCCAGGAAAGTCCACAACCGATCAAATTTTCACACTTCGGCAGATCCTGGAAATAACTCAAGAAGTCCAAATCGATACCCACCACCTATTCATCGATTTCAAAGCCGCATATGACAGCATTTATAGAGACGAACTGTACAGAGCCATGTCTAGTTATGGTATACCGCCCAAACTCGTCCGTTTGTGTAGGATGACGATAGAGAATTCTCGCTGCTCCATCAGGGTCGGAAACGACCTCACCGACACATTCGATACGAAAAAGGATTTAGGCAAGGCGATGTGCTGTCATGTGACTTCTTTAATCTGATTCTTGAGAGGATTGTGCAAAACTCCGAAGCCAACACCAGAGGCACAATTTTCCAAAAGTCGGTGCAACTACTAGCATACGCTGACGATATTGACATCATTGGTAGGACTCAACGTGATGTCATAGCCACGTTTGTTAGGATAGAGAAGGAAGCGGCGAAAATGGGTTTAGCAGTAAATGAGGGTAAGACTAAGTATATGCTGCCATCACGAAAGGACTCACAACATCGACGAATTGGACAGAACGTCACCATTGACAGATATAACTTTGAGGTAGTACGGGACTTTGTCTACCTCGGCTCCGCTATTAACTCTGACAACAACATCTCGTCAGAAATTAAACGAAGAATTACTCTTGTCAACCGCTGTTTCTTCGGGCTAAGAAGGCAATTTAGTAGTAAAGCCCTCACTCGAACTACTAAGGAGATCCTATATAATACCCTGATCATCCCAGTCCTGCTCTACGGCGCTGAAGCATGGACCGTATCAAAAGCGGATGAAGAAATCCTTGGTAGATTCGAGAGGAAAATTCTTCGAAAAATCTTCGGTCCCGCTTGCGTTGACGGGCTATGGAGACGAAGATTCAACCAAGAACTCTACGAGCTGTACAGCGACATGCCCCTGGTCAAAAAACTCCGCATTGGACGTTTAAGATGGCTAGGACATGTAGAACGAATGGACACCAATACTCCGGCTCGCAGAGTCTTCGATTCCCAGCCAGACGTCGGACGCAGTAGAGGAAGACCTCGCCTTAAGTGGCGCGCACAAGTGGAATCCGACCTCAACCAACTTGGAGTGCGCAACTGGAGGCAGTTAGCTAAGGACCGGGCTAATTGGAGAGGCATGTTGGTTGAGGCCCAGGTTCATTCCGGACTGTAGCGCCACTTAAATAAGTAAGTATCTTTACAGGTTCCTACGAACATCAGGATGGTTGGATAGAGTGGAGTAACCCGAATTAACGATAAGGAAGGACGTAATCCCACCAAGCGTATCACAATGGGTCCACATGGACCTAAGTGTGGCAGAATAGAGAATCCTCTACTCCACCAACCCGTAAACCTAACCTACCCCAAATGTTAACGTCTTGTGATTATTAAAAGGGACATTCATGAGTAATTTCACTGCAAAAAAAAAGGTTTGGGTTGAGATGACAAAAAGTCTCTCCCACTTTCTTCCGTTTTTGAAACTTTTGTTTTGGAGTTTATTTGTTTTTTTTTTAAGCAGAATAAACGTCATAATCCAATGATGCCAAATATCTTGGAATTGATTTTTTATGCTTTGTGTTGTGGTGGCCTTGACTTTTGCAGTGGATTTAGAAATAGAGACAACTTGCAGAACTGCAGGGCTTGCATAGTTTACGTGTAATCAGTCCCATTGAAAACTATTTCTTCTATCATTTCTGCAAGTAGAATTCTGTACGTGTGTTTCAGGCTCTAAGAATATGTTTAACATTAAACCTGAGAGTAAATAAACTAAAAAAGTGAAAATGAAAATGGACGGTTTTGAAAAGTATTTCTTGGACTTATCCCAATGTTACAGCGTAATTATTTTAAATTATTTGTTTGTTTCAAATTTTAATTTTTACAAGCTATTAGTTTTTTTTTGTTTTTATTTTATTTTTGTCATTAAATCCACTTATTGCTGGCAGTGTGCAAATTATCAATTAATTGTAAATTTAAATTTTATTTTTATTTTTATTTACTCTACTTTTCGGTTTTGCTGTTAGAGGCCAGGGTTTTGCAATTGTCAACTTTGGAATTTTAAATAAAAAAAAATTAACACAAAACTTGTCTTATGATAGAGTGAGACATGTCAATTCCTTTTCTTTTTTTTGTTGCTCTGCGTGTGTATGTGTGATTTGGAATGTTTTTTTTTTCCTTCAGGCAAAAATAGTTAATTTAAATATTTTCTTTAACTTTAATTTATTGCAAGCAAATGGTGTTTATTTTTTATTTTTAAAATTAAAAATTTTTAAAAGTTATTCGATAGTGTGTTTGGACTTAATGCTAAGGCTGCTTGCTTACCTTTGTTTTTATTTTAAAATTGATAGCAAATATCACAAATTAATTTTTTGTAAATCTCATCTCCATTCGTGCCGGTGTATATACAGATGTGTGAGTGTGTTTTTATTGGAATGGGTAAACTAAAATGTACGCCATCTCTTGGGCAGCCGTTGAATTTACTGCTCGAAGCTACTGTTATCCGATTGATGGCGCACCAGAATTTTTGGCTAGAGAAACTCTCTTTTGGAGCGTCCTCCTCCGCCACCGCCGCCACTGCTTGACGATGAACCGCTGGGCGCTGCCGCTGATGTCGTTCCTGATTGTGGGGGCTGTTGTGACTGTTGTCCTGGAGTTGTCGCCGCAGATGACGGTACACTGCTACTAATTTTCTCACTAACTGCAATCAGCTCTGCCTCCAGTAGTCGAACTTGTTCGGGACTTGTTTGTGTCTGTTTTGGGGGCGCCGGGGCTTTCCTGCTCTTAGAACGCCGTTTCTTGAGCATAAGTGGACCCAGGCCATTGCCCCCGGAACTGGACACCGGATTTAGTAAACTCAATTGACTAGTTGCAGGCGGAGCTGGTAAACTAGCACCAGCAGCAGTAGCAGCTGTAGACGTCGGAGGCAATACCCCACCACTGCTGCCACCACCTCCGCCACCGCCGCCGCCAACCGTACTGACTGTCGCACCGGTGGCTGTGGAAATCGTTATCACTGTATCGATGGTCGTTGTACTTGACGGTGTTCCCGCAACAGTATGACCGGACGATGATGGAAAACCCTCAATACCCATACCAATAGCACCTAGTACGCCATCTCCCGGCGTTGTTTGTCCCGACGAGTCGTGAGGCGACAATCGCTTAACTAACTCACCGAGCATATCCTCAATCCGTCCGATGCGCTGTGACATTCGTTGCATCTCCAATCGGACGTCCACTTTTAGGTCCAGTACGGTTGCGATGAGATCACGCTGAGCGAGTGTGGGCGGCTGCTCGCGAAGGCCAGTGTCATATGTGTCTGAGGTGGTGGCGCGTGATGAAGCCATTTCGATCTGACGTTCACGCTCTAAAGCTAAGTTACGTTCTTTAGCCGCATCCAAGCGACTATCGCGACTCGGTGGCGACGATGAGTCCACCTCGCCACCTTCATCGATTGTATCTTGGCGGGCTAGGGTGGCTTGGCTGGCCTGGAGTTTTGGTGCCTTTGGGAAAACCTATACACATACAAGGAGAGATAGGATTAGTTAATTATATAAATGGAATTCATAGGCTATGACACATCTACGAGCACTAGCATGACAACACTACACTAAGTACATGTATGTAAATTACTTTGTTCCCTTGTCCACCGTTACTACTTGACGTGCTACTCTGGCGTCCCTGGGCGGTGCTCTCGCGTAAACTTTCGCGGGCGCTCAGACTTCTAGAAACTGCTACTTTGGTGCTAGTATCGCTAGCCGAATCAACACTAGAGCTACCAAGTAAACGGCCCCATTTACTAGCGCGTGTACTACGGGCTGACGGTGGGCCAGATGATGGTGATGGTGAGGGTGATGGCGAAGGAACTGCTGCCGTTAGGATGCGTGAGTCCTCTGTTAGTGTTAACTTGGCTGGTAACTTCTTGGATAGGGAGTTGGATTATCAAGTAGGAAATGAGCGTAATGTGCGAAAGATTTTAATTAGTATTTTGCAATTTTTTAGAAGCCAATTGTTGTTGTTTTTTTTTTCAAAGGAAAACAAAAATATAAAACACAAATAGATACCATTCGGTTATTAGTTTTTTTTTATAATTATAATTTACACATCAATTTTTATATGTCGAAAGTAGGCAACCAAAAATAATTCAGAGAAATCGGGTAATGAACATTTTAGGGATCAAAAAAGAGAAAGCATACAATTTACGGCATAAGTCTTAGGTTCAGACGCAGAGTGGGAATAGAGTTTTTATTTTCAGCTCCTAGAGGTGGCAACGGTTATTGGATATAGTTGACTTGAAATTATAAGTTCTCGTATAAAAATTAATTAAAAAGAAAACTCAAAACCATGGCAAAAAATGGACAAAAGTATGCAATTTCAAGAAACTGTACATTTTGTATAGGCGATTTTTTCCAATATTCCCAGTTTAGTCTTAGACGTTGTGATGAACGGTAACGATATAAATGTGGCTGTAGTGGTAATGTCATGGATGTTTCCTATGGTTGGATGTTAAGAATAAGGCCGAACTCTGATCGGCGTTAATTGTTCTTATTTTACGTCCAAGTGGTACCCATCGGATACTGGTCTGATCCAAGAAATTTTGACTTGCTAAACTTATACAAGGTGGCGCAAAAGTAATCCTCCTATCAGAAAATGCTATAAATTTTGCGATTGGCCCCTAATGTCAGTTCTGTTTTGACATTTGTGCAGTAAACACATGCGAAATACACGTTAATAAACAATGTTACGCTACACTGTTCCAGAATGCGGAATATTGGTGACTATTTATTTGAGCAATAATCGGTCGGTTACTTTGGCACAGCGTGAATTTCGTCGCAGATTTCCTAGCCGTCCAACGCCTACTGGTGAAACACTGCGACGTTTAGCCGCTCGCCTCGAAGAGACTGGCACAACACGAGATGCTGCCAGGCGTGGCAGACCCCGGAGTAGCCGTTCTGCAGAGAATATTGCTGCTGTAGCCGAAGATGTCATGGAAGCGCCGTCGACATCGACCAGACGACGTGCCACGCAAATGGGTATCAGTCGACGGTCTTTACTTTGGTACAAGATTTGAAGATGTTTCCGTACAAAGTCCAGACGGTGCATCAGCTGTTAGCTGCTGACCGCCAATCGCGTCTAACATACGCTCAAGCCATCCTTAATCACCACCAAGAGGAAGATGATTTTTCATCAAAAATAATCATGAGTGATGAGGCCCATTTCCATCTTAGCGGGTACGTAAATAAGCAAAATTTACGCTTTTGGGGCACTGAAAATTCGCGTGTAACCCACGAAGAGCCATTACACCCGCTCAAAGTCACTGTATGGTGTGCTGTTTTCGCTGGAGGAGGCATCGGACCTTTTTTCTTCGAAGACGTCGCGGGCCAAACGGTTACTGTGAATGGTGAGCGCTACAGAGCAAGGATCAACGAGTTCTTTTTGCCGCAACTTGATGAATTGGGATTGGAAAACATGTGGTTCCAACAGGACGGTGAAACGGCACACACTGCACGTGCCACAACCGATATGCTGAAGGATGCATTTCCCGGGCGCCTAATCTCCCGTTTTGGCGATTTGCACTGGCCAGCAAGATCGCCTGATTAGACCGCTCCAGACTTCTTTTTGTGGGGCTTTTTGAAGTCGCGGGTTTATGTCAACAAGCCTCAGACTCTTGCAGCTCTTAAAGACAATATCCGTCAAGAATGTGAGGACCTATCGCCGGAAGTTTTGGCCAAAGTGATGGAAAATGCCATAAAAAGGGCTCAAATGACAATCAATTGTAGCGGCGGCCATTTACATGACATCATATTCTCGACTTGATGTAAAAAAAATTAAAAGACCAAATAGAAATTATCCACAAGAAAAATCAAAGTTTTTCATTTTGTTTTTAAATTACAGCCAAAAAACATCGGAAGGTTATTTTTGCGCCACCTTGTAGGTGCGAATGTTGATAACAAGTCGAAATACAGCAACACTGTAACTGGTAAGGAATATCTGGGTTTGGGGTTGTGCTTTTGGCTAACTACCCACAGATTGTTACGAAGCAACAAACAGCCTCGGAAAGAACTGATTTTATTTTCGACGGCCTTGCTAAACAAAAAAAAAAGTCAACGACGTTCGTATCTGCATCTAGAACTTGCGGACATTAAATAGAAGAGGTAAAGTCGAACAACTAGAGGAAGCCTAAAGCAAATATCACTGATATCCAGGAAATAACATGAGATGGGCGGGTAAAAAGTGGATGAAAAACTGTGACAACTATTATGGTCCGTGTTATAGTGAGCAAAACCAGTGACAAGTTCCAGACTAAGGAAGAAGGTGTTATGCTTTAAAGACATTATCGAATCCATTGTTCTAATACGCATCAAGGCCAAACTCGCCAATATTAGCCTTGCACTCTAGCTTCAGAGGAGAAAAAAGATGCAAAAGACTGCTTCTACCAGCTGCTTGACAGAACTTATAAGCGACTACCGAAGTACGAAGTTAAGATCGGGCTGGGAGATTTGTCAAAAAAAAACCATCATAACACCACGTCTGGCATTGGGATTAGGCTAGTTGACTTCGCTGCGGAACGAAATGCCACTATAACCAGCACGCGGTTTTCTCACATCGACATCCATAAGGGAACATGGCGGTCTCCAGATCAACGAACGGTCAATCAAATTGAACGCATTGAGATAGAACAGAGTAACGCATCCAGTTTTATGGTTGTCGGAAGATTCCGATTTGCTAAAATCGACTCGGGCAACTCCTTGTTGCAGCCAAGGTTGAAAAACTGTAATGCAAGAGACCGCCAAGGCCTTCACAGAAAGCGTATCTATTAACCTGTCGATTAGCGTCATGCCACCAGCATTTAATGCCAAAGAACAATGGCAACGACGCTAACAAGCTTTTAGATCAGCCGCAACTGGTGTGCTAGGTTTCTTCAGCTTACCAGCAATAAACCCTTGGTCTGATGACGAATGCCAACAGAATGCTCAGCTGCAGGTGAAGATGAGAGATGCCATTGAGCTCTACATGCAAAGAAGAAGAAAAGAATACCGGTTTTTCAAAAAAGAAAAATAGCAAGAAAAGCACGAAATCGATGACAAAAAGAGGGACACTCCAAAGTGTCAAACGTCAAAGCCAGGGATACAAGGCGCGAACGGAATCCTATCGATATGAACAAGGAAAGTTGTAGTTGGAGTTGTATGGAAGAATCACTTCTACGACTGATGTTTATCAGTCGATGACGAATAATCGCCCACTGTCAGGCAAAAGGATAAAGGAACCATTCAATATTAATGACGACAGCAAAAGCTAGCAACCACCAGACCTAAACGAAGATAGCAACATCTAAACTTGAGTCCAACAAGGCTGCCGGAAATGCCGCCCTTCCTGCCATGCTTTATAAAGCTGGTGGAGATCAATTGGCAAGTATTATTCACCAATGCATAAGCAAAATTTGTGTTCAGATGAAAGTATCCCTGAAGAATGGAACCTCAACATCGTTTTCTCGATCCACAAAAAGGAGCCTCTGAACTGCGTGAAATACAGAGAAGGGTGTTTTTTTTAGAGGTATAGAACTTCGAATTGAAATAAAACACAAGAAAATCGTTTTAATGTCCATCAATTTGGTTTTATTGGCTAGCGGCTGGTTCGAATAAAGCCAAAGTCTAGAGGTCCAATTTTCAACCACTTTTTCGAGCATTGGGGCGGTATGTCGGCAATAACGCCACGAATGTTGGTTTCCAAGCCCCCTAACGTTTGTGGTTTGCTGGCATAGACGAGCTACTTCACATGTCCCCATAGGAAATAATCCAATGGTGTCAAATCACACGATCTTGGTGGCTAATTGACGGATCCATTCCGTGAAATTATGCGCTCATCGAATGTTTCCTTCAATAAATCGATTGTGACGTGCGTTGTGTGGCTTGTAGCGCCGCGCCGTCTTGTTGGAACCACATCTCACCCACATTCATGCCATCCAATTAGGGAACAAAATTGTCGGTTATCATGGCTCTATACCGGTCTCTCCTGCATCATTTCGGAAGGAGTATGGCCCAATGACTCCACCCGCCCATAGACCACACCAAACAGTTTTTGTGAATGTAATGGCGTCTCAAGGGTCTCATGTGGATAATCTTCACTCCAAATGCGGCAAATCTGCTTGTTGACGTAGCCATTCAACCAAAAATGAGCCTCATCACTGAATAAAATTTTTAGATCAGCATCAATATCAATCACACCAAACGCATTACATGGTCCCGCGGCTTTAATTCTTGCACAAGCTGGATCTTGTAAGGTCGTAAGCCAAGATATTTGCTCAAAATCTTCCATAAAGTTGATGGACAAAGCTCCAATTGCTGTGCACGTTGGCGAATCGATTCATTCGGGTCCTCTTCAACACTTTGCTCTACAGCGGCAATTGTTTCTTCAGTGCGCACTGTTCAACGTCTCTGCGGATGCGTATAATCACATAGAGTAAACGTAGTGCGAAAACGATCCATGGTTAACGGAATTAATTGCTCTGATGGACGATTATTTCGACCATAAAATGGACGCAGCTTACGGTAAACTTAGCGAACTGAACCATTATTTTCGAAATAAATTTATACGATTTGCAAGCGTCGTTCATTTGTCAACCTGTTCATGATGAAATGGCAAACCAAACTGAACATAAATAACATTAGGGTTGCCCGATTTGACTACAAAATGTCAGTTTTATCTCTATTCGAAAAAGCAACCTCCAAAAAATAACACCCGTTATATATATCCTCACCATTTCCTGCAAGATCCTATCTGCGTAACATGTGCGCACCTGAAATCGTTCACCCACCACCTTTTGCCCTTATTAGTCTGATTTTAGGTCAGCAAGGTCCACAACTCATCAAATTTCTCCACTTTGGAAGATTTTGTAAAAAGCCCATGAAGTACAAATCGATATCCACCACCTATTTATCGAATTCAAAGGCAGCATTTATAGAGACGAACTATACAGAGCCATGTCTAGTTTTTGTATACTGGGCAAACTCGTCCCTCTGTGGAGTATGTAGTTGGAGATGTCTCGCTGCTCCATCAAAGTCGGTAACCACCGCACCAAAAACTGATTTAGGCAAGGCGACTCGTGCTACTCCTTTAACCTTATTCTTGAGAGGATTGTGCAAAACTCCCGAGCGAGGGCCACAATCTTCCATAAATCGGTGCAATTGCTAGCATATGCCGACGATATTGACATTATTGGTCGGACTCAACGGGATATAATAGCCTCATTTGCTAGTATAGAGTAGGAAGTGGAAAAAACAGTAAGATAACACAAAAGCACAAACGTCAAACTTGACATAAACAACTTCGAGGTAGCAAAGGACTTTGTCGACCTCGGCAAACGAGGAATTTCTCTTGCCAACCGCTTTTTCTTCGGGTTAAGAAGCCAATTTGGTACACTCGTACAACTAGGGAGATCTTATTCAAGACCCTGAATATCCCAGTCATGCTCTATGGGACTGAAGCATGGACCGTATCCAAAGTGGATAAAGAAACCCTTGGATGTTTTGAGCAAAAAAATCGTCGGAAAATCTTCGGTCACGTTTGCGTTGACGGCTATGGAGAGGAATATTCAATCAAGAATTATATGAGCTGTACAGCGACATAGACCTGCTCAAAAACTCCGCATTGGACTTTTAAGATGGTCATCAAATACTCTGACTACAGCTATCTTCGATTTCCAGCCAGATGTCGGACACAGTAAAGGAATATCTCGCCTTATGTGGAGTGCATAACTAAAAACCGACTTTAACCAACTTGAAGGTCGCAACTGGAGGCAGTTAGCTAAGGACTGACCGGGATAATCGGAGAGGCATATTGATTGAGGCCTAGATTCATTTCCGACAGCAGCGTCAATTAAGTGAGTAAGGCTCGTCTAACATCAACTTTCGAAAGTCCTCAAAATTACGCCTCCTGTTTACTGTTTAAATCCAACCGGATTTAACTTGCTAAACGATAAGTGCGAGTGTTGATAACACGACGAAAAACAGCAACACTATAAACACCCTGGTGAGAATGGCACGGATGAATACCCGGCCTGCTGTCCCAGGCGAACCTAGATGAGCTGCTCTGACATATTCGGACAACAGGTTGTCTAGGAATTTCAAGGGTTAGTCAGGCCCCTTGAACAGAGATGGTGGCGGATGAACCGAAAGGCCAACGGCAGCGCTCAATCCCGTAGTGGATACTGATGGCCCGTGTCCTAGAGGTATCTAATAAATTGGAACTGGCCCTCCAGGTTGGGGGTTGTGCTTTGGGTTAACTACCCACCCACAGAAAAAAAACATGGTTACGAAGCAACCAATAGCCTCGGAAAGGACTGATTTTATTGTTGACGACCCTGCTAAACGAAAAAAGGACAACGACGTTCGTATCTGCACCTGGAATGTGAGAACATTAAACAGGAGAGGTGCAGGAGCGGAAGCCCTAAACTGCTACAAAGCAGACATTACTGCCATCCAGGAAATACGATGGGATGGGCCGGGCAAAAAGAGGATGAAAAACTGTGACATATACTACGGACCGTGTTATAGTGAGCAGAAACAGCGACTATTCGGATGCGGATTTGTTATAAGTGCCAGACTTAGGCAAGAAGTCTTATGTTTCCAAGACATTAGCGAACGCATAGTAACAATCCGCATCAAGGCCAAATTCGCCAACATAAGCCTTATATGCGCTCACGCTCCGACGGAAGAAAAAGATGATATAGCTAAGGATTGCTTCTACGAGCTCCTCGACAAAACCTATGAGCGACTACCGAAGTACGATGATAAAATCGTGTCGGGAGATTTTAACGCAAAGGTAGGAAGAGAAGACATCTTTAGAAGTATTGTCGGAAAACATAGCCTACACGACAACACGTCTGGTAACGGACTTAGGCTAATTGATTTCGCTACGGAACGAAATGCCACTATAGCCAGCACACGGTTTCCTCACCTCGATATCCATAAGGGGACATGGCGGTCTCCAGATCAACGAACGGTCAACCAAATTGATCACATTGCGATAGATAAGAGGCACGCATCCAGTATTTTGGATGTCCGAACATTCCGAGGAGCTAACATCGACTCGGATCACTACCTTGTAGCAGCCAAGGTAAGAATGCGGATATCCACCACGCCACAACAATCCAGAAATACTGTGAAAAAATTTAATGTCGGAAGACTGCAATCGCAAGAGACCGCCAAGACCTTCGCACAACGCGTATCCCTTAACCTCTCGATCAACACCATACCACCAGCATCGAATGTCGAAGAGCAATGGCAACGATGCCAACAGGCCATTAGATCAGCCGCAACTGATGTGCTAGGTTTCTCACGCCCACCAGCAAGAAACCCCTGGTTTGATGAGGAATGCCGACAGATGCTCGCAGCCAAGAACGAGGCCTACAAGGCTAAGCTGCAGGTGAAGACGAGAGCTGCCATTGAGCTCTATAGGCAAAGAAGAAGGGAAGAACATCGGCTTTTCAGCAAGAAGAAAAAAGAGCAAGAAAAGCGCGCGATCGAGGATATAGAGAGGTGCCACTCCAGGAACGATGTTCGCAAGTTTTACCAAAGTGTAAAACGTCAAAGCCAAGGATACAAGGCTCGAACAGAATCCTGTCGAGATGAACAAGGAAATATTGTAGTTGAGACACAGTCGATGCTGAGGATATGGAAGAACCACTTCTGCAGACTGTTAAACGGCGATGACGAACAACATTCCGCTGTCAGGCAGAACGAACCATTCAATATTGGCAACGACAGCGAAAACTGCCAACCACCAGACCTTAGTGAAGTGAGGATAGCAATATCTAAACTCAAGCTTAATAAGGCTGCCGGAAATGACGGCCTTCCCGCTGAGCTCTATAAGGCCGGCGGAGATGACTTGGTAAGTAACATCCACCAACTCATAAGCCAAATCTGGTCGGATGAAAATATGCCTGAAGAATGGAACCTCAGCATCGTTTGCCCGATCCACAAAAAAGGAGACCCTCTGAACTGCGCCAACTACAGAGGCATAAGTCTCCTCAACATCGCCTACAAGATCCTATCTGCCGTAATATGTGAACGCCTGAAACCGTTTACCAACAACCTGATTGGCCCTTATCAGTGTGGTTTTAGGCCAGGAAAGTCCACAACCGATCAAATTTTCACACTTCGGCAGATCCTGGAAAAAACTCAAGAAGTCCAAATCGATACCCACCACCTATTCATCGATTTCAAAGCCGCATATGACAGCATTTATAGAGACGAACTGTACAGAGCCATGTCTAGTTTTGGTATACCGCCCAAACTCGTCCGTTTGTGTAGGATGACGATAGAGAATTCTCGCTGCTCCATCAGGGTCGGAAACGACCTCACCGACACATTCGATACCAAAAAAGGATTTAGGCAAGGCGATGCGCTGTCATGTGACTTCTTTAATCTGATTCTTGAGAGAATTGTGCAAAACTCCTAAGCCAACACCAGAGGCACAATTTTCCAAAAGTCGGTGCAACTACTAGCATACGCTGACGATATTGACATCATTGGTAGGACTCAACGTGATGTCATAGCCACGTTTGCTAGTATAGAGAAGGAAGCGGCGAAAATGGGTTTAGCAGTAAATGAGGGTAAGACTAAGTATATGCTGTCATCACGAAAGGACTCACAACATCGACGAATTGGACAGAACGTCACCATTGACAGATATAACTTTGAGGTAGTACGGGACTTTGTCTACCTCGGCTCCGCTATTAGCTCTGACAACAACATCTCGTCAGAAATTAAACGAAGAATTACTCTTGCCAACCGCTGTTTCTTCGGGCTAAGAAGGCAATTTAGTAGTAAAGCCCTCACTCGAACTACTAAGGAGACCCTATATAAGACCCTGATCATCCCAGTCCTGCTCTACGGCGCTGAAGCATGGACCGTATCAAAAGCGGATGAAGAAATCCTTGGTAGATTCGAGAGGAAAATTCTTCGAAAAATCTTCGGTCCCGTTTGCGTTGACGGGCTATGGAGACGAAGATTCAACCAAGAACTATACGAGCTGTACAGCGACATGCCCCTGGTCAAAAAACTCCGCATTGGACGTTTAAGATGGCTAGGACATGTAGAACGAATGGACACCAATACTCCGGCTCGCAGAGTCTTCGATTCCCAGCCAGACGTCGGACGCAGTAGAGGAAGACCTCGCCTTAAGTGGCGCGCACAAGTGGAAACCGACCTCAACCAACTTGGAGTGCGCAACTTGAGGCAGTTAGCTAAGGACCGGGCTAATTGGAGAGGCATGTTGGTTGAGGCCCAGGTTCATTCCGGACTGTAGCGCCACTTAAGTAAGTAAAGTAAGTTTACTGTGAGGTGCGTAGCTTCGCTTCTGATAAATTTTCAGCAGCTAAAAGGTAATTGGGCAAGTCCCTAACAATTGGTGCGCAAGTCGAATGGAGACCGTGCCACTTAAGTAAATAAGTAGACACCACTTCAGAAATGAAACGAAGAATAATTCATACTAACCCCTCCTTCTTCGGCCTATGAAGGCATTTTTTTTTTTGAAATTCTGACTTGCCTAAGCAGTAAGATGCACATCGACCTGAAAGATCTATTGTGCTTGCCGTCAGATGTTTTTTTAGGTTAGTAGCGCTTCTACTTTCCTAATTTAGCTGATAATACTTCCAGCCGAAGATTTTCTTAGTTCTTCGGGACTTAAAAATTCCCTCAGGAAAAATTCCCTTCTCATACCGTGAAGGGCCGGGCATTCACATATGATGTGTTCGGCTGTTTCGTCTTCTTTTAGACATATTCTGCACTCCGGTGAGTCGACTAGATGCATTTCATTTAGGTGATATCGCAGTCCGTGATGACCAGTTAGGTAGCCTACTAAGTTTTTGATATCGTGCCTGCGAAGATTTAGTATCTTCTTTGCATCTGATTTGAAGGGCTGAATAGCTCTTTTGGCCTGTCTTAGGCCTGGGATGTTTCCCCAGTATGAAAAACATTTGTTTTGTTCCCAGTTTTTTATGACCAGATTTATGGCTGATTTGGGGATTGCACAGAAGGGTTCAGGTCCAATGAAGAGGGTTTCCGAACTTTGTCTGGCTAGTTCATCAGCTTTTTCGTTACCTTCAATCCCCTTATGTCCGGGGACCCACCACAGTCTGGTTTTGTTCCTGGAACTGAGTGTTTGGAGGGAATTGAAGCAGTGTAGTACTGATTTGGAGTCAATAAATAAAAATAAAGGCAGTTGAGTACTTAATAAAGTCCTTTCTCGAAATACGAACGGGATAACTCATTCATGTGCTGAAGCATGAGCCTATCAAAAGGAAAAAGACCTTTGAGCATGTTGGGCTCAAAATTCATTGATCAAGAAAAGCTTTACGTGGCGATTTATGCTCATGAATCTATGCATTGGACGTTCAGAATGCCTTTACTATGTTCGGTGTTCGAAGATACCGATTTCTCGTCTATGTAATAAATAGTATCCTGGTCAGATATTTAATCCGTTTCGGCGATGACGAAATTCCTTTTATCAATATAAGTTCCGTATTTGAACTAAAATGATTGGGACGACCGCTAAGATTTTACCTGATGGAGATAACACTTGCACCTACTGATGGCCCCAAAACAAACTCCGGAATTTTGGGGCCATCAGAACAAAAGTCGATTCAAACTTTTCCCAAAAGACCACTGAGTTGTCAAGGAGTAGTGCCTTCCAAGGCTCAACCTGATCGAACAATTGAACTGATTTACTGATTTGCTCTTCTGATAATTGATTATAGCATGTTGCATGTAAAAATATCTGGTAAACCTTAAAAATACTCTTCCCTGCTACATCCCTTAGGACAACATAAGTTTAAAGATTTATCATAAATATTTGTGTTTGTATATAAAAAAATTAAAAAAAAAAATAATCAAAATTACCCCATTACCATAAAAATAAATTCATCTTCGTCCTACCACCAATAACCGTTGCAAGTATAAAAATAAATAAATAAAATAAAACATCAATTACATCAATTGCACATCCAGTTCAACTGAAAACATTAATACAACGAAACAAAACAAAACATCCTTCTACCAAACCATAAACATCACCAACAAACCTTTGTCCGATCCGAGTCACCGTCACCTTTCTCCACGTCGCTAGCTCCCGACAACATCTCCTTAGAGCCAGCCTGCACCTGGGGTGTCCTTCGGAATTTCGAAAATATTTTTCGCACCAAATGATCTTGATTCTGAGGCAACTGTGGTTCGTTCTTACGCCTTTCGGCCAATTCCTTTTCTCGTTTCACATCGGCGACTTTCCGGAATATCAATCGATGCCGCAAATTATACGTCAACACAAGATTCCTAGCAAAGCTATTCGCAAAAGCTGAGTAAAAGTCCAGCACCTCGAGCAACTTGTCCCTCTTGATCGCATGTAAATCACAGTATGTCAGCGCGCGTACATTCGCCGCACTCTGCCCAACAGCTGAGTCCTTCCAAAACTGGTCACCAAAAACATCGCCTTTGCCTGTAATTATTGCCAAGACAATTTCACACCCACATCCGAAAAGCGCCGCCCAGTGCAAAACTCACCCAAAATAGCAACCACTTCGTCGTCCTGTATGACCTCCAAACTGCCGGTCACAATGAAGCACAAGCTGTCTATGCTCTCGCCGGTATGATAGAGCAAATCACCCGGCGCCGAATGTGACATCATGAAGTGCATGGCCAGTGCTCGAAGGCATCCGTCCGATGCGAGCCGAAATGCCGGATGCTCATTGAATACTTTCCTATTTAGATGCACGCAAATATCGGCTTTCATGTCCTTCGGACAGTAGTTTAACACCTGCTTACAAGATACACACATCACGAAATGATATTGTTGCATCATCAAGTGTTCCCGAACGCAATGTGTTTGACACGCAACTTACCTTCTCGGTATCGAGTCCTTTTGTCATCGCCCATGTTGACACAACGTAGTCCATGACACGTTCGCTGAGAGCCTTCGGAACCTCGTGCAGTTTCATGAACTCCCGGACGTTGTTCAGCATGTCATGGTATTTGGCGGTGGCAGATGTCATTTGCTGGATAATAGTTGTTACATGACCAAAAATGGTGGCGTATAAAAGAGCTGCATGTCAGGAGAGTTAAGGTTAAATATAGTAAAACTCCTTCCAATGGTTAGGGAGCAGAGAAAGAGAATGATACACGGGAAGAAAGGGGGAGGCGGGGTTTAATCCACCGAAAGGATACATAATAACACAACTAGCTAGAACAGTAATAAACACTCAAATGATGATGTATGCAGTGCAGGTCAAAATGTCAAAGGACACCCACATGTCCTTTCAGCAATCCTAATCATTCACACCCACTCACCCACAAACACACACAGGAGTTGATATGACGGTACGAGGTCCCGGCAGCAAATATGATTTATTCTGTCGCTGTAAGGTTCGGTGCTTTTAAGTGCCTCGGGGAGTCAATTTAACGGTTTGTTGACACAATGCAACGGAAAGAATGTGCGCATTCGGTATATTTACTCGTAATTGCTATTCAGTAGGGAAATGCGGTCAGATTGCGTTCCTGAGAGTCGAAGAGAGGATATTTAATATCCTCGTGTAAGTAACGATTCAACTGGGCCCAGACAGAGAGTGAACGATTTGTCGCTTCTGGATAAATGCCAGCTTCGGCGAAAATAATTATGCAATCCGAATGGTTGACACGAGTGTCCTGAAGTGGTATTCGAGAATAAAGGCGTTCAATGAGTCGCTTCTAATTATGCACTCATTCGTCGGTGGTAGCTTTAATCTGAGTTCGAAATTCAGTCAGCAGATGGTTCTGCAGTTTTGGCAGTCGTTTTAAAGAAAAGGTCCTTTCAGAACAGAGGGATTTTTTTGACCTTAATGAACTCTGAAAAGGAGCTCATTCGTCGGTGGTGGCTTTAATCTGAGTTCGAAATTCAGTCAGCAGATGGTTCAGAAGTGTTGGCAGTCGTTTAAAAGAAAAGGTCCTTTCAGAACAGAGAGATTTTTTTGACCTTCATGAACTCTGAAAAGGAGCTCATTCGTCGGTGGTAGCTTTAATCTGAGTTTGAAATTCAGCCAGCAGATGGTTCAGGAGTTTTGGCAGTCGTTTTAAAGAAGAGGTCCTTTCAGCATAGAGGGATTTTTTTTAACTTCATGAATCCTGAAAAGGAGCTCGGTACGAGTTTACATATATGATATGTTGATTCGGTGCTGGTGTATTCTCAACGGCTTTTGGTGTCAATGATTACTCCTTCTATCCAACCAATTTCTATAAGAGTCAGAGAAGAGAAGGCAGATCTGAAAAAAATCCTGGAGCACACAAATGCAAAAGACCTAACATTTAATTGGCCTCTAGATATAGTGACCCGAAATTGGGAGTCCTGTCGACTAATTTTTGATCGTCGAATGGAGAGCCACGATCCACAACTCATCCAATCTTCACACTTTGACAGATCCTGGAAAAAAACCCCAAGAATCCAAAATTAATATCCACCATACCTATTCATCGATTTCAAAGCTGCATACGACAGCATTTATATAGACGAACTTAACAGATTGTGGATTGATTGGTCTAGATTTCGTATCCCGCCCAAATAGGGGATTCAGTCGCTATGGACCATTTCTACGGATTTTCGCCACTTACATGATGCATCAGGCATAACTTTCATTCGAAAATTGTTCAAAAAGTTTGAAGATATAGGCATAACACCGGTTTAAAACTAATATCCATGCGACCAATATGAAGGGTGCTCGTAACGTTCCTTACCTCTTAATTCATAAGCGCGCAATTGCTTTAAATGAGAAAAGATCATCATTGCACCGTATTTTGCACAAAGACCTAAAGCTGCACCCAATAAGATTCAATTGGTGCAAAAATGAAAGCACAGGATGCCAGTCAGAGGCTTTAGCACTTCGATCAGATTTGAATGTCGATGATCTACTGACAGGAGTAGATGACCTTCAAACTTTTGGTGAAATACACCAGTAGCTAGTCGAAATTTAAGAAGCTACAGGGTTTGAGTTGTCAAAATTGTATAGCAATGCTTCAGTAAATGCAACATCGAGTCAACAAAATACATATATAAGTTGGCCAAACCTGATCTTGCAAGTATGATAGGTATAACTAGCGCCTCGGGAATTGATCGTTTTTTGTTGTCATACAAACCAAGAAAAAACAAAATTTACGAAAAAATCTCTCGTATGGGATTGGTAAGCCCAATTACAATAAGAGCCAAAAAAAGCTTCAAAAGCTATTGGTAGATAAAATTGATTGGAATGAATTCCTCAAAGCATCGACTGAGAATGGAGACAGTTTATGGCAGATTTGCATTCGTGGCAGAACCTCTCGGTTATAAGGTTTGATTTATCGCCAAAAAGCAAAAGGATTCAAGTCCATGGATCTTGCGATGCCCCACCCAACGAATATATGGGTGCTGCATTTATTTGAGGTCAACAAATGGCCAAACGCTTTTAACGGAAATGGTATCCATCTTCTTGTAAGAATTTGGTCAAAAATAAGGACCGTTCTTATCATTGATTATTCGGGTATGTATTTCTAGACGGAATCTGAATATTTCTACATTAGATCGCTTTCCATTCGTCAAAACTTACCACTTCTGTAGGAAATCCGATTACTGAGATACACGAAATGGGTCAAGAGATTATTTGGAGATACGTTTCGACGCATGACAACCCAGCGGATATTGTCTCAAGGGGCTGCACAGTGGAGGACAATGGTGTGGATGTCAATTTCGAGGAACAATGACAAATATGTCAACAAGTGCCGACAGATGCTCGCAGCTAAGAACAGGGCGAAGGTGAAGACGAGAGCTACCATTGAGCTCAATAGGAAAAAAGGAGGGAAGATCACCGGCATTTCGGAAAGTAGAAAAAAGAACAACAAAAGCGCCCGATCGAGGATATAGAGAAGTGCCACTCCAGGAACGATGTTTGCAAGTTTTACCAACGTTTGAAACGTCAAAGCCAAGGATACAATTCTCGAACAGAATCCTGTCAAGATGAACAAGGAAATATCGTAGTTAAGACACAGTCGATGCTGAGGATATGGAAGAACCACTTCTGCAGACTGTTAAACGGCGATGACGAACAACATTCCGCTATCAGGCGGAACTAACCATTTAATATTGGCGACGACAGCGAAAACTACCAGCCATCCGACGTAAGTGAAGTGAGGATAGCAATATCTAAACTCAAGCTTAATAAGGCTGACGGAAATGACTGCGCCTTCCCGCCGAGCTTTATAAAGACGGCGCGGCGAAGTAACATACACCAACTCACAAGCAAAATTTGAGAAAGTATGCCGGAAGAATAGAATGACCTATTCATCGATTTCAAGGCCGCATTTATAGAGAAGAACTATACAGGGCTGTTATAAAGCTTAAACTTGTCGACTTAAACTTAAACGACTTCTAACGAAACATTCGATAACAAAAAAGGATTTAAGCAAGGCTAAGCAATGTCATGGGACTTCTTTAATCACGTTCTTGAGAGGATTGTGCAAAACTCCCGAGCCAAACCCAGAGGCATGATCTTTCATATTGATATTGACATCCTTGGTCGGACTCAACGTGATGTAATAGCCAAGTTTGTAAGTATAGAGAAGCAAGCGGAACAAAGAGGTTTAACTTGAATGAGAGATAGACAAAGTATACGCTGTCAACTGGAAAGTACACAAAACATCGACGAATCGGACAGTACGTCACAATTGACAGATATAACATTGAGGTAGTACGGGACATTGTCCACCTCGGCTCCGCTTTTAACTCTGACAACAACATCTCGTCAGAAGTCAAACGAAGAATTACTCTTGCCAATCGTTGTTTCTTCAGGCTAAGGAGGCAATTTAGTAGTAAAGCCCTCACTCGAACTACTAAGGAGATCCTATATACAAGATTCTGCCCATACCATCATGGACCGTAACAAAAGCGGAAGAGGGAATCCTTGATCGTTTAAGAGAAACATTCTTTGAAAGATGTACGGTCCCGTTTGCGTTGACACGCTATGGAGAAAAAGATTTAGGCAAGAACTTTACAAGCTGTACCAAGCTTATAGACCTGGTCAAAAAAGTCCTTATTTGACGTTTCAGATGGTTAGGATAAGTAGAGAGAAAATGGCCATTCGGCTTCTATTGGGAACGTCCTCAGGTCAGGTATCTGTTATTCGATACTAGTGCGATTCACACAAATGATCTGTAAAGGCCCCACCGTGAACCAATCCAAGCCGGGTTCATGTAGGTCCGCGAACATATGGTAAATGACTCCTCAATTTGCTATGAGCATAATTTTTACATATATGTGTTCAATAAGCAATTGTAGTCATTTATAAAAAAAGAATTTGACTCATGAGGTTGGAGGGTTACTTGGGGTTGCAGCTGACCACTTACCTCGGTTAGTATAGTGACTTAGTAACTTATGCCATTCTGGACTGGGTTTGTTAGGGAGCCATAAGGAAAATCGTAACCGAGGCTATACTCTGGTACCACGGGAATCAGGAGGCCCTAATCCATAAAGTCCTCGGAATGAATGGCTGAGCCTGATTAAGGAGTAAGCTCCCTTTTTTGGAGTATAGTGGTGGCTGAGGTTACCCAGCTTGGCGAGAACTGATGGTATTCTAAGGTCTATTGGTGGTGAAGACTTTGGAATATAAGAGGTGTTAGATGGATCTCGATCCTTAGCAAGGATATAGTTCGTACCTTACACCTGATTTTGAAAATTGCACCAATGTAACGAGTCCTACGTTTCTTTGGTTCTGATATGAGGGTAGGCCCACCTTGAAATAAGAGCTGTAATGGCTAGGTGTACACGTCAAGCATACTTTATATTATCTGTCTGTTTTGCAAAACGTACCTAACAATAACTAAAGAACGTGGTTCTAGCTGGAAGGAACAACGTCACACATGTCACATACGTCTCTGCCACGAGTTTGTCAAATTTTCCGTGGCTCATAGATCTAGAAGCTGAAGCATGGACCGTATCAAAAGCGGATGAAGAAATCCTTGGTCGATTCGAGAGAAAAATTCTTCGGAAAATCTTCGGTCCCGTTTGCGTTGACGGGCTATGGAGACGAAGATTCAACCAAGAACTATACGAGCTGTACAGCGACATGCCCCTGGTCAAAAAACTCCGCTTTGGACGTTTAAGATGGCTAGGACATGTAGAACGAATGAAAACCAATACTCCGGCTCGCAGAGTCTTCGATTCCCAGCCAGACGTCGGACGCAGTAGAGGAAGACCTCGCCTTAAGTGGCACGCACAAGTAGAAACCGACCTCAACCAACTTGGAGTGCGAAACTGGAGGCAGTTAGCTAAGGACCGGGCTAATTGCAGAGGCATGTTGGTTGAGGCCCAGACCCATCCCGGACTTTAGCGCCACTTAATAAGTAAGTAATTGATCTAGAAGAGGTGACATAAATTGTCCTCCACGATGTCCTGATTTGAGGCATATGGACTTTTTCTGTGAAGTTATCTCAAGTCTAAAGGTTTCGTCAATAAACCGATTTTCTGACGCATTTGAAAGAAACATTTTGATCAGGCGGTGGTAGCCATGAAACGTTGTAAAACGGGTAGCCTCCGTACCCATGATACAACGTTTTTATTTTTGTCTCGTTCAAAGCATCCTACGTCATAGACGCTCATTGCAAAAACCCAACTATTAAAATTAAATTGAAAGCGTACAAAATACAGCTTGTGCAACAACTGAAGTCGCTCGACCTTTCCAAGCGATATCGCTTCGCTCTATGGGCTCTTGAAAAGTTCCAAGAAGATCCGACGTTTTCGAGGCAAATTTTGTTTAGCGATGAGGCCCATTTCTGGCTCAATGGGTATGTAAACAAACAAAATTGCCGCATTTGGGACGAAGAGCAACCTGAAGAGATTGAAGAACTGCCACTTCATCCAGAAAAAACAACGGTTTGGTGTGGTTTGTGGGCCGGTGGAATCATCGGTCCATATTTCTTAAAAAATTATGCCGGTGTGAACGTAACCGTCAATGGCGACCGTTATCGTGCCATGATAAACGACTATTTGATGCCTGAAATTGAAGCTCGTGATCTCGGCGACATTTGGTTTCAGCAAGACGGCACCACTTCCCACACATCGCATCAATCAATGGACTTATTGAGAGAACATTTCGGTGAGCACATAATTTCACGTTTTGGGCCGGTCGATTGGCCACCAAGATCGTGTGATATCACACCGTTAGACTTTTTCCTGTGGGGATATGTAAAGTCAAAAGCTTATGCCGACAAACCCGCTTCGATTCAGGCCTTGGAGGAAAACATCACGCGTGTCATTCGCCAGTTACCAGTCGAAATGCTCGAACGAGTGATCGAAAATTGGACTCAACGGATGGACCATCTGCGACGTAGCACCGGCCAACATTTGATAGACATAATCTTCAAAAAATAAATGCCAAAGAATGTTCTTTCAAATGATAATAAACATTCTCCATAAAATTTGAATTTTCTGTGTTTTTTTCTTTAAAAAAGTAGGGAACCTCGAAATGGATCTCCCTTTAGTTGTATTATGGAGCCCTGCCGAGCCGTCATAAGAAGTCATACTGTTCGACCAAATGAGTGTACGATTGTATTTTAAAAAAATAAATTCCCAAATGGTGTACTTTAAACATTTTTGAAATAGATGGTCTTACTTTTTTTTTTATTCGATCAACCAAATGTAGACTTTTTTAAAGACACCTGTAGTTAGTTAATATTTAAAAAGTTAATAAATCAAATAATTTAGAAGTTAAAAACTGTATAGACCACATACAACAAAGAAGAAAGAAAAACATTGGCGCCACCTCTTTGAAGAGCCACGTGGGAGTCCTTTACTGCATCAAGTTTCTGCCCCTTTTGCACATATCATTCAAAACCTGGGTAATTTGTACAATTTCACACACTCACACACGACTTTTAGTTCTAAATTTTCTGTAGTAAATTGCTAAATAGAATTTTAAAATTGAAATGTTACCAAGCAGTGATGTATTAAAAATATTAAATGACAACAACTGTAGATGTGATTTTTGTTTTTTTATTTTAATAATTAAATTTGATTCTTATAATGGTGTCTTTTCTGTCTTAAAATTTATGGGCGCTGTTAACATAAGGCTAACATTTTGTTCGTATTAAAATATTTGCAATCTCCCTATCAAGAGAAAGTATACACCGGAACCTATACTACCCCAAAAAAATAAACACTCTAATTGTATAGGGTGTTTTATTAGAGGCATATAACTTTTTTTTAAAAAAAAGCACAACAAATTCAATGGAATGAACACAATTTGGCGTTGATACCTCACGAATTTCATGGCATTTAATGTTTAAAAAAAATTTCTGGCATATGGCCTCCGCGACCGCGCCTTATGAACGCCATCCTGTCGGTCTAATTTTGCACCATTTTTTCGAGCATACCCGGTATAATTTCGTCAATATTGCGTCAAATGCTGGATTCTAAGTGATCAACCGTTGCTGGTTTATCAGCAGCGACCAGACGTACCCCCACAAAAAGGAGTCCAAAGGTGTCAAATCACACGAACGAGGTGACCAGTTCACAGGTCCGTTTTTTTTAGATGATTCGGTCACCAAACGTTTGGCTCAACAAAGACATGGTTGCACAGCCTGTATGGCATGTTGTGCCGTCTGTTTGGAACCTTTTTGCCTCCAAATGATTTATAATGCCTGTAGCGTTCGCCATTGACGGTTATCTTGGCACTGGTTTCGGACTTAGAGGCAAATGGGCCGATGACGCGTTTGGCATGTAAACCGCGCGAGCAGTGATTTTTTAACTTTCTCTTACAAAGATTGATTCCAACATTACGATGATAGCGGAGCCTAAAAAAGTGGTTTTTGGAATTCCGGCCAGCCTAAACTGCTTGACCGATTTTCTTCAAACTTCGTATCCAAGTTTGTTTTGCTCATAATTCTAGACAAATTTTTTTGGTTGCTTTTAGCCATGTTAGTAACGGTACCTGCCATATAAAAATTACACATAACCTCAATTTTCTCGAAAACGGCTCTAACGATTTTGATTAAACTTTATATATACTATAAGCATATTAGTTCCAACAAAACTGCATACCCAGTTTTTGCGAGAAAATCCATATAACGGATTTTGTCATATAGGCCATATAAGAAAAATTGATAATTTCTCGCAAACTATTATGTCAAATTGATTAAAATTTGATATATTTACTACTATTACAGCTTGAAGCAATTCCACATAATTAGTTTAAGCCCAACTATCACTAGACGGAATTTTCAGTTTTGGCTAATAACGGAGAATCATTATTATTCACATTGACATCGATTCCTTTAAATTTCGGAGTAAACGTTCGTATAATCACATTTCGACATTTTATATAATTTTTAGCATTAATATTCAAAATGCGTACCATTTGATCCCACGTCTAACTCGCTGTGAAAGAGAAAGTTGCGTAGAGGAGTCTTAAGAATGTCATGAGGATTGTGCTCACTCCAAAAATGACAACTCTGTTTGTTTACATACACGTCAAGCCAGAAATGAGCCTCATCGCTGAAGATGATTTGACGATAAATATCTGGTTCAACTTGCAGTTGATTCTCAGCCTATTCAACGAACACACGACGCAATTGATGGCCTGTTGGCTTTAATTCTTACATCAGTTGGATCTTTTATGGATGCAGACCAAGATCTACCCTCAAAGTTTTCTAAGTAGTGGCGGGCAGAAACTGCGTTGCTGAGAACGGCATCGGATCGATAAATTCGGATCCTCTGTTACACTCACGTCTACAGCGGCAAAGGATTCTTCTGTACGCATAGATCGACGATTATGCGACTCACCGTGAACTTGACGAAGTGCTCTATAAGTTTGGGGAACAGAGCGCGAATTTTGGAAATAAATTTCCACGATTTGTGAACGTTTTTTATAATTAGCACACGCTTAAGGGTTTATGAATGCCGTTTGTTTGGGGTTTCTTGGAGTTTCAAGCGGGTTTCAGGAGAACTTATTCAACGGTTGACCAAATATTTTCGCTGATCAACATAAGAAATTAATAAAAAGAAGAAAAAAAAGCTTTACGCGTTTTTGTAGATTTTCGAGCTGCTTTTGATTCGATTCCACGTGAAATGCTTTTCTACAAGCTCTATAAATATAAAATCTCATCCAAGGTGATAAACGTGATAAGAGCTATGTACAAAAATAATTCTGCTTATATTTGGGATGGCAGCCATTTGTCGGAAGAATTTGAGACAACAATGGGTGTCGAACAAGGATGCGTCCTAAGTACATTGCTATTTATTTTGTACATAAACGACATAACTGAGTACGTTAAAGGAGGAATCCAACTAAGTGGAACTCAAATTCCAGCACTAATGTTTGCAGACGACATCGTATTTCTTGCGGATACAGTAGATACCATGCAGTTAATGATAAATAGGCTAGATTCTTATTGCGGAACGTGGAATTTGACAGTTAACTTAGAGAAGTCAAAGATGATGATATTCAGAGATGGTGGGGGAAGATATGCTCAAAACGAAAAATGGATTTTTCAAGGGGAGCAAATCGAAAATTGACTACACATCAAATGTGCTTATCTTTACCTCCAAGTGGTAACCATCGGGTACTGGTCTCATCCAACCGGATTTGACTTGCTAAACGATAAGTGCGAGTGTTGATAACACGACAAAAACAGCAAAACTATAAACACCCTGGTGAGAATGGCACGGATGAATACCCAGCCTGCTGTCCCAGGCGAACCTAGATGAGCTGCTCTAACATATTCGGACAACAGGTTGTCTAGGAATTTCAAGGGTTAGTCAGGCCCCTTGAACAGAGATGGTGGCGGATGAACCGAAAGGCCAACGGCAGCGCTCAATCCCGTAGTGGATACTGATGGCCCCGTGTCCTAGGGGTATCTAATAAATTGGAACTGGCCCTCCAGGTTGGGGGTTGTGCTTTGGGTTAACTACCCACCCACAGAAAAAAAATATTGTTACGAAGCAACCAATAGCATCGGAAAGGACTGATTTTATTGTTGACGACCCTGCTTAGCGAAAAAAGGACAACGACGTTCGTATCTGCACCTGGAATGTGAGAACATTAAACAGGAGAGGTGCAGGCGAACAACTAGCGGAAGCCCTAAACTGCTACAAAGCAGACATTACTGCCATCCAGGAAATACGATGGGATGGGCCGGGCAAAAAGAGGATGAAAAACTGTGACATATACTACGGACCGTGTTATAGTGAGCAGAAACAGCGACTATTCGGATGCGGATTTGTTATAAGTGCCAGACTTAGGCAAGAAGTCTTATGTTTCCAAGATATTAGCGAACGCATAGTAACAATCCGCATCAAGGCCAAATTCGCCAACATAAGCCTTATATGCGCTCACGCTCCGACGGAAGAAAAAGATGATATAGCTAAGGATTGCTTCTACGAGCTCCTCGACAAAACCTATGAGCGACTACCGAAGTACGATGTTAAAATCGTGCTGGGAGATTTTAACGCAAAGGTAGGAAGAGAAGACATCTTTAGAAGTATTGTCGGAAAACAAAGCCTACACGACAACACGTCTGGTAACGGACTTAGGCTAATTGATTTCGCTACGGAACGAAATGCCACTATGGCCAGCACACGGTTTCCTCACCTCGATATCCATAAGGGGACATGGCGGTCTCCAGATCAACGAACGGTCAACCAAATTGATCACATTGCGATAGATAAGAGGCACGCATCCAGTATTTTGGATGTCCGAACATTCCGAGGAGCTAACATCGACTCGGATCACTACCTTGTAGCAGCCAAGGTAAGAATGCGGATATCCACCACGCCACAACAATCCAGAAATACTGTGAAAAAATTTAATGTCGGAAGACTGCAATCGCAAGAGACCGCCAAGACCTTCGCACAACGCGTATCCCTTAACCTCTCGATTAACACCATACCACCAGAATCGAATGTCGAAGAGCAATGGCAACGATGCCAACAGGCCATTAGATCAGCCGCAACTGATGTGCTAGGTTTCTCGCGCCCACCAGCAAGAAACCCCTGGTTTGATGAGGAATGCCGACAGATGCTCGCAGCCAAGAACGAGGCCTACAAGGCTAAGCTGCAGGTGAAGACGAGAGCTGCCATTGAGCTCTATAGGCAAAGAAGAAGGGAAGAACATCGGCTTTTCAGCAAGAAGAAAAAAGAGCAAGAAAAGCGCGCGATCGAGGATATAGAGAGGTGCCACTCCAGGAACGATGTTCGCAAGTTTTACCAAAGTGTAAAACGTCAAAGCCAAGGATACAAGGCTCGAACAGAATCCTGTCGAGATGAACAAGGAAATATTGTAGTTGAGACACAGTCGATGCTGAGGATATGGAAGAACCACTTCTGCAGACTGTTAAACGGCGATGACGAACAACATTCCGCTGTCAGGCAGAACGAACCATTTAATATTGGCAACGACAGCGAAAACTGCCAACCACCCGACCTGAGTGAAATGAGGATAGCAATATCTAAACTCAAGCTTAATAAGGCTGCCGGAAATGACGGCCTTCCCGCTGAGCTCTGTAAGGCCGGCGGAGATGACTTGGTAAGTAACATCCACCAACTCATAAGCCAAATCTGGTCGGATGAAAATATGCCTGAAGAATGGAACCTCAGCATCGTTTGCCCGATCCACAAAAAAGGAGACCCTCTGAACTGCGCCAACTACAGAGGCATAAGTCTCCTCAACATCGCCTACAAGATCCTATCTGCCGTAATATGTGAACGCCTGAAACCGTTTACCAACAACCAGGACGTTTAAGATGGCTAGGACATGTAGAACAAATGGACACCAATACTCCGGCTCGCAGAGTCTTCGATTCCCAGCCAGACGTCGGACGCAGTAGAGGAAGACCTCGCCTTAAGTGGCGCGCACAAGTGGAAACCGACCTCAACCAACTTGGAGTGCGCAACTGGAGGCAGTTAGCTAAGGACCGGGCTAATTGGAGAGGCATGTTGGTTGAGGCCCAGGTTCACTCCGGACTGTAGCGCCACCTAAGTAAGTAAGTTAGTAAATCGAAATTGTCAAGCAGTGAAGTATCTTGGAGTTGTGATTACCCCCAACTTGAACCTTAAGATTAAACTTGCAGAAGCTAAAAGGGCAATTTGTACGGTTTGGGGAAAGTATATTAATAATAAAAATATCTCGCACATAATATGTAAACAGAAAATATTTCGGGCTACAGCAACTTCGATCCTTCTATATGCATCGCAAGTTTGGGGATACTGCTCATTTGAAGTCGTAGAAAAATTTTTACGGTTTTTTATCAGGAGAATTTTTAGATTACCGAGTAGCTGCCCCAACTAGCTACATGATATACTTGGAAACGGGAGTGGCACCACTTTTTCTGTTACACTCAAATTCCATTTCGATTATATCATAAAAGTCATGGCAATGAATCCAGAACGCCTGCCCAGAATAGTGATTTCTTCAATGCTACGATACAAAGTCAAATGTGTTCAAGAGTGGCAAGTTCTAGGATTGGAATGCGGTTATGACTTTTCAGTTAGACCAAACGAACAGTCGAGTCTACTAAAACAAAAATTTAACGACTTATTGGAGAAAACGGGCCGACGAATCTACGATACTTTTGTAAACGAAGCACAGGCATCGCAATACAGAGCTTACTATAGTCGATTGGAGCATCATTTACAGACTAGGACATATTTTTTGATCAGCAATACAACTGATAAGATAAGCACAATCTTTAAAATAAGAGGAGAACTTCTTAATCTAAATTTTATACCGCACCGTCCCGAACTACCAATTTTATGCAACCTGTGCAACCTAAAGGAGCGTGAGGATGTTTTTCATCGCGAGATGTCCCGTCCTAAAAGAATTTCGCTTCATTTTTTTGGTGTACAGGTGCTTGATTTAGACGAAGCAATGAGTATCCTTAATGGCGAAAGAGGTTGGGACCTTCTGTACAACTATACAGTAAACGCAATGCGGTACAGACCAGATCCGAAGGGGTGAAATATTTTTTTCCATCGATTAAGGAAACCTAGACATTTTGCTGCGTTTTTAGCGATTTCGAATATGTGGTCATGGGCATGGAAAGATTTTCAGTTTCTGCGATGCAAGTGCCATTCATGGACAATGGCTGTAAATTTTGGTTTCGCTTAGATGACAGAAGACGGCATTGTGTTTTGAAAGCTTTAAATACCACTCTATTGGATTGGAATGAGCTTAAAATATTTATCCGTTACTGTTCCAGGTTCGAAGATGAAGGGCGTGGATTAGAGAACGAATATGAAAAGCTGAGAGTGCTGTCATCGGCAAAGGAATGGATTCGATTAGAAGTTGCAGACAAGAGGTCATTAATAAAAATGAGAAAGATTGTCGGAGATAGAATGGAGCCCTGGGTAACACCAGCATTTATTTCGTGAGTGGCAAACTTGAAAACGTCAAAAACTACTTGAATTGTATGTTTCGAGAGATAGGTTAGGTTAGGTTGGTGGGTTGATGAGGCAGACGGTGTGTGTCTTCCTTCATCGCACTCAGGTCAATATAGACCCATTGTGATGCCCGTTGGGAGTCCACTTGTGTGGTTGGTTCATTCATTGTCCCGTTACTGTCCATTGTTGTTAGCCTCTTTCCAGCCATCCAGATGTTGTTGCAAACCTGAAAAGATTAGGGAGAGGGATTTTGGATAGATCCGTGAGGTGATGGAAAAAGTATTTTCCTAAGGTTTTCATTCTTAATTGGCTGAGGCCTGGGCAGTGGCACAGAAAGTGGAGGGTATCCTCGTGTATTTCTTCATCACCGCAGCCTCTACAGAGGTCATCATCTATGAGATGCATTTTCAGTTTGTGGCTTTTTAGTAAGTTGTGTCCAGTAAGAATCCCAACTATAGTAGAGACAGATTTCCTGTTTCTACGAAGTAGTTTATGGGTTCTGGCTTTGTCATACTCAGGCCACATCCTTTTGGAAGTTTCACAGGTGGGAAGGGAGTTCCACCTGTTTTTTGGCAATGATCAGTGTTTTCTGTCCCACCCGAGATTTGAGGTCACATAGTGGTGGTTTGACAGACTGGTCAGCTTGGTCAATGCTGGAGGCAGATCCTTTTCTTGCCAGTTCGTCAGCAATTTCATTGCCCTGTATGCCTCTCTGTCGGGGAACCCAGCAGAGCTTAACATTATGTTGGGCGCCAAGAACCTTTAGCTCTTCACGACAACGTTTCACAAGCCGAGATTTTTTTTCGACAGCAGAGATAGCTTTTATTGCAGCCTGACTGTCAATAAAGATGGTAATATCATCTGGTGGTATCGCCAGCATTGAGGTTGCTTTGGCTGCCTCTGCTACTGCCAATATTTCGTCTTGGAAGACACTGCTGTGCTCAGTGAGACGAAAGGTGCTGTTTAGCTCTAGCTCCAGCTCCAACGCCTACATCCATTTTTGAACCATCAGTGTAGATGGATATGGTTTCGGGGCCCAATTCGTTCCTCTCTCACTCCTCTCTGCTTGGGAGGATGCAGAAGAATGGTCTTTGAAAGTCATGGTGAGGCAGCAGTCAGAGGATACAGCTGAGCCCAGATATCTGTGTAGAATTTGGGCATGTCCTCCTGAGTTCGATTTCCAGCAGTTGAGCTGGCTGATTATCAGAGCACTTTTGGCTGCAGATTCTTGCAGGTAAAGGTCTAGCGGTAGCAGGTTAAGGATGGTTTCCAGTCCCGCTGTTGGTGTGGTACTCATTGCGCCAGTAGCGCCCACACATGCTATCCTTTGTACCTTTGTCATATTTTTCAAATGGGTGACCACCAGACAAGCCCCCCATATGTAAATATAGGTCTCACAATGGCCGTGTACATCCATAGGATGATCTTGGGGTTCGGACCCCAGTTTTTTCCGAATATTCGGTTACACGTATAGAAAGCGACTGTGGCCTTTTTAATGCGCTCGCGCACAATTCGGTTCCAGTTGAGTTTTCTATCAAGAATGACACCCAGATACTTTGCACTATCGGCTAGTTTGAGGGTAGTCCCATCGATAGCCGGTAGGTCGAATATTGGTATCTTCCTCTTATTCGTAAAGAGAACGAGTTCCGTTTTCTGGGGGTTGATGCCAAGCCCACATTGTTTTGTCCACTCGTTGAGAGTGTTCAATGCCAGCTCGAGTAGTTCACTAATAGTGGGTAGGAATTCCCCTTTAACTAGTATCGCTACATCGTCTGCGTAGGCTATGACTTTTACCCCATTACGCTGTAGCTTTACTCTCATTGATGACTATGTTCCACAACAGAGGTGAGATAACGCCTCCTTGTGGTGTGCCTCTTGATGCTATTACTTTGAGATGGGTGTCTCCCAGATTCGCATTTATATTTCTGTGGTTGAGCATACTTCCAATAATATGTATTAGAGGTTGGTCCACGTTGTTCTTCGCGAGGTTTCTTTCGATTGCGTTTGTGTTCACATTATTGAAGGCTCCTTCAATGTCGAGAAATGCAGCGAGTGCATATTCCTTCTCGTGAAGAGGTTTTTCTATTGTACTAACGATATCATGTAGGGCAGTTTCGACTCCCTTACCTTTCGTGCAGGCATGCTGTGCCGAGGATATGTATTGGGGGTCGAGTTTATTACGAATGTAGATATCCATTAGTTTTTCATAGGTTTTTAGTATGAAGGATGTAAGACTTATTGGTCTAAAGTCCTTCGCGGTCGTGTGACTGGGCTTGCCAGCTTTTGGGATAAAGACTATCTTTACTTCCCGCCAGCACCTAGGGATGTAACCGCATTTTAGACTACTAAGAAACAGTTTGTGTAGGAATGCTGTTACGAGGTGTTTCGATTTTTTTAGCATGATCGGGATAATACCATCGACTCCTGGGGATTTATAGGGGGAGAAGGAGTCAATTGCCCAATTGATTCTTTCTACACTAACCATATCATCAATTGCTGCTGTTATGGGGTTGCAATTATAGACGGTTGTGTCTGGGGTCCTACCGGAGTATAAATCACATCCTGGAAAGTGGGTTTCCAGTAGATGTGTTAAAGATGCATGGGTGGACTGTGTCCAGTCCCCATGGGGGAGCTTGAGGTAACCTGGCACAGCCGGTTCTTTGGCGATTATTTTTCTAAGTCTAGCTGATTCAGTAGTGCTTTCTACACTGCAACAGAAGTTATGCCAGGAGGTGCGTTTAGCACTGTTGACTGCACTTTTAAATTTGCGCTGATTATTCTTATAAAGATCCCAGTCGGTTTCCGAATTTGAGCTTCTTGCTGCGTTATAGGTTTTCCTAGTTTCCCTTCTAATGCTTTGAAGCTCTTTCGTCCACCATGTCGGTGATCTTTGTGGTTTTATAGTCTTTAGAGATCAGATCCTTTCATAGGCTTTGACTAAAATATTACCTATTAGTTCCGCTGCAGCATCGATTTCAAACGGAGTTTCCATCAGATGCAGTGGAAGGGCGCTAATGTGTCTCCCTACTTCCACAACGAACTTGTCCCAGTTGGCTTTCTTGGGGTTTCGATGTTGAAGGGGGAGTTTAGTGTCGTTTCGAGAAATAGTTTCTAATCCATAGAAGAAGAGTTTCATCGATTCCAAAAGCACGCATTTTTGACAAAAGGGCTTGATGCCAAACCCTGTCAAATGCCTTTGAAATATCAAGTGCAACGATCTTGTTTTCGCTACCCAGGTGAATAGATTGGTTCCGATTTTCGGTGAGATATGTCATCAAATCACCAGTGGACCTGTTGCAACGAAAACCGTATTGTCGGTCATTTTGGAGTTTTCGTGATTCAAGATATTTCATAAGCTGACGGTTTATCAACGTTTCCATGGCCTAAGAAGGAAGGGACGTAAGTGCAATTGGTCGGTAGTAAGAGAGAGAAGAAGATTCGCCTTTGTTAGGGACGGGCTGGACAAATGCTGTTTTCCATCTTCTCGGGAAGAGTCCTGATGAATAGGAGAGATAGAAAAGCTTACGCAGTGGTTTTGCCAGCGTGGAAGAACACCTCTTCAGAATTATGGGGAAGATACCATGTGGACCAGACGATTTGTGAATGTTAAGATCTAATAATACTCTTGCGACTGTACAAGTACTGAAGTGGATTGGTCCCATAGAATGTTCTACGTTCTCAAGTACAGGAGGAGACTGGGCACAATCTGGTAATGTGGAACTGGCTGCAAAATGGGCAGCAAGCAGATTGGTTTTGTCTAAAGTGGTGACAGCTGGAATGTCAATGTAAATGAGCGTTGGAATGGAAGATAAGTTTGAATTCGTAATGTTTTTGACAAACGACCAAACGTTTTTACTACCTTTGGGACTTAGCAGAATTGTGTGCCTCAGCATTTGGTCGTGGGAGAATTTGACACGCTTGATGCGAGCATTACAGTCGTTTCTGGCTCGTTTGAACTTAAGTCGGTTTTCCTTGGGCTTATATAACTGAAAACATAACTCTTCCAACCTAACAGCCTCTTTGCAGCTCGAGTCATACCACCCGTTTGCCTTAGGTTTGATATTCTTTACCCGGTGAGGGATAAATTATTTCATACCCAGGAGAATGGTGTTCGTTAACGCATCGGCAGAACGTTGTTCTGGTGTAAGTCTTTTCATGGTGATTTGTCAAAGTATACCGAAAAATAGTCAAAAACACTTTACTAGCATGACAGCTAGCTTGACAGTTATCCCCATCGGAAGTTCTATGCCTCTAAAATAAAAACACCCTTTACAAATGGCGGGACCTTCAATTTTATGGAGAATGGCCAAAGGAGATAATATTGTTTGGGACCATTAATACTACATGAATGGCTTGAAATATTAGGGGAGAGGTAAGTCATTTTTTTTAAATTTTAAATAAAGCTTGGTATAAGCCTACTGGTCCACTTAGGACCATATCTACGGTCAAGGTACTAGCTGTCACCACGGGAAGGCTGAGAGTCTGAGTTGGTAGGCATCAGCTAGGTGATCAAGGTTTTATATAATCGCATTGCCAACTATTTGACCGGTAACTATCTAATATATAATAATACCAATGGCAACAACCCTAAAACGCATGTAAAAGACTCAAGTTTATAATTCTTCAAAATTATCCAATAAGCTATGTATAGCCTTCCCCTGAACCACTTGCCGGATCTCAAAGTAATAAAACAAACTTGACATCTTATTTTGTGTGCGGTTCGCACATATCTAATCCTCTATTGATGAGGCTTACGAGCCTAAATAGATGAATTTTATGTGATACTAGACGGTTTGAAAAACTAAGGTACAGCCTCTAATATCAGTATAAATTGAGAGGATCTAACTTACTACCATCAAAACGATAAAGAGTCCAGGAGGCTTTGACACCAAAGATAGCCATAAAATAAAGTGGGAAACTGAATGTCGCTGTTTCATGTTCTCCACCAAAGTCAGGAGATGGAAGAAGTGGAAGAACATGGAAATATGTCTTTGATATGAACACATTCGCAAATACAAAGTTAGGTTATGTTAGGTTATAGTGGTTGCTCACGTAAACAAACCATATGCTATCAACAAACAACCTTCAACCTGTGACAAAATGTCACAGTTGAGTACAACAACTTTCAGGTAGTTGATGAGTTACGGCGGAGTCAACAATAACCCCACGAATGACACCTTAGTTGAGATACAACTAAGATTTACTTTTGAAACCGATGATCTATTTGGGCGGAACAAATGGGATGAAACTCCTAACTTGAATGTTTAAATGCATGCTATATCAGACCCTACTCCTACCAGGAATATTTTACTTCGATGAGTGCTGGACAATCAGAAAATAGGAACAAATATTCGGCACTTTCGGGCGAAAAATTCTTCGTCGAATTGTTGGTCCTGTATGCGAGAAAGGTGGAGAAGATACAACAGCGAGCTTCTCTTGAAATCATTCCGGATAATATCCAGTCGGATAGAATGCATTCCTAGGATGCAGTGTCCCTTGATATTGTTAGTTGATTTCGTAGGGTGTATCCCACCTCGCTGGCTGGGACGTACTGGGTAGTCAACCTGTGACAACGTGGACAAAGCTTGATTGAGGTTTTATAGACATGGGCACATTAACGCTGTCAAGCTCTCCTGCTCATATTTTAAGAGACATGTTTTTCCATTTCCCTGAAATGTCTAAATATCACGTAACCCAGAATAGTGTGAGCGTATGATGTTGGACAATCTCTTCAAGAAGTTTGTGCAAGTCTTCTAACGGGTGATTTTTTAAGAGGTTTAGAACTTTAAAAAAAAAAAAAAACACAAAAATTCGAAAAAATGAATGAAATATTTATTTGAATCGATAGTTTGAACCTTGCAATTTAATGTTTAAAGATAATTTCATGCAAATGTTGACCGCGGCTGCGTCTCAGGTAGCCCATCCGCTGAGTCCAATTTTGGCATACTCTTTCACACATATCGGCCGGTATCTCACGAATGAATGCATGGATGTTGGCTTCCAGTGCGTCAATCGAAGCGGGCTTGTCCCTATAGACATTAGCCTTGACATACCCCCACAAAAAATAATCTAATGGTGTCAAATCGCACGATCTAGGCGGCCAATTGACCGGCCCGAAACGTGAAATTAACTGTTCACCAAACTCGCCTCGCAATTGCGCCATTGTTTCGCGTGCTGTGTGGCATGTGGCACCGTCTTGTTGAAACCACATATCATGCAAGTCAAGAACTTCCATTTCGGGCAAAAAAAAGTTTGTTATCATCGCTCGGTAGCGTTCACCATTGACAGTAACGCTGCGATTCGCATCATCTTTGAAGAAATATGGCCCAATAATGCCGCCGGCCCATAAACCGCACCAAACAGTGGCTTTTTCGGGATGCATTGGTAGCTGTTGCAATGCTTCTGGCTGATCTTCACTCCAAATGCGGCAATTTTGCTTATTTACGTACCCATTCAACCAAAAATGAGCCTCATCGCTGAACACAATTTTTCGATAAAAAAGCGGATCCTCGGCCAGCTTTCCAAGAGCCCATTCACCAAAAATTCGGCGTTGTGGTAGGTCGGCTGGCTTTAGTTCTTGCACCAGCTGTATCTTAAAAGGCTTTACGCCCAAATCCTTCCGCAAAATTTTCCACGTAGTGCTGTAACAAAGGCCTAACTGCTGGGAACGGCGCCGAATCGACATTTCGCGGTCTTCTGTCACACTAGCTGATACGGCCGCAATATTTTCTTCACTACGCACAGTACGTAAACGTGTTGGTGGTTTAATGTCCAACAAAGTAACATTGGTGCGAAATTTGGTCACAATCTTCCGAATAGACTGCTCAGAAGGTCGAGAATGCCGATCATAAAATGGAAGCAGCGCGCGATGAACATTTCGAACCAAGCACGAATTTTGATAGTAAAATTCAATAATTTGCAAGCGTTGTTCATTTGTAAGACGATCCATGGTTAAATTGCAAACCAAACTGAAGCTGTTTGACAGTGATACAAGGTACTAAACACACGTCAGCTGTCAAAACCAGTGTTGCCAAAACCAAACCAGCTAAAAAATCACCCGTTACTACCCTAGATTTTAAGGTGTTGGATATACTTGGGATCTGGTCGAAGCTTTACTTTCGATATAAATCACAAAATCCCTACAAAATGATGGACTTTTTTTCAACGAAGCGGTACGACTTTAGTTTGGACGTTGAAGAGGAAAGAAATTTCAGAGGCATCTGATATATAGTTCGTTGGAGTAAGTCGCAAGGCCAACTCCTCCGTTTTAGTTCCGTCTATTTTCGTTATTGGTAGGGATAATCTACCTAGTATCCCTCAAGACCTCCTTGGGATGATGCCTACGGATGTTTATTGACTCGTTCAACTATTTCCAATCGATTGTACGTGAAACCAGAGTGAAGACCAATTTACAGTTATACCATAGGTTGCTACCGGCCTTACAACCATACTGTATGAATCTAATGCATGCTTTTGTCTAAAACAAATTTTGGCCCTGAAGAACTTTCCGTAATGTAACTATTTCCCGAAAGTCTATCCAGCATTAGTCCAAGATAGTTAGCTCTTTCTTACAATGGTAGTAGAGTATCATTATACTGAGGGAAAGTGGTAGTGGTGCCTTTCTCAGTAGATTTCAGTAGAATCCCATCGATCTATGAACATTTCAGAAGAGTGTCATTCATCATATAGGGCTAATTGAAGAGGCATGTTGGTTGAGGCCCAGGTTCATTCCGGACTGTAGCGCCAAGTAAGTAAGTAAGTAAGTAAGTCATTCAGCATAGGTAGAACTGTGTTCAGTCCAAGATGATTGACTTTCTCTGAAAATTTAAGTAAAGTGCCATTAAGCTTAGGCAGCACGTAGTTCAATTCAAGACAATTGGCATTCTCTAAAAATTAAAGGAATGTGCCATTCAGCTTAGGTGGAACTTTGTTCAGTCTATGATGAATGGCTTTCTCTGAAAATTTAAGTACAAAGTCATTCAGCTTAGGCTGGATCGTGTTTGGTCCAAAGACGATTGGCCTTCTCTGTACAGTGCCATTTAGCTTAGACAGCACGAAGTTCGATTCAGGATGATTCGCTTTTTTATGAAAATTTCAGTAAGTGCTAAGTTGGACGATGTTCGGTCCAAGATGATTGGCTTTCTCTGAAAATTTAAGTAAAGTGCCATTCAGCTTAGGTTGAAAATTTCAGAAGAATGCCATTCAGCAGTGTTGGGTACAAGATGATTGGCTTT
This sequence comes from Rhingia campestris, assembly GCA_932526625.1. NCBI lineage: Eukaryota > Metazoa > Arthropoda > Insecta > Diptera > Syrphidae > Rhingia > Rhingia campestris. The sequence goes on from OW052182.1 coordinate 83,660,336, forward strand.
TTCTGAAAATTTAAGGAAGTGTGTTATTCAGCTTAAGCTGGACGATGTTCGGTTCAAGATGATTGGCTTTCTCTGAAAATTTAAGTAAAGTGCCATTCAGCTTGGGCTGAACATTTTATTCAGAAAAGTATCATTCAGCTTAGGCGGAACTGTGTTTGGTCCAAGATGATTGGCTTTCTCTGAAAATTTAAGTAAAGTGCCATTCAGCTTGGGCTGAAAATTTATTCAGAAAAGTATCATTCAGTTTAGGCGGCACAGTGTTTGGTCCATGATGATTGGCTTTTTCTGAAAATTTAAGGAAGTGTGTTATTCAGCTTAAGGAAGTGTGTTATTCAGCTTAAGGAAGTGTGTTATTCAGCTTATGTTCCGTCCAAGACGATTGGCTTTCTCTGAAAATTTAAGTAAAGTGCCATTCAGCTTAGGTTGACAATTTCAGTAGAATGCCATTCAGCTTAGGCGGATCTGTGTTCAGAACATGATGATTGCCTTTCTCTGAAAATTTCAGTGGAGTGCCATTGAGCTTGGGAAGGACAGTGTGAGGAATTTTGTGTATTATTCTGCAAATAGAAGAAATTCTGTTTTGGATTAGTGCACACCAAGGTCAGAGCCTTTTGTTCAAGAGACCTGCTTGTGTAAAATGAATTTTAATATTTCTGATAATGTCTGTTGGAGTTCACTTTACTCAGTGATAGAGACTTCGAGCATCCTCTATTTGTTTTAAGTCTTTGAAAAAGTTTTAAAAAAAATGTTCAGTAAAATAGATTGCGTGAGAAATAGTTTGTTGGAAAAGGGGTGCAACTCATCTCTTTGAAGGAAGAAAAAAAGCTATGAATAGATATGTTGAGTGTAAACCTGCCCTAGTCGAAATTATGCAGTTCAAAACAACTCTACGACTTGAAAACAAATGCAATAAAATAATAAAAGGACCATCAATCAATTAAAAAATGAAAATAAGTACACAACACAGGAAGAAAGGATTACACCCACCACCCATTTACAATGGACTCACATATTGCAAAAAACTGTCCAACTAAGGTGCCAAATACAAATGTTTCAAGTTCATATTATGTATCTCACTCATAGTCCGCATTTTATACAAAGCCAAATATAAAGATAGGTGAGTAGTTAAAAAGTGTTTGTTAAAAGTATTTTTCAATTCATCTGCTCAGAAGCCTAGTAACATCAAACAACTACTTAGCAATTTACTCAAATCTACCCTGAATGTTATCTGTATAGGTGTATCTGCAATGGGTATGAACCAGAACTACATTTAGATACACAAGTTTCGATCTGTGAGTGTGTCGAGGTGATGCATAAATTAACCAAATTCGAGCGTTTATTAGTTCTAGCGGTGTTACAAATACAAAAACACACACAAAGAGATATAGACACACGGATACAAATGAGAATGAATGAGTATCGGTGATTTTAAAAGATATATTTTTGTGTTTCTGTTTGTTTGTGTATTTTTTATATTTTTTTTTAATTTAAAAAAGGACGTGGCAACGGAACGTGTCAAGCACAGCACCTGCAATTATCATCATGCAGATGGTGAACACCTTCTCGTTGTCCGTCTCAGCGGCGACATTTCCAAAGCCCACCTGAAAATTAAGAAGATTTGTAAGTTTATTTGTAGTCATTTTGGAAATTTGATTGAAATGTGTTTTTTTGAAAAAAAAAAAAGTAAAAAAAAACTCACCGAGGTCATACAGGTCATTGTGAAATACAACGCTGTTACATACATACTCTTTCTCGAGGGACCGTTTATAAGCTCTGGACCCGTTTCGTTGCTGGGCCACACGTACGAATATGGACTTTGTGTGACATTTGCCAATTTCCACAACCAACTGTATTGTATCTAGATTCGTTTTGTGATGACAATGTCGCAGAGGGAATAAATGTATCTTTTAATCGATTTCAAATTGGAAGGCATACTCACTCCATTGTCGGCATCGCTGCGTCCAATTGAATACCAAATACATGCCAGCCAATGCGCAACTAGCATGTAAAAGCACAGGAGAAGAATTAACATAGCGGCGCCGTATTCGAGGTAACGATCCAATTTACGAACGACCCGTCCCAAACGTAACAGACGCACAACTTTAAGGGCACTAAACAGTGAACCAATGCCGTCCTCGTCCCGATCGAAGGCATTGAATACATCATAAGGCAGACAGCTTAACAAGTCGATAATAAACCATGATTTCAGATAATTCATGCGAATCACTTTGGGATCGCTGACCACCTCGCCGCCGGGTCCAACGAATGTTGTGTGAAAATTTAAAACTAGAAAGGGAAAGGATTATTTTTTGTTAAATATCATTTTATAAGGAGCAAGATTTTAAAAGGTTTTTGGAAGTCTTATAATATTGAGCTTCTCAAGTTTGCAGTTCGGGATCGGCGTTAAACTGGAGGTCCTATTTTTCAGGGCAAAAATATAACTTCGCAGGCACAGATGACTGGAGAAGCGAGGTTTGAGACCATGTATGGGATTTTTTTTTGTCAGTTATTGCATTTCCAAGTATTGCGCTTAAACGAACTACGCATTCCTAACGTCTAGTTACTCCAATAAATGTGGTTATGGAAGATACAATTTAACGCCCACTAGGAATTGCAAATTTAAGGAGCTTCTCATGATAGTCTTTGAAATTTGTAAAACTTTTGCAAGGTCTGGATAAGTTTGGAAAAAAAGGATTTTTCTACCATCGGGATTTGATCTCTAGGACTTAAAGATCGCTTTAAAATCTTTAAAAATTCGAACCGATTTCAATATAATATGAGAGCCTTAAATACTACTTAGTCGGATTGATTAAATACGAAATCACTTTAATCGGACTGAGGTTATTGAAGAACCCGATATTTTTGTCACTGCCTTTGTGTAAGTCTTGTCGTAAGAAATTCCCCTAAAAAGAAGAAATCCCCCTACGACATAATAAAACGTTGAGCTATGCGATTGCAGAATAAAGGGGCATAGTCAACATGGTCATTCTAAAGCATATATAAAATGTGCGCCATCCTTTATGTCGGTATGTGAATACTGAATACTTACTTACTTAAGTGGAGCTACAGTCCGGAATGAACCTGGGCCTCAACCAACATGCCACTCCAATTAGCCCGGTTCTTAGCTAACTGCCTCCAGTTGCGCTCTCCAAGTTGGTTGAGGTCGGTTTCCACTTGTGCGCGCCACTTAAGGCGAGGTCTTCCTCTACTGCGTCCGACGTCTGGCTGGGAATCGAAGACTCTGCGAGCCGGAGTATTGGTGTCCATTCGTTCTACATGTCATATTCATCTTAAACGTCCAATGCGGAGTTTTTTGACCAGGGGCATGTCGCTGTACAGCTCGTATAGTTCTTGGTTGAATCTTCGTCTCCATAGCCCGTCAACGCAAACGGGACCGAAGATTTTTCGAAGAATTTTCCTCTCGAATCTACCAAGGATTTCTTCATCCGCTTTTGATACAGTCCATGCTTCAGCCCCGTAGAGCAGGACTGGGATGATCAGGGTCTTATATATGATCTCCTTAGTAGTTCGAGTGAGGGCTTTACTACTAAATTGTCTTCTTATCCCGAAGAAACAGCGATTGGCAAGAGTAATTCTTCGTTTAATTTCTGACGAGATGTTGTTGTCATAGTTAATAGCGGAGCCGAGGTAGACAAAGTCCCGTACTACTTCAAAGTTATATCTGTCAATGGTGACGTTCTGTCCAATTGGTAGATGTTGTGAGTCCTTTCGTGATGCAGCATATACTTAGTCTTACCCTCATTTACTGCTAAACCCATTTTCGCCGCTTCCTTCTCTATACTAGCAAACGTGGCTATGACATCACGTTGAGTCCTACCAATGATATCAATATCTGGTGTTGGCTTTGGAGTTTTGCACAATCCTCTCAAGAATCAGATTAAAGAAGTCACATGACAGCGCATCGCCTTGCCTAAATCCTTTTTTGGTATCGAATGTGTCGGTGAGGTCGTTTCCGACCCTGATGGAGCAGCGAGAATTCTCCATCGTCATCCTACACAAACGGACGAGTTTGGGCGGTATACCAACCCTAGACATGGCTCTGTACAGTTCGTCTCTATAAATGCTGTCATATGCGGCTTTGAAATCGATGAATAGGTGGTGGGTATCGATTTGGACTTCTTGAGTTTTTTCCAGGATCTGCCGAAGTGTGAAAATTTGATCGGTTGTGGACTTTCCTGGCCTAAAACCACACTGATAAGGGCCAATCAGGTTGTTGGTAAACGGTTTCAGGCGTTCACATATTACGGCAGATAGGATCTTGTAGGCGATGTTGAGGAGACTTATGCCTCTGTAGTTGGCGCAGTTCAGAGGGTCTCCTTTTTTGTGGATCGGGAAAACGATGCTGAGGTTCCATTCTTCAGGCATGCTTTCATCCGACCAGATTTGGCTTATGAGTTGGTGGATGTTACTTACCAAGTCATCTCCGCCAGCTTTATAAAGCTCAGCGGGAAGGCCGTCATTTCCGGCGGCATTATTAAGCTTGAGTTTAGATATTGCTATCCTCACTTCCCTTGGGTCGGGTGGTTGGCAGTTTTCGTTGTCGTTGCCAATATTAAATGGTTCGTTCTGCCTGACAGCGTAATGTTGTTCGTCATCGCCGTTTAGCACGCTGCAGATGTGGTTATTCCATATCCTCAGCATCGACTGTGTCTCAACTACAATATTTCCTTGTTCATCTCGACAGGATTCTGTTCGAGCCTTATATCCTTGGTTTTGACGTTTTACATTTTGGTAAAACTTGCGAACATCATTCCTGGAGTGGCACCTCTCTATATCCTCGATCGCGCGCTTTTCTTGCTTTTTTTTTTCCTTTCTGAAAAGCCGATGTTCTTCCCTTCTTCTTTGCCTATAGAGCTCAATGGCAGCTCTCGTCTTCACCTGCAGCTTAGCCTTGTAGGCCTCGTTCTTGGCTGCGAGCATCTGTCGGCATTCCTCATCAAACCAGAGGTTTCTTGCTGGTGGGCGCGAGAAACCTAGCACATCAGTTCCGGCTGATCTAATGGCTTGTTGGCATCGTTGCCATTTTTCTTCGCCATTAGATGCTGGTGGTATGGTGTGAATCGAGAGGTTTAGGGATTCGCGTTGCGCGAAGGTCTTGGCGGTCTCTGGTGATTGCAGTCTTTCGACATTAAATTTTTTCACAGTATTTCTGGTTTGTTGTGGCTTGGTGGATATCCGCATCCTTACCTTGGCTACAACAAGGTAGTGGTCCGAGTCGATGTAAGCCCCTCGAAATGTTCGGACATCCAAAATACTGGATGCGTGCCTCTTGTCTATTGCAATGTGATCAATTTGGGAGACCACCATGTTCCCTTATGTATATCGAGGTGAGGAAACCGTGGGCTTTCTTTAGTGGCATTTTGTTCCGTAGCGAAGTCAATTAGCCGAAGTCCGTTACCAGACATGTTGTCGTGTAGGCTATATTTTCCAGGCAGTACTGCTAAAGATGCCTTCTCTTCCTACCTTTGCGTTAAAATCTTCCAGCACGGTTTTAACATCTTACTTTGGTAGTCGCTCATAGGTTTTGTCGAGGAGCTTGTACAAGCAATCCTCAGTTATATCAACTTTTTCCTCCATCGGAGCGTGAGCTCATATAAGTCTTATATTGGCGAATTCGGCCTTGTTGCGGATTATTACAATGCGTTCGCTAATGTCATGGAAACATAAGACTTCTTGTCGGAGTCTGGCACTTATAACAAATCCGCATCCAAATAGTCGCTGTTATAGCACGGTCCATAGCAGATGTAACAGTTTTTCATCCTCTTTTTGCCCGGCCCATCCCATCGTATTTCCTAGATGGGAGTAATGTCTGCTTTGTAGCAGTTTAGGGCTTCCGCTAGTTGGTCGCCTGCACCTCTCCTGTTTAATGTTCTCACATTCCAGGTGCAGATACGAACGTCGTTGTCCTTTTTTCGTTTAGCAGGGTCGTCAACAATAATATCAGTCCTTTCCGAGGCTATTGGTTGCTTGGCCCATTGAGGGCTCCTCCGCCACCAACTCTTTTCCAACACCCTGGCTCAGTATTGGAAATCCCTATAGTACTGGTGTTCAAATATGTCGAAGCAGCTCATATAGGGATTCCACTACCAGTTCGATCAAACTGGAGCTGTAGGCGCCACCGTTGACTCCATCCAGGGAATTCCTCCGCTGCCGCCTGAGAGTGAATGCCTTAGTGAGAGGACACTCCTCCCCCCTCTCTGTCTCTGTCAGAAAATTTGCTATTGCTTGTCAACTACGTCTTTAAGGTATACGCTCCAATTTGGTTCAAAATCAAGCAAAGGACGTCTTTTAAGGATGGAGCCAAACATATTTTGCAACTACCAATATACTCTCGATATTTACCCAAAAATTTGAGATCTGTTGTGGATTCTGTAATAGACAGAAATGCTTTTTTTGCGCACCCAGAAAATCTTCTTATCAGTAGTTTGTTTGATAAAAAAGACCGAAATCGGGAGCTGGCATTGCGGAGAATAAAAAAGCTAGAGAAGCTGAAAGTATCACGCAACGCAGAATATATAAACCACCAAAAATGAACTTCTCTGCTAGTGTCAGGTTACATCACCTCCGAATCTTCGACATATTTCGTATGAAGACCTTCACATCATAGGTAAAGATAAAAGCTTGGAAATCGTTGACTTTCCATGACACACCCAATCTGTGGAAAGGTGTGTTAAGCTGGTAACAGAGGTCTCACAAAGTGTAACCGAACCTTCTTCTAGGGATGGCTTTATTAGAAACAGGTTGCAATCTCGAGCAGAAATGCCAAATTTTGGACACAAAAATAAGTTTTATTTTTTGTCATTGATTAAACATATTTTTGTTAACATTGCTTTCATGTGCTTTGTTTTAATAATATTTTTAATAAAATACCTTTAAAACTTTATAGTTTTATGCATACGTTTTAAGTCTATAAAAGCGTGAAATTTACAGATATTTAAAGCTCGGTAGCGCCCCAAGATGACATGTAATTCCAGCTTCTTTTAATCTGTGTAAAAGTACGCAAATTCTGATACCTCTTGTGATAGTGTAGCTCATACATCGACGGGGCACCCTACTATACATATTATGCTTCTATATTAATTCGACGAAGGCTCTACTAAAACATCTTTCCAACTGTCACATGTTCACACATCCCCGGAAACTTAAATTTGATAAACCATTTCATCTTCTATAAGGTCTGTGGATTTACCTAAAAGAGTTATTAAACATGCTGAACTTCTCCACACAAGTACAAAACAAGCCGAATAGAAGAAATTGCTTCCTGAAATTGGAAATTTATACTTTATGGAAGACAATTTATTAGTTGGGCAAACTTCAGATTATTGACGAGCTCAAGGCAATAATTCGTGCCGAAATCATCAATATACCGCATGGGATGTTCAAAGAAGTGACGGAAAACTCAACCAAAAGGGTATATTTTGCTTTGGTCAATAGAGGCAGCAGCTTGATCGATGTTGTATTCGCAAGATACTCCAAATAAATTGAAAAGGATCGAATTAAATAGAAATACCTTATAAAGGGTCCGCCAAATAACTTTTTTTTTGAAAATGCTATAAAAAAAAGTACTGAATATTTTCTCAAATTTCTTTTTTTATTTGAAAGTACAATCCTTCCGGTTAATAATGGAAAATAATTTCATTCAAATGGCTGCCTCGGCTGGCCATGCAGTAGCCTTCACGATCGGTCCAATTTTTAAGCACATTATTGAGTGTGTGCAGCTGTATTTCACCAATGGCTTCACGAATATTGTCCTTTAAAGCGTCAATTGTCTTTGGCTTGTCGGCGTAAAACTTATCTTTTACGGCACCCCACAAATAATAGTCCAACTGTGTCAAATCGCAGCTCCGAGGTGGCCAAACAACATCAGCTCTGCGGCTGATAATGAGATCTTCAAAAACAGGGCGCAAAACATCGAGTGTAGCTTCGGCTGTGTGGCACGTAGCGCCGTCCTGTTGAAACCAAATGTTGCCAATATCCTCCTCTTCAATTTTTGTGAACAAAAATTCGTTCAACATGGCCTGATAACGATCATCATTGACTGTAACGGCCACTCCTTGCTCATTTTCGAAGAAAAATGGCCCAATTATGCCTCTGGACCAAAATCCGCACCAAACAGTGACTCGTTTTGGGTGTATCGGCTTTTCAATGTATGCGTGCGGGTTTTCTGTGCCCCAAATGCGACAATTTTGCTTGTTTACATACCCGCCAACATCAAAATGAGCTTCATCTGAATAGATGATTTTTTTGGCAAAATCGGCATCTTTTCTAAGTCGATCGCAGACCCACTTAGCGAGGCGAAAACGCATTGGATGGTCAGTTGGCTTCAACTCCTGAACCAATCGGTCTTTGTATGGCGTCATACCAAGATCTCTATGCAAAATTCGTCTCAATGATGTCTCCGAAACGTTCAATTGTTGAGAACGACGGTGAATTGATGTTGATGGAGCTTCACGCACACTTTCTGCCACAGCAGCAATATTCTCGGGTGTACGCATTGTTTTTGGCTTTTCACGCTTTGGTTCATCGATGAGGATGCCAGTTTCTTTGACTTTTTTCACAAGATAACGAACATACGGAGCTGATGGTGCTTCTCTTCTTCCAAAATCCGTACGCAATTTTCGCACACACTCTGCAACATTACCATGATTTTCAAAGTAATGTCGCAATATTTCTCAGCGTCGTTCAAGCGTATACACAACCATATTCGTTTAGCGGAAGGATAAAACTAATTATCTGTCGAATCAGACATGAACTACGTTGTACCATTCACGAAATAAGCACTAGTTAAAAAAAAAACGTTAGATGGCGGACACGTTAAATAATTTGTGCTTAATTCAAAATCAACAGAGCAAACATGTTGCAGTTTTAGTTAACAAATTTTTAAAGATCATCTCCAAAAATTAACATTTACAAATGAAATGCTTTTCACCCGTTTTTTTTTCTTTCATTAGGACTTTAGTCTGTCCCTCCACAAACCTTCTTAAATATTAAAAAAAATTACAAAAAATATATTAAATACACTTACCAATGTCTATAAAGAATATAACATCTACAATTGAATCGACTACTAACAATGAAACGTCTTCTGAGGTCTTATTTTTAAAGGCTACATTGTATGGCACCTACGAAAAACAAAAAAAAAGTCAAATCAAACAATTTCACATCATCTTTATATTAAAACACAATTAATTAAATTATTATCATGGCAACCAGCAACAGTATTAGGTTATTCTAAACAATCTCTTCATCCGCAACCAAATTATTCGCAACCTCATAATATATTCTCTGCACAGGCAACAATTTACCTGCAGATACCAGATAACTGCCATCCTAACAACAAATTGAATGACAAAAAAAAAAAAAAAAAAACACCGCTGGCGCTATGAATGTGAGGGAAGAGGATCCTGTTCCTGTTTGCCATGAATTCTACTTACCATAATAGCGGTATAAAATGTTAAACATAATATCACCCAATCCCAAATTGCTTTAAATGCACAATAATGTAACAGAATGTGCGGTGGTGTTTTAGGAGCTTCCTGCCTGTACTGTGGCATAATATCGGCGCTAAGTGACATCATCTTTTTGTGTTGGAGGAGTCGCACAGAACGTTTGATAGGTGTTGATGGTTGTGACATGCATGTGAAATGAAAGTAGAAATTTATTTTAAAAATTATGTCAACATTGAGTCAAATTTGAATGTTTACACACAAAAAAGTACGTATACGCCATCGGTTTTGAATTTAATATTAAAATTGGTTCACGTTTCGACGGGAAGTTAGGGCAACAAACGTAAGCGGTATATAGACCCACTTGGTTTGATGGTATTTGCCTCTAGGACACATATTTTGAACTTTACTGAACTCATGTTTGGGTGAACTTTCGACATTTCGACTGCAACACCGATTTAGAGGAGCAACATTGAACCTTTCTTAAAGCTCGAAGGAAAATTTAGAGGCTGTTAAATGTCGTGTAGAAATAGTATGCTTACTAACTTAACTAACTTAACTAACTAACTAACTGCACTACAAAGATTATACGCTAGCAGCCTTTCTAGATATAGAAGGAGCCTTCAACAACGTCACAACTGAAGCAATTGCTGAGGCACTTAACAAAGCGGAAATAGGTACGGTTTCTAGCAATTGGATCTTAACCATGCTCAATAACCGGATCATTTCGTCAACACTAGGTGATTATACCAAAAGGATCACAACGTCAAGAGGTACCCCCCAGGGAGGCGTACTATCCCCACTCCTCTGGCTATTAGTAGTCAACGAGGTACTCAAGAAGCTAGATATCACTGCAATAAAAACAGTGGCATACGCTGATGACGTAGTCCTCATGGCGTGCGGTAAATTCCCATCGACACTGAGTGAAATTATGCAAGGTAGTCTCAATATACTCAGCAAGTGGGCAAAGTCCTGCGGGCTGGGTGTAAATCCAAACAAAACAGAACTGGTTCTCTTTACTAACAGGAGATCGATCCCAGCATTTCCGGTACCGTCTTTGGAAGATTCGACTCTCTCATTGTCAGCAAGCGCGAAATATCTGGGAGTGATACTCGATAGTAAACTGAACTGGAATCTAAACATTGAAGAAAGAGTAAAGAAAGCAAATATTGCCCTCTATAGCTGCAACAGAATCTGCGGCAAAAATGGGGCCCATCCCCGAAGGTCACAAAATGGCTATACACAGCCATTGTCAGACCAATCCAAACATACGGCGGCTTGGTCTGGTGGATTGCTATGAAAAAAGCAAAACATATGACCAAGCTTACGAAAGTTCAAAGGACAGCATGCATACTCACGACAGGAGCCATGCGCACTAGCCCCACAGTAGGGTTAGAAACAATACTAAACATAACACCAATTGACTTACAAATCAATGACACAGCAGCAAAAAGTGCAGCAAGACTCAAAGAAACGGGCAATCTACTTACGAAGCCTTTTGGCCATAGCTCAATATTAAGCTCAATGGCATATGAGGATGTAGCATGTGACTACATGATCCCATATCACGACTTTGATACTGATTACTCCATCAGAATACCAAGTAGAGACGAATGATCTTCAAACAATGTGCTATCTAACAGAGAAATAGCAATCTACACCGACGGATCCAAAATGGAAGTGGGAGTGGGCTCTGGTGTCTACTCTGAAAAAATCGGGCTAGCTACATCCTTAAGATTAGCAAACTCGTGTAGTGTATTCCAAGCTGAGATCCTGGCCATACTCGAAGCTGCCGAATCGGCTAGGGTATTGGACATATCACATGAGGATATCTCCATCTACGTGGATAGTCAAGCGGCCATTAAAGCTCTGGCATCCAATATAGTAAAATCACGGGTAGTTGGACGCTGCCGCGAAGAGCTGAAGGCTCTTTGTAACCAGAACAAAGTCCAAATTATCTGGGTGCCAGGACATAATGACATTTTAGGAAATGAGAAAGCAGACGAACTAGCCAGATTAGGATCGTCCAGTTGCATTTCCCTAGCTGATAAAAGGGTCAATCCCCCGCTAGCATCTAAAAAACTTAAATTAACTAAGCACACTCAAAAAGAAACCATAACAAGATGGCTAAATACAATAACTTGTACACACACAAAATCTCTCTGGCCAGAATTAAGTGGCAGCAAATCAAACAAGCTATTAGCTTTGAATAGAGCTTCCATTTCCATAGCGGTGAGAGTGATAACAGGTCACAATCTGTTGGGTAAGCACTCTAATAAGATGAAACTGACTGGTGCAAACCAACTTTGCAGGAAATGCAGCGACCCTGACGTCGAGGAAGATGTCTCACACCTGCTATGCCACTGCCCGGCGATCAGTGACAGTCGATTTAAAATTTTTAGGCAACTTTTACTTCAATGACCTAAGTGACCTAAGGACTATCCCAATAACGCTGATAGTCCGTTTTTGTTGCAAATCAGGATGGAGCAACTACCTCTTTGAGGCTGAAGGAGCAACACAGACCAGCACTGCATAAGTATCACAAGCGAACTTAACCAGGTATCCTCTTTCTCTTTTTTCAGGACACTTCTTCGAAGGGTATCGCTATGGGCCCACGTAGGCCTATGCGTGTTTGACGACTCGCCCGAGCGTCAACAGCCCACATAACCTAACCTAACCTAACTTACTTAAGTGGCGCTACAGTCCGGGATGAACCTGGGCCTCAACCAACATGCCTCTCCAATTAGCCCGGTCCTTAGCTAACTGCCTCCAGTTGCGCACTCCAAGTTGGTTGAGGTCGGTTTCTACTTGTGCGCGCCACTTAAGGCGAGGTCTTCCTCTACTGCGTCCGACGTCTGGCTAGGAATCGAAGACTCTGCGAGCCGGAGTATTGGTGTCCATTCTTTCTACATGTCCTAGCCATCTTAAACGTCCAATGCGGAGTTTTTTGACTAGGGGTATGTCGCTGTACAGCTCGTATAGTTCGTGGTTGAATCTTCGTCTCCATATCCCGTCAACGCAAACGGGACCGAAGATTTTCCGAAGAATTTTTCTCTCGAATCTACCAAGGATTTCTTCATCCGCTTTTGATACGGTCCACGCTTCAGCGCCGTAGAGCAGGACTGGGATGATCAGGGTCTTATATAGGGTTTCCTTAGTAGTTCGAGTGAGGGCTTTACTACTAAATTGCCTTCTTAGCCCGAAGAAACAGCGATGGCAAGAGTAATTCTTCGTTTGATTTATAACGAAATATTGTTGTCAGAGTTAATACCGGAGCCGAGGTAGACAAAGTCCCGTACTACCTCAAAGTCAATGTGACCTTCTGTCCAATTCGTCGATGTTGTGTGTCCATTCGTGTTGACAGCATATACTTAGTCTTACCCTCATTTACTGCTAAACCTATTTTTGCCGTTTCCTTCTCTATACTAGCAAACGTGGCTATGACATCACGTTGAGTCCTACCAATGATGTCAATATCGTCGGCGTATGCTAGTAGTTGCACCGATTTTTTGAAAATTGTTGGCTCGGGAGTTTTGCACAATCCTCTCAAGAATCAAATTGAAGAATTCACATGAGAGCGCATCGCCTTGCCTAAATCCTTTTTTGGTATCAAATGTGTCGTTAAGGTCGTTTCCGACCCTGATGGTGCAGCGAGAATTCTCCATCGTCATCCTACGCAAACGGACGAGATTGGGCTGTATACCAAAACTAGACATGGCTCTGTATATTTCGTCTCTTTAAATGCTGTCGTATGCGGCTTTGAAATCGATAAATAGGTGGTGGGTATCGATTTGGACTTCTTGTGTTTTTTCCAGGATTTGCTGAAGTGTGAAAATTCGATCGGTTGTGGACTTTCCTGGCCTAAAACCACAACTGATAAGGGCCGATCAGGTTGTTGGTAAACGGTTTCAGGCATTTACATATTAAGGCAGATAGGATCTTGTAGACGATGTTGAGCAGATTTATGCCACTGTAGTTGGCGCAGTTCAGAGGGTCTCCTTTTTTGTGGATCAGGCAAACGATGAGTTGGTGGATGTTACTTACCAAGTCATCTCCGTCAGCTTTATAAAGCTCAGCGGGAAGGCCGTCATTTCCGGCGGCATTATTAAGCTTGAGTTTAGATATTGCTATCCTCACTTCCCTTGGGTCGGGTGGTTGCCAGTTTTCGCTGTCGTTCGTTCTGCCTGACAGCGGAATGTTGTTCGTCATCGCCGTTTAGCAGTCTGCAGAAGTGGTTCTTCCATATCCTCAGCATCGACTGTGTCTCAACTACGATATTTCCTTGTTCATCTCAACAGGATTCTGTTCGAGCCTTGTATGGATACCAGCTCCTATCCCTGAGTTCATTTTAGAACCATTCTTATACCACTTTAGGCCGTTTTGGATGTTTGGTGGATTATTGCTTACCCATGCTTCTCTGGTTGTGATCTCCGTTGAGAATCTATTGTTGAAAAATATTGTCTTGGGTAAGCGGTCTGTAACCGCACAGATCATGTCAAGTTCTGGAAGTTCGGATAATAGTTTATTTAGTTCTGAATTAAATCTAAAGATTAACTCTTCCGCTTGTGTCAAACTTGCTGAGCTGCGAATTGCCACTTTTTTGATATATATGTGGAGGGGCGTTAGTCCTATTTAGGCTTCTATAGCCGTAGTGGGACAGGTACGCAATGCTCTGGTAGTGCCCAGACAAACTAGTCATTGTACCTTGTTTAATTTATTTATGGCTGTTTTTGGGTGACTTTTTTCCACCAAACAACGACTTACTCGGATATTGTTACATCAGTGTTTGTTTAGTATACATCGAAAGGATTGCAATAATACCACACATACCCCATGACTTTTTAAAACAGAAAGGGATGCATCGCACTGCTATACATATTTCCGCCTGATAAGGTTCACCACACATCACCTCATATCATACAAATTGTTTGTGCAACTTATTAAAAGAAACCTACACCCTTATCTATCCTCTTTCTACCGCACCCCGTACACAGAGAGCCATTTGAAAACAAAAACCTCTAGCGTAAACTTTGGCTTTTGTTTACGTAATCAAATTTTCCTGTGTAAAAACCAATGTGGGATGCTAAAACTGCAACCCTGACACAACTTTCATTTAAATATCCTTCTACAAGGGAAAAACTTTCCACCCACCGAACCATGTTTATTTTCGTCAGGATAATGCTTCTCGATTAAATGGGAAACTTCAAACCGCAGCACTGTATGTATGTCTGTGGGCTTATGCAATTCGCACGATTTATTCCTAAATTTATCCGGCGAAACTTTCCTGGAAGTGAAAGGTTGCTTCTCCGATTTCCGGGTGCACTGTCGCGTATACGTAACTTTTTTTCTATAAAAATATGTTTCATCAGTTGCAAGTCGAATTCTACTTACATGAGCTAAATTCGATTGTTTCGTTGGATCCTTCAGTGTCGGCAGATGTGCACTGAATTGTCGACTTCGAGTCACCGATCTCGCCAGCTTGGCGAATTTCGACAGACCTAAAACTTTAAAGTAAATATCAAAAAGTTCTTACATTAAACAAACATTGACACACGACAAGACACGACATCAGATGAAGTTAAATCTTGCTTTGAAATTAAATTATTTAAGTGTAAGGGTTGGTTTTTTACGTTATTTAAGTTTGGTTTAGTTATTAAATGTTTTTATGGTCAGTGCAACATTCAGGCTAAAACCACACATGCAACATGATGATAGGTAATAATTTTTCATTTTTTTTTTTTTGAAACACAATGCAACACAATGGTGTACAATGAAATGCAAAACAAAAATTGGAGCAATAAGGACGAAACAAAAAACATCATTTTTTTTCGTCTGTTATAGTTTACTTACCTCCTTTTGTATCCTCGCTGTCGATTGGCTGCTTGAGTGCTGTTATATCGCGGAAGGTTAACAAAAAGAGCACCACCAAATCCCGCTCGTTTCGGATCGGTGCCACTTGTAATAACAGCCATAGTGGAGTTTCTGAAAAAAAAACAAAAAAAAAAACACCGTTAACAATGTTGAAAAAACTATAAAAAAGCAAAGGGGTAATAAAAGTCCTCCTAGGCATGTGGAATATGTCCGAAAGGGTTTTTTTTGTTCAGAGAATTTATCGACCAGTTGAGCAGGATATGCCCCGTGGAGTGCATTTTTTTGGTCGTCCTATTTTTTTGCAATAAATTGTTAATTTAATTATAGTCGCATATGTTACGTACTGAAGGATTTTTTTGTTTCACTTTTGTTGGACACGAATTGGATATTGTTAACCTTTGAAGTTGTAGAGATAAATGGGTCCTGTTGAATATAGCGGGAATTAAATACGGACTAATCTGGGAAAAAAGTTAAAGTAGGCATGTGGTAGTTTCAAAGCGTTGAAAGTACAGACCCATTGGTTTACTATCCATATTTTCAAAGGTTATTGAAAAAAAAAGAAGTAATAACACAGTTAGTATCTAGAAAAGAATGGATTTATAAGCGACAGGCAATATGGGTTCTATGGTCAACCTGCGTATGTTTGTAACCCATCTACGATGAAACAAACACGAAGAATTGAGAACTGTTTCTCTGAATATACCAAACACTATCAAGCGACATTGACACAGGGCTTTTCTAGCCTAATTGATGGATTTTCTTAAATTCTATGGGCAACTTTTTGAAAAAAAAAATCTTTACGAGTAGTGGTGGATAGGGTTTCCTTATATAGATTCTCTATTAAAGCTGAGGGTCAATTCACTTACTCACTCTATTTCTCCTTTTTAGTGGCGCAACAGTCTGGAAATACGGTCTCAGTAGCGCAATGGTTAGTGCGATGAAATGCTGGGTTCGATTCCCAGCCGTGGCAACACCTCAATGATTTTTCACTGGCCCTTCTCTCGTGATGATCTGACAAATCATCCGAGTTGTATCATTTGTCAAGAAAAGCTTATCTCAACTTATCCGATCGGAGTCGGCATATAAAACAAGTGGTCCGACCATCTTGCAAGAAGTACCCACGTACACATGAATGGTTGTGAGAAAGCTAAACCCTGGTTACTAACGAGTCCGGAATGAATTTGGGCCTCAATGAACATGGCACTCCAATTAGCCTGGTCATTGGGTAGCTTCCTCCAGTTGCGAACTTCAAGTTGGTTGTGGTCGGTTTCTACTTGTTCGCGCCATTTAAGGCGAGGTCTTCCTCTACTGCGTCCGATGTCTGGCTGGGAATCGAAGAGTCTGCGAACAGGAGTATTGCTGTCCATTAGCTCCACATGTGCTAGCCATCTTAGACCTCCAATACGGAGTTTTTTTTACTAGGGTTATGCCGCAGTATAGCTCGTACAGTTCTTGCTTGATTTTTACTTTTCATAGCCCGTCAACGCAAACGGTATCGAAGATTTTTCGAAGATTATTTCTCTGAAATCGACCAAGGATTTCGTCATCCGCTTTCGATATGGTTTATGATTAAACGCCGTTGAGCAGGGTCTTATAAAAGGTGTTTTTTAACTTTCTCTTACAAAGAGAAAGATATTGTTTTCGTGAAAATTTTCGATCTCGAGATTTTGATTGATTCTAACATTACGATGATAGCGGAGCCTAAAAAAGTGGTTTTTGGAATTCCGTCCGTCGGTCCGTCTGTCCGTAATGGTCTCCCCAGCCTAAACGGCTTGGCCGATTTTCTTCAAACTTCGTATCCAAGCTTGTTTTGGTCATAATTCTAGGCCATTTTTTTTGTTTGCTTTTAGCCATGTTATTAACGGTACCTGCCATATAAAAATTACACATAACCTCAATTTTCTCGAAAACGGCTCTAACGATTTTGATTAAACTTTATATGACAATAATCATATTAGTTCCAACAAAACTGCATACCCAGTATTTTCGAGAAAATCCATATAACGGATTTTGTCTTTCAGGCCATATAAAGAAAATTGTTAATTTCTCGCAAACTACTATGTCAAATTGAATGAAATTTAATATATATACTACTATAATAGTTCTAAACATTTCCACATAATTAGTTTTAGCCCAACTATCACTTAACGGACTTTTCAGTTTTGGCCAATAACGAAAATTAATTATTTTTCACATAGACACCGATTCCTTCAAATTTCGGAGTAAACGTTCGTATAATCAAATTTCGACATTTTATATAATTTTAAGCATTAATAATCAAAATGCGCACTATTTGATCTAACGCCGAACTCGCTGTGAAAGAGAAAGTTGCGTACGACCCAGTCGTGCACCCACCACTCGTTTTTTAGAGGTGTAGAACTTCAAATTGAAATAAAATACAAGAAAATCATTTAAATGTCCATCAATTTGGCTTTATTGGAAGGATAATTTTATGCCATTAATGTTTAAATATGACTTCGGGCATGTGGCCGCCGCGGATGATTCGAATAAAGCCAAGTCTAGAGGTCCAATTTTCAACCACTTTTTCAATCATTTGGGGCGGGATGTCGGCAATAACATCATGAACGTTGGCTTCCAAGTCCCCTAACGTTTCTGGTTTGTTGGCGTAGACGAGCGACTTCACATATCCCCAAAGAAATAATTCAATGGTGTCAAATCACACGATCTTGATGGCCTATTCATAGGTCCATTCCGCGAAATTATGCGCTCATCGAATGTATCCTTCAATAAATCGATTGTGACGTGCGCTGTGCTGATGTACTTACTTACTTAAGTGGCGCTACAGTCCGGAATGAACCTGGGCCTCAACCAACATGCCTCTCAAATTAGCCCGGTCCTTAGCTAACTGCCTCCAGTTGCGCACTCCAAGTTGGTTGAGGTCGGTTTCCACTTGTGCGCGCCACTTAAGGCGAAGACTCTGCGAGCCGGAGTATTGGTGTCAATTCGTTCTACATGTCCTAGCCATCTTAAACGTCCAATGCGGAGTTTTTTGACCAGGTACATGTCGCTGTACAGCTCGTATAGGTCTTGATTGAATCTTCGTCTCCATAGCCCGACAACGCAAACGGGACCGAAGATTTTTCGAAGAATTTTCCTCTCGAATCTACCAAGGATTTCTTCATCCGCTTTTGATACGGTCCATGCTACAGGGCCGTAGAGCAGGACTGGGATGATCAGGATCTTATATAGGATCTCTTTAGTAGTTTGAGTGAGGGCTTTACTACTAAATTGCCTTCTTAGCCCGAAGAAACAGCGGTTGGCAAGAGTAATTCTTCGTTTAATTTAATAGCGGAGCCGAGGTAGACAAAGTCCCGTACTACCTCAAAGTTATATCTGTCAATGGTGACGTTCTATCCAGTTCGTCGATGTTGTGAGTCCTTTCGTGATGACAGCATATACTTAGTCTTACCCTCATTTACTGCTAAACCCATTTTCGCCGCTTCCTTCTCTATACTAGCAAACGTTGCTATGACATCACGTTGAGTCCTACCAATGATGTGAATATCGTCGGCGTATGCTAGTAGTTGCACCGACTTTTGGAAAATCGTGCTTTGGAGCTTTGCACAATCCTCTCAAGAATCAGATTAAAGAAGTCACATGACAGCGCATCGCCTAAATCCTTTTTTGGTATCGAATGTGTCGGTGAGGTCGTTTCCGACCCTGATGGAGCAGCGAGAATTCTCTATCGTCATCCTAAACAAACGGACGAGTTTGGGCGGTATACCAAAACTAGACATGGCTCTGTACAGTTCGTCTCTATAAATGCTGTCATATGCGGCTTTGAAATCGATGAATAGGTGGTGGGTATCGATTTGGACTTCTTGAGTTTTTTCCAGGATCTGCCGAAGTGTGAAAATTTGATCGGTTGTGGACTTACCTGGCCTAAAACCACACTGATAAGGGCCAATCAGGTTGTTGGTAAACGGTTTCAGGCGTTCACATATTACGGCAGATAGGATCTTGTAGGCGATGTTGAGGAGACTAATGCCTCTGTAGTTGGCGCAGTTCAGAGGGTCTCCTTTTTTGTGGATCGGGCAAACGATGCTGAGGTTCCATTCTCCAGGCATATTTTCATCCGACCAGATTTAGCTTATGAGTTGGTGGGTGTTACTTACCAAGTCATCTCCGCCGGCCTTATAGAGCTCAGCGGGAAGGCCGTCATTTCCGGCAGCCTTATTAAGCTTGAGTTTAGGTATCCTCTATCCTCACTTCACTCAGGTCGGGTGGTTGGCAGTTTTCGCTGTCGTTGCCAATATTGAATGGTTCGTTCTCGACAGGATTCTGTTCGAGCCTTGTATCCTTGGCTTTGACGTTTTACACTTTGGTAAAACTTGCGAACATCGTTCCTGGAGTGGCACCTCTCTATATCCTCGATCGCGCGCTTTTCTTGCTCTTTTTTCTTCTTGCTGAAAAGCCGATGTTCTTCCCTTCTTCTTTGCCTATAGAGCTCAATGGCAACTCTCGTCTTCACCTGCAGCTTAGTCTTGTAGGCCTCGTTCTTGGCTGCGAGCATCTGTCGGCATTCCTCATCAAACCAGGTGTTTCTTGCTGGTGGCCGCGAGAAACCTAGCACTTCAGTTGCGGCTGATCTAATGGCCTGTTGGCATCGTTGCCATTGCTCTTCGACATTCGATGCTGGTGGTATGGTGTTAATCGAGAGGTTAAGGGATACGCGTTGTGCGAAGGTCTTGGCGGTCTCTTGCGATTGCAGTCTTCCGACATTAAATTTTTTCACAGTATTTCTGGATTGTTGTGGCGTGGTGGATATCCGCATTCTTACCTTGGCTGCTACAAGGTAGTGATCCGAGTCGATGTTAGCTCCTCGGAATGTTTGGACATCCAAAATACTGGATGCGTGCCTCTTATCTATCGCAATGTGATCAATTTGGTTGACCGTTCGTTGTTCTGGAGACCGCCATGTCCCCTTATGGATATCGAGGTGAGGAAACCGTGTGCTGGCTATAGTGGCGTTTCGTTCCGTAGCGAAATCAATTAGCCTAAGTCTGTTACCAGAGGTGTTGTCGTGTAGGCTTTGTTTTCCTACAATACTTCTAAAGATGTCTTCTCTTCCTACCTTTGCGTTAAAATCTCCCAGCACGATTTTAACATCGTACTTCGGTAGTCGCTTATAGGTTTTGTCGAGGAGCTCGTAGAAGCAGTCCTTAGCTATATCATCTTTTTCTTCCGTCGGAGCGTGAGCGCATATAAGGCTTATGTTGGCGAATTTGGCCTTGATGCGGATTGTTACTATGCGTTCGCTAATGTCTTGGAAACATAAGAGTTTTTGCCTAAGTCTGGCACTTATAACAAATCCGCATCCGAATATTCGCTGTTTCTGCTCACTATAACACGGTCCGTAGTATATGTCACAGTTTTTCATCCTCTTTTTGCCCGGCCCATCCCATCGTATTTCCTGGATGGCAGTAATGTCTGCTTTATAGCAGTTTAGGGCTTCCGCTAGTTGTTCGCCTGCACCTCTCCTGTTTAATGTTCTCACATTCCAGGTGCAGATACGAACGTCGCGTCGTTGTCCTTTTTTCTGTGCTGATGTGTTGGAACTAAATCTCATCCACATTCATGCTATCCAATTCGGGAGCAAAATAGTCGGTTATCATGGTTCTATACCGGTCTCCATTTCGGAAGAAGTATGGCCCAATTACTCCACCAAACAGTCAGTTTTTGTGAATGTAATCGCGTCTCAAGGGTCTCATGTGGATTATCTTCACTCCAAATGCGGCAATTTTGCTTGTTGGCGTAGCCATTCAACCAAAAAATGATCACTGAACAAAATTTTGCGATGAAAATCGCATCGAGATCAATCTCATTTTCGGCCGATACACCAAAATCACGACGCATTACATGGTCTCGCGGCTTTAATTCTTGCACAAGCTGGATCTTGTATGGTCGTAAGCCAAGATCTTTGTTCAAAATCTTCCATAAAGTTGATGGACAAAGCTCCAATTGCTGTGCACGTTGGCGAATCGATTCATTCGGGTCCTCTTCAACAATTTGCTCGACAGCTGCAATTTTTTCTTCGGTGCGCACTGTTCGACGTCTCTGCGGATGCGTATTATCACATAGAGTAAACGTTGTGCGAAAACGATCCATGGTTAACCAAATCAATTGCTCTGATGGACGATTATGTCGACCATAAAATTGACGAAGCTTGCGGTAAACTTCGCGAACTGAACCATTATTTTCAAATAAATTTGCACGATTTGCAAGCGTTGTTCATTTGTCATTGGTCATGAAGAAATGGCAAATCAAACTGAACATAAATGACATTAGAGTTGCCCGATTTGACCAAAAAATGTCAGGTTTATCTCTATTCGAAAAACCAACCTCTAAAAAAAACCCTTTAAATGTTCTCCTTAGTAATTCGAGTGAGGGCTTTACTACTAAATTGTCTTCTTAGCCTGAAGAAACAGCGATTGGCAAGAGTAATTCTTCGTTTAATTTCTGACGAAATATTGTTTTCAGAGTTAATAGCGGAGCGGAAATAGGCAAAGTCCCATACTACCACAAAGTCTATCTGCCAATGGTGACATTTTGTCCAATTTGTCGATGTTTTGTGTAATTTCGTCAACACGAAGCATATACTGTGTCTTACCCTCATTTACAGCTAAAGCTATTTGCAGCTTCCTTCTCTCACGTCTCCGCAAACGTGGCTATGCCATCACGTTGGGTCCAATGATGTCAATATCGCCGTCATATGCATTCACGTGTCAACATCAGAGGCATAATTTTTCATAAATCTGTGCAACTAAGATTTATGAAAAATTATGCCTCTGATGTTGACACGTGAATGTTTGTAAAATCATTTCAAGAATGATGTTTGAGAAGTTCCATGACAGCCCGCCATCTTGCCAAAATCCTTTTTTGGTATCGAATGTTTCGGTGAAGTCGTTTCCGAACCTAATGAAGCAGCGATAATTCTCCACCGTCATCATGCACTGACTGACGAGTTTGAGCGGTATACATAAACTAGGCATGGCTCTGTATAGTTCGTCTCTATAAATGATGTCAAATGCGGCTTTTAAATCGATGAATAGGTGGTGGGTATCGATTTGGACTTCTTAGGTTTTTTCAAGGATCTGCGAAATTTGATCGGATGTGGACTTTCTGACCCTAAAACCACACTGATAACGACGTTCACATATAACGATATATAGGATAAACGATGGTGAGGAGATTTATTTCGCTACAGTTGGCTCAGCTCAGAGAGTCTCCGTTTTGTGAATCAGGCAAACGATGCTGAGGTTCCATTCTTAAGGCATACTATTCATCCGGAATAAAGGATTTAAGAACCAGGGCAATGCTGGTGATTATTATATCATCTGTCCAGTTGTTAATCTTAATGAAGCAGTTTATTGCTTCCTAGTTGGATTTCTTTTTCAAAAGTATTTCTCGAACAATAAAACCTCCAACAAATGAAATTACAATTGAAAAGCCATAGTTCTGTTGAATTTTATTCCTCGATGCAATATTCAAATTGGTTAATAAAATATTTCCTCAAGCAATTTATTTTCCAAACAAAAAATTACTTCCACAGCGAATAAAACCAAAGTACATGCAGCTCTTTCAGAGTTCTTCGGATCCAACCTACCCTGACAACTTCTGTGCTGTATATTCACCTTCAACCGACATTCCCGCCACCACAATTTCACTTCCAATGACAATAATTTTATTTTTACAACATTGAACGGAAATAAACACAATGCCCTCTAACTCCCCAAGGACTTTCATGAACGAAAGGCTTGGGCTCACATATCAAGGTTGTTTCGTATTCGTTTCGGTAGAAGGTAGCAATTCACCGCCTTCTCTGGCAATGGCAACAGGGATACCGACTGTTGCACATGTACATATGTTGCACGATTGCTAAATGTCGGGTGATGCCGTAGTAAATTGTCATTGTAAGGAAGCAATACCCGTTTCACAGGAATACTGGAATGCATATGTATGTGGATTTATGATTCTGAGAGTTGAGAAGATGATTAAGATTTATAGCATAGCTAGGTGCTCATTTGTTGGAATCAAGCATCCTATTTATAGTCTTTCCTATTGGGGTTTAACTAATTTGTAACATCGAGAAATAATTAAGAGACATACCGTTAAGTATTTAAATCGAATCAGAACTGAAAGCGATAGCTATGACTTTGGCTATGACATTCGTGTATTTGTAGGTGATTTTTGGTCTTAAATTTTGAGTTATGATGATGAAATTTGGTGTATAGACCTTGAATTAAGCAATTTCAGAAAAGTTCATGTTTTGGGATCGGTTAGATTATAATGGCTGATAGCACTAAGGAAGCATTTTATTAGTACTTGTATCTTGGGGGTTTCCCTTTCATTAACCTCCGTGTTAGTAATAGATATCGTTCAGATCATCGTAATCAACACCACCATAGAAAGATGGGGCTTGCTTAGACTTTTTCAAATTTACCTTTATTGTAGAACGGAGGTAGATACTAAATGTCTTTAACAAGCCCAGTCATTATACATGCCTAGTATTTTGATCTTCGACTAATTGTTCTTATTTACCTTCCAATGGTACTATAGGATACTAGTCTTTTCAAACGGGATAACAGAAAGAAAAAGAGTTACCATATAAAAAGTTTTATCAGAATGACTTGAGCTGTATATCCACCAATTGTCCTCGTATGTTTGGGGTTGATCTTTTGGCTAACTCCTCACTTATGGAAAAATCTATTGTTCCGAAACAACCAAGAACTTCAGAAGGGACTGCTTTTATTACCTACGTCCCTACGGCCCTAAACACATTAATACATGTGTACTATGGTTGCATTCCTAGACATTAAGCACCTTCAATGTCTAGGACTTTAACAAAGTGAACATGTCTGAAATTCGATCACTCACTTGGAATGTTGTTAATTTGCTATTAAACAGCCATCCCACACGTTGGAGTCCTATCCCCCATTCTCCAAAACTTAGTGGTAAATGAGCCTTTACTATTCCCTGGAAGCATAGGGTTGCCACGTGATTGCCTACGCGGATGACGATGCTATAGCATTCTCACTGAAGCACTTGAATAATCTCAAGGAACTTCTCCAGCACGTACTACAGAAACTTTACAAATGGGCAGTCAGTTGTGGTCTGGGAATCAACTCCCACATGACTGAACTGGCCCTGTTCACTAGGAAATTCCTCACATTGACCTCCCGAACTAGCCTTCTCAGACAAAGCTAAATACCTGAGACTTATTTTGGACAGGAAGCTTAACTGGAAGCGGCAAAATAACAGAATGAGTAAAGAAAGGGACAGCTGCACTTTGGTATTGTAAGAAAGCCAAAGGCATAAAATAGGGAACGCAACTTCTTATCACGCATTGGCTATACACATCGGTCATAAGACCGATACTTCTCTATGGAGTATGGTGAAAAGTGATAAAGATAGCTATAAACAGCAATAAACTAGGCAAGGTACAGAGAACTGCGTGTCTGTGCAACGGTGGTCCTTGGTACAGCAACCTCATCAACCCTAGAAATTCTCTTTCACCTTCTACCTCCTGCTCTTTTTAGCAAAAAATATGACAGAAAACTCAGCCATCCAACAGTGGTCAAATATACAAACTGGCCACTCAAAAAATTTTAGCGAACATAGAAATATTCCTGAAGACACCAATTATACTTAAAGTTTCAGGTTGCTATCCCCGACAGATCGTCATGGGTAAGTAACGATCCTGTGCAAAATAACTCGATCCAATTTCATACCGATGGCACCAAAACAAATGACGGAGTGGGTGCTTGTGTCTTCTCCGCCAGGCGGAGCTCTCGGCGTCAATAACGCCTTATCTTGGCTGGAAGAGAATGTAATATCTGCCATGGATATTAGCATCTAGCCAAGTGTCCATCAAATCGCTTTAATCAGTATCAACAAATTCAAAGACAACCATAGATTAAACGCAGTTTCACATTCACCTATACTGGGTGCCTGGGAATTGTTACATTTCAGTAAACTGTAAGGCTGATGAACTCGCTACCAGTCGCAGTTCCTATCTGTAAAAGCCAAAAGCCTACTAAAAACCTCAGATGAAGTCTTGGCACGACGCGACGTGCCAAATAACCAAACAAATTTTGGCCCAAGCTTGATTAAAAACCGCACATTAGCGCCACCATAGGTGTCATCACTGATTGCTGTCTAATAGATAGACAAACAGAAAGGCTACTCATAGGCAGAATCCGATAGCTGTGGCAACCCACACCTTCTCTGGAATCTAGTGGTATATCTAGAAAGAGAGGTATGCAAGGTGATTGCCTACTAGGATGACGTGGCAATAGCTGTATCAGAGAAATACCTTAATACCCTTCGAGATCTATTACAAAATGGTCTCTCTGTAATCTCTAATTGGGCCGCCAAATGTGGACTCTGCGTGAACCCTCAAAAAACCGAATTGGTCCTTTTTCCACACATTGACCCTCCCAAAATAAATGCCGTCAGTCTCAAGTTCGCAGAATCAGCCAAATACCTTGGTCTGGTTTTGGATAAAAAGCTGAACTGGAAAGCCAACATCCAAGAACGCGTTTAGAAAGCCACCGCAGCCTTATACTCTTTTAAAAAGTCAATCGGTAAGAAATGGGGCATGCAATCACATATCTCTTTCTGGCTCTACGTGTCCATCATTAGACCCATACTCATGTATGGTGTCCTAGTCTGGTGGACGGCTTTAGAAACAGCCTCCAACCGCAAACTATTAGGTAAAGTTCAAAGATCAGCTTGCATATGCATTAGCGGAACTCTTAGAACAGCCCCCATCTCAGCCCTTGATGGCATTCTACATCTAGTACCCCTAGATATCTACGGCAAACAGACCACAGCTTGTGAAGCTGTAAGACTAAAAGCCTCGTCACAATCGACACCCAATCAGGGTGAACACACAATAATTCTGCAC
Source organism: Rhingia campestris (assembly GCA_932526625.1). Taxonomy (NCBI): domain Eukaryota; kingdom Metazoa; phylum Arthropoda; class Insecta; order Diptera; family Syrphidae; genus Rhingia; species Rhingia campestris. Next base: position 83,686,604 of record OW052182.1, read on the forward strand.
CACCTTAACACTACAGAAAACACCGACCACATCCCTACCCAATGCAGTTTTGAGAATAACTTCAGGCCAACCATTCCCAGTCGCCTTGAATGGGAGTCGGATACGATCAAAATCAATAACACGATTCACATCTTCACGGATGGGTCTAAAACAGAATCTGGAGTGGGTGGAGGTGTTTTCTCTGAGATGTTTAACCTAAATATATCCTTTCGCCTTCCCGATCATTGTAGCGTTTTCCAGTCGGAAATCATGGCAATCGAAGAAGCCTTGTCCTGGCTGAAAAAGAATGTAACAGCCACCAAGACAGTCAAGCGGCAATTAAATCCCTGGAAGCAATTTCGTTCAATTCAAAATTAGCAGACGAATGCCTCTTAACTAGATGGCGGAGCATTTACCATTCACCTCTTTTATGTGCCGGGCCACAGCGGCATACCAGGGAATTGCAAGGCAGATGAGCTTGCCAGACAGGGCACTACCCTTGACATTCTACTACCAGTGGACATGTTAGGTATGCCCCTTGCTACATGTAAGTTACTGATCAAGCAAGATGTGATCAAGAAAGCAAACCGCGGATGGATAAATGGCACAACGTGCCAAATACCCAAGCAACTCTGGCCTAGCTTTAACAAGAAGCGCTCGATTTCAGTAATGACTTATGTAGAAACTGCCTGGACGAGGAGGAGGAGGAGGAGGAGAGTATTACTCAGCTTCTTAGCTCTTGACCGGCTCTCTCAGTAAAGAGGAAACTTCATCTGGGAGACTACTTCTTCGATAATCTATATGATCTGGCTAATATCAGTGTCAGAAGCCCTCTACGCTTCATAGTTAGCTCTGAATGGTTCAATTAGGCGTACGAATATAGAGTAGTCGAAGGATCCACGTGGTACCACAATGGACCTTTTTGGTCTAAGTTTGCAGCCACTTCAACATAACCTAACCTAAGTATATTACCATCTTTAGTGATAGCCAAGCGCCAATCAAATCCCTTGAATTCATCGTTTAAATCGAAATCAGCCCACGAATGCCGACTATCTCTTAATGGGATGGCAGAGCACCTTACCAATCACCTCTTTTGCGTGCCGGGCCATAGACATATACCAGGGAATTTCAAGGCAGATGAGCTTGCCAGACAAGGCACTACCCTTGATATTCTACCGGCAGTAGATACGTTAGATACGTATGCCACTCGCTACATGTAAATTACAGATGAGACTGGATGTGATAAAGAAAGCACTTCTCTGATGGATAAACGGCACAACGCGTCAAGTATACATGCAACTCTGGCAAAATTTTAACCAGAAGCACTCCATCCGCTTGACAATCATGAACATATCAAAGATCAGCACCATAATTGACGTCCTTACAGTACACTGTCCTATAGGTCTAGATTAGGCCTCTTCAGCAATGACTTCTGTAGAAGCTGCTTGGCTCTTGTCCAGCTCTCTCATTTGGGAAACTACTGCTTATATCAATGTCAGAAACATCCTACGCTACATAGTCAGCTCTGAATGGTTCAATTAGGCGAACGAATATAGGAAAGTCGACAGATCCACCTGCTACCACAACGGACCTTTAACCTATGAACTATTATTCCCCTTCTCTGTTGACAGAAAATGGAAGTTTTGTATTTGGGGAATTTGTTTGTGGGAATTTGTTATTATTGTACATTTTTCAAAAGTTGGGGAATATTTAGTTTGGAGATTTTAATTTTGAATATTTTGTTGGTCTCCCAGTTTTAAGAAGACCTGGTAACGCTTATGCAGCTGATATTCCAGTCACCGTGAATCCATTCGTCCACCAAAAACGTTTTTACTGGATTAGTGTACTTTGGAGGCATCACTTCCAAGTTTGAAGATTTCCATTAGTAATCCATCAGTGGTCCGCCTTGTTGTTCCTAAGCATTTTGATTGCCAAACGACTGCATTAAGAAAAAGTTTCCCTGAGTATTAAAACACTTTGCAATCTTCTTATGTTTAGTTATGTTGGAAACATAATCCGGATAGTCTTCTTTATAACTTAATCACCGGACCAGCAAATGATACCACCATTATAAAATACCTCACCAAACCTTTGATTACTCTTCAAAGTTCGGGATAAATTCTGGTTAAAGTGCAGCCACAACTGTAAATCAACATTTAGTTGAAAATTACCAATTTTCCGCATCCTTTACATCAAATTAACAAATCCCCTCAGGCCATGAGAATTCCTCTGTAACAGATCGCATGCTTCCTCCATATACGTTTGACGACCGCAAAATCGGTTGCTACCTAGTTTTGATGCAACTTGTACCCCTTGCACAGGGTGGTGGTTGCCGCATCCCTTGACATTTTTAGCCATAATAGAGCCACAGAACACATCTATTTCTGTTCACCCACGCTCAGCATGAGCGGCACATACGACGTTGCACTTCACTATTTCATACACTCCACCACCCCCTCGATGATGATGTTGACTGTGTTGGCCAAATGCCAAAAACAATAGTTTGCCAACCGCCGACATCCATGGTGTAACTGAGAATCACAAATGGAGGGTTTTCGATAGTTGCTTCCTTTTTCTGTTTTGCTCCTTCGGTTAGTATTTGTTATTGCTCCCCATTGGCATATTGCAACGCTGCCACTACCAATGCCACCGTGTACCTATCATCGCGTACCGCTTTTGATGTATTTGTGGCATATCGAATGTGACATGAAAGGTATTCGGCAGGTGGGGTGGCGTGAGGCGCATCCCTTTGGGGGATTATTGGATAAAAAGGGGTTGTATGTGTGTTTACTTGTTTTGGCAGTTTTTGGTTTATTTTTTCTGTTTTCGTGCTACTGCTCGGTACATTGGTCGTTTTGAATGGGCTCTGATGTTTGTCCATCATTCAATTTAATTCACTTCCGTTGAATTGGATGCCAGGGCTTCAAATGGAATCAATGGAGTGCGGGTGTCACTTGAATCGTTTTTTTTTTTTGTGGCAAAACATGGGGGGAGAGAAAAAGAGGGGCCACTTGACATTGAACTTTCAATTGCATATTGGGCTTTTAACTAGGAGAATCACTTCATAGATTATTTTGAACCTTGGCTAAGATCCCCTTAGACTTAAGATAACAATATATAAAATTGATTCTGGCTTTACTTTGAAGCTAAATTCATGCCATTATATCTGGCATCATTTTAATGGCCACCTCGGCTTCGCTGGCTGTGCTTCGGTCGGTTCAATTTTTGATGACTCGGTTCAATATGGACGGCGTTCTTCCGGCAATAGCGTTTCGAATGTTGCCCTCGTGTTTGTCCAAAGTGGTTGGCTTGTAAGTGAAGACTAAGTATTTGACTTAGTCACATAGAAGATGACCGAGTGGTGGCAAGTCCATGATCTCGACGGGTAATTGATGAACGCTCAACGTGAGATGCCCCAGTAGCCAAATCTCTCCTTCACAACTTCGAGCGTTGCGTCGCTTCTATGACATGTAGCGCTCTATTGTTATAAGCACAGCTCGGATATATCGATGTTTTCAAGCTCTGGTAACAGGAAGTCAGTTTATATCGCTTTTTACCTGAGACCATTTACGGTAAAGTCTTTGTGGACGCATTGATGCTTGGTTCAATACCTGTGTTCGCCCCAATAATGGTAATTCTGCTTGTTGAAGTAGCCGTTGAACCAAAAATGGGCTTCGTCCGAGAAGGTTATAAAGGGTGATTTTTTAGCTGGTTTGGTTTTGGCAACACTGGTTTTGACAGCCGACATGTGTTTATTACCTTGTGTCACTGTCAAACAGCTTCAGTTTGGTTTGCAATTTAACCATGGATCGTCTTACAAATGAACAACGCTTGCAAATTATTGAATTTTACTATCAAAATTCGTGCTCGGTTCGAAATGTTCATCGCGCGCTGCTTCCATTTTATGATCGGCATTCTCGACCTTCTGAGCAGTCTATTCGGAAGATTGTGACCAAATTTCGCACCAAATTTACTTTGTTGGACATTAAACCACCAACACGTTTACGTACTGTGCGTAGTGAAGAAAATATTGCGGCCGTATCAGCTAGTGTGACAGAAGACCGCGAAATGTCGATTCGGCACCGTTCCCAGCAGTTAGGCCTTTGTTACAGCACTACGTGGAAAATTTTGCGGAAGGATTTGGGCGTAAAGCCTTTTAAGATACAGCTGGTGCAAGAACTAAAGCCAGCCGACCTACCACAACGCCGAATTTTTGGTGAATGGGCTCTTGGAAAGCTGGCCGAGGATCCGCTTTTTTATCGAAAAATTGTGTTCAGCGATGAGGCTCATTTTTGGTTGAATGGGTACGTAAATAAGCAAAATTGCCGCATTTGGAGTGAAGATCAGCCAGAAGCATTGCAACAGCTACCAATGCATCCCGAAAAAGCCACTGTTTGGTGCGGTTTATGGGCCGGCGGCATTATTGGGCCATATTTCTTCAAAGATGATGCGAATCGCAGCGTTACTGTCAATGGTGAACGCTACCGAGCGATGATAACAAACTTTTTTTTGCCCGAAATGGAAGTTCTTGACTTGCATGATATGTGGTTTCAACAAGACGGTGCCACATGCTACACAGCACGCGAAACAATGGCGCAATTGCGAGGCGAGTTTGGTGAACAGTTAATTTCACGTTTCGGGCCGGTCAATTGGCCGCCTAGATCGTGCGATTTGACACCATTAGATTATTTTTTGTGGGGGTATGTCAAGGCTAATGTCTATAGGGACAAGCCCGCTTCGATTGACGCACTGGAAGCCAACATCCATGCATTCATTCGTGAGATACCGGCCGATATGTGTGAAAGAGTATGCCAAAATTGGACTCAGCGGATGGGCTACCTGAGACGCAGCCGCGATCAACATTTGCATGAAATTATCTTTAAACATTAAATTGCAAGGTTCAAACTATCGATTCAAATAAATATTTCATTCATTTTTTCGAATTTTTTGTGTTTTTTTTTTAAAAAAAGTTCTAAGCCTCTTAAAAAATCACCCGTTATTTTTGGCCAATATTTCCAACTCTAAATTAGCGAACTCAATGCGTTTTCTATGGGCATACGACTTTACTTCCTGCGCCAACACAATCTTATATGAATGGAGGCCCAAATTCAAGCAAAAAATTACCCGGATTGACTCTCAGGTGATCGGCGCCGTATCAGCTTTTTTGGATCTTCTTCGATACTGTTTCTTCATTTCGCACAAATCTCTGTCTGGTTGGTGACTTAATGTCCAAAAGGGTGTAGGTACTGATGCTAAAATTTTTCCATGGTGAGACTAATTCTTCATGAGACCGACCACTGACGAAATTCATGTTGCGTATTACCAACTGATGCATGATGAAATGGAAGACCTCAATGAATATTCTGACAGCTGAATGTCATTAGTAACTTTGACAACTGATGAAACTTAACAACTTGAAAAAGTGTCATTATTAACTAGTCACCCAATAGGGATATAGATCCGTTTATGCAAATTTGTCTTTATCCAAGCCCGGCACTTTGGTAACTGCCTCCAGTTCAGCACTTCAAGTTGGTTGAGGTCGACATAGGTCTTCGAAAACTCTGCGGGCCGGATTATTAGTGTCTCTGAATGTCCTTGCCATCTTAAACGTTCAATGCGGTGTTTTTTTTGTTGACAAGGTCTATGTCGCTGTAGAGATGGTATAATTCGTGGTTGAATATTCCGTCAACACAAACAAGACTGAAGATTTTTCTCTCAAAGCGACCAAGGATTTCTTCTTCCGCTTTCCATGCATCAGCGCCGTAGAGCAGGACTAGATTGACCGAAGTCTTGTATAGGATCTCCTTCGTAGTTCAAATAAGGGGTTTGCTACTAAATTGCCTTCTTTGCTCGAAGCAAGAGCGGTTGGCAAAAGAAATTCTTCGTTTAATTTCTGACGGAATGTTGTTTTCAGAGGTAATAGCGCATGCGAGGTAGACAAAGTCCTGTACTACCTCAAAGTTTTTTCTGTCAATGAAAATACAAAAAATACAAATTTTTGGCGCAACAGGCTCGTTAGTACCCAGGGCCTAGCTTTCTCACAACCATTCATGTGTGCGTGTGTACTTCTTGCACGATATCGGGACCTCCTGTTTTATGCCGACTCCGAACGGCTAAGTTGAGATAAGCTATTCTTGACAATTGATACTACTCGGATGATTTGTCAGATCATCACGAGAGGAGGGCCAGTGAAAAATCATTTAGGTGTTGCAACGGCTGGGAATCGAACCCAGACCTCCTGCGCGGCAGTTCATCGCACTAACCATCGCGCCACTGAGCCCCTCGTCAATGACGTTCTGGTTAATTCGTCGATATTTTATGTCGTTCCGTCAATTCGAAGCATAGATTGCTAAACCCACTTTTGCCGCTTCCTTCCCCAGTCCATACTTACAAACGTGGCTGTGACATCACGTTGACTCCTGCCAAAGATGTCAATATCGTCGCCGTATGCTAGTAGGTGCACCGGATTATGGAAAATTGCACCTCTAGTGTTGGCTCGGGAGTTTTGCAAAATCCCCTCAAGAATGAGATTAAAGAACCGTACAGCCCGACGGTTTTTAACTGCTCGGCGGGAACGCTCGTCATTTTTGGAAGCCTTGTTAAGCTTAAGCTTAGATATTGCTATCCTCTCTTCACTTAGCGCGGGTGTTTAGTAGTTTTCCCTGTCGTTGCCAATATTGTCTGCAGAAGTGGTTCTTCCATATCCTCAGCATTGACTATGTCTCAGCTGCGATATTTTCTTGTTTATCTCGACAACAGGCCTGATGTTCAGTGCCAGTCATCCTGACCAGAGCTACTATAGTGTTGCTGTTTATCTTTTTGTCATCAAAACACGCGCTTATCAGTTTACCAATTCAAATCCCGTTGGATAAGACCAGTATCTGATGGTTATCACTTGTCAAAGTTGCACAAATGGGTGTTGCCAAGTAAACACCGATCAGAGTCAGCCCCCCTCGTTCTATAACAACCAAACATTCAGATTTAGTCGGACGAATCAATGCCTGAAGAATTAAAGCACAGCATCGTTATCCCTATCAACTAAAAATAGGCTCTCTGACAACCTATCTGCCGTAAAATGAAAACGCCTGAAACCGTTCATCAACAACTTGTCGGCTTTATCAGTGTTGCTTTAGGCGAGGGAAGACCACAACAGATTCGACAAATCTCAGGAAACCCAAATCGATAAACAGCTGAATATGATAAGATTTTAGGAACGAACTATACAGAGCTGGTCTCGGTTTGATATACCGTCCAAACTCAAGACGACCATTGATTGGCTCTATCAAGGGAAACATTCAAAACCAAAAATAAGATTTGAATTCGACAAGATGATGCACTCACTTAGATTTTTAGCTGGACTTTTGGTAAATTGTTTTTGGCCTTCACATAATACGGCACAGAGGATCTGTAGTTGATGGAGTTTAAGAGACTTTATGCATCTACCCATGATGCAGCTCAGGATCTCATTTTGTAGATCGGATGAATGCTGCTATGCTACTGCTGCTTAGGTTTTTATTTCAAAATATAAATTTTTGGTGCTACAGGCTCTGTAGTATCCAGAGCCTAGCTCACAACAATTGATGTGTGCGTGTGTACTTCCTGATCGAAGGCGGGACCTCCTGTTTTATGCCGAATCCGATCGGCAGAGTTGTGATAAGATTGATAAGATAAGAAGATCTTGACATTGATACCACTCGGATGGTTTGTGAGATCATCACAAGAGGAGGGACAGCCAAAATTTTCAGGTACGGCTGTGAATCGCACCCAGATTTTCTGCCCGGCAGTACATTGCGAAAACTATTGCACCTCGGATCCTTGCATTTAGCCCGATGTTTAAATTTAGTGGAACATATTTTGCAAATGGGTTGGTGTCCCTTTCTAAGTCATCTCCGCAGTTTTATATAGTTCCACGCGAAATCCGTCATTTACGGCAGCTTTGTTAAACGTATGTGCAGATATTGCAATCCTCATATCATTTAGGTCGGGTGGCTGGTTGATTTCGCTGTCTTTGTCGATATTGAATGGGTTTTGTGTCTGACAGCGGGAGATGTCATCGCCAGTCTACACAAGTGGTTCCTTTTGTTGGAAACGTGGGATAATTAAAAAAAATAATAACAATAAAGTTTGAAAGCCACTGATGCTGTTTAAGAGATTTTTTTTTATTTTGTTTATGTGACAATTATTTTTGTTGCATACTAAAAAGGCGAAACGCAAGCTTATCATCGTAAAACCAAGGTTCGTGTCTTAGATTTGAAATAAGAGGTTTTAAGTTTGAAATGCACCAGGTTGATTACGTAAGGCTGGTAGAATTTGTCGATAGGGGTATTTGCTAAATAGAGTTGGAGTAAGCACATAGCGACGATCTTTATTTACTAGTAGACCATATAGCTGCTATTGATGAAGGAGAACAAACGCTGGTATATAAGGCTACTGCGCATTTTCGGCACTCTCTTTTTATACCCTATCCCATAGGGAGGTATATTAGTTTTGATACTTAGTTTGTAACATAGAGAAATAATTTTGCTACATATACCTCAAAGTATATGGATCGACTCAGAATCGCTAGCTGAGTCGAATTAGCCATGTCTGTCTGTCCGTCCGTCCGTCCGTCCGTCCATCTGTCTGTTCGTCACCGTTTTTGGGCCTTAAATTTTGAGCTAGGATAATGAAATTTGGTATATAGGATCATCGTCCGTGCCACCAGAACAAGTGTAAAAATTTTTGAAATCTGCCCTTTTTAGGAAAACGTATTTTTTGGCCAAACCGTAATGAATTTTAAAAAAGTGTCTGAGCAGCATATTTAGATAATGGTAATATCTATATTTCGTCTATATAAAGTTTTTTGCCACCCCTACTTTTTAGGGGCGTTTTTTTTTTATAAAAAAACGTTTTATTATGTTTTAGTATTAACGTGAGCATTTCACCAATAGACCATTTTAACCCACGCCCACTTTTTAGGGGCGTTTTCTTACAAAAACCATTTGTATGCCCTACCCCAAGGCATATGCAATAGAAAAACGTTGTTTTTTTGTCGAACCACAAAAGATTTTGATAAACTGTCTGAGCAATATATTGTGACAGTGTCATTTTCTGTATATCATCGCCATAAGGCCTATATTTTGAGGATATTAATTTTAAGGATGGGATGGGATAGGGTATTCAACGAACCGCACAGCGGATTGTAGCCTCTCATATGTTTTTATTTTGTTTTATTATTTGAATTGTTAAGTATTGTGTTCGCAAACTTTCTAAAGTGCAAAATAAAATTTAATCCCGTGCAGCAACCATTCAACAAAAATACGACAGCAGTTCAACACTTCCCCGGGCAGAGAGATTGTGCACAAGTTCCCTTCACCCCTGGACATCATTTTTTTTTTATCGGAGATCGACAAGTAAGCAATGACAAATCAATTGTATTTAACGGTGAGTCTATTTCATCGAATTTATTTTGTGCTCAAATTCGTGCGAACTATTATTGTAGTGTATAAGTTTATTGGCATGATATCCTTCTGATATATACATATATTGTAACGGGTGATCCAAGTAGAGATACTTTTTTCAATAGCCTTTTTTGACAGATCACGTGTGAGTCGTGTCATGCTGTCATGTTATTTTTGTTAAGTATTGTTTGTCATTTCATAATGGAAAGACTAACGCGTGAACAACGTTTACAAATTGTTCAACTTTATTATGAAAATTCACGTTCTGTGAGGAAACTGAAGCCGCTCGACCTTCCCAAGCGACATCGCTTCGCTCTATGGGCTCTTGAAAAGTTCCAAGAAGATCCGACGTTTTCGAGGCAAATTTTGTTTAGCGATGAGGCCCATTTCTGACTCAATGGGTATGTAAACAAACAAAATTGCCGCATTTGGGACGAAGAGCAACCTGAAGAGATTAAAGAACTGCCACTTCATCCAGAAAAAACAACGGTTTGGTGTGGTTTGTGGGCCGGTGGAATCATCGGTCCATATCTCTTAAAAAATTATGCCGGTGTGAACGTAACCGTCAATGGCGACCGTTATCGTGCCATGATAACCGACTATTTGATGCCTGAAATGGAAGCTCGCTTCCCACACATCGCATCAATCAATGGACTTATTGAGAGAACATTTCGGTGAGCACACAATTTCACGTTTTGGGCCGGTCGATTGGCCACCAAGATCGTGTGATATCACACCGTTAGACATTTTCCTGTGGGGATATGTAAAGTCAAAAGCTTATGCCGACAAACCCGCTTCGATTCAGGCCTTGGAGGAAAACATCACGCGTGTCATTCGCCAGTTATCAGTCGAAATGCTCGAACGAGTGATCGAAAATTGGACTCAACGGATGGACCATCTGCGACGTAGCAACGGGCAACATTTGATAGACATAATCTTCAAAAAATAAATGCCAAAGAATGTTCTTTCAAATGATAATAAACATTCTCCATTAAATTTGAATTTTCTGTGTTTTTTTCTTTAAAAAAGTAGGGAACCTCGAAATGGATCACCCTTGAAGTGCGATGTGGATGGGCACACACAATATAGAGCATTCTCCAACTTTGGCTCTCAATTCAGCTGAATTATTAAATCGATAGAAATTGAAATTATGTAGTACTGATATGAATTCTTCGCGCTTCTTTTATAAAATTACCAGATATTAACATCTCTTCTGTGGCATGTAAAAACGTAACCCCGTTCAGAGCGAAAGTAGCAAGAACCTCCCCACCGACGAGCTAGGATGAGCATAAGCTAGCATGACTCAGCTACAGAAGCCTGGACACCCCTTTCGTTTGCTGCCCGGCCTGGCTTGAGGAGTCCTGTGGCCTCAAGTCACAAGGGTAGTAATAAAGCGAAAGGGTTTCGTAAAATACGGTCGTATTTTCCATCAGCTCAAGAGAGCGTAAGTCGTTACGTCACGACCTAGGATATTCGAACTTCGATTATTGTATTGAACAGTCCAAACATACCAATTTAATATAGCCCACTCTACCTCTCCAAGTTACTTTACGTTTTACAATAGTTTAGTAAAGTTAGATATTGTAGAGGTCGAGGGATATATTCCGTTACACTTTCAGAATCGATTGTGACTCAACTACGACTTTTTCTTGTTCATCTAAGAATTATGATGGGATTTTCAGCTGTTGGCTTTGACTTTTTATAATTTGGCTAAACTTACAAATATCATTCCTGGTGTAGAACTTTGCTATATCATATATCACGCAATCTTCTTCTTGTTCGTTGGAGAAGGTCGTTTAACCAAGTGCGTCGTACTTGTGGGTGGCAAAACCCTTTTCGTCCGTTTTTAAATCAAATTGTCTACCCACTAAGCTCTTCAATCGTCACAATGATATGTTTAATCAAAATGACAAGTTGAATTGCTTCCATAAGACTTATGAATACTTGTACCAAACAAGCACACTTACGCCTATACCGAGTGGCATTAATATGCCGAGGATATCTTTAGTAGTAAACTTACTTCTAATTTATGGCTCTTAGTAGACAAGTCATCGATTAAACAAAAAATACCAAACCACCAACACCATCAGCTATGCCAAATTTTGACACATGTACGTTATGATAAATGTATCCCAATCCCACGCCTTTTATTAGTTCCAAAACTTTCCCACATCTAACTGCTGAACAAAGTTTCTTTTGAATTATCCCAGCCAATTAATCTCATGCCATATATTCGGCGCTGAACGGAGCCCGGAGCCGAAGTGTCTACAAGGATGTTTCTAGTGCAACCAATTGGTCTAGGAAAAGATATATTTTTATACGACACTTGAGCGAATATGCGTCATTTGAATGAAACACTTCTAATCCTGTCTTTCGCCAAAAAAAACGAGTGGTGGGTGCACGACTGGGTCGTACGCAACTTTCTCTTTCACAGCAAGTTGGGCGTTAGATCTAATCATAAGCATTTTGATTATTGATGCTAAAATGATATAAATAATGTCCAAATGTATTTAAACGAATTTTTACTCCAAAATTTGAAGGAATCGATGTCAATGTGAAAAATAATGATTTTCCGTTTTTGGCCAAAACTGAAAATTCCGTTTAGTAATAGTTGGGCTAAAACTTATTATGTGGAATTGCTTCAAGCTGTAATAGTAGTATATGTATTAAATTTCATTCAATTTGACACAATAGTTTGCGAGATATTAACAATTTTCTTTATATGGCCTAAATGACAAAATCCGTTATATGGATTTTCTCGAAAAAACTGGGTATGCAGTTTTGTTGAAACTAATATGGTTATAGTATATATAAAGTTTAATCAAAATCGTTAGAGCCGTTTTCGAGAAAATTGAGGTTATGTGTAATTTTTATATGGCAGGTACCAGTTTTAACATGGCTAAAAGCAAACAAAAAAAATGGCCTAGAATTATGACCAAAACAAGCTTGGATACGAAGTTTGAAGAAAATCGGTCAAGCCGTTTAGGCTGGGGAGACTGTCACGGACAGACGGACCGACGGACCGACGGACCGACGGACCGACGGACGGAATTCCAAAAACCACTTTTTTAGGCTCCACTATCATCGTAATGTTAGAATCAATCAAAATCTCGAGGTCGAAAATTTTCACGAAAACAATATCTTTCTCTTTGTAAGAGAAAGTTAAAAACGGAAAACAGAATTAATGAATACATGTTATCCAATTTTTTTTGTATTTGTTGTGTGATCCTCCCTCGAGGACATATCATTCCACTCATCTCGCATTGACAGCCATTGTACTTTTATTCCTTCTTCGTCTTGTTCTTTGCACTTGAATGCATTTCCTGAAATGAAGTATCCGTATAGGTGAATGCATCTGAAGGACCTTCCGTTATATTTGTTTTGCACTTGTTCTACATAAGTATTCTACAGATAGTTGTCAAAAAGAAGTCTGCAACAAACACGAGATGTGATACGACGCAGTCCACTTTGGCGAAAATACGAAGACGACTATACTCCTGCGACAACAACGATAAGAATATAAAGGAGTACAAGACATCACATGATGTAGGTGAGAATAAAAAGGAAACTGAAATATGACAAACAAGGACAAGCGAAGAGGGAAATTACATTTCACGTTAATGTACACACCAACAAAAAAAATAAGAACAACATTAGGAAGTAAAATCGTTGAATAATCCCGCCTCGCTGTGACACATCGCAGGATGTGCTAAGATAACACATATATAGCAAGGATGTCAATTTGTGATTTCTCTATTGATTGAAAATAAAAATAAATCGATGGGGAATGATAGAACGATGGAATTTTCAAAAATGATAATGACATCCCTAGGAAATATACCGAATCACTTATGCGGTATAATTGGGCAATTTAAGGATACCATTAGGATAGAGATCCTTATGAATAATGTATGATGCGGCGGTGGTTTATTTATGATCGAATCTTCTGGTACTGGTACCTGGTGCAACTTGTCCGTATTTGGATAGAGCACAGCCGCATTGTAAATCTGAAAGATAATATAGGTTAGGTGTGGAAATTGTTAAAAATTGGTGCGACAAGTTCGAACTACTTTCTAGCATACTCCATACTACTGGTGGTAATGTCGATGAATTTAATCCACTAGCCGATTTTTAATATTCCCAAATGCGGTGGTGTGGGTTTTTTCCAATCTACAACTCTGAATTGAGTTTTGAAGGCTTATAAACTGATTGTATTGGAAGGTAACTGCTTCTCTTTTTTTGATGGTATTGTTCATGACATGTCCTTAAATATTATCTGTTAAGTTACGTGACTCAATTTATCATTAGGAAAGCTATACAATGAACTTCAACAAAAATCCACTCTTGTTTCTTTCATCAAAGTTGTCAAGGACATAGGAATCTGGTTTCGAAACGACGCGACGTTTAACATGTAAAGATGAAGTACCTTCTAGATAGGGTGATTAAGTTGCTGGAAATCAAGTCCAAGTGGACTACAAATACCTTCAGAAAACATATAAAAAGTAAAGTCATTTACTTAGAGCAGTATCTAGACTTTAACAGCCCAATGACCTGCTCCTTTTGCAACAGAAATCAATGAATACAAAAGAGATAGAAGATGTGTACTGCATATCAATCTATACGGATGGTTCAAAGATGGGTTACCCTCTAACGAATGAAAATCGCGCAACTTCATCTGCCAATGAAGCAGAAAGAAAGACAATATCGCAAAAGGTTCAGGCTCTTTTCTTTAATTCCATTCGGTCCATCTTTATGGTCACAGATCTAGAATCAGGGAGTGCAGAGAACTGCCGCGCAGTTTAATTCCCAGCTTTAGCAACACCTAGTATGGCCCTCCTATCGTGATGATCTGACAAATCACCCGAGTAGTATCAATTGCCAAGAAAAGCTTATCTCAACTCAGCCATTCGGATTCGGTATAAAACAGGAGGTTCCGCCATAATGCAAGAACGACACACGCGCATATGAATGGTGGTAAGAAAAAGCTAATCCCTGGGTACTAATGATCCTGTTGCTGCAAAATTTTGTAATATTTTTGTAAGCCCAGAATATGGACGAAGTGGTGGACAGCTATAGTCCTAGGAGTCACTAATCCATGACCTCATGTCCTTAGAATGTGACCTAAAACAGGTAGAGCGAGTGCGTCAGAGGTCCACTAAAGAAGATTTTAAGCTCCGTGTTTTACAGCCCCAGAAAGAGTCGGTAAACTCTCGAGGGAGCAACTATAAACATAACTAGCGACATGTAATCCACGCAAATGCACCTTCATCAATGACCAATGAAATTTGGAAGTCTCACGACGGACAGCATCAAAAAAGAGCAATCCCACGTCGACCCCAATTCAATGAGAACGGGTGGAGAGGACGATACCTGGAACCAATACCTCAAGAAATGAATTTGATGAATCGCATTACCGGCACAAATGCAAAGGTTCGATGAAAATAGTACGTTCTTCTTTTTCGGCTAACAAGGAAGCATAGAATGAACGTGAGGCGGACGTCAAAAAAAAAAAAACAACAACCGGGCAAGAGAAGGCGATCTCATTCCTCAAATGATGTAGTAACCGAGGTGTTAGGACGGACATCCAGACATAAACATTCTCGCCACAATGCGTATACAGCCACCAGATACAAAGGCCATAACCAATGAATGAGTGCAACATGGAAGATGGAAGGTAATGTTTCGAGGACATATTACATCGAACTGTCAAAGTGTTCAAAAGCTGTCGAAACGTCCAAATTGCCAACAGCGGTCCAAGAGGACACGTATATACAAGGTGGCGCAAAAGTAATCCTCCTATCAGAAAATGCTATAAATTTTGCGATTGGCCCCTAATGTCAGTTCTGTTTTGAAATTTGTGTAGTAAACACATGCGAAATACACGTTAATAAACAATGTTACGCTACACTGCTCCAGAACGCGGAATATTGGTGACTATTTATTTGAGCAATAATCGGTCGGTGACTTTGGCACAACGTGAATTTCGTCGCAGATTTCCTAGCCGTCCAACGCCTACTGGTGAAACACTGCGACGTTTAGCCGCTCGCCTCAAAGAGACTGGCACAACACGAGATGCTACCAGGCGTGGCAGACCCCGGAGTAGCCGTTCTGCAGAGAATATTACTGCTGTAGCCGAAGATGTCATGAAGCGCCGTCGACATCGACCAGACGACGTGCCACGCAAATGGGTATCAGTCGACGGTCTTTACAGCGAATTTTGGTATGAGATTTGAAAATGTTTCCGTACAAAGTCCAGACGGTGCATCAGCTGTTAGCTGCTGACCGCCAATCGCGTCTAACATACGCTCCAGCCATCCTTAATCACCACCAAGAGGAAGATGATTTTTCATCAAAAATAATCATGAGTGATGAGGCCCATTTCCATCTTAGCGGGTACGTAAATAAGCAAAATTTACGCTTCTGGGGCACTAAAAATCCGCGTGTAACCCACGAAGAGCCATTACACCCGCTCAAAGTCGCTGTTTGGTGTGCTGTTTTCGCTGGAGGAGTCATCGGACCTTTTTTCTTCGAAGACGTCGCGGGCCAAACGGTTACTGTGAATGGTGAGCGCTACAGAGCAATGATCAACGAGTTCTTTTTGCCGCAACTTGATGAATTGGGATTGGAAAACATGTGGTTCCAACAGGACGGTGCAACGGCACACACTGCACGTGCCACAACCGATATGCTGAAGGATGCATTTCCCGGGCGCCTAATCTCCCGTTTTGGCGATTTGCACTGGCCAGCAAGATCGCCTGATTTGACCGCTCCAGACTTCTTTTTGTGGGGCTTTTTGAAGTCGCGGGTTTATGTCAACAAGCCTCAGACTCTTGCAGCTCTTAAAGACAATATCCGTCAAGAATGTGAGGACCAATCGCCGGAAGATTTGGCCAAAGTGATGGAAAATGCCATAAAAAGGGCTCAAATGACAATCAACTGTGGCGGCGGCCATTTACATGACATCATCTTCTCGACTTGATGTAAAAAAAATTAAAAGACCAAATAGAAATTATCCACAAGAAGAATCAAAGTTTTTCATTTTTTTTTAAATTACAGCCAAAAAACATCGGAAGGTTATTTTTGTTGGTCAAAAACATGGAAGAAACCAACAGAATCAATAAAGATCACGAACACAACCTAAAGGATAATAACATTGTAAAGGATGTCATTCGGTCCAAGAGGACAGTAATATATATATGCGAAAACATGGAATACACCAAAAACTTAATAAAACCCCCGAGCCCCAACTAAATGGTGATAATATTGTAAAGGATGACGCTCACATCCAGAATCATAAGACGATTTTAAAAGAGAGGGATTTTAGGAGAGAGGTAATAATATGTCAATCAATGAATGGCATTCGGCAAAAAGGTTTAAATGACAGAATATCGTTGTCCAAAATTTACACCGGGTTTTTCGATAACACTGCAACAAGTGGCTACAGGAAAACTTATGTGATTGTAAAAATCCAATTGCTATACCAATTAGACAGCCCAGGTTTTCTGAAAATGTTTGGAGGAGTTCATCTTGTTTCTGAAATTTTCAGAACATTTTCAGATTCCACCACAAACATTTTGAATCTTCTCACTTTCCGATTACTTATGAGGACCCCACCGGATAATAACTTTCTGATTAACAAAACTATATTCGAAGAAAAAAAATCTTTCGAGCCCTAAGAAAAACAAATAGGGGTCTGATGATCATGCTTCAAAAATCGACAGGTCAAACCTTCCCTCAGCGTTAAGTTTATTAAGTTTCTGTCATTTTCTTACCGAAAGCAGATAAATGTAGCCAGAAACGGATTGCAGATAAGCCTGTCCGTACTTTTACTACTGGCTGCGGTGTCCTAGTTTTTATTGCGTTGGACTATTAATCGCAGGATGCCTGGTGTAAATCGCGAAAGTAACAAACTGAGTTGTTTTACTGTACCAGCTCTGGCAAAAGTCTGACAATCATCTAAGAGTATTAAAAAATCATGAGGAACAGCCTTTTGAATGCAAAGTTAAACTTAAGGTCCAATTCCTTTTAAAAAAAAATATAACTCTGCAAACCTAAATGAATGGATAAGCTAATTTTGAGCCACTTAAAGTCTTAAAGTCTGATTTTAAGACCTTCTACATAGTCAATATCCAGGAAGATTGGGTCAATAGAAACTAAGTAGTTATATCTGCTAAGGGAAATTTTAAAAAACAAGGGTATCCGAAATGGAATTTTACTCTCTACTTACAACCTTTGAGTGAAGTGAGACAACTAGGCACGAACTAAACACATATACTGCTTGGCAACGGGCTTACCTCGACATTGACTATGTGCGCAACTTCTTTGAGGAAAATCTGGAAGGATGCTCGTAATGCTGGGTATAGCTAACGCACGTCACATAATACGGGGCAGCACTGACCATACTGAACAAGGTGAGTCGCTTTTTGATTGTGTTGTAAGCATAACCTCATTTTGTCCAATATCTGTAATGAATAACTTTCATTACCAGGAAAAAGGTTTCTAATAATAAACAGCAATTGGACAATGACTGGCAGGTATATCTACGTAATACTTCAGATGGATACATCACGTATTTCTAACACCTCCTATAATCATGCATAAGTCTGTCAAATCTTCGGTTGGAGGATTCCAGGGTGCTTGGTCTATATGACTGGAAGCAATGTGCTCAGGATCGTTGAATGGGTGCTTCTAACAGGTAAAGGCCCTAGATGGGAGGCCGTTAAGTAAGTAAGTATTGATGTCGTTTGGTGTTGCAGAACGAGGGTAGTCACTGAGCGTCATTAACTTCAGCAATTAGGTTAGGTTAGGTTAGTGGGTTGATGAGGCAGACGGTGTGTGTCTTCCCTCATCGCAATCAGGTCACTATAGACCCATTGTGATGCCCGTTGGGGGTACACTTGTGTGGTTGGTTCATTCATTGTCCCGTTACTATCCATTGTTGTTAGCCTCTTTCCAGCCATCCAGGTGTTGTTGCAAACCTGAAAAGATTAGGGAGAGGGATTTCGGATAGATCCGTGAGGTCATGGAAAAAGTATTTTCCTAAGGTTCTCATTCTTAATTGGCTGAGGCCTGGGCAGTGGCACAGGAAGTGGAGGGTATCCTCGTGTATTTCTTCATCACCGCAGCCTCTACAGAGGTCATCATCTATGAGATGCATTTTCAGTTTGTGGCTTTTTAGTAAGTTGTGTCCAGTAAGAATCCCAAATATAGTAGAGACAGAGTTCCTGTTTCTACGAAGTAGTTTATGGGTTCTGGCTTTGTCATACTCAGGCCATATCCTTTTGGAAGTTTCACAGGTGGGAAGGGAGTTCCACCTGTTTTTTGGCAGTGATCAGTGTTTTCTGTCCCACCCGAGATTTGAGGTCACATAGTGGTGGTTTGACAGACTGGTCTGCTTGGTCAATGCTGGAGGCAGATCCTTTTCTTGCCAGTTCGTCAGCAATTTCATTGCTCTGTATGCCCCTCTGTCCGGGAACCCAGCAGATCTTAACATTATGTTGGACGCCAAGAACCTTTAGCTCTTCACGACAACGTTTCACAAGCCGAGATTTTTTTTCGACAGCAGAAATAGCTTTTATTGCAGCCTGACTGTCAATAAAGATGGTAATATCATCTGGTGGTATCGCCAGCATTGAGGTTGCTTTGGCTGCCTCTGCTACTGCCAATATTTCGTCTTGGAAGACACTGCTGTGCTCAGTGAGACGAAAGGTGCTGTTTAGCTTTAGCTCCAGCTCCAACGCCTACATCCATTTTTGAACCATCAGTGTAGATGGATATGGTTTCGGGGCCCAATTCGTTCCTCTCCCACTCCTCTCTGCTTGGGAGGATGCAGGAGAATGGTCTTTGAAAGTCATGGTGAGGCAGCATGTAGTCAGAGGATACAGCTGAGCCCAGATATCTGTGTAGAATTTTGGCATTTCCTCCTGAGTTCGAGTTCCAGCAGTTGAGCTGGCTGATTCTTAGAGTACTTTTGGCTGCAGATTCTTGCATGTAAAGGTCCCTCGGTAGCAGGTTAAGGATGGTTTCCAGTCCCGCTGTTGGTGTGGTTCTCATTGCGCCAGTAGCGCCCACACATGCTATCCTTTGTACCTTTGTCATATTTTTCAGATGGGTGATCACCAGACAAGCCCCCCATATGTTAATATAGGTCTCACAATGGCCGTGTACAGTTTTTTTTTCCGAATATTCGGTTACACGTATAGAAAGCGACTGTGTCCTTTTTAATGCGCTCGCGCACAATTAGGTTCCAGTTGAGTTTTCTTTCAAGAATGGCACCCAGATACTTTGCACTATCGGCTAGTTTGAGGGTAGTCCCATCGATAGCCGGTAGGTCGAATCTTGTTCGTAAAGAGAACGAGTTCCGTTTTCTGGGGGTTGATGCCAAGCCCACATTGTTTTGTCCACTCGTTGAGAGTGTTCAATGCCAGCTCGAGTAGTTCACTAATAGTGGGTAGGACTTCCCCTTTAACTAGTATCGCTACATCGTCTGCGTAGGCTATGACTTTTACCCCATTTCGCTGTAGCTTAACTCTCATTGATGACTATGTTCCACAACAGAGGTGAGATAAAGCCTCCTTGTGGTGTGCCTCTTGATGCTATTACTTTGAGATGGGTGTCACCCAGATCCGCATTTATATTTCTGTGGTTGAGCATACTTCCAATAATATGTATTAGAGGTTGGTCCACGTTGTTCTTCGCGAGGTTTCTTTCGACTGCGTTTGTGTTCACATTATTGAAGGCTCCTTCAATGTCGAGAAATGCAGCGAGTGTATATTCCTTCTCGTGAAGAGGTTTTTCTATTGTACTAACGACATCATGTAGGGCAGTTTCGACTCCCTTACCTTTCGTGTAGGCATGCTGTGCCGAGGATATGTATTGGGGGTCGAGTTTGTCACGAATGTAGATATCCATTAGTTTTTCATAGGTTTTAACTTCAGTTATTGTTACCATGATAACACGTCAATTAATTTTTTTTACCACCTACTAGTCACCTTCAGGTTGGAGGGTTATCCAACAAAAACAAAAATCCATGTCAAAATTACTGGCGCTGTCCCCAATTTTTAGGCTTATGATTTGGAAGGCGGAAAAATAACCCTGTTACGAAAGAACCAAGAGCCTCGCAAGGGCTGATTTCATTATGCTTAGCGATATAAGTTCAGCAAAAACTAAACAGAAAAAGTGCAGCCAATCAACTAGCAGGAGCCCTAAGCTAAGACATTACTGCCGTCCAGGAAAAACAATGGGTTAGGCAGAAGGACGATAAAAAGCATGACATTTGCTACGGTCTGTGTTTTAATAGGAAAGATCAGCATTACGGCTTCAGACAGCACACGATTTCATTCACACTGTGATTGACAACAGGTGCGTATTTTGGATGTTCAAACATTCCGAGGGGCTACCATCGACGGTAATGCAAAGACGCTTAGAATAAAGACATCCAACAATCCTCAAAAAATGTGAAATAATGTGAGAAAAATCAACGCCAAAAAATGCCTATAAATATGAAACCCTTACTTGCAGCCAAAAATGAGGCCTACAAGGCAAAGCTGCAGGTGAAGACGACTGCCGCCATTGGGCTTTATGGGCAAAGATGGAGGAAAGAACACCGCATTTTCAGATGAAAAGCAATCGATCGAAGTTATAGATGGCTGCCACTCCAGAAAAGATGTTCGAAATTTGGCCTTGTAGGCCTCGGTTGGGTGGGTAGCAGAGATCTGCACCGATACACCGCACTCTCCAATACATCGCATGTATACTCGGTTTTTAAATGACTCAGTCTCAAAAATATCGCAAACAAAAACTATCGCCACCGCATTGACTCAAAACACGAACGCTATTGCGGTGTAACACACTCTCTCTTACTCATATACTCTGAGTATAAGTAACTCTTTATTATGTCAAAGCGGTGTTTGCGTAAAATAAGTGTGAGTATTTATAATAAGCGATACATGTGTTAACCGCCACCGCAGTGCAATGATTGCTCTTCGTAAGGCTCTATTGTTATAACGTATTATAACTAATTTTGTTCATTTACAATGTTTTATGTTTCATTCAAAAAAAAAAGTAAAAACAAAACTAAAATACCTTTTATTTTGCGTTTGGTAGAATATTCCATGAATTAATTGCGGTGTTTGCAGAAACACCGCATATACCGCAATTGACACCGAGAAGCGTTCAGAAGCGGTGGTGCTTAACACTCGAGTATGCGAGAGAGCCATACACTCATTGACTCCTTTGTTGAACATATTCTCAACGCAACTATCGCATAGCTTGCGATGGCGGTATACACCTGCACCGCTTTTTTTCTGAGTCTATCGCAAGATATAAAAACATGACCGCATGCAGTTCTCTGGTGGGTAGACTCTGATTGGCTTTAGCTTGGCAATACCCAGTGGTTGCAACTCTGAATGTGCATATATTTTTACCTCCAAGTGGTAACCATGGGATAATGGTCTCATCCAACCGAATTTGACTTGCTAAACGATAAGTGCGAGCGTTGATTACAAGACGTAAAACAGCAACACTATATTCACCCTGGTCATAATGGCACGAAATGAATACCAGGTCTGCCGCGTCAGGCATGAGTTGCTTCAACATATTCGGACAACAGGTTATCTGACAACAAGGAATCTCAAGGGTAACAGGGAACATAGATGGTTGCGGATGAACCGAACGGTCAACGGCAGCGTTCAATCCCGTAGGACAAGGGGCCGTCCTAGGGGTATCTAATAAATTGGCCCTCCAGGTTGGGGGTTGTGCCATGGGTTAACTACCCACCATGGAAAAAAATATTGTTACGAAGCAACCAATAGCCTCGTAAAGGACGGATAAAATCGATAACAGGAGAGGTGCAGGCTTACAACTAACGGAAGATCTAAACTGCTATAAAGCAGCCATTACTGCCATCCAGGAAATACAATGGGATGGGCAGTATTCTTTAGTTTTCATCAAAGGATGAAAAACTGTGACATCTACTATGGACCGTGTTACAGTGAGCAGAAACAGCGGATTTGTTAGAAGTGCCAGACTTAGGCAAGAAGTCTTATGCTTCCAAGACATTTGCGAACGCATTGTTACAATCCGCATCAAGACCAAATTCGCCAACATAAGCATCACTCACGATCCGACGGAGGAAAAAGATGATATAACTAAGGATTGCTCCTACGAGCTCCTTGACAAAAACTATTAGCGACTACCAAAGTACGATCTTAAAATCTTGCTGGGAGATTTTAACGCAAAGGTAGGAAGAGAAGACACCTTCAGCAATATTTTCGGAAAATATAGCCTACACGACAACACGTCTGGTAACGGACTTAGGCTAATTGACGAAATGCCACTATACCCAGAACACGGTTTCCTCACCACGATATCTATAAAGGGACATGGTGGGCTCCAGATCAACGAATAGTCAACGAAATTGACCAAATTGCGATAGACAAGAGGCACGCATCCAGTATTTTGGATGTCCAAACATTCCAAGGGTCTAACATCGACTCCGACCACTACTTTGTTGCAGCTAAGTTAAGGATGCGATGAAAAAATTGAATGTCGAAAGACTGCAATCGCAAAAGACCGCCAAGGCCAAGGCCTTCTCGCAACGCGTATCCCTTAACCTCTCGATTCACACCATACCACCAGCATCTTATGTCGAAGAACAATGGCAACGAAGGCAACAAACCATTAGATCAGCCGCAACTGATGTACAAGGTTTCTCGCAGCCAAGAACGAGGCCTACAAGGCTAAGCTGCAGGTGGAGACGAGAGCTGCCATTGAGCTCTATAGGCAAAGAAGAATGGAAGAACACCGGCTTTTCAGAAAGATGAAAAAAGAGCAAGAAAAGCGCTCGATCGAGGATATAGAGATCCGCCACTCCAGGAATGATGTTCGCAAGTTTTACCAAAATGTAAAATGTCAAAGCCAAGGACACAAGGCTCGAACAGAATCCTGAACAAGGAAATATCGTAGTCGATGCTAAAGGTATGGAAGAACCACTTCTGCAGTCAGGCGATTTTTACAGAAGGCGGAGATGACTTGGTAAGTAACATCCACCAACTCATAAGCCATATCTGGTCGGATGAAAGTATGCCTAATGAATGGAAAAAATGAGACCCACTGAAATGCGTCACTTACACCGTTTACCAACAACCTGATCTGCCCTTATCAGTGTGATATTAGGCCAGGAAAGTCCACAACCGATCAAATTTTCATACTTCGGCAGATCCCAAAAAAAAAACCAAGAAGTCCAAATCGATACGCACCACCTAATATCGATTTCAAAGCCGCATACGACAGAATTTATAGAGACGAACTATACAGAGCCATGTCTAGTTTTGATATACCGCCCAAACTCGTCCGTGTGTGTAGTATGACGATGGAGAATTCTCGCTGCACCATCAGGGTCGGAAACGACCTTACCGACACATTCTATACCAAAAAAGGATTTAGGCAAGGCGATGCTCTGTGATGTGACTTCTTCAATCTGATTCTTGAGAGGATTGTGCAAAACTCCCGAGCCAACACCAGAGGCACAATTTTCCAAATATCCTCCAACCAAAAATTTTCCAACCAAATACCAATACCCCGGCTCGCAGAGTCTTCGATTCCCAGCCAGACGTCGGACACAGTAGAGGAAGACCTCGCTTTAAGTGGCTCGCACAAGTAGAAACCGACCTCAACCAACTTGGAGTGCTCAACTGGAGGCAGTAAGCTAAGGACCGGGCTAATTGGAGATCCATGTTGATTGAGGTCCAAGTTCATTCCGGACTGTAGCGCCACTTAATAGAAGAAGAGAATATCCAGCCGCCGTATATGGTCATTCAGATATAAGCGACAAACATGAAGAAAATATTTACATCCCGGAAACATCCGAAAAAGGAAGAAGAACCTTCATTTGAAACCCAAAGTTATCATGGATCCCGCAACACATTTTATGAAAACTGATAGCACCAATGCTAAGGACTGACCGAAGAAGAAGAAAGAATCGCCTCACACCATCTTCTAACCGGGAACCCATTAAAATAGGGTATGGAATTATGAAAGAAGCCGTTATAGAGTTCCCCCTGTTTACAAATTGACGGAAGAAATTTAGAGTATCCCTTTGAATTATAATAACCTTTCAATCGCATGAACTCAAACTTAAATAAATCCCTCCCAGCACCACAAACTAAATCGTGTACTTGACCCACCGATATCCCGGCCAGCACCCCCATGACTCAGAGTACATCTGCCTTAAATGCAATCGGTTGTCGAATCTTCCACTCCAATAAGCCCTAATGAATCCATTCTGTTTATATGTTCCCGAACATCGATTTACGGCTTCTATTCGGGAAATATCTTCCAACTTGCGGTGTCTTTTGGTTTTTTTTTTTTACCATGACCCCCAGTGTCCTTTCAAAATTTTGTTCATAGTCCTCGTTCTTTTTATTGCCTCTTACCCCAACCACCCGTCGTGACTGTTAGTTTTTCGTTTTTATTTTCGTCGTAAGTCCCCCGAAAACCTTTCTCGCTCGCACTTTCGACACAATTTGGTGAGTCCTCTTGTTTGTGTAAACTAGTAAAACTGCTGTGCCCTCTCCGAGTTTCGGATGCTAACATCTTTCGCAATTTGCCATGGGAAGACTGTGCCATAGCCCACATCATCCATCCACTCGTGCATAACGATGGTTCGGTAGGACAAGACTACAAACAAAGTAACCATATCCCATCAGGGAGGATGTTTTAGACTGACCGCCCATCTATCCGTTTACGCTGTTGTACATCATCAGAGTCGTCCTACTGGTAGGACTTAACATGAATAAAGAATAGCCACTGGGTCCGTTTCATGTTTGTGTCCTTTAATGAGCTTTTTTGAACATTAAAAAAAAACAGCTCCTGCATCAACGATGATAATACATATTTACCCCAGGATACAGCAGATTTGAATAATTGAATTTTCCGCAGAGACTTAAAATTGAATATCATATTCCAAGCATTTCCTGGGATGGATTTTTACTCCATCCAATCACTGCAGACGACATACCTGGCACCTGGTCGGGTCGTCCGCGCGCATTCAATCGACCATCGGGTATCATCATCGTCAGAAGTGGATATTGGAAGTATAGTTGGGGCGCGCATGGTGACATCATCTGGGGGTATCTAGGGCCCATAGGCTATTATCCTTGCAGAATGCAATATACTCTGTCAATTCCAGTCGTATTGCATCCATCTCATAAAATCTAATATCCCATGGCATTTGGCACTTGAATCCGGCGAGGAAAGGCTGTCGATGGAGACAAATGTTATGATCCGACATTAAGCCGACACACATACGACTGTGGATACGTATATTTTTAAAGGATTGTGCATGGAGTGACAATAGAAAAAAATAAAAAAAAATAAAAACTCTCAAAAGTCCTCGGGGGGAGTTCTATTTTTGTTCGCTTCACAGAACACGTATCCCTCTCGCATGAGGTCACACGAATAAAACGGAATTCCTAATCCATTTTGATCGACTAAAAAGCTGTGTGTCCTTGTTGTTGTTTGGTTTCATGATACTCTGGTTAGTCTCAGATGTATGGCGGGCTTAAGATTCAATGTGCAAGTAATGCAGCGCACACTGACAAGGTAAACTTTTGCCCGTTGCGGTATTTCGAGAGAGTTTACATCCCTTGAGGGGTTCACGTCAGGATTATGCGGTTAAAAGACTTCAAACGTGCTACACAAGTTTTGTGATGAAATATTTAGCCCACATTCGATGTCAATACCTGTTGACCGACAGAATTGACCCCCACCTTACAGATGGGTAAACAATGTACTACTTGTGTGCCATCTGCTAATTACTGACAGGCACGTTATTAATGCTTTTGGGATGGATAATTGATGGCTAAGATAAGCGGGAGATGGAAATATACTCGCTGATTAATCATTCGGAACAAATTGTTGAACGCACCCTTAGGGGTGTATGATGGGAACGCGATACGAAGAAGCAGATTACATTGTTGAGCTAGCACAAATAGAGGGGCGGATTTACATAGAAGCAATACAGGACTTTTTTTGATGGGTCACTTACTATTCTTTTTGTAGAGTAAAATTTCAAATTGATCTTGTTGCTGATTCTCCAGGGTGTACTCCAGACGTGCTACCGTCTCCTTGTCTGTCAGCTCACCGTACATGAAGCCACATCTGAAAAAGGGAAAAGAGTATCTTTCATTAGCGGTCTAAATTTAAAGTAAAAAGATTACAAAAACACAAATTCTGCGTAACAGGGTCGTTAGAACATAGGAACTGGCTTTTTCGCACAACCATTCATGTGAACGGTGTGCTGATTGTTGGGGTCTCATACTGCTTCCTCAATTAAGGCCGCTCTTGACATGATAACTAGCCTCTCACTATCATCTTCTACTCTCACCTCCACGCTGGTGACTGGTGGGTGGCTAGTACCTCGACTGGAGATGGGGTAACTAACCCCTGTGGAAGGTCGTTGGTGGCAGCAAACGAGAGAGGGGTAGGAGTGTCATCTCACTAAGGCACTCATTTTCAGGTGGCAGCGGAGGAATTCCCTAGATGGAGTCAACGGTGGCGCCTACAGCTAAAGTTCGATCGAACTGGTAGTGTAATCCCTATATGAGCTGCTTCGACATATTTGACCACCAGGTCTATAGGGATTTCCAATACTGAGCCATTGTTTTGGAAAAGAGTTAGTGGCGGAGGAGCCCTCAATGGGTCAACGGCAGCGCTCATATCTCAAAATAGTCTACTGACATCGGTATTTCCGGCCCGCTGTCCTAGGGTCAAAACAAGGGCCTGGCCCTCCAGGTTGAGAGTTGTGCCATCTGGTAACTTCCCGACCGTGGAAAAAACCATTTGTTATGGGAGAGACGCAACCAGCTTCGTATAATGAAACTCCTTATATGGCAACAAGACCCGGAACGTCAATGGACTATGGTATGAGAGTATGCACCTGGAATGTACGAACACTCTACACCCCGGGTGCTACTCAAAAACTTGAATCTGTCCTCACGCGGTACAAGGCAGATATAACTGCAAACCAGGAGATACGATGGATAGGATCAGGTATATTGAAGAGACAAAATTGCGACATTTATTAAAGCTGCAACATAAGATTGCATGTATTAGGATGCGCATTCATCGTTGGAAATCGGCTTAGGACAAAACTCATTGACTTCAAGCCGATAGGTGATTGCCTTGTGTTATCCCCATCAAAGCTACGTTCCAAAACACAAATCTAATATGTCCACACGCCCCTACCGACGAGGTTGAAGATCCCATCAAGGAGGTGTATTATGACCTCCTGGATGGAGACTACGGAGTCTGTGCGGAGTATGCTGTAAAAGTTGTACTCGGGGATTTCAATGCTAAAGTCGTAAAGGAAAACATCTTTGGCGGTTAGTTGGTAAGCACAGAATCCACGAAACGACAACAGACAACGGCTACCGACTAATCGGTTTTGCAGCAGCTCGTAATATGGTGATAAGTAGCACTAGGTTCCCAAGGCTAAGGATCCACACAGCAACCTGGCGCTCTCCAGACGGTCGAACCGCCAACCAAATCGACCATGTGCTAATCGCTGCGAGGCACGCATCCAACATCCTCGACGTGCATACATTCCGAGGGGCAAACGTCGACTCTGACCATTTTCTTGTCCAGGCTAAATTCAGAGCTCGACTGTCTAACGAGAAGAAGCTGCGAACTGCACAGAAGAAGAAATTCGACGTTGGACGCCTTAGCACACCTGGAGTAGCCACAGGCTAAAGTGAGCGCCTGAGTATGAAACTCTTCTCTGTGCACTCACCTACCACAAACGCCAACAATCAGTGGTGCCAGTATGGCGACATCATCAAGGAGAAACCACTGTAGGGTACCTCCGAGAAAGAGCCCGTGGTATGATGATGAATGCGCGTACAAGAAAAAGGCGACAGAAGATGCACACAAGAAAGCGCTGCAGCGCAAAACAAGGGCAGCGAGAGAAGAGTATCGAGCCAGGAGAAGGAAGGAGAAGAAGACCCTACGTAGAAAGAAGAGAGCTTACGCAGCTTCCCAGCTCAAGAAGATCGAAGAGCCGCGCGATCATAACAACACCCGCAGGTTTTATAAAAAAAGCCAAGCAACTGGCTGCTGGTTACAAAACCGGAACGCAGGTTATTCGAGACAGCGAAGGAGACCTAGTCACCAAGTCACCAGTTGTGTTTAAGCAGCATTTCCAACAGCTGCTAAATGGGCATCATGTAGAGGATAGGGCAAGAAGAGAATCGACGTCCAGTTAATGAAGAACTAGGTACTGGCTACTATAGAAGAAGTTGGCCTAGCTATAAAAAAAACTTAAAAACAACAAGACCGCAGGTTTTGATGACTTACCAGCGGAGCTTTTTCAATACGGTGGTGATGTTTTGGTAGGGAGCATGCACCGAATCATCAACCAAGTATGGGTGCAAGAAATCATGCCCGATGACTGGACTATCAGCTCCATATGCTCCAGCTACAAGAAAGGCGATCCTATGTCTTGCAAGAACTATCGAGGCATATCCCTGCTTAATGTCGCATACAAGATCCTATCCAACTGGGTTCTAAACTCCTAACTCGAAGGTCGAAATGTGTGCTCTACAAAACCCTTATACTGCCAGTTCTGAATTATGGTGCCGAGTGCTGGACGATAAGCAAGAAGGGAGAAATTTTTCGTCGGATTTTTGGTCCTGTGCATGAGGAGTGCGAATGGAGGAGAAGATACAACCGGGAACTCTATGAGCTGTACCAAGTTGTGGATGTAGTCCAAAAAGCCAAAACACATCGACTACATTGGCTCGGTCACATCAAGCGAATGGACAATAATGCTCCAGCTAAGAGAATCTTCGAATCCCAGCCCCCAGGTTCGAAAAGCCAAGGAAGACCGAACCTCCTTTTCAAAGACCAAGCCATCGCGGATGCCAGAGCTCTTGGTCTAGACAACTGCAAGCAGCGAGCCAGGGATCGTAGAGGATGGATGGCTGAAGTGTCTCAGGCAGAGACTCTTCACGGGTCAGGAGCCCGATAAGTAAGTATGTAAGAACATGTAGAATGAATGGGCACCAATACTGCACCTTGCAGAGTCTTCACTTCCCAGCCAGACGTCGGACGCCTTAAGTGGTGCTCACAATTAGAAACCGACGTAAACCAGCTTGAAGTGCGCAGCTGAAGGCAGTTACCTAAAAACTGGGCTAATTGGAGAGGCATGTTGGTTAAGGCCCAGTGTCATTCCAGACTGTAGCGCCACTAAAAGTTAGTAAATAAGTATGCTGGAACGGTCGAGCTGATGGAGCATGCACTGCTAACGCAGGTGAGTTTATGCAGAGGGGATCGGTGGCGACATCACTGTATAACCGTAAGTATAGAGAGGTATCTCCATGTCATTAGTGACTTGTAAAATCGTTCCTCCACCTTGTATTTGGTATTGAATCTCCTAGCTTAAGTTAAGGTTGTTGGTAGGCAGTTTTATCACCTATCTAAGAAGACTTGAGGGGTGTCCATATGATATTGTTGCCCATAGGTCTTAGCTTTTAGGCCGCGTTCCTACAGTAAAAAAGTATAGAGACCAAAGGATGCATACCATTGTTCCATTGGCACAGTCGATGTAGTTCTCGTTGAACGTGTTATCCCCATGCATGCTGTCCTTTGGATTTTTGTAGGGCTTGAGAGAAAGCATTTGTTTTGTAGGGCTTTTCACCATCCATAGATCGGTATCAAAATGATTATGACCACTTCAGCCAATATGTCACCTTTGGTCGGGAGCCAAATGTTATACCGAAAATTTTACTGAATGCTACTAATGCGTCCTAGTAGAAGTGGTGCCTATTATCGTCGTACAGATTTTATATAGAATCAAGTGTAAGGCCAAGATATCTTTCTGTTTTCGAGAGTTCTATACCTAACGTCTCCATTTTTTGATCTAATGGTTGGTCTGACTCTCTTTATCATAAATGGACGGGCGTTTAAATTTTGACGGTCTTACTAGCAGTTCTCGATTGCTGGCCCTTTTATCAACAACTAAGAGTGCATGACACAGGTCATAGGGGTATATTAGTCCGTCCAATAATGATGAGCTAGGATTCATAAAAATAAGTAAATAATTTCAAAACACCCAGTTTTAATGGACGTTTACTTTAACAATAGGATGGGATATACAAGGTGGGCCAAAAGAAGTCATTCGATGTTGTTTGGCTCTCATTTTTTTCTAAATCGCTCGTTCAGTGTGTGCTTCGTTGGCTTCGTCCTGCTTATGTTTAGAAATTTTACCTTGGTAGGGATTTTCATTATGCGTTCGCTGATGTCTTTGATTTATATGACTTCTTGCCTAAGCGTCTTCCACTCAAATAAACAGCAACAGGATCGTTATTACCCAGGGCCAAGGTTTTTCTCACAACCATTTATGTGTGCGTGTGTACTTCTTCGTGTGGAACCTTTTTTTTATTTCGAAACCGAACGGCTTAGTTGAGAAAAGCTTTTCATGCCAATTGATACTACTCGGATGATTTTTCCGGTCTTCGAGCTTCTGCACGGCAGTTCATAGCACTACTGAGCCCACTGTCTCTCTATCTTCCACTCACTGTGTTTGCCCGGCCTTTTTCATCGTATTTTTTGGTTGGCAGTAATGTCTACCTTGTAGAAGCTTAAGACTTCCGCTAGTTATTTGGGTGCACTTATGCTATTAAGCGTTCAACAATGAAATCGGTCCTCCCTAGGGCTTTGAGTTGCTTCGTAACAATATAACTGCCTGAGGGTCAGTTCCAAGTTATGAAATATCCCTAGGACACGGGCCGTCAGTATCCACTACAAGAGCGCTACCATTGGTCTTTCTTGTCCTTGATATTTCTACATGGCCGGTTGTACAAGGTGGGCCAAAAGAAGGCATCCGATGTTGTTTGGCCCTTCAGAATATTGGTTGTGGCTCGCGCAGTGTGTGCCGTTGCTCCGTCCTGTTGGAGCCACATGCCCTCCAGTCTTAATTTGGCCAATTGCGGCAGAAAAAACTCGGTTAACATGGCCCTATAGCGCGCACCGTCTACTGTTGTCGTTTCACCGGCGGCGTTCTCGAAAAAAATGGACCGATGACTCCTCCAGCGTGAACAGCGCACCATGCAGCAACTATGAGTGGGTATAATGGCTCCTCGTGCATTACTTGTGGATTTTCGGTGCCCCAGAAGTGATAGCTTTGCTTGTTCACGTACCCGCTGAGGTGTAAATGAGCCTCAGCGCTCATTATGATTTTGGTCGAAAAATCTTCCACTTCGTCCTCGAGATTGAGGATGGCTTGGGCGTAGGTTACACGCGTTTTGTGGTCGACAGGCAGAAGCTGATATACGTACTGGACTTTGTACGGGAACATGCGCAGGTCTTTGACCAAAATTCGCCTTAGGGACATCCGGCTGACGGCTAACTGCGAGGCACGGCGTCTGGTCGATGTTTCCGGCGACAGCTCGACATCCTCGGCAACAGCGGCGATATTCCGGGGCGGCCACTCTTGGCAAAGTCTTGTATGGTCCCATACTCTTCAAGGTTGGTGGCCAAACGGAGCAGTGTTTGCGCAGTCGGTGTCGGACGGCCGGGGAATAGGCGACGGAATTCGCGCTGCGCCAACACTACAGTCGAATTGTTACGCAAACAAATAGACACGACTATTCCGCGTTTTTGGGGAGTGTATCGCTCCATGGCTTGTTCACTTGTTTTCTACATCCATCTAATCCACAAATGTCAAAACAGATTTGAAATTGGCGGCCATTGCAAAAATAAGAACATCTTCCAATAGGGTGATCTCTCTTGGCCCACCTTGTAACGGGTCCGCCATCTAACGTTTTCTTTTCAACTAGTGCTTATTTAGTGAATGGTAACACTTAGCTCATGTCTGATTTGACAGATAATTAGTTTTATCCTTCCGCTGAACGAATACGGTTGTGTGTATGCTTGAACGTCGCTGGGAAATATTGCGACATTACTTTGAAAATCATGGTAATGTTGCAGAATGTGTGCGAAAATTGCGTACGTATGTTCGTTATCTTGTGAAAAAAGTGAAAGAAACTGGCATCCTCATCGATAAACCAAAGCGTGAAAAGCTAAAAACAGTGCGTACACCCGAGAATATTGCTGCTGTGGCAGAAAGTGTGCGTGAAGACCTTGCTATGACACCACACAGAGTCCAATTGGTTCAGAAGTTGAAGCCAACTGACCATCCAATGCGTTTTCGCCTTAGAGAAGATGCCGATTTTGCCAAAAAAATCATCTTTCAGATGAAGCTCATTTTGATCTTGGCGGGTATGTAAACAAGCAAAATTGTCGCATTTGGGGCACAGAAAACCCGCACGCATACATTGAAAAGCCGATACACCCAAAACGAGTCACTGTTTGGTGCGGATTTTGGTCCAGAAGCATAATTGGGCCATTTTTCTTGGAAAATGAGCAAGAAGTGGCTGTTACAGTCAATGGCGATCGTTATCGGGCCATGTTGAACGAATTTTTGTTCACAAAAATTGAAGAGGAGGATATTGGCAACATTTGGTTTCAACAGGACGGCGCTACGTGCCATACAGCCGATGCTACACTCGATGTTTTGCGCCCTGTTTTTGAAGATCGCATTACCAGCCGCAGAGCTGATGTCGTTTGGCCACCTCGGAGCTGCGATTTGAAACCGTTGGACTGTTATTTGTGGGGTGCCGTAAAAGATAAGTGTTACGCCGACTAGTCAGAGACAATTGACGCTTTAAAGGACAATATTCGTGAAGCCATTGGTGAAATACAGCTGCACACAATCGATAATGTGCTTAAAAATTGGACCGATCGTGTAGGCTACTGAATGGCCAGCCGAGGCAGCCATTTGAATGAAGTTATTTTCCGTTAATAACTGGAAGGATTGTACTTTCAAATAAAAAAAGAAATTTGAGAAAATATTCAGTAGTTTTTTTTATAGCATTTTCCACAAAAAAAAAAAAGTTATTTGGCGGACCCTTTATATCAGTTTAGTGATTCTAAGTGATTTTTTGGAAAACATCAGTATTGGCGATGCCATCATCATCAGAAACCAGAATCCTTCACATCTTCATCCAGGCCAAGATGGTCTCACTAGAGTAGTCATAATCAAACATTCTCAGAGAGAACGTAACCTACCCATTAAGAAGCTTTTTAGGACACAATCCTGAACGGGTATGATGTTCGTGATTGTAGTGGCAGTACTGATTTTGATTCTCGTGGATGTAGGCCATCACTGAATGCGATTCCTTGCCACAACTCAGCAGGTATCGGAGATACAGTTTTTCTTTACTTTAGTTGGTACTTTTGGCAATTTTGCGACACTGACGCTCCGAATGTACAGATAAAATTTTGCAAATAAAGAAAAGTAATACTAAGCTTGTGATTTCGTTTTGGTACACAGTACTTACTTTCGAATAGTTCAACTTCACCGACACTTCTCCGTACCCGACCTGTCTCCACACACGATGCTCATACTATTATGTGCTATATCCTTTTGTTCATTTCAACAGATTTTGGCACTACAATAATTCGCGTGTGACTGCGTGTGGATGGGTTTAAAAGAGTGCACAGAACAGACTGAGATTCTAAATGCAATCATGTTCCAAATTGCGCCGAACTACCACACATATTATGATAATTTCCTTACCTTTCGAATGATAGAAAGATTTTGGAGATGATTCGATGGATTTTAACCTTGCTATGCTTGAGGGTGAAGTGACCTAGGGATTAGTGTTCTTTGTGGCAGAAATAGTAACTTCTTAACACAAATGTGCCCTGTTTGTTTCGCTTAAGACAGACGCAGGCGAATGGTTTAAAGCTCAAAAAAACCGTAAGGAAACATAATTATTCTTGCTTTTAAATCGGATAAGTCAATTCTGAGTTTGGCCTGAATAACCAATTTCGAGTATCACATCATCCCTGTCCACATCTAGACATAAAATTTAGCAAAATCCTTTATTTTTTCGTTCGTGTTAAACACACTGCGGTCTCAACATTGATTCCAGACATGTAGTATATGCAATATGCATTGATGGTCTACAATTGAAATACAAATCCGTGGCAATATAGCCATACGGGTCGCTATCTCATTACAATATTGAATTAATGACCATCTAACAATGAATTCCTATACAACTGGAAACTCCTTTTCGATTTAAAAGACACTTAGACTGGTTCAGAAGATAAATGAAAATCTCAACCCAATATACCAAGTCGACCCACTCGCCCATCACTTGACATTTGTTCGCACAATAGTGTCAGTGATTGTTTTATCTCGGTTTCACACAACACCCAACCGAAGACAATCCTTCGCCAAATACATTGCGGTCACCCCCTCCTAACACAACTTGTCGGTTCACCCAAATGCAACCCACACACACCCACATTCACATCCCTCCACAACTCCAGCCAGTCCCAGCTGAGCTGACCTCATTCACAAGCGCCCCACCATAATATATAACGACGGATGATTTAAGTAAGATTGCATCTCAGAAGCATCCTTCCTCCAAACACCCACATCATCATGAAACAAAAAAAAACGCAATTAATTGCTCATGCTATCTGGACGATTGGCAAATTATATTCTCTTGACCCTTTTTCATGTGATGGATGGAAGGACTTTATTTTTTAACTTCTCCTCCTAGTGACAATTATTATTGTCCCTGAATATTATTTCTTAGTTAGCAGCACCCACTGATAGAGGGCGCAGTATTCTTATATGGAATATGCAATTTTAATTAACATACGAAGGAAAGGACTTCGAAAGGATACTATCGCCTCATCAGAGCGGCATAATAAATTCGACACAAGTCACGCTTGAGTGCAAAATTCAAGACAGGATGGAGGCAAATGTCAAGTGCTAGTAGTTTTCGTACTCGTACTCGATGGTGACAACAAAAGCAGTTGATGAGATGTGTTGCGATGAGTGTCGTTATTTCGGTGTTAATTAAAATCCATCCACCCCTGAATTTCTGGTGGATATCCTTGTGACATCATGCGGTGTATGGAGTGGCAGCGAGGATACTTTTCGAGATGTTCTCCGAAAGATGTTTCATCGGATTACGAACGGATCAAGTGACACAACATGGCGTTAATATTTTTATTTTGCCTCGTTTATTAATGGTTCAAGGACGATTGTGTTATCGTCGACTTTGGTTCTTTATGACTTAAAAAACAAAAATGTTTTGGAAAAATCTAAGGCCTGTTGAAGATCTTTGCCTGGTTGTGGATTGACCAACTAAATGGATGTGGATAAAGGACATCTGTTTTATTGCATCAACTTTTTTTCATGTATCCAGTATTTTATGGTCCTATCGGAAGGACAAGTGAGGATATTTGCCTCAAGGATAATAGATGTTATTGCCGACATATTTTATTGTTTTCCTACATGAATTAGGGAAGGCTCGTTGAAGGGTTTCATGGTCTTGTGATATGTTGCTTTTTGATGTGGATTTAGTGACAATAAGTATTGAGAGTGGATTTTTTTAGCTCTATAAAGGACTCAATGTGATAAATCAGGATAAATATTATTTAAAGCTGAGTGTCTCTGGAACAGGTTTCATGAATTAAGAATGCTTTTTTAGGTAACGTAATCCCAAGATGATCACATGGGCCTTCATTGCACACAGCTATTACCGATGATCAGCAAAGTGCAGCATTTGGCTAATGGACTTTTGAAATATAAAAGCCTGCTAGTCTTACCTTTTAAACTGGAAAAACTTTCATCGTCAAGACTTAGTAAAAAATAAATCTTATAAATAACACATGAGAAGGCTACAATCCACTGTGAGAAATGTAAAGGGTCCGCCAAATAACTTTTTTTTTTGAAAATGCTATAAAAAAAAACTACTGAATATTTTCTCAAATTTCTTTTTTTTATTTGAAAATACAATCCTTCCGGTTATTAACGGAAAATAACTTCATTCAAATGGCTGCCTCGAGTGGCCATTCAGTAGCCTTCACGATCGGTCCAATTTTTAAGCACATTATCGATTGTGTGCAGCTGTATTTCACCAATGGCTTCACGAATATTGTCCTTTAAAGCGTCAATTGTCTCTGGCTTGTCGGCGTAACACTTATCTTTTACGGCACCCCACAAATAATAGTCCAACGGTTTCAAATCGCAGCTCCGAGGTGGCCAAACGACATCAGCTCTGCGGCTGATAATGCGATCTTCAAAAACAGGGCGCAAAACATCGAGTGTAGCTTCGGCTGTGTGGCACGTAGCGCCGTCCTGTTGAAACCAAATGTTGCCAATATCCTCCTCTTCAATTTTTGTGAACAAAAATTCGTTCAACATGGCCCGATAACGATTGCCATTGACTTTAACGGCCACTCCTTGCTCATTTTCGAAGAAAAATGACCCAATTATGCCTCTGGACCATAATCCGCACCAAACAGAGACTCGTTTTGGGTGTATCGGCTTTTCAATGTATGCGTGCGGGTTTTCTGTGCCCCAAATGCGACAATTTTGCTTGTTTACTTGTTTACATACCCGCCAAGATCAAAATGAGCTTCATCTGAAAAGATGATTTTTTTGGCAAAATCGGCATCTTCTCTAAGTCGATCGCAGGCCCACTTAGCGAAGCGAAAACGCATTGGATGGTCAGTTGGCCTCAACTCCTGAACCAATTGGACTCTGTATGGCGTCTTACCAAAGTCTTTATGCAAAATTCGTCTCAATGATGTCTCCGAAATGTTCAATTGTTGAGAACGACGGTGATTTGATGTTGATGGCGCTTCACGCACACTTTCTGCCACAGCAGCAATATTCTCGGGTGTACGCACTGTTTTTGGCTTTTCACGCTTTGGTTTATCGATGAGGATGCCAGTTTCTTTCACTTTTTTCACAAGATAACGAACATACGGAGCTGACGGTGCTTCTCTTCTTCCAAAATCCGTACGCAATTTTCGCACACATTCTGCAACATTACCATGATTTTCAAAGTAATGTCGCAATATTTTCCAGCGTTGTTCAAGCGTATAAACAACCATATTCGTTCAGCGGAAGGATAAAACTAATTATCTGTCAAAAAAATGAGCTAAGTGTTACAATTCACGAAATAAGCACTAGTTGAAAAAAAAAGTTAGATGGCGGACCCGTTATCAATTGTTTCAATGATATGAACTTAGATTTTGGGCGGTCGGACTGTAGGCAATGCGATTATATCCAATCTTTGGTTTTCACTTAGCTGATGCCTACCAACTCCGACTCTCATATATGGCCTCAATCCATGTATAGATTCTTGGTGGCAGTAGGTGAGAGCGGGGGGAACACGTGTACTTACACTCTCAATCACATATTTCATTCCAAGAACTAACAAGATAGAATTCACGGTGGCAGTTAGGATTAACAAAGTGAATAAACTAAATAAGCTGCTTTGACATATTCTGACAACAGGTCATCTAGGTATCTCAAGGGTATATCAGGTCCCTTGAACAGAGATGGTGGCGGATGAGCCGAAAGCCAACTGCAGAGCTCAGTCTGATAGTGAATACAAATGGCCCCGTGTCTTAGGAGTATCTAATAAATAAAACTTGCACTACAGGTTAGGAGTTGTGCTTTGCGTTAACTACCCAATCAAGGAAAAAATAATTGCTACAAAGCTACCAAAAGCCTCGAAAAGGATTGATTTTATGGTTGACGACCATGCTAAACGAAAAACGGAAAACGACATTCGTATCTGCACCTGGAATGTTAGAACATTAAACGGGATAGAGGTGCAGCCGAACAACTAGCTGAAGTAATAAGCTGCTTAAAAACAGACATTACTGCTATCCAGGAGATACGATAGGATGGGCCGGGCAACAAGATTAAAAAAAAAAACCATGACATTTACTACTGACTGTGTTATAGTGAGCAAAACAGCGACTATTCGGATGTAGATTTGATATAAGTGCCATGTTTAGGCAAGAAGTCTTATGTATAGCAAACACATTGTACCAATTCGCATCAAGGCCAAATTTGCCAACATAAGTCTTATATGCGCTCACGCTCCAACGGAGAAAAAGATGTTATAGCGAAAGACTGCTTCCACGAGCTCCAATTAGGGACTACCGAAGTACGATGTAAAAATCGTGCTGCGGGATTTTAACACAAAAGTAGGAAGAGAACACATCTTTAGCAGTATCGCTAAAGCCTACACGATAATACTTCTGCCAACAGACTGAGCCTAATTGACCCATGGTGGCCTCCAGATCAACGAACGTTCAACCAAATTGACTACATTGTGATAGACAAGTGGCACGCATCCAGTATTTTGGATATCCGAACATTCCGAGGGGCTTACATCGACTCGGACCACTACTTTGCTGCAGGCGTCCAAGGACAGGATGCGGATATCCACCAGGCCACAACCCTTTGTTCGACGAGGAATGACGACAGATGCTCGTAACCAAGAACGAGGCCTACTAGGCGAAGCTACAGTTGAAGACGGGAGCTGCCATTGAGCTCATATAGGCAGAGAAGAAGGGAAGAACACCGGCTTTTCAGAACGAAGAAAAAGAGCAAGAAAAGCGAGCGATCGAGGATATAGAGAGGTGCCACACCAGGAACGATGTTCGCAAGTTTTACCAAAGCGTAAAACGTCAAAGCCAAGGATACAAGGCTCTAACAGAATCCTGTCGAGATGAAGAAGGAAATATCATAGTTGAGACACAGTCGATGCTGAAGATATGGAAGAACCACTTTTGCAGACTGTTAAACGGCGATGACGAACAACATTCCGCTGTCAGGCAGAACGAACCATTCAATATTGGGAACGACAGCGAAAACTGACAACCACCCGACCTAAGTTAAGAGAGGATAGCAATATCTAAATCCAAGCTTAACAAAACTTCCGGAAATAACGACCTTCCCCGAGCTTTATAAACTCATAAGCCAAATCTGGTTGGATGAAGGGATGCCTGAAGAATGGAACCTCAGCATCGTCTGGCCGATCCACAAAAAGAAGACCCTCTGAACTGCGCCAACTACAGAGGCATAAATCTCCTCAACATCCACTACAAGATACTATCTGCCATATTATATGAATGGCTAAAACTGTTTACCAACAACCTGATCGGCCTTTATCAGTGTAGTATTAGGCCAGTATACAGCTCATCAAATCTTCACACTTTGGCAGATCCTGGAAAAAAACCCAAGAAGTCCAGATCGATACCCACCACCTTTTTATTTGTTTGTTTTAAATGTGCATACGACAGGAATTATAGAGACGAAATATGCAGAGCCGTGTCTAGTTTTGGTATACCGTCCAAACTCCTCCGTCTGTGTAACTTGACAATGTAGAATTTTCGTTGATCCATTAGGGGCGGAAACGACATCACCGACACATTCGATACCAAAAACGGATTTCTGTAAGGCGATTGTGCAACAAAGAGAGATTGTGCCTCTTTGTTGCATAAATTGGTGCAACTACTAGTAGACGCCAACGATATTGACAGTATTGGTACAACTCAACGTGATGTCATAGCCACGTTTGCTAGTATAGAGAGGAAGCGGCAAAAATGGATTAAGCTGTAAATGAGGGTAAAATTAAGTATATGCTGTCAACACGAAAGGATACACAACATCGACGAATTAAACAGAATATCACCATTGCCAGATATAACTTTGAGGTAGTACAGGACTTTGTCTACCTTTGCTTTGCTATTTAGTAGCGAAATCCTCAATCGATTTAATAAGGAGTTTCTATACAAGACCCTAATCATCCCAGTTCTGCTCTTCGCCGCTAAAGCATAGACCGTATCAAAAGCGGATGAAGAAATCTTTGGTGGTTTTGAGAGTAAAAGTCTTCGGTCCCAATTGCGTTGACGGGCTATGGAGACGAAAACAATAGAGTCTTCGAATCTCAGCTAGACGTCGGACGTAGTAGAGGAAGTCCTCGCTTTGTGGCACAAGTAGAAAGCGACCTCAACCAACTTCAAGTGCGCAACTGGAGGTAGCTAAGGACCAGGCTAATTGGAGAGGCATGTTGGTTGAGGCCCATGTTCATTCCGGACTGTAGCGCGACTGAGATAAGTAGGTAAATGTTCGTACACTCCCTAAAACCTACCCAAATACTCCATTATTTATGGAAATTGCTTTTCAACCTTTGAATCGAACACAATATTTATTCTCAAAGCTTTCAACATCTTTATAAGACGCTGTCTTATCCATTTAAAATGTTTGTTTTCTTCTTTTTAGCTATCGTATAATCTTAAGCCTCAAACAACGCATTTTGAACATAAACCTTATGATCGTAAGCTATGCCCAAAGTGCTAATACAGACCCTTTGTTTGCTTATTTTAAAACTCGACCCTATAAAACCTTCCTGCACTAAAAAGTAACGTTTGTAAAAAAAAGTCTAGTAAACACAATACATTGATCGACCGCCTTAACCAACTTGATATTCATATAACGTAACAACGACGCATACACCCCCTGTGACGCACAACATGCAAAGTAATGGCTACAGGCCATAGAGCTCTACTACAAAGGGCGCTTACAAAGGGCACAACACGAATTTCTTTTTTATTGTTCTCCTACATTAAGCAATTTAACTTTGCATGGTTCTCATTACCGTTGCATACACTAAACACATACCACCTCCAGCAAGTCTAATCCACCATTGTATCTCATCAAGTCATACACAAAGTGAATTACATACTTCGGACGAAGAGCTTGTGTAACACATGTACCTATTCCCAGAGCAACAGCTGTTTGCTCTGTACTGTGGATGTACACTGTTTTCAGATACTTTTGCTCCGAGAAGGACGAAGAGTAATTGTGGCGCCAAGCAACCATCCAGCCTTGTAGGACTGTAGCTGAACTGAACAACCCTTACGATGGAGATCGTTATTTTTTTAAATCTTCAAAATGCAGAAGGGACAATATTTTCCAGAAAACGTTATTACACTGCACACCACACATGCTCACACACACATACACACACTTGCATGTAGGTATATAAATATTTATATCCCTGAATCTAGGATGTGGTTTCGTCATTAGTTTGTTTCGTGTGCTATGAAATTTTATATCTCCGTCGAGGATGATGGATAAAGGTGTGCTCTGTGGTGGTTTTTAGACTCAAAATGTGATGATGAAAGTTGTAAAATAATAAAAAGCCACAAGGGAGCATAATCTGGGGAAACTTTTCCCTCTAAATTATGTGCAGGCTTTGTGCCTTGTAAATTGTAAAATTGGATGTACGAAGACGAACCGCAGCGATGAGGTAGGTCAATTAGAGTGCGCGTTGAGAAATGGTGTCGAAAGTTGATAAGAATTCTTAAGGGGGTTGCTGTGGTAAAAGGTGAAAAGTTTCCCGAATAAAGTTGCATCGATAGTCCATGAATTTCGTTCAAATGTGAGGTCAATTTATTTTTAACTACAATTTAAGTTTTTTTTTTCTCGACGTGGGGCTTTAAAAACATAGAGCTGAGAAAGTAATAGATTGAGGGATGGAAATACTTATTAAGTGTGATAGACTAATTTGGTTTACAGGTCTATCTATTCCTTGTAGTCGCGGCAGCTAACATGCCTCTCCAATTAGCCCGGTCCTTAGCTAACTGCCTCCAGTTGCGCACTCCAAGTTGGTTGAGGTCTGTTTCTACTTGTGCGCGCCACTTAAGGCGAGGACTTCCTCTACTGCGTCCGACGTCTGGCTGGGAATCGGAGACTCTGCGAGCCGGAGTATTGGTGTCCATTCGTTCTACATGTCCTAGCCATCTTAAACGTCCAATGCGGAGTTTTTTGACGGTATGTCGCTGTACAGGTCGTATAATTCTTGGTTGAATCTTCGTCTACATAGCCCGTCAACGCAAACGGGACCAAAAATTTTCCGAAGAATTTTTCTCTCGAATCGAATCGGATTTCTTCATCCGCTTTTGATACGGTCCATGCTACAGCGCCGTAGAGCAGACCTAGGTCTTATATAGGATCTCATTAGTAGTTCGAGGAGGGCTTTACTACTAAATTGCCTTCATAGCCTGAAGAAACAGCGGTTGGCAAGAGTAATTCTTCGTTTAATTTCTGACGAGATGTTGTTGTCAGAGTTAATAGCGGAGCCGAGGTAGACAAAGTCCCGTACTACCTCAAAGTTATATCTGTCAATGGTGACGTTCTGTCCAATTCGTCGATGTTGTGTGTCCTTTCGTGTCCTTAACTGCTAAACCCATTTTCGCCGCTTCCTTCTCTATACTAGCAAACGTGGCTATGCCATAACGTTGAGTCCTACCAATGATGTCAATATCGTCGGCGTATGCTAGTAGTTGCGATTTTTGGAAAATTGTGCCTCTGGTGTTGGCTCGGGAGTTTTGCACAATCCTCTCAAGAATCAAATTGAAAAGGTCACATGACAGCGCATCGCCTTGCCTAAATCCTTTTTTGGTATCGAATGTGTCGGTGAGGTCGTTTCCGACCCTGATGGAGCAGCGAGAATTCTCCATCGTCAGGAGTTTGGGCGGTATACCAAAACTAGACATGGCTCTGTATAGTTCGTCTCTATAAATGCTGTCGTATGCGGCTTCGAAATCGATGAATAGGTGGTGGGTATCGATTTGGACTTCTTGGGGTTTTTTCCAGGATCTGCCGAAGTGTGAAAATTTGATCGGTTGTGGACTTTCCTGGCTAAAAACCACACCGATAAGGGCCTATCAGGTTGTTGGTAAACGGTATCAGGCGGTCACATATTACGGCAGATAGGATCTTGTAGGCGATGTTGAGGAGACTTATGCCTCTGTAGTTAGCGCAGTTCAAAGGGTCTCCTTTTTTGTGGATCGGGCAAACGATGCTGAGGTTCCATTCTTCAGGCATGCTTTCATCCGACCATATTTGGCTTATGAGTTGGTGGATGTTACTTGCCAAGTCATCTCCGCCGGCCTTATAAAGCTCAGCGGGAAGGCCGTCATTTCCGGCAGCCTTATTAACTTGAGTTTAGATATTGCTATCGTCACTTCACTCAGGTCGGGTGGTTGGCAGTTTTCGCTGTCGTTGCCAATATTGAATGGTTCGTTCTGCCTGACAGCGGAATGTTGTTCGTCATCGCCGTTTAACAGTCTGCAGAAGTGGTTCTTCCATATCCTCAGCATCGACTGTGTCTCAACTACAATATTTCCTTGTTCATCTCGACAGGATTCTGTTCGAGCCTTGTATCCTTGGCTTTGACGTTTTACACTTTGGTAAAACTTGCGAACATCGTTCCTGGAGTGGCACCTCTCTATATCCTCGATCGCGCGCTTTTCATGCTCTTTTTTCTTCTTGCTGAAAAGCCGATGTTCTTCCCTTCTTCTTTGCCTATAGAGCTCAATGGCAGCTCTCGTCTTCACCTGCAGCTTAGCCTTGTAGGCCTCGTTCTTGGCTGCGAGCATCTGTCGGCATTCCTCATCAAATCAGGGGTTTCTTGCTGGTGGGCGCGAGAAACCTAGCACATCAGTTGCGGCTGATCTAATGGCCTGTTGGCATCGTTGCCATTGCTCTTCGACATTCGATGCTGGTGGTATGGTGTTAATCGAGAGGTTAAGGGATACGCGTTGTGCGAAGGTCTTGGCGTTGGCGGTCTCTTGCGATTGCAGTCTTCCGACATTAAATTTTTTCACAGTATTTCTGGATTGTTGTGGCTTGGTGGATATCCGCATTCTTACCTTGGCTGCTACAAGGTAGTGATCCGAGTCGATGTTAGCTCCTCGGAATGTTCGGACATCCAAAATACTGGATGCGTGCCTCCTATCTATCGCAATGTGGTCAATTTGGTTGACCGTTCGTTGATCTGGAGACCGCCATGTCCCCTTATGGATATCGAGGTGAGGAAACCGTGTGCTGGCTATAGTGGCATTTCGTTCCGTAGCGAAATCAATTAGCCTAAGTCCGTTACCAGACGTGTTGTCGTGTAGGCTTTGTTTTCCGACAGTACTGCTAAAGATGTCTTCTCTTTCTACCTTTGCGTTAAAATCTCCCGACACGATTTTATCATCGTACTTCGGTAGTCGCTCATAGGTTTTGTCGAGGAGCTCGTAGAAGCAATCCTTAGCTATATCATCTTTTTCTTCCGTCGGAGCGTGAGCGCATATAAAGCTTATGTTGGCGAATTTGGCCTTGATGCGGATTGTTACTATGCGTTCGCTTATGTCTTGGAAACATAAGACTTCTTGCCTAAGTCTGGCACTTATAACAAATCCGCATCCGAATAGTCGCTGTTTCTGCTCACTATAACACGGTTTTTCATCCTCTTTATGCCCGGCCCATCCCATCGTATTTCCTGGATGGCAGTAATGTCTGCTTTGTAGCAGTTTAGGGCTTCCGCTAGTTGTTCGCCTGCACCTCTCCTGTTTAATGTTCTCACATTCCAGGTGCAGATACGAACATC
The DNA here is from genome assembly GCA_932526625.1 of Rhingia campestris. Lineage (NCBI taxonomy): Eukaryota > Metazoa > Arthropoda > Insecta > Diptera > Syrphidae > Rhingia > Rhingia campestris. The sequence goes on from OW052182.1 coordinate 83,731,356, forward strand.
GTTGTCCTTTTTTCGTTTAGCAGGGTCGTCAACAATAAAATCAGTCCTTTCCGAGGCTATTGGTTGCTTCGTAACCATATTTTTTCTGTGGGTGGGTAGTTAACCCAAAGCACAACCCCCAACCTGGAGGGCCAGTTCCAATTTATTAGATACCCCTAGGACAAGGGCCATCAGTATCCACTACGGGATTGAGCGCTGCCGTTGGCCTTTTGGTTCATCCGCCACCATCTCTGTTCAAGGGGCCTGACTAACCCTTGAAATTCCTAGACAACCTGTTGTCCGAATATGTCAGAGCAGCTCATCTAGGTTCGCCTGGGACAGCAGGCCGGGTATTCATCCGTGCCATTCTCACCAGGGTGTTTATAGTTTTGCTGTTTTTCGTCGTGTTATCAACACTCGCACTTATCGTTTAGCAAGTCAAATCCGGTTGGATGAGACCAGTACCCGATGGTTACCACTTGGAGGTAAAGATAAGCACATTTGATGTGTAGTCAGAGTTACAACACTGGGCATTGCCAAGTTAACGCCAATCAGAGTCTACATTCGTTCTACAACACCCAACCAATCAGTTGTTGTTCCTAAAAAAAATCAACATGAGCCAGAAACAGAATGGGTATGAAAATTCAGCCTTGAGGTAGTACATAGTTTTTAGAAAATCTATCTGAAATACCCCAGATTTTTGAGAAAGCATTCCCTCCAGACACAGACAATTTGTGCCAGATGGTTTGCTATTGACGGGTAAACACCAATGCAATGGCCCAACTTGGTCGAATGGATTAGAGAAATAAAAATAAAGGACCTGGAGTGAATCAAAATTATCCCAGCAGCTTCCCCATCTTCTCGTCCTTTCTTATAGGATAAAGTAAAATATCATTAAGTGTCCTTTTTACAAAAAGAAAACTTGTCTAGTTGGAAATAAAAACAATTCCTTTCTCGAAAGTCCAAATGCTATATGGCCGAACCGTAATACCACCACACCGTCCTACTCTACGACTACGAGTGTTGAACTGTTATCAGGAAATTGAAACGAATGGGACACCTTGGAACCAAATAGTCTTTGTCGAATATTTGGTCATGTGTGCGAGAAAAGTTAACCCGACATTCGTGCCGGTCTGCAGATTCCATCTTCTTTATTTGTCTACGTTCTGAATTAGGTGTCAAAAAAAACCCCCAACTGGGCAAGGATATACACAAAGGACATACATTTCGCAAACAAATAGTTTTATTTCTATTTCGAGAATTCAGCACAATGGCGGACGCAACGTGACCACATAATCGTGACTTGTGAAATGTAATTCCCCCGATGCAATGTCCAGCATACAAATGAACGTTTTCATTTCGTCCTGACCGTTTATTCAGACATAAACAAGTCTCTTAATTAATGCAGTATCCAGTACATCAAATGGCAACCCCATGCCAATGGTGACATCGTGGTGGCTGCAAAAAGCCGCATATAAAGTAGTTCGGCTTTGAGGAGCTCGTAACATACGTATCCCATCGTATCCTACCGTGTGAATCTGTAGCTTCTTGACAGCCGTTAAGTTACGCCACACTCTCTATTTATAGAATCCGCACTAGAGAAATTGAACTACCGACCGCAAAGCGTTCGGGGACGAAAATAGACACCGCACACCAGCCTGGCGGTTGGACTAGAATAGGCTTCATCTTCTTGTTATCCTTTTCCTTGGAATTGTTTTGTTTTCCAATTTCTATGCCGAGTTGTTTTTTTTTTCATACACAATCCTTTTTGTATAGGGATGGGGTGAAGAGGAGACGGCAGAGTTTGTTTTCTCCTCATAGTCTAGCTCTCAGTGGGCGGTGTGGTACGATGGAGCGGTCCTTGATGGCAACTGGCATATTGTTGGGTGAGGTTAAAGATTTGTAGTCCTTTGTTATTATTCGTGAGGCCGCGGGGGATTTGTGCGCTTTCTCTTGCATTCTTACTGGTCTTTGTGTGTGCATTGATTTAGCCGTATACCCATTTGAGGTCGGCGGCTTGATGGCCGGCGCGGCAGTGTGCAGGTTTATTGTACGAAGAGTGACACACAACGGAAACTGTTAAATGAATTGAAAAGTGTGGGGAAATTGACAAGTCTTAAAATAACGCATTGTATGCAGTTCAATTAACTGCTACCATTTAATTCAAATTGAAAAGGACAAGTTGAGCGGATGCAGCTAGGGGTAAAAAGGTGTTATTATGCAACCGGGTTGCCTACATTTAAGTGGGTTAAAGGGACAAAGATAAAAAGTTCAGTTTTTTGTTGATTTCGCTACGACTATGTGGGTTTGATAGTGAAGGTATACCTTTTTTAAGCTTTTTATGTAAGGAGGGGATATAAGCACTGAGTTTGTTTGAATGTGCAAAATGGATGTGGATCAGAGTGCCTTACGCACAAGATATCTTGAGAAGTTTGGAAACCATGACGTCGTGTAACTCTTTAGTCTCTAATGACGAAAATGTATTTCAATTTTACATTCTAGCGATTTTTTTTATTGATGCAAAGTATCCTGGGTGGTTTAACAAGCCTGCATGGCAAGATGCAAAAAGCATCCAAGTCTAACAAGCCTACATACACATGTTGTAGTTGCAAGATATTTATAGATGCTCGACGCTATTGTGCTTAGTTCCTTAATTGCTTTGATTTAGCTTTTGACCATTTTGCGAATAATATCAATAGGTGGCGGATAGAGGAACGCTCTGTACTATCAAAAAACCTTCCCAATCGGCGCGGCAGCTGATTCCCAAGATGGAATTAATGATGTCGTCTAGAGTCCCTGTTCGGATGGACGAAAAGTGACACGAGGTACATACTCTAAAATATTTGCACAAGGTGGGTCAAAAGAGATCACCCTATTGGAAGATGCTCTTATTTTTGCAAATGGCCGCCAATGTCAAATCTGTTTTGACATTTGTGGACTAGACAGATGTAGGATACAAGTGAACAAGCCATGGAGCGATACACTTCCCAAGAACGCGGAATAATCGTGTCTATTTGATTGTGTAACAATTCGTCTGTAGTTTTGGCGCAGCGCGAATTCCGTTGCCGATTGCCCGGCCGTCCGACACGGACAGCGCAAACACTACGCCGTTTGGCCACCAACCTTGAAGTGTATGGGACCACACGAGACGTTGCCAAGAGTGGCCGTCCCCGGAACGCCCGTTGCGCAGACAATATCGCCGCTGTTGCCGAGGATGTCGAGCTGTTAACGGAAACATCGACCAGACGCCGTGCCTCGCAATTAGCCATCAGCCGGTCGTCCCTAAGGCGAATTTTGGTCAAAGACTTGCGCATTTTCCCGTACAAAGTCCAGTCCTTGCATCAGCTGCTGCCTGTCGACCGCCAAACGCTTGTAACCTATGCCCAAGCCATCCTCAATCTCGAGGACGAAGTGGAAGATTTTTCGACCAAAATGAGCGTTAAGGCTCATATCCACCTCAGCGGGTACGTGAACAAGCAAAACTATCGCTTCTGGGGCACCGAAAATCCACGAGTATCGGGCCTTTTTTTCGAGAACGTCGCTGGTCAAACGACAACAGTGGATGGTGAGCGCTATAGAGCCATGTTAACCAAGTTTTTTCTGCCACAATTGGATGGATTAGGACTGGAGGACATGTGGTTCCAACAGGACGGAGCAACGGCACACACTGCGCGAGCCACAACCAATATTCAGAAGGTCCAAACAACATCGGATGACTTCTTTTGGCCCACCTTGTACAACCGGCCATGTAGAAATATCAAGGATTTGTTAGGCTTGATTGATATAGATGGTGGCGGATAAGTCGAAAGACCAATGGTAGCGCTCTTGTAGTGGATACTGACGGCCCGTGTCCTAGGGATATTTCATAACTTGGAACTGACCCTCAGGCAGGAAGTTATATTGTTACGAAGCAACTTAAAGACCCAGAGAGGACCAATTTCATTGTTGAACGATTAATAGCAGATGTGCACCCAAATAACTAGCGGAAGTCTTAAGCTTCTACAAGGTAGACATTACTGCCCACCAGAAAATACGATGAAAAAGGCTGGGCAAACGGAATGTGTTGCAGTGAGTGGGAGATAGAGAGACAGTGGGCTCAGTAGTGCTATGAACTGCCGTGCAGAAGGTCGAAGACCTGAAAAATCATCCGAGTAGTATCAATTGTCATGAAAAGCTTTTCTCAACTAAGGCGTTCGGTTTCGACATAAAAAAGGTTCCACCAGAAGAAGCACACACGCACACATAAATGGTTGTGAGAAAAACCTTGGCCCTAGGTAATAACGATCCTGTTGCTGTTTATTTCAGTGGAAGACGCTTAGGCAAGAAGTCATCAAAATCAAAGACATCAGCGAACGCATTCTGAAAATCCCCACCAACCAGGAAAAATAAGACATCACTTAAAACTTCATCTATGACAAAACGTATGAGCGACTATCTAAGCATCATGGCAGTATAGTCTGGTGGCAAGCCACAGACAGAGCAACCAACTTGAAGCAAATGACAAAAATACAAAGACTAGCGTGTATAGGGACAACCAGTGCGATGAGAACAACCCCAACCTCTGGATTGTAGGTAATTCTGAATCTGCTTCCCTTGGATCTATACATGCAGGAATCAGCTGCCAAAAGCTCCTCGAGGATCAGCCAAACAAACAGCTGGATCCCGAGCCTCGCTGGGCACACGCAGGTCCTAAAGAAATACGTAGGGAGAGTAGTAAACTCTGACTATCTATCTCCCTATCTAGACTTCGATCGACCCTTAACCTGCTCGTTTCCGAGCAGAGACGAATGGGACAAGAATGAACCCACAAAAAGGAAATCGATATTCATCTTCACAGATGTATCAAAGATGGACTGTGGAACAGGTGCAGGCATATTCTCAGAGGAATTAGTAATACACAAATCAATCAGGCTTCCTGATCATAGTAGTGTGTTCCAGGCTGAGGTGCTAGCAATCGCTGAAGCGGCTCATTTGGTGTCAATAATGTGATATCACCATATTCATTGACAGCCAAGCGGCTATAAAAGCAGTATCTGCTATCGAAATTAAATCAAAGCTAGTTCGTCGCTGTCGCGAAGAGCTCAAGGTTCTCTGCTCACAGCATAATGCTGATCTCTGCTGGGTTCCTGGTCACAGGGACATAGACGGCAACGAGATGGCCGACGAACTGGCAAGAAATGGATCTGCTACAGATCATGATCAGGCACTACAAACGGTCGAACCACCACTCTGTAACCTCAGAGAAAGAGTGGAATACAAAACCCGAATGAAAGCCAATACCAGGTGGAAGTCATTGACTACCTGCGAAATATCTCGGAAGCTCTGGCCAGAATACAATGGAAACCGAACCAAAAAACTTTTGCGGTACGACAGGAGCTCCTTATCTAAACTGGTAGGGGCTCTAACTGGTCACAACTTTCTCAGAACCCATACAATGAAATTAAATCTCAAGGATGACGATATCTGTAGAGCCTGCGGCGATGAGGAGGCACACGAGGATACAACTGACTTCCTCTGTCACTGTCCGAGTCTCTGTCACCTGAGGAACAGAACACTTGGAAGCTACTACTTCCAAGACATCCAAGAGCTATCCGATATTCCATTACCCTATCTTTGCAGGTTCCTACGAACATCAGGATGGCTGGATAGAGTGGAGTAACCCATAGTAACGATAAGGAAGGACGTAATCCCACCAAGGGTATCACAATGGGTCCACATGGACCTAAGTGTGGCGGAATAGAGAATCCTCTACTCCACCAACCCGTAAACCTAACCTAACCTATCTAAGCATCATGATACAATTGTGCTGGGTAATTTTAACGCCATGGAGGGAAGGGTTCACATCTTTAGGAATATTGTCGAAAAACGCAACACCAAGCCTGGGAATGAACTATAAGGCTATTTAACTCCGTCGCGGTGAGGAACAAGTCTGTCTTCTTCACACCTGTAAAGTCTCCAGTCCTACAAACGGTCACTCAAATTGACAAAGTTTCAATATATAACAGAAAAGGATCCAATATTTTTGGATCCTGACAGTAAATTCCCTGTCGAAAGACTTTAATCGTAAGAGCACGTCCAGAACTTTGCCGAACGCATAGCCCTTAATCTCGCTTTTAATACATACCCCCAGCATCTTTTGTCAAAGGAAATTGGTGACGATGTCAAAAAGCCACAAAATCAGAAGCGGCTAATTGCTGGTTTACATCACCTAGAGAAGGCAATTTTTTGAAGAAAAAAATTCCAACAGATGCTTCAATACAAAAATTAAGCATACAAAGCATAACTACAGCTACAGGTGAACACTAGAGCCGATAATAGAGCTCCCATTGACCTAAACAAGCCAAGGAGGTGGGAAAAACACAAGCTTTTCAGAAAGAAAGAATAAAAACCAGGAAAAGCTCGAGAATGAAGATACAGAGAGGTACCACTCCAAGAATGACATTTGTAAGTTTCACCAAAGTGTTAGGCTAGGTAAGAGTGGCGAGTTCGGCAGCACACTTAGACCATCTTTTGGTCCATCGTAAAGTGGATATTGTTCATTCTCTTTGTTACCAGTGAGTACACCATTCTGAGCTTTTAATGAAATGGAGGAGACTTTTGGCTTCCATTTTTGTCAAATCGCTGAGATTTTGAAAGTAGTAAGCTCCAAGATGGCGGTTCCTTTTGTTTGATAGGGTCGGGCAGTTACAAAGCAGATGAAGTATTGTTTCTTTTTACTGTCTTCCTGTTCTTCCTGCATGGTCGAGCAGCTACAGAAGTCATTTGAGTTGAGGCCTATCCTTTCTGGGTAATGTGGCCAAAGCGAAATCAGTCCTATGGATCCTCTCAAATCCCACTTTGCCCAAATTGTTTGTTTGTTTGATACGTTGACGTCATGGCAAGACTCCATCTGAGATTTGAATTTCTGTTAGCATGTTGCGCTAGAAATCTTTTGCATTTAGCGATAGGAAAACCTAGTGCACCCGTGTCGAGTACAACTGGTAATTTAATCCCATGTCTGGTGAGTTCATCAACCTTACAGTTCCCTGAAATTTTACTCTGTCCAGGAACCCAGCATAGGATAATGTTAAACTGCTTTGACAACTCCTGTAGAGATGAGCGGCAATCTAGGGTTGTCTTTGAATTGTTTAGATTGATTCCAGGGATTTGATGGCTGCTTGGCTGTCCGAAAAAATGGTAACATCCTTGGCAGAAATTACATTCACTTCCAGCCAAGATAAGCCTTCTTTGATCGACATGAGTTCAGCCTGGAAAACACTGAAGTGATCAGGAAGACTGAAAGATAGGTTGAGATTTAGCCTGTCGGAGAAGACATCAGCACCTTCTCCGTCAATTGTTTCGGAGCCATCGTTACTTTCCCATGATGATCTTTCTGGGATTGTGACTTGTTACTTGGGAACTGCTATCAAAGTGTTTTTAGGAAGATTTATATGTTCGCTTAGAATTTTTGGGTGGCCAGTTTGTATATTTGACCACTGTTGGTTGGCTTTAGGACGAATGGCTGAGTTAGCTGCAGTTTGCTTGCCGAAAGTATTTAGGGGTAGTAGGTGAAATAGAATTTCTAGTGCTGCTGAGGGTGTTATACAGAGTACCCCACCGATGTACAGACTCGCAGTTCTTTGCATCATGGCTATTTTTCTGCTGTTTATAGCTATATCTAGCGCTGTGCACTATACTACTAATCCAGAAAGAAGTATCGGACTTATAAGCGAGATATAGAGCCAATGCGTGATTTGAGGTTGCCTTCATCAGTCGCCTTCATGCGACGTCGCTTTCTTTACTCTTTCAGTAATATTCAGCTTCCTGACCAAAATAAGTCCCAGGTATTTTGCTTTGTCTGAGAAGGCTTAGTTCGATTCCGTTTAGGGTCATTGTGAGGAATTTTAAATTTCCTAGAGAACCAGCCTTAACAGAATCCTGCCGATATAAATAATTAAAATTGCAGTCGATGCTAAAAATGTGCTAGAACCACTTCCGAGGACTGTTAAACGGCGATGACGAACAGTCTCCCTCTATCAGCCCGAACGAATTCAATATTGGTCCGTCTGTGGAGGATAACGATGAAGAATTCTCGCTGCTCCATCAAGGTTGGTCTATATCTTTTTTTTTATGTCAAATGTTTCTGTGATGTTGTTCACCGAAAAATTCGATACCAAACATGATTTGGGCAAGGCGACGCACCGGAATGTGACTTCTTTAACACCATTCTTGAAAACATTTTGAAAAACTTCAGAGCCAACACTAGGGGTACAATCTTCCCAAAATCTGTGCAACTAGTAGCATACGGCAGCGATATTTATATGATAGGATGGACCAAAAGTGATGTCACCTCTGTGTTGCGAGTATAGGGAATAAATGGCTTATGTGTGTTAAGTTGACATACAATATCGACTAATTGGGCAAGGCTACAGCTTCAACTTTGAGTCAGTATGAAAATTTGTCTAGCTCGGATCAGCTATTAACTCGGACAACGCCGCACGTCTCAAATCAAATCAAGAAGTTCTAATGCTTCTTCGGACCAAAAAGGCTGTTAAGTAATAAAGCCCTGACTCGAGCTGCTAAGTATAAATCGTATACAAGGCGCTGATCATCCTAGTCCTTCTCTACTGCTCCGAAGCATGAACAGTATTAAAAGCGATGAAGAAATCCTTGATCGTTTTCAACAAAGGAAAATTGGTTGGTTGAGGCCCAGGTTCATTCCGGACTGTAGCGCCACTTTACAACATATTCGTCCCAAACTATAGTTCAACGCTCGCATCTAGTGAGCGGCAGAAAAACCACTACCACTTTCCTCCCCATTATTATAAGCTCCGCGAAACGTTTGAATGTTGGAAAATATAAACCTCTCTGTAGACTGCACTACCTTTCTAGCCCGGAGCACTGTGTGAGCTATATCGAAATGTCGAGCATCTTCGGCGACGAATAAATGATCTGCGTTGCTTGATGGACTTTGTTTGAAGAACGGAAGTGTAACCACATGTTCGCCTCGGAACTGAAATACAGCTATAGCGTGGATGGTGATCCATAATTATCCACTGCACCTTCACCGGCCACCACAGTGGAAGAACGTAAACGACAACATCGACAATCGTCGTCCAAAGTCACAAGACATCCCCGGCAACTCTTTGCTGAATTTCTGAATCAGCAGCGTCTTAATGCGCCGTCTTATTGTAGCAAACCGACCGGAACCGTTGATGCTCTGCGGTTTCTGCTCCATTAACAAAGTCCGTAGTTGATGTCACATATTTTTATCTTTTTTTTGTCCTGCCTATCTCATTGTATTTTCCGGATGTCAGTAATGTCTTTTTTCTAGAAGCTTAGGCATTCCGCTTGTTGTGCGGCTGCAACTCTACTACTTAATGTTTTCACATGCAGGGTGCAGATACCAACGTTGTTGTACGTTGCTGGCCATTGCTGGCCGTCAACAATGAAATCCGTACTTCTCGAGGCTCGTGTTTGCTTCGTTATAATAATTTTGACGGTGAGTTTGAAAGTACTACTCCTGAAGGGGCAGCTTCAATTTATTGGATAGCCTAGGATACGAATCCCAGTACGGAATTGAGTGCTGCCGTTGGTCTCGTAGCTCTTCCGCCACCATTTCTTATCAACGGGCCTGGTGTCCTTATTCGTCCAATTGCAGCATAAAACACTCGGTTACATGGGCCTATAGCGCGCACCGTCCACTGTTGTCGTTTAACCAGCGGTGTTCTCGAAAAAAGATGGCCTGATGACTCCTCCAGCGTGAAGAGCGCACCATGCAATAACTTTGAGTGGGTTTAATGGCTCCTCGTGCATTATTCGTGGATTTCCAGTGCCCCAGAACCGATAGTTTTGCTTGTTCACGTACCCGCTGAGGTGGCTGGCTACTGCTCGACATACTCGGCAACACCGGCGATATTCTCGGCACAACGTGTGCTCCGGGGCCGACCACTCTTGGCAACGTCTCGTGTGGTCCCATACTCTTCAAGATTGGTGGCCAAACGGCGCAGTGTTTGCGCAGTCGGTGTCGGACGGCTGGGGAATCGGCGACGGAATTCGAGCTGCGCCAACACTACAGACGAATTGTTTCGCAAAAAAATAGATTGTTCCGCGTTCTTGGGGAGTGTATCGCTCCATGGCGTGTTCACTTGTATTCCACATCTGTCTAGTCCACAAATGTCAAAACAGATTTGACATTGGCGGCCATTTGCAAAAATAAGAGCATCTTCCAATAGGGTGATCTCTTTTGGCCCACCTTGTACTTGCAAATGCTTGTGTAGGTTCGGTAAGTTTCCAATTCTAGGACCGAAATCGAATTTTCCCATCAATATCTCGTTATATCTGTCTTCCATTTCAACATTTCAGGACCCTAATTCATCAAAACGATTATCGAATTAACGAATTTATTTCAGCCTTAAATAAATTCAGATTACTTTTCCGATTGTACTTGGAATGTCCAATTTACTTAGGACTTACCTTCGTCATTATTAGTTTAACAAGCTTCAACTGTTGCATTCAATTCAACTTTTATCCGTCTCCAGAAGTTTGAGGTCTCCCCTCTTATAGTGGCCAAAGGTAAACCATCGTTACAATAAATTCTTATCCCACACAAAGCATTATACCATCGGAATCGATAAAACCACAGAAAGAGACAGCGACAGCCACAGAAACAGAGGCAACTTGCAATCCAAGGATAAACCCGAACAACATAAATTCGAATATTAAATATGTACAACAAATATAATGGCAATTCAAATAGTACATTAAGGAGTGGTAGGGGATACACCGCCGCCGAGGTAGAAGAGGACGACGCTTTATTGTTATTTACAACGCACTTGTAAAACTCCGAATTCCCTGCCATAACCTCAAAATGCCAATAAACAACCGCATTTTATGGAAATCAAAATGACTGGAGCGCACGCAAAAATTTACTCCATGGGAAAATATATTTACATATATAATTCCAGGATAACGGACGAGGGCAAACAAAAAAAAGGATACACGGTGATGAATGGGAGCAGCTGTGTAGGCATCATCTGAGAGGGGCTCAATGTGAAATGAGATTTGTTCTCCTTTCTGGTCGCTCGCATAAACGTCGGCTTCGGAATTAACTGCCATTTGAGTCCGATATTTCGTTTAATTTGTTTGTTATTTCCAAGTTTTACCGTTATTTTTTTTTTTTTTTAATGAGAAGTGCGTGACTTAGCATGAGTGCGGTGGGGTGGAGCTTCAAGGATATTTGCGGGCAAAATTAATTTTATTCTGATTTTGGGTTCAGATGTTAATCATGACGTGAAGCCGTGGTTACTCTTAGAGTCACGATAGCACACAAAATTAGATGTCAAGTTTGTTTTATTACTTTGAGTTCCGGCAAGTCGTTCAGGGGAAGGCTACATAGCTTATCTGATAATTTTGAATAATTATAAACTTGAGTCTTTTACATGCGTTTTAGGTTTGTTGTCGTTGGTATTGGTATATATAAGATATTTAACGGTCAAATGGTTGGCAACCTTGAGTTTTTACATAGCTGATGCCTACCAACTAAGACTTCCCGTGGCGACAGCTAGTACCATGACCGGAGATGGGATCTCAATTCCTTTGTAAAGTCTTGAAGGCAGCAGATGAGAGCGGGGAAACTCGCTCTAATGTACATATTCCTTACCAGGCGACAGCGGAAGAGCTCCAAGATGGAGTCAACGGTGGCGTCTACAGTCCCAGTTAGGATGGGCAGTGTGAACAACCTATTTTGGGCTACTTCGACAGGTCATCTTGAAATCTCAAGGTCAAGGCCCCTTTAACAGAGATGGTGTCGGATGAGCCCAAAGGCCAACGACAGTGAATACTGATGGCCCGTTTCCTATCTAATAAATTGGAACCGTCTCTTCAGGTTAGGTGTTGTGCCCTCATGGTAACTTCCTTACCACGTAAAAAGTAGCTAGTTAGAGAAAATAGCCTCGGACATCAGATCCACTCAAATATCAACTCGTCCCGGAACGTCCATGGACAACGACTAACAAGTATGCAGCTGAAACGTACGCACGCTGTACACCTCGGGTGCTATTCAAAAACTTGGTACAGAGCATACATTACTGTGATCCAGGAAATACATTGGACAGGACCAGGAATACACAAACGAAAAACATGCGACATTTATAATAGCTGCCATCTAAGGCTGCGGATAGGATGCGGATTCGTTGCTTTGAGACAGTTAGTAACCGCCAGGCTATGATCCGCATCAGAGCAACGTTCTGCAACATCAACCTTATATGTGCACACGCCCTTATACCGATGAGACTGAATACCCTGTCAAGGGGGAATTTTATGACCTCCTGATGGACGGAGCCTACAGAGCCTCAATAGTATGGTGGAACAAAGTCACCCAAAAAACAACTATAAATCAATTAAACAAGGTACAACGGCTTGCCTGTCTGGGCATTACTGGAGCTATGCGTACCTGTCCCACGGCGGCTATAGAAGCCTTAATAGGCCTAACACCCCTCCACATTTATATAAAAAAAAGTGGCAATTCGCAGCTCAGCATGTTTGACACAAGCGGAAGAATTAAACATTAGTGAACATCTAAAACTAATTGAACTTCTATCCGAACTTCCAGAACTTGACATGACCTGTGCGGTTACAGACCGCTTACCAAAGACACTATGCTTCGACAAAAGATTCTCAACGGAGATCACAACCAGAGAAGCATGGTGTAGCAACAACCCACCAAACTGCCTAAACGGCCTAAAGTGGTGTACGGATGGTTCTAAAATGGACTCAGGGGTAGGAGCTGTCATACATGGACCAAATAAAAATATCTCAATACCTATGAGTTCCATGCCATAAAAGAATGCGCAAAATTAATACACAACTCAGGTATTAAAGGCGAAAACATCCATATATTCACGGACAGTCAAGCAGCTATAAAAGCCCTTAGCTCACACATCATTGACTCCAAATCAGTACTACACTGCTTCAACTCCCTCCAAACACTCAGTTCCAGGAACAAAACCAGACTATGGTGGGTCCCCGGACATAAGGGAGTTGAAGGTAACGAAAAAGCTGATGAACTAGCCAGAACAGGTTCGGAAACCCCCTTCATTGGACCTGAACCCTTCTGTGCAATCCCCAAATCATAAATCTGGTCATACAAAACTGGGAACAAAACAGATGTGTTTCATACTGGGGAAACATCCCAGGCCTAAGACAGGCCAAAAGAGCTATTCAGCCCTTCAAATCAGATGCCAACAAGATACTAAATCTGCGCAGGCACGATATCAAAAACTTAGTAGGCTACCTAACTGGTCATCACGGTCTGCGATATCACCTAAACAAAATGCGTCTAGTCGACTCACCGGAGTGCAGACTATGTCTAGAAGAAGACGAAACAGCCGAGCATATCATATGTGAATGCACGGCCCTTTACGGTATGAGAAGGGAATCTTTCTTCAGGGAATCTTTAAGTCCCGAAGAACTGAGGAAATCTTCGGCTGAAAGTATTATCAGCTACATTAGGAAAGTAGAAGCGCTACTAACCTAAAAAACATCTGACGGCAAGCACAATAGATCTTTTAGGTCGATGTGTATATTACTGCTTAGGCAGGTCAGAATTTAAAAAAAGAAAAAAAAGAGCCTGTCCGTACTAAAAATTGGTAAGGAAAACAACTTCGACGGGTTATTTGGAAAGCACAGCCTCCACGAAAAAAATAATGGCTTCCGACTCACAGACTTCGCTGCATCAAAAAACTGAAGAATAACGGAGGTTTTGCGATAAAAGTATCGATGAGAGCATGCACAATGACTCGAATATCAGTTCGACTTAGGTATAGGTTAAGAGCAATCGCCGGATAGTGACCACCTGGCTGTTATCAGAGCAACGTTCCACAACATCAGCCTTATATGTATGTGCACACGCCCTTACCGATAAGACTGAATACCCTATCAAGGGGGAATTTTACGACCTCCTGGACGGAACCTGTCCGGAATACGATGTTCAAATCGTACTAGGCTACTTCCATGTGAAAACCAATGGGTTAGTTGGAAAGCTTAGTCTCCACGAAACGACGACATATAATGGCTTCCAACTATCAGACTTTGCGGCATCAACGGAGGTGTTGCCATAAAAGTGTGGATGAGATCATGCACAATGACTCGAATATCAGTTCGACTTAGGTATAGGTTAAGACGGTTAGTGACCACCTGGCTGTTATCAGAGCAACGTTCTGCAACATCAGCCTTATATGTATGTGCACTCGCCCTTACCGATGAGACTGAATACCCTATCAAGGGGGAATTTTACGACCTCCTGGACGGAGCCTGTCCGGAATACGATGTTCAATTCGTACTAGGCTACTTCCATGTGAAAACCAACGGGTTTGTTGGAAAGCACAGACAGATAATGGCTTCCGACTAATAGACTTCGCGGATTCAACGGAGGTGTAGCCATAAAAGTGTGGATGAGATCATGCACAATGACTCGAATATCAGTTCCATATATCCCAACCACAAGAAAGGCGATCCCATGTACCAACTACCGAGGCATATCCCTGCTTAATGTCGCATATAAGATCCTATCTAACGTACTGTGCGATCGTCTTAAGTCTGAGTTGGGAGGCTGCGTGTTTTCTTTTTCTCCTATGCACGATTTTCATCTTTTTCCTTCTCCTGGATCGCCTTGATATACGCCTCTTCTGCCGTCTCTTTTTGGTACATACTTGCAAACATCATCATACCACGGACATCTTTTTGGGGATGGTTGGTAGCCTATAGTGTTTTCGGCTTCCTTTATGATCATATTGCTATAATCCACTGGGTGTTGACATTGGTGCCGGTGCCGGTGCCGGTGCTTAAGGATAGTGATGCGATTATATGAGGACACAAGCGTTCTCACTCTAGCCTCTCACTATCAACTCCTACTCTCACCTCCACGCTGGTGACTGGTGGGTGCCTAGTACCTCAACTGGAGATGGGGTATTAAACCCCTGTGGAAGGTCGTTGGTAGCAGCAAACGAGAGAGGGGGGAGGAGTGTCCTTTCACTAAGGCACTCACTTCAGGCGGCAGCGGAGGAATTCCCTAGATGGAGTAAACAGTAGCGCCTACAGCTCCAGTTTGATCGAACTGGTAGTGAAATCCCTATATGAGCTGCTTCGACATATTTGAACACCAGATCTATAGTTGTTGGTTGTTGGAAGATTGTGCCCCTGGTGTTGGTTCGGCTTCTGGCGTCTGGCTTGGCTAAATCTTTTTTTGGCATCGAATGTGAGGTCGTTTCCGACCCTGATGGAGCAGCGAGAATTCTCCATCGTCATCCTGCACAGATGGACCAGTTTTGGCGGTATACCAAAACTAGACATGGCTCTCTATAAATGCTGTCGTATGCGGCTTTGAAATTGATGGATACGTGGTGATTATCGATTTGGACTTCTAGGATCTCTTCCAGGATCTGACAAAGTGTGTGAAAGTCAGTTGTGGACTTTCCTGGCCCAAAACCACACTTATAAGGGTCGATCAGTTTCTTGGTAAACTGTTTTAGGCGTTCACATATTACGGCAGATAGGATCTTTTAGGCGATGTTGAGGATACTTATGCCTCTGTAGTTGGCGGGCAAACGATGCTGAAGTTCCATTCCTCAGCAATACTTTCATCCGACCAGATTTCTCTTATGAGTTGGTGGATGTTACTTACCAAGTCATCTCCGTCAGCTTTATAAAGCTCAGCGGGAAGGCCGTCATTTTCGGCAGCTTTATTAGATAAGCCTGAGTTTAGATCTTGCTATCCTAACTTCACTTAGGTCGGGTGGTTGGTAGTATTCGCTGTCGTTGCCAATATTGAATGGTTCGTTCCGCCTGACAGCAGGATGTTGTTCGTTATCGCCGTTTAACAGTCTGTAAAAGTGGTTCTTCCACATCGTCAGCATCGACTGTGTCTCAACTACGATATTTCCTTGTTCATCTCGACAGGATTCTGGTCGAGCCTTGTATCCTTGGCTTTGACGTTATACACTTTGGAAAAACTTGCGAACATCGTTCCAGGAGTGGTATTTTTTTATATCCTCCATCGCTCGCTTTTCTTGCTCTTTCTGAAAATCCGGTGTTCTTCCCTTCTTCCTTGTCTCAATGATAGCACCAGTCTTCACCGGTAGCTTAGTCTTGTAGGCCTAGTTCTTGGCTGCGAGCATCTGTCAGCATTCCTCATCAAACCAAGGGTTTCTTGCTGGTGGGCGCGAGAAACATAGCACATCAGTTGCGGCTGATCCAATGGCTTGGTGGCATTGTTGCCATTGTTCTTCGACATTCGATGCTGGTGGTATGCTGACAATCGAGAGGTTAAGGGATACGCCTTGGTGGTCTCTTGCGATTGCCGTCTACATTAAACAGGTTTTCTAGTTTGTTGTGGCGTGGTGGATATCCGCATTCTTACCTTGGCTGCTACAGGGTAGTGGTCCGAGTCGATGGAATGTTTGGACATCCAAAATACTGGATGCGTTCCTCTTTTCTATTGCAATGTGATCAATTTAGTTGAGTATTCGTTGATCTGGAGACCGCCATGTCCCCTTTTGGATAGCGAGGTTTAGAAACCGTGTGCTGGTTATAGTGGCATTTCGTTCCGTACCGAAGTCAAGTAAAGTCAAGTCCGTTGCCAGACGTGTTGTCGTGTAGGCTGTGTTTTCCGAGAATACTGCTCAAGATGTCTTCGCTTCCTTCCTTTGCATTAAATGCATTTTCGTGTAGGCTGTGTTTTCCGACAATACTGCTTAAGATGTCTTCGTTCCTTCCTTTGCATTAAAATCTCCCAGCACGATTTTAACATCGTACTTCGGTAATCGCTCTTCGTTTTTGTAAAGGAGCTCAAAAATCCCAAAATTATGTGAAAGCATCGTCCTTCATACGTCAATTCTGCTTTGTTAACAACAAAGCCATTCATTTTTTCTTAACATGTTGGGGTCCTCTTTCAAATCCTCCGAATACCAGTGAGCAAACAAACGTCTTTGTCTATGGTCATTTACTTGAAGCCCTTGTGTCTGTTGGATATTGTCCAGTCGTGAATCCTGACGTCAAATTAGCCAAGTTGCCTCAGATTCTCCTGCATGCTTTCACGGATAGCGGTGATATACTCGGCCGAACTGATATTTCTTTGACGTACGAGTGCTGTCTGATTGGTTATCAAATCGGTCGTTTCACAGTTGGTGCAGTGGACACTAAGCCTACTAAGCGCGGAGCCCCTGGTTCAAATAATAATTTCGCAAGCATAAGTGAAGGGAGGAGCTAGGTTTGAGCCCCCGTAGAACCCTGTTAAGGTCGTTTGTGCCAGATACTTCATTTTCTTCTGCAATACACTAATCGAAACGTATCAGTGTGGCTTCTGTCTTGACAATTTGAACTGAAAACATGTTTAAGACAAATCCTGGAAAACGAAATTCAAATCTATATCTATTCTGTCCGTTCTATCTAAGCGCGCTTTTTTCAGATATCCAAAGAGTGGAGCATTTTAAGGCAATGGTCAGTACAAACCCAAATTCGCCAATTGCCCTAAAAAGCTGCTCTCGTTGAGTTTAAGGCCACATTTGATAAATATCCAACGAATGGAGCTGTTAAGGGAAATGACCGAAGTTGTGTCTGTACTGACGAAACGTCTATCAAAGTTAATTGTACACCAATAAAAATTAACAATTCATCCATCAATTTAAAAACACGACAATCGTGTTTCCGACTTTAGCACAAGGCTACAATGAACAGAAATCCCTTTACGATAACTACCCGGTGATATAACAGACACAAATAGATGCTCGTACCACGTTGAATACGCACAGCCACACCGAATTAAAGTTCTACGCCAACCCTTAGCCGACATTTAAGCAATATCGACCCCAAACTGTTTGTCTGTGTGTGTGCATAAAATATTAACAAACTATGCCACTTGAAGGTATTCCTTTGTCCATAGTCTGCTTGTGCATAAAATTTGAATTTTCGAGCACAACGTCATTCCTGAAACCACTCGGTTTATGCCAGCTACACCACCAGTCCTGCGGTATGTCTAACAAAATTTAAGAGCAGCCAATGTCGAGGAAACCCTTATAATAAAGCCGTGCAACAATGTTGTACACCCCTTAACATCGTCGAGATTAATGCATTCCCGTTTTAGTGCGCTCATCGCGAATGTACATTTTAATTAATTGTAAGAGCGCGGATTAAACGCGCGGATTCAACGCGTGAATATATTTGGGACTTACCTGCACGATTTCTGCATGACCTCGGCACGATTGTAGCCGCTAATTTTGCAAAAGGACTCATTGCAATAGACAATTGGGAAGTCAACAATTTGGGCGTTGGCCAACAGGAAGGAGCTGTCCGCTGTAAAGAAAAAAACAAGAAACATATCCTTGTTACCAACTTTGTATGCAGAAAGTAAATAAATTCAAATAAGTAAGCACACACACGCAGAAAGGTATGGTGAGTATTTAATTTAGTTTCTACCCTACCCCAGGAACATCCTTCCATAATGGAATATTCATAATTTCACTTTGGGAATATAATGTCGGGTATCTGCCATCACTCAGTATGAGTTGCATGCCTCCTGCGAGTATTCCGTGTTTTTTTTTTTTAATCATTTTTAAATTCATGAGAAATTTGTTATTCACGAAAGCATCTTACCCGCCACCGGCAGCAATACACATTCTGGGGGGAAGTTATCCCTTGTTGGAGGGAAACTATGTACCTCCTCGAGTTGGTGCAAAGTTAATTTACTAGAGCTAGCATGAATTCAGCGAGAGTACACAACCAATTTTGCAACCTGAACGTGAAACTCATAGTGGAGTGCAATTTTTCGTTTTTACGTTATTTTACAGGTTTCTGTTGTTGCCAAGCCAACCTAACCCTACTTTTTATACGCAGTGGATGTCTACGAGTATTCACAGTGTTTCGTGTAAGTAAAATCAATGAGAAACTAATGAAAGGTGTCCCAAGGGCTATTGGCAATTTAACTGTTAAAGTTTGAAATTAACATAGCGGAACATAGAGATATCTCAGGCTTGCTTGGAAGGGTACCTCTCCTGATTCAAGAGGAAGATGGTCTTCCAATAGGAAATTCCGAACTTTGACAGTTGATAGCGGCTACGTTGTTTAAGCTACATCTGTCAAATTGGCTGTCATTTATTTCGTATGTTTTGCCATCGATGACATGACAGCGTTCAACCAAGCATTGAATTTGCCCTTGCTATAATATTTTGGCTACATGTAACGAAAATGACAACTTTGGATCAAAATTGACTCCAAGATCACGAATCTCAGATTTGCGATCAAGAATCTGATTGAAAATTTGGTAGTTGTGTATCATTGGAACTAAAGTACGATGTGCCGTAAGAACATTACATTTTTTAATATTTAAGGGAAGAACATTTTTTTTTAAACCAATCGGATAAAACATTTAAATCATTTTGAAGATTTTGATGATCAATTCTATTTTTTATGCATCAGCATACATCAAACATAAAGCATTCTTAAGAAGAGATGGGATATCATTAACGAAAATGTTAAAAAGAAGTGGTCCGGGGTGACTTCCTTGAGGAACTCCCGATTAAACTCTGATGGTACTAGAGAGGAAATTTCCTAATTTCACACATTGCGTTCTATCATTAAGGTAGCTGGATATCCATTTCAGGAGCAAACCATGAATACCATAAACTTTAAGTTTAGCTATAAGTATTTTATGACAAATTGAATCGAAAGCTTTGACAAAATCTGTGTAGATAGTGTCAACCTGGTAGCCAGATTCAAAAGAATCGGTGACATATCTACAGTAAAGCATTAGATTTGTTGCGGTAGATTTACCTGACATAAATCCATGTTGTTCATCACAAATGTGTTCTCTTATACTAAAAAATAGATGATCCTTAACTATAAGCTCAAATAGTTTAGGGATTGCTGAGATCTTAGAAATTGCACGATAATTTATTACCAAATTTGTTGCGCCTGATTTGTAAATAGGACTTACATTTGAAAATTTCCATTGATTTAGAAAAAGTCCAGTAGAAAGAGATTTATTAAAAATAATCAGAAGCGGAAAAGCTTACGAGAACTGGCATTGCTTTAGAATAAAAGATGGAATTCTATCAGGGCCAGGATTCAAGCTGGATTTTAATTTAGAAATACCATTAAGGATATCGGTTTCAACAAGATTGAGAGTTGAAATATTAGCATTACTGGTGGAATGGAAAGTGGAATGGCATTCTGTTTGACCGATATTTAATACGGAATGGTCAACATAAACTGATTTGAAAAATTTAGAGATAAGTTCACACGAACTTTGTATGTCATTTGATGTTTGACCATTGAATTCCATATATTCCTGAAGAGTAGCAGATCGTTTTTTACTATTCAAAAAAGTCCAAAAAGCTTTTGGATTACATGAAATGCGGGTTTGAATATTCAGTACATATTGCTGGTGTAAATATTTGTTCAGAAAATCATATTCCTTTCGAAACTGGCAGAAAAGATTTTTGTCAGCTTCGGAATTTTTTTTTTTTTTTTTTGAATTTTTTAAAGGCTCTATTTTTACATTTTTTAAATTAACCAAACGTTTATTAGACCAAGGAGTTTTAAATGATTTCCAAGACTTTCTTTTTGGAATGTATAGGTTTAACCCGGCAGATAAAATGTCCACGAATTTGTTGTACCCATCTTGTAAAGATAAATCGGCAAGTACATGCTCCCAGTCAATTGAGGCAATGTAATTATTGAGTGCAATGAAATCTCCTTTGTTAAACTCAAAAAAATCATCATTTGATAAAAGTAAAGAGTTTTTGACATGGTTTTCGAATTTTAAAATTGAGCATATTGCAACATGATGAACTGAGTTTCTTAGCAATGGAAATTGAACTTGAATAATTTCAAAATTAGTATTATTTATAAAAATTAGGTCTAACAATCTGTTTAAAGAATTGTGAAAATGATTTACTTGAAAAATATCCATAGAAAACATTGAAACAATAAAAACTATACTCATAATCTTTTTTTCATATTATAGGGAATAAGACATTTATCATTATTTGAATAATTCCATGTTACGTTTCCTAGATTAAAATCCCCAACAATAAATGGGTACTGATTTTCCAATAGATTGCAAACAATATATTCTATATTATAAATATGGTTTTCATATATATCTAAATTTGAGTCCACAGGTTCAGAAAACGATAAACCAATAACGCTTTCATCGACGAAACGCAAGATCTGCCGAAAACATCGCCGCTGTCCTGTAAGAGTATGCAAGAGAATCCAAGGCAGTCGATTTCGCGTCGCTGACAAGAACTCTGCCTTTAACAGACCACAACATGGCGAATATTCAACGAGCTGAAGGTAAATGACAATAGACAACGACGAGTGTTCGCTGAATTGGTTCTGGAGCAGTTGGAAACTGATCCTAATTTTCATCGAAAAATCATCTTCAGCGAGGAGGCCCATTTCTGGATGAATAACGTCAACAAAGGAAATTGTCGAATTTGTGAGGATACCAATCCACATAAGATCCAAGAGCATCCAATACATCCCGAAAAAGTCACTGTTTGGTGTGGATTTTGGGCTTTGGGATTTTCTTTGAGAATGACATTGGCCAAGCCATCAGCTTCAACGGCAAGCGCTATAATTCGATGATTACCAAATACCAACCTCTTTTGGTCGATATGGACACCAATGACATGTGGTTTCAACAGGACAGCGCTACGTGTCACACAGCTCAAACCATATTGAAAATTCTGCACGAGCGATTGGATGGCATGGTCATCTCAAGTGGAGGTGATGTGAACTGGACACCGAGATCGTGCGATTTCACCCTGTTAGACTTTTTCTTGTGGCCACAAACCACAGTGTCCCTCAAACATAACCCATGCCATTGGTCAAAGTCAGCAAGGTTACTCATTCCGTAACTTCCAAAACGATAATCGTTCACGATACTGCACACATGTCACAAACTGTATAAAAATTACACGCTTGGTAACTTCACTGTAGTCAAAGATAAAGATTTTAAAAGTTATGGAATCAGTACCCGGCCCAACTAACAATTATTCTTCTATAAGGCACAAAAATGTAATTTCCACAAGCAATTATTTCTATAGGCCTTATAAGGGCTTATATAGTACCTGTGCACGGAGGTTAAGCATTTTGGCAGTCGATTGTTTGGGTAGAAGCTTGTTTAAGACATTATGCAGGAAAATTCACAAGCATAACCGAAATTATGATGGCGTAACTTCTGTAAGGTTGTTTTTAAGCTTCCGGAGATGTGTGTACATGTACCATAAGTTAAGATATTTCGGTAGAACTTCGCACGAAGTTAATCCGAAGCATGCACCTATAGAGCTTACGAATGAAGGCTTAAAAAAGCTAAGGTTAAAAGATAGGGAAAAAGGTGAAAAGGTCGGGACAAGGTGTAAAGATTTGAAAAAAGGGTGAAAAGATCGGAAACCTACCGGAGAATTAGTCAACACGATTCAAGTACTTCGTTGTACTTACTCGTCTTTCATGTTCGAGAGTACAGGCTAGTGGATAGCGTGTTTGACTACCGTGCGAGAGAACGAGAGTTCGAATCCCAGTTAGATCACAGTTTTTATATAAATAATTGAATTGAATTTCAAACTTTCCTAATAAC
The DNA here is from genome assembly GCA_932526625.1 of Rhingia campestris. Lineage (NCBI taxonomy): Eukaryota > Metazoa > Arthropoda > Insecta > Diptera > Syrphidae > Rhingia > Rhingia campestris. The sequence goes on from OW052182.1 coordinate 83,753,950, forward strand.
GAATTGGGTTTGAATAATTATAAGAGATTGAAATTGAAATTAAAAAAGTAAATAATACAAGGTGGCGCAAAAGTAATCCTCCTATCAGAAAATGCTATAAATTTTGCGATTGGCCCCTAATGTCAGTTCTGTTTTGACATTTGTGTAGTAAACACATGCGAAATACACGTTAATAAACAATATTACGCTACACTGCTCCAGAACGCGGAATATTGGTGACTATTTATTTGAGCAATAATCGGTCGGTGACTTTGGCACAACGTGAATTTCGTCGCTGATTTCCTAGCCGTCCAACGCCTACTGGTGAAACACTGCGACGTTTAGCCACTCGCCTCGAAGAGACTGGCACAGAGATGCTGCCAGGCGTGGCAGACCCCGGAGTAGCCGTTCTGCAGAGAATATTGCTGCTGTAGCCGAAGATGTCATGGAAGCGCCGTCGACATCGACCAGACGACGTGCCACGCAAATGGGTATCAGTCGACGGTCTTTACAGCGAATTTTGGTACAAGATTTGAAGATGTTTCCGTACAAAGTCCAGACGGTGCATCAGCTGTTAGCTGCTGACCGCCAATCGCGTCTAACATACGCTCAAGCACTCCTTAATCACCACCAAGAGGAAGATGATTTTTCATCAAAAATAATCATGAGTGATGAGGCCCATTTCCATCTTAGCGGGTACGTAAATAAGCAAAATTTACGCTTCTGGGGCACTGAAAATCCGCGTGTAACCCACGAAGAGCCATTACACCCGCTCAAAGTCACTGTATGGTGTGCTGTTTTCGCTGGAGGAGTCATCGGACCTTTTTTCTTCGAAGACGTCGCGGGCCAAACGGTTACTGTGAATGGTGAGCGCTACAGAGCAATGATCAACGAGTTCTTTTTGCCGCAACTTGATGAATTGGGATTGGAAAACATGTGGTTCCAACAGGACGGTGCAACGGCACACACTGCACGTGCCACAACCGATATGCTGAAGGATGCATTTCCCGGGCGCCTAATCTCCCGTTTTGGCGATTTGCACTGGCCAGCAAGATCGCCTGATTTGACCGCTCCAGACTTCTTTTTGTGGGGCTTTTTGAAGTCGAGGGTTTATGTCAACAAGCCTCAGACTCTTGCAGCTCTTAAAGACAATATCCGTCAAGAATGTGAGGACCTATCGCCGGAAGTTTTGGCCAAAGTGATGGAAAATGCCATAAAAAGGGCTCAAATGACAATCAATTGTAGCGGCGGCCATTTACATGACATCATATTCTCGACTTGATGTAAAAAAAATTAAAAGACCAAATAAAAATAATCCACAAGAAGAATCAAAGTTTTTCATTTTTTTTTTAAATTACAGCCAAAAAACATCGGAAGGTTATTTTTGCGCCACCTTGTATAAGAAAGTAATAAAAAATAAAGTTATTATTCAACTTCGATAAGGCTTGCAAATTTTTCGGAATGACTTTTTGCGAAGCCTATAATTTGCTTCTGTATGGCCTTTTATAAGCAAACAAAGTTATTTCTTTAAGGCTTATTAGAAGTATTTAAAGAAATCTTATAGAAGTAAATAGCATCCTAAAAGTGCGCCAAATGTTTTCCATAAGACTTCCTACAAGTAATATTGCTGGAGAAGAAATAGCTGCGATAGTGCTTTATCGAAGCGAAAGTGTTAGTTGGCAGATTTATGCGCCAGAGTTATGGAAAATCGGACATTTTGGATGCGCTTCATCCAGAGTAGCTGCGGCCGTGTGTGGACGATGTTATGGTATCAATAGCCCTTTCAAACAAATAAACACACACACACACTTTGTTTTATTAAAATTTGAAGATAGGAAGCTCTTAATGCAGGACCCTCTATTTGTTTGGCTTAATGCGTGAACGCAACGAATCCGAGGAGAGCGGGTGAGTTTCTGATTGACAAACCCACTCGCTCCTCTCGTATTCTAGCCTTGCTCTAGGGAATTCAATTGATACGGAGCGTGTGCAAGATTTTTACAAAAACGGAGATTCGACGAATGACGAGCATAGAAGAATCTTCAATATTCGAGGTTTTTGCCACTTAAATAATAAGTCAAGCATACCTCTCATTCGAAAATAGGTCACAAAGTTTGAAGAAGCCGGTATAACATTCGTAAACCATTCGGCCGACCAAGATTCTCAAGAACGGACGAACACATTTAGAGTGTTAATCAGTCTTTTTGTGACGATCCGAACAATTCAATTCGTAAGCTTGTAACAACATTCTTAGTGCCGTAGCCAGGAATAAAAGTCATCTCCGTCGAGACAGGTAGATTTTATGTGAGCCGAAAAGAGAAAAGAAGATTGCTCCTCCTAGAATCGATTTCCAACTGAATTCTCGGTATGGTCATGAACGTTTCACTTCCATAAATTTCATTTTTTCCACCCAATGATGGTTGGGTGTTGTAGAACGAGGGTAGACTCTGATTAGCGTTAACTTGGCAATGCCCAGTGTTGTAACTCTGACTACACATCAAATGTGCTTATTTTTACCTCCAAGTGGTAACCATCGGGTACTGGTCTCTTCCAACCGGATTTGACTTGCTAAACGATAAGTGCGAGTGTTGATAACACGACGAAAAACAGCAACACTATAAACACCCTGGTGAGAATGGCACGGATGAATACCCGGACTGCTGTCCCAGGCGAACCTAGATGAGCTGCTCTGACATATTCGGACAACAGGTTGTCTAGGAATTTCAAGGGTTAGTCAGGCCCCTTGAACAGAGATGGTGGCGGATGAACCGAAAGGCCAACGGCAGCGCTCAATCCCGTAGTGGATACTGATTGCCCCGTTTCCTAGGGGTATCTAATAAATTGGAACTGGCCCTCCAGGTTGGGGGTTGTGCTTTGGGTTAACTACCCACCCACAGAAAAAAAAACATGGTTACGAACAACTAGCGGAAGCCCTAAACTGCTACAAAGCAGACATTACTGCCATCCATGAAATACGATGGGATGGGCCGGGCAAAAAGAGGATGAAAAACTGTGACATCTACTACGGACCGTGTTATAGTGAGCAGAAACAGCGACTATTCGGATGCGGATTTATTATAAGTACCAGACTTAGGCAAGAAGTCTTATGTTTCCAAGACATTAGCGAACGCATAGTAACAATCCGCATCAAGGCCAAATTCGCCAACATAAGCCTTATATGCGCTCACGCTCCGACGGAAGAAAAAGATGATATAGCTAAGGATTGCTTCTACGAGCTGCTCGACAAAACCTATGAGCGACTACCGAAGTACGATGTTAAAATCGTGCTGGGAGATTTTAACGCAAAGGTAGGAAGAGAAGCCATCTTTAGAAGTATTGTCAGAAAACAAAGCCCACACGACAACACGTCTGGTAACGGACTTAGGCTAATTGACTTCGTTACGGAACGAAATGCCACTATAGTCAGCACACGGTTTCCTCACCTCGATATCCATAAGGGGACATGGCGGTCTCCAGACCAACGAACGGTCAACCAAATTGATCACATTGCGATAGATAAGAGGCACGCATCCAGTATTTTGGATGTCCGAACATTCCGAGGAGCTAACATCGACTCGGATCACTACCTTGTAGCAGCCAAGGTAAGAATGCGGATATCCACCACGCCACAACAATCCAGAAATACTGTGAACAAATTTAATGTCGGAAGACTGCAATCGCAAGAGACCGCCAAGACCTTCGCACAACGCGTATCCCTTAACCTCTCGATTAACACCATACCACCAGCATCGAATGTCGAAGAACAATGGCAACGATGCCAACAGGCCATTAGATCAGCCGCAACTGATGTGCTAGGTTTCTCGCGTCTACCAGCGATAAACCCTTGGTTTGATGAGGAATGCCGACAGATGCTCGCAGCCAAGAACGAGGCCTATAAGGCTAAGCTGCAGGTGAAGACGAGAGCTGCCATTCAGCTCTATAGGCAAAGAAGAAGGGAAGAATATCGGCTTTTCAGCAAGAAGAAAAAAGAGCAAGAAAAGCGCGCGATCGAGGATATAGAGAGGTGCCACTCCAGGAACGATGTTCGCAAGTTTTACCAAAGTGTAAAACGTCAAAGCCAAGGATACAAGGCTCGAACAGAATCCACTTCTGCAGACTGTTAAACGGCGATGACGAACAACATTCCGCTGTCAGGCAGAACGAACCATTCAATATTGGCAACGACAGCGAAAACTGCCAACCACCCGACCTGAGTGAAGTGAGGATAGCAATATCTAAACTCAAGCTTAATAAGGCTGCCGGAAATGACGGCCTTCCCGCTGAGCTTTATAAGGCCGGCGGAGATGACGTGGTAAGTAACATCCACCAACTCATAAGCCAAATCTGGTCGGATGAAAATATGCCTGAAGAATGGAACCTCAGCATCGTTTGCCCGATCCACAAAAAAGGAGACCCTCTGAACTGCGCCAACTACAGAGGCATAAGTCTCCTCAACATCGCCTACAAGATCCTATCTGCCGTAATATGTGAACGCCTGAAACCGTTTACCAACAACCTGATTGGCCCTTATCAGTGTGGTTTTAGGCCAGGAAAGTCCACAACCGATCAAATTTTCACACTTCGGCAGATCCTGGAAAAAACTCAAGAAGTCCAAATTGATACCCACCACCTATTCATCGATTTCAAAGCCGCATATGACAGCATTTATAGAGACGAACTGTACAGAGCCATGTCTAGTTTTGGTATACCGCCCAAACTCGTCCGTTTGTGTAGGATGACGATAGAGAATTCTCGCTGCTCCATCAGGGTCGGAAACGACCTCACCGACACATTCGATACCAAAAAAGGGATTTAGGCAAGGCGATGCGCTGTCATGTGACTTCTTTAATCTGATTCTTGAGAGGATTGTGCAAAACTCCAAAGCCAACACCAGAGGCACAATTTTTCAAAAGTCGGTGCAACTACTAGCATACGCTGACGATATTGACATCATTGGTAGGACTCAACGTGATGTCATAGCCACGTTTGCTAGTATAGAGAAGGAAGCGGCGAAAATGGGTTAAGCAGTAAATGAGGGTAAGACTAAGTATATGCTGTCATCACGAAAGGACTCACAACATCGACGAATTGGACAGAACGTCACCATTGACAGATATAACTTTGAGGTAGTACGGGACTTTGTCTACCTCGGCTCCGCTATTAACTCTGAGAACAACATCTCGTCAGAAATTAAACGAAGAATTACTCTTGCCAACCGCTGTTTCTTCGGGCTAAGAAGGCAATTTAGTAGTAAAGCCCTCACTCGAACTACTAAGGAGATCCTATATAAGACCTTGATCATCCCCAGTCCTGCAGACCGTATCAAAAGCGGATGAGGAAATCCTTGGTAGATTCGAGAGGAAAATTCTTCGAAAAATCTTCGGTCCCGTTTGCGTTGACGGGCTATGGAGACGAAGATTCAACCAAGAACTATACGAGCTGTACAGCGACATGCCCCTGGTCAAAAAACTCCGCATTGGACGTTTAAGATGGCTAGGACATGTAGAACGAATGGACACCAATACTCCGGCTCGCAGAGTCTTCGATTCCCAGCCAGACGTCGGACGCAGTAGAGGAAGACCTTGCCTTAAGTGGCGCGCACAAGTGGAAACCGACCTCAACCAACTTGGAGTGCGCAACTGGAGGCAGTTAGCTTAGGACCGGGCTAATTGGAGAGGCATGTTGGTTGAGGCCCAGGTTCATTCCGGACTGTAGCGCCACTTAAGTAAGTAAGTAAATAAGTCTCAATCCTCGGTATGTATACAAAACGTCAAAAATCAACCATTGGATAAATGTTAACACAATTGACACACGGCCTTAGTTCTGTCAAGAAACAATTTCTGAAGTTAAGAATTCACTGGTGAATCGCTGTGCTATATTTGATCCTTGAATAGGTTTTTGTATGTGAGGTTGTTTTAAGCGTGACCAGCATATTAGACTTAACCCACCTGTTTAAATTCCAGGTACCTAAATGTAACCGTAATATTGAAAAAAAAAACGCAATTCTTAGCTCTAAAAATCCCCCGCTATTGGCTTCCAGATTTATTTGAACAATTTTTTCCTTTTTCAGATAAATCACAATCACGCCTTTTTCATCGTTGAGTATCATAAATCACCTGATAATGGGACACACACCACCGTCTTATGTCTACAAGCTATAACCGCTATACAGGCTGCCACATCTCTCGTTTACACACATCCACTGGATATGGATGTCGGTGAGAACAACAAATCCGTGATACCCTGCAGGTTGATCACAACCTCAACCTAACCTCAACAAAAAAAATTAAACAACAAAACCAATGGGAGGGAAAAGATACACAGCATGACTTTGAACGTACCCGTGAATTCGCAGATAAACCCGGCACAATCAGTATAAATGTCACAAAACCAACCATCACAATTTAATTTATATTCGAGTATTGTTTTGCCGTTGTTTTCCCGTTGTTTTCGTGGACATCTTTTTTTTTAACATTTGGTACTTTTTTTTTTTTAGTTTTAATGCTGCTAACGGGCAAATAATCGAAAGTGCTTCCTTTGTTTGTGTTCGGGCACTGAAATGGACAGCAAAAGTTGCACTGGATTGTCAAAAAAAAAGAAAACAAAAGGACAATGGAATTGTTCTGTTGTTTGTGTCAAGGTAAATGTTGTCAAAGGATTTGCATGGGGTCCTCGAAAGATTGTTTTCTTTTTTTAATTAATAGAGATGGGACGTCTGGTTATCTTAATGTTGATATTCTGAGATGACATTCTAATCTTCAAAGGACTATACCAGCCAATTAGCTTTATGTCCTTGAGAAGTAAAAATGTGATTTAATGCCTTTTCGGCGCTGTAATTTCTGGATAAGGCAATGCTGAGCCACGTGTGCTATCTTTATGGGAGGGATATAGTAGATAACTTATAGAAGATAACAGCTATGGAAATCTGAATCCTTTTCGTGTCCTTTTCATGTATGTAGGATTGACTCACCAGCCCTGAAAGTAAAAATCCAGGTGGCAACTACACAAGATTAAAAACTAATAAAGCTTATGAGCTAGCAAAGACCTGAACCACAGTAAACCTGATTAAATGTTTCACCAAAGAGTCATCGTATAGAAATAATATATAGCGGCGCTTCGCAGGAGGTGCATGCATCTTAGACTTAAAGTCACCAAGGGAAGGAGAAGATACACTGGGTCTCATCAACTGCTGATCAACTGCCACTCCTGGTCATTAGGTTACACAAATGTTATGTGCAAGCTTAGACGGAAAATCCTGCCCTCAAAGACGAAAAGATGAAGGCCATTATGGACATGTTTTACCCAACTCACCTCGTCAGGTCCTCATACACCACTTTGGTCCAACGAGAGGAGATAGCACCCTTTCGTGAAGAAGAGTTTTTTTTAAACTTTTCTCAGGTGAGGTTCCAGGAGCTCCCTGAGATGATCCTTGCAGGTGTTTATTGAGTCTGCTCTTGAATTGTTGTAGATTATATATTGGGTGGGGAAATACGTCTTCTGGAAGTTCGTTCCATTGTTTGTAACAAAAATATTTTTTTTTAGTCTGTCTGTGAACTAAAACTGCACGTCTTGTCGCTCCTCCGAGTACTGCCGTTATAATATATGTAATAAGGAAACAGATCTGCTACAATACTTTGATGTTTAGCAGAGAAAACCCGAAAAAAATGAAAGATCCCCTGAACTCGACGGGTTACCTTCAGAGGTAGGTACTAAAGGTGATCACCCACTCATTGCCCTAAGTATTGCTGAATGTGTACAACAGCTGCCTGGGAGAAGAAGTCTCTCTATGAAGCTGGGAGACACAACGTCTAGTACTGATAAGTAAAGGCAAATGAGATCAAGATTCTGCATCAGCGGACAGACCTTTGTGTAGGCTGGACACTGTAGAGAAACTCTTGGAGAACATACTGAGACTGCGACTCACCGTTGCAGTACAGAGAGGAGGAGAAATATCAGAATGACGGTACGGCTTCAAAAAAAAGGTCGAAGAAATACGAAAGGCTACCAAAATAAAAACAGCTATTCATGACAGAAAGTATTTTGTCAACTCTGGACGTCAGAAACGCCTTTAACTCAGACATGTTGAGTGACATGCTGAACGCGTACGGAAACACGTTCAACGTCCAAGTACATCACCGACAAAAAGACGGAAGTTTGAGTGAATATGGGAACGGCAGAAGCTAAAGAGCTCAGGGGACGGAAGTGGGAAAAGCGCTTGAGCTCGGAAAGCAGAGTACGATAGACAGCGACGGTGAGATTAACTACTACCTCACCCCGTTACTCAAGGGACGCGAATACTTCAAGGCCTTTCTCCACAAGATAGATGACGTGCACCATACCTTCTTCGCCTGTAGCAGATGTGAACCCAAAGCATCGAGGTTACCTCGTTCCATCGATTCCGTTTTCCGGCATGATGATGGACTATACCAGCCAATTAGCTTTATGTCCTTGAGAAGTAAAAATGTGATTTAATGGATAAGGCAATGCAGAGCCACGTGTGCTATTTTTCCGGCATGATAGGTCAGATCATAGATCATCCTTAAAACGGAAGCGGGATCCAGTTCCGAGTGCACCAAAGAAACGTTTGGTATATAATCGAATTAACTTCTGTTTCTGTGAGGACCAGAATGTTGGTGTACGGAGTTGACATTGATGTTGGTGTATCCCAGACCTCGAATGTTGCAGAATTCAATTAGAAGTTAGATTTTTAGTGTTTGTTTCTCTTGCATGTGGAAAAATTTTGACTTTTGGTTCCCGCCTTTTTGGACCGGCCCATCTACCAAACTTCGAAAAGTAGTATGTGGTGGCGTCTCATCGGAAGGCAAGGGGATGAGTCCACGTCTACCACCAGCAACCTACAACTCTGAGTTCTAAACACTTTTGCTACAATAGAGGGGTTCGGGCTTGCGTTAACATGAACTTGTCTATCAGCGCCTCTGACGTAATAAATGATTCACGGGACGTAGATATTGACAGGAGGTAGACTTAATGCAATACAAAGAGTCTCTAGCTAAGAGCAAGCTAGCGAAACGTCAGATTTGCGGGGCAAATTGGAAAACGAAGACTCTGCAAGCTAGAATATTGGCGTCCATTCATCATAAACGTCCAATACGTTTTTTTGTTAGCCTTGTCCATGGCATATAGATCTTGGATAAACCTTTGCCTGCATAGCCTGACAACAGAAGGAAGGAGTTTTCAAGTTTCAAGTTTTTCAAGTTTATCATCAGCCTTTTTTTTATAATTGGCGCGCGCTAAAGGGAATTTTAATACCCTTATGGTGTTTAAGCACAGCGCGGGCATTAAGGAAATAGAGGAGTAGAGAAGGGGAGATACCGATGTGCGTTGGTTTTGAATTTCTGTAAATTTTAATGGAGAGGAAAAACTGAGTTTGGTAAAGCATTTCACATTCGTGTTGTTCGGTTAAGAATGAATCTCTATATTTCATAGTACGTCCGAAGATAGGCTTTAGGGTGAACTGATTAGCATTCGTGGTACGGCGAGTATTACGGTTGAATTGTTGAAGGGGCGGAATGTAGCTGGCTATTTCGTTAGAGCATTTGTTGTTGTAATAGCGGTAAAAGAGTGTAAGGCAGGAGACATTCCTACGATGTTCGAGCGAAACTATGGAGTTCGCTATGGTTGGATCTCCTATCAATTTTATCGCACGCTTTTTTATCCTATCTAGTAGGTGCAATGATGTTTTGGCTGCACCTGACCATATGTGGGCGTTGAACTCAAGTTTGGGGCGTATGTACGCTTTATATATTGAGGCCAGATCAGAAGGGGTGAAGTATTTCTTACATCGATTGAGGAAACCTAGACATTTTGCTGCATTTTTGGCGATTTCGAATATGTGGTCGTTCCAACGAAGGTCGTTACTAACACACATACCGAGCATGGAAAGTTTTTCGGTTTCGACGATGCAAGTGCCACTCATGGATAGTGGTTGTAATGTTTGGTTTCGCTTGGATGACAGAAGACAGCATTGCGTTTTGGAAGCATTAAATTCAACTCTATTAGATTTACCCCATTTAATTATGCTGTCAAGGTCGGAATTTAATGAACTTAACATATTTTGTCGTTTTTCTTCCACATCCGAAGGTGAGGGGCGTGAATTCGAGAACGAATATGAAAAGCTGAGGGTACTGTCATCAGCGAAGGAATGGATTGGATTAGAGGTTGCAGACAATAGGTCATTAATAAAAATGAGGAAGAGTGTCGGAGACAAAGCTGAGCCTTGGGGAACATCAGCATTTATTTGGTGAGTAGCAGACTTGAAACCGTCCAAAACTACTTGAATTGAACGTTTCGAGAGGTAGTTTCTAATCCATTGAAGAAGAGTATCATCGATACCAAAAGCACGCATTTTCGACAAAAGGGCTCGATGCCAAACCCTGTCAAATGCCTTTGAAATATCAAGTGCAACGATCTTGTTTTCGCCACCAAGGTGGATTGATTGGTTCCACTTTACGGTGAGATATGACATCAAATCACCAGTGGACCTGTTGCTACGAAAACCATATTGTCGGTCATTGAGGAGTTTTCGTGATTCAAGATATTTCATAAGCTGACGGTTTATCAGCGTTTCCATGAGAAGGGAGGTAAGTGCAATTGGTCGGTAGTTGGAGAGAGAAGAAGATTCGCCTTTTTTGGGGACGGGCTGTACAAATGCAGTTTTCCATCGACTCGGAAAGAGTCCTGATGAATAGGAATGATGGAAAAGCTTACGCAGTGGTTTTGCCAACCTCTTCAGAATTATGGGGGAGATACCATCTGGACCAGACGATTTGTGTATGTCAAGATCGATTAATACTCTTGCGACTGTACGAGTACGAAAGTCGATTGGTCCCATAGAATGTTCTACGTTCTCTAGTACAGGGGGAGACTGGGCACAATCTGGCAGCGTTGAATTGGCTGCAAAATGAGCAGCGAGGAGATTGGCTTTGTCTAGAGAGGTGACAGCTGGAATGTCATTGTAAATGAGCGTTGGGATGGAAGATGAGGTCGAATTCTTACTGTTTTTTACAAACGACCAAAAGTTTTTACTACCTTTGGGACATAGTAGAATTTTTTGCCTCAACTTTTGGTCGTGGAAGAATTTGACACGCTTAATATGGGCATTGCAGTCATTTCTGGCTCGTTTGAGTTTTAAACGGTTTTCCTCAGTTGGGTTGGCTTTATATGACCGAAAACATAACTCTTTCACCCTAACAACCTCTTTACAGCTCGAGTGATACCACCCGTTTACCTTGGGTTTGATACTCTTTATCCGGTGAGGGATACAGGATTTCATACCCAGGAGAATGGTGTTAGTTATCGCATCAGCCGTATCATCCACGTCATTATCGAGGAAGCATAATGACCAGTTAAAATTCTTAATGAAACCGTTTAGAGCTTCCCAGTTGGCTTTCTCGTAATGCCATACAGTTCTTTTAGGAATTTGTGGTTGGATTACGAGAAATTAGCTGATACGATACAGTGGTCTGACGTGCCTAGAGGCGATAATACATTTATGGTGTATTTGTCGGGGTGAGATGTTAAAAACAGAAGTCCAGGGTGTTGGCGGCTTGACTATCAATATCCGGAATGCGCGTTGGCTCATTTACAAGCTGAGTTAAGTTATTTATGTCAGCAAAGATCTCGACATACCTTCCTTCGAGTGTTGACTGTCCAGAATGTCGAAGCCACGAAGAATTGTGTACATTGAAATGCTAGGGTGTAGGGATACAATTCTTGAGATGGAGTCAGATAGCGCATCAAACTCGTTAAAGGTAGATTTGCTATCCAGGTTTGGGCTTCTTTAAATGAAACAGTAGTGAATTAATTGCCTACGGACATGGAATTTCAGCCATCTAAAATTAAATTCCGGATTGGAACATTGGCCGTATTGCTGTTGAAATTGGTAGGCTACATCACTACGTATATAAATGGCGAGGCCGCGATGAGAAAAGAATAATGACACTAAGTTATATCCAGGTAGACTAAGATCATAGTTTTCGCCCACCTGTGTTTCACAAAGCGCCAAAACAGCTGGTTTATATTTCGAAATGTGGACGTAAGGCGAAAAGAGATTCGACCTTAACCCACGAATATTGATGTTACTACTCTAAAATTCCTATCCATTAAAATTATCAAAAATATATAAAACACAACTCCGACGCCAACTAAGCAAAGCCGTGAAGTGAAAATGTAACGTTTGGATTCCAATAACAATTTGTCATAGGTGCTATGCCCGTATGACAATTTGCTTTGGTCACCCAACTAAATATTCACTCACGACCCGCTATTCGCCTGATGATGCCTATGCTCCGCCAATGCAAGTGCACGCATGAAAATAGCCTTTGATTAGGTCCATTAGTCAGCGCCGTAAAGCAGGAGTGGGATAAACCCTAGAAGTACATGCTTCGTCGAATCGACGAAGTTCGTTCAGATTTTGCCGTTTTTCTTTTTTACCGTGGTTTGCTTTGTCTTAGTTTTTCGTATAGCGCTAGTCGTGGTCAAGCTGTTGATGAGTGCTGACGCGCAGTCGAATATAAATTGTGTAAGTATGATATTTTGAAATGTGCGTCGTCGAAACGACGAAGCATGGCCTTTGTGTAACTTTTGCATTTTGATGTTGTATTTTTTTTTTATTATATGGTTTTTGGTTTTATTCGGTTTATTGAATTTGCACAGCTGAAATACAAAATAATCATCACTATGAATATGGATGACGATGAAATTGAAAGGTTTCTGTTGATGTGTGACGACGACGATGACCACGAATCGGACAATGAGCTGGACTATAACAATAACCAATCTGATACAGAGGAAGATCAAAATGAAAATTTGGAAGAAGCAAGAAGACGATATATCTTTACATTTATTAAGGGCAAAGTCGAATATAATTTCGATAACCAAATCCGTTTTGCGTGGAAAAAACAACCATAAGTGGTCTGCACGAAAAGGGAAGTCCCATCGATATGGGCAAAATATTGTGCATCAAGCTAGAGGCCCAACTCGCAACTGCAAAAACATTACTGACCCACTGGAGTGCTTTAAAATGTTTATAACGAACGAGTTAATCGATGAAATAGTGCAGTGGACAAATGTTGAGATTGAGCAAAACAAATCAATATTAGTTTCATCTAATGATGAGGCACAAAGGAAACATACTTCGTCGAAGGAAATATTAGCCCTCATTGGAGTATTAGTGCTGACCGCTGTCAAGAAGGACCAGCATCTATCGGCAAACGAATTATTTGACAAATCCTACAGTGGTGCACACTATCTACAATGACAAAATCTAGGTTCAAATTCCTAATGTCACGTCTCCGGTTCGATGATAAGTCTGTGCGTACTCAGCTTGTTGGCGACAAATTTGCTCCCATTAGAAAAGTGTGGGAGATGTTTATTCAGTAATGCCGCGAAAATTACACACCTGGGCTATACCTAACGATTGACGAGCAACTGCTGGCTTTCAGAGGCAAATGCAGTTTCCGAATGTACATACCCAATAAACCAGCAAAGTATGGATTAAAAATGGTAATGATGTGTGATAGCGGCACAAAATACATGGTTGATGCTTCACCATATTTGGGCAAAGGTTCGAACAAAACAATGCTACCACTTGGTGAGTACTATGTGAAGGAGCTAACAAAAACTGTTCATGGCTCGAATAGAAATATTACCATGGACAACTGGTTTACGTCAGTACCACTTGCTAAATCACTTTTACGTGAACCGTATAAGTTGACGTTAGTCGGAACTCTGCGATCCAATAAGAAAGAAATTCCAAAAGAATTAAAACTTCTTAAGGGTCGTAAGTGTGGTACATCAATGTTTTGCTACGATAATGAATTAACACTTTTGTTTCTTATAAGCCAAAACCGAGCAAAATAATATATTTATTATCTTCGTGTAATGAAGAAGGAACAGTAAACGAAAAATCAAACAAACCGAATATGATCGAGTTTTATAATAAAACTAAAGGAGGTGTCGATACGTTTGATCAAATGTGTAGCGTTATGAGCTGTTCCCGTAAAACCAACAGATGGCCAATGTGTCAATTTTTTGGAATGCTTAATATGGCTTGTATAAATAGCTATATCATTTACGTCCATAACGTGATTCAAACAAAACAAAAGCCCCTCAGTCGTGCTTGTTTTATGAAAAAATTGAATTTTGCACTTGTTGAATATCACTTAACCGGTAGACTAAAAATACCAACATTGACTACTTCGGTGAGAAATAATATTAAAAACGTAATTTTGACTAAAGAAGAGAGTATTGCACCAATAAATCCTGAAAGAAAGAGAAAGATTTGCGCAGTCTGTCCCTCTTCTAAACGACGAATGACGAAATCATCTTGTGCAAAATGTAACATAAGCTTGTGTGGGGAGCACAAAGTAGAGCTGTGTGCCTCTTGTATTTAATTTAATCTGATTTTCATGAAAACTTGTTCCTTTTTAGTTTATTATATTACTTTTTATATGCAAGCACTTTTAATGAATTATTATGTGCCTTAGGTTTTCGTTTTTATTATTTTTATGTGGAGTATTTTGTAAAACATGCCAAATGACATAAGACTTAGAAATTGTATTTTCAGGTAATAATTATTAAAAAAGTTATCTTTTTGTATTTTTTCTTTATTCTAAATAAACTTGAAAACTGAAAACAATTAACTTCCAATGTTTTTGGTACATAGGTCATCTGTATGAACATTTTGTATAGTGCCGTCGTCGATTCGACGAAGCATGTCCTTAACGTATAAAAAATAAGCATGTACTTCCAGGGTTAAGGCTATAAGATCTGTTTAGTAAGTCCAGGAAGAACTTTAATGCTAAATTTCATTCTCAGTCGATGTTGTTTGTGCCCTTTTTTAAGGCATTTAAATGTCTTTCCCTCGTTAACTGTTAGCCCACTATAGGCGATTCCATCTACATACTCGTAAGCCTGGCAGTGATATACTGAATCCGATCAATGATGTCAACAATGTCGACACATATCTGGCGCTGTCTTGAGTCCTGCCAATAATGATGGGAAAGAGGTCACAAGACAATGCATCACCTTGCCTTAACCCTTTTTAGGTATCGAATTTTTCTGTGAGGTCTTTGCCGACCCTGATGGAGCAGGGAAAATTGTCCATCTTCATCCTGCACATACAGACAGATGTTATACCAAAAACTAGACATGGCCCGTCTCTATAAATGATGTCGTATACGGCTGGACTTCTTGGCTTTTTTCAACGATCTGCCAAATTGTGAAGATTTGATCAGTTGTGGACCCTCCTGGCCTAAAACTGATAAGGGCCGATCAGCTTGTTGGTAAACGGTTTCTGGCGATCACATATAACGGGTGATTTTTTAGCTGGTTTGGTTTTGGCAACACTGGTTTTGACAGCTGACGTGTGTTTAGTACCTTTTGTCACTGTCAAACAGCTTCAGTTTGGTTTGCAATTTAACCATGGATCGTCTTACAAATGAACAACGCTTGCAAATTATTGAATTTTACTATCAAAATTCGTGCTCGGTTCGAAATGTTCATCGCGCGCTGCTTCCATTTTATGATCGGCATTCTCGACCTTCTGAGCAGTCTATTCGGAAGATTGTGACCAAATTTCGCACCAAATTTACTTTGTTGGACATTAAACCACCAACACGTTTACGTACTGTGCGTAGTGAAGAAATATTGCGGCCGTATCAGCTAGTGTGACAGAAGACCGCGAAATGTCGATTCGGCGCCGTTCCCAGCAGTTAGGCCTTTGTAACAGCACTACGTGGAAAATTTTGCGGAAGGATTTGGGCGTAAAGCCTTTTAAGATACAGCTGGTGCAAGAACTAAAGCCAGCCGACCTACCACAACGCCGAATTTTTGGTGAATGGGCTCTTGGAAAGCTGGCCGAGGATCCGCTTTTTTATCGAAAAATTGTGTTCAGCGATGAGGCTCATTTTGGTTGAATGGGTACGTAAATAAGCAAAATTGCCGCATTTGGAGTGAAGATCAGCCAGAAGCATTGCAACAGCTACCAATGCATCCCGAAAAAGCCACTGTTTGGTGCGGTTTATGGGCCGGCGGCATTATTGGGCCATATTTCTTCAAAGATGATGCGAATCGCAGCGTTACTGTCAATGGTGAACGCTACCGAGCGATGATAACAAACTTTTTTTTGCCCGAAATGGAAGTTCTTGACTTGCATGATATGTGGTTTCAACAAGACGGTGCCACATGCCACACAGCACGCGAAACAATGGCGCAATTGCGAGGCGAGTTTGGTGAACAGTTAATTTCACGTTTCGGGCCGGTCAATTGGCCGCCTAGATCGTGCGATTTGACACCATTAGATTATTTTTTGTGGGGGTATGTCAAGGCTAATGTCTATAGGGACAAGCCCGCTTCGATTGACGCACTGGAAGCCAACAACCCAGCATTCATTCGTGAGATACCGGCCGATATGTGTGAAAGAGTATGCCAAAATTGGACTCAGCGGATGGGCTACCTGAGACGCAGCCGCGGTCAACATTTGCATGAAATTATCTTTAAACATTAAATTGCAAGGTTCAAACTATCGATTCAAATAAATATTTCATTAATTTTTTCGAACTTTTTGTCTTTTTTTTTAAAAAAAGTTCTAAACCTCTTAAAAAATCACCCGTTATTAAGTCAGGTAAGATCTTGTAGACGATGTTGAGGATGCCGCAATTCAGAGGGTCTCCTTTTTATGGATCGGGGAAATTATGGTGAGTTGTCAAGTTTGTATGTAGCCCCCCTGCAGTAATGCGAACACTGTCTTTGGTGTTGGGTCAGAAATCGAAGAGTCAGGAGGAGTTTTTAACTGACAAATATGTTAACCAAAGAAAGGTCATACAAACGGGGATGGCCAAAAAGACCTCCTTACTGTGTTGCTGCTTCATGGGCAACATTAGATTCAAAGAGGTATTTAGCAGTCAGCAAGAGCTGGCACCGATATAGCTCAGGTTGTCAGAAACGGCGGTCCTCTTCTTGCGTTAGGCGCCACAATTATATTTTAAAGAGTAGTTGAAGAATCATTATGGAGAATTGTTCATAAAACCGGAATCGCCTTACACAATGACATAAGTAAATATCAATAAGAGTCCCCAGCCAGGTAATATTCCCAGTTTTACGACGAAATACGGTCCTCCAATTGAATCTAACCAATCATTCGACGACAAAACTCCACTGTTACCATCCAAGTACAATTCAAAAGATCCAACGTCTAGCTGCGACAGCCAGCCACTTCTGATGTTTCTCGTCAATTAACCTGTAGGCAAGCTATCAATGTGTCATACCAAGACTATCGGCCATCACATTGTCGCATAGCACTCTTGTCTAGAGAACTCTTTTACATTGCCAGAGTCTCGTCCTTCCTTCACTTTTTTGTTGTCCTCATAAGCCACACATACACACTTCTCACCACAAAAGAAGCTGCCACACAGGCTATGCACACTGCAAACACGCTTTCATAAATTGCATGTCCAACTGTTTCCATGACTGACTACGGCCTGTATAGAGGCACTGTAGTGGTAGGTTTCTAAAAGGGTGGCACAAAGCCAAACCCACAAGAGTGAGAGTGTGGCGACGCATTGTTGAATTCAATGTCAAAGGTTTATACAAAGTGCCAGCACCAGAACCATCATCCACCTAACACCCCGCCTCTGAGCGTAACAACCTTCAACCAGCACTGTGGCAGGGTGCAAACAATGCTGCACGGGGACGAGTGACTAACGACGCCTCTGCCTTTGGAATTGTAGATTCGTTGGACTGGAATCGCATTGAGATTGTGCAGGTGATGATTTAGACAGCTGCTGATGCCTGACGTAATGAATGTCAAAACGAGACGCGCGAAGCCAATAACATGCATGCGCGCCCTATTTCACTTGACATTGCGGATTCAATATTTGCCCGAGCGGGTGGTAGCAGGAGTCGGCTTCGTTGGTGGCGATGGCGATAGCGATAGCGCCACGACGTGCTACAAGTTTAATTTCACTTCCAAAGAAATCGGAATGAATGTGCATTCAGTTGGGATGGCGCGAAGTCGACATTGAATGGGAACATGTCTTGGTATGCGTTCCATTTTATTGGTTGTATACTTGTTTATGTCCTTTGTTATGCGACTTGACAGTGTGACATTTGAACAGGGACATTGGGAATCCTTTCCGATGACGGTGAGATTAGAAGATTTTTTTTTGTGCTTTTTTGGTTGAAAAACAGAATCAAATTTTAGCACGCCTACGATTGCTGAGACATGGGAATGCTAAGGAAATGAATATGTCCTTGATAAGGAGAAAGGGGAAATGTCGAATGTCAGTAAGTACTAAGCCCATCCAATTTAGGGATCTTCGCCCCCGTATTAATAAACGCCCTGCCCAATTGACACATGGAGACAGAAAAAAAGTTATTAAGTTCAGTACACGTGTCGGCTCAGCTTTATTTAATACAATGGTGGGGTATGTAATCAGGCTTACCAACAAAGAGAACATTCCCATCGACACGGTTTTATGTGTCAAATTTTCGCTAAAACTTAATGTTTACCTTTCCGCAGGGGGTATACGAGACTTATTATAGAGCGCGATGGTAAAATTCAACATTTATGTGAACCTTTGCATTTGGTGTTCAAATTATGGAGGCAAGTTGGTACACGGTGTTTGTTTAAAACTTAGGATGGCAATCGGAAAGTTTGCCTTGAAGGTATAGAGAGTCTTTTTGTGAGCATTGCATCGTTTCTTAATTATTTTTTTTGTTTCGAGGCAACCTACTGCGCTGACATTTAGCCGGGAGATGAATGCTGCTATCAATGTGGAATGTTGATTCTGAGGTGAGGTAGCAACAGGGTATAGGCTAGACGTACTGTGTTTATACAGGCTGTACAAATCAAGTGTGAGAAACCTGCATTGTAGAACGTGTTACTAGCTGATCCACTTGGATCTTTTGATTAATCATTTATGGTCTGGTTGAAGGGGTATCTCTGCCCAGCCGTCCAAGCTGTCAAAGATTTGCCTATTCATGCAGGATAATCGGATGTTTCCTCTTTACCTCTGCAACTCCAACAGTACTCATTTTTGAAGACTCTTAGCCTTATATATATGTTCCCTATAATGCAGTATCGGGTTATTATCCCAAGGAGCACCTGGATTATGAAGACTCTAAAATGTTTAGCCATTTTTCCTCTCTCTAAGGCACTCACTCTCAGGCGGCAGCGGAGGAATTCCCTAGATGGAGTCAACGGTAGCGCCTACAGCTCCAGTTTGATCGAACTGGTAGTAAAATCCCTATATGAGCTGCTTCGACATATTTGAACACCTGGTATATAGGGATTTTCAATACTGAGCCAGGGTGTTGGAAAAGAGTTGGTGGCGGAGGAGCCCTCAATGGGTCAACGGCAGCGCTCATATCTCAAAATGGGCTACTGACATCGGTATTTCCGGCCCGCTGTCCTAGGGTTAAAACAAGGGCCTGATTCTCCAGGTTGGGGGTTGTGCTTTGGGTTAACTACCCATCCATGGAAAAAAGCTTATGTTACGAAGCAACCAATAGCTCCGGATAGGACTGATATTATTGTTGACGACCCCGCTAAACGAACGACGTTCGTATCTGCACCTGGAATGTGAGAACATTAAACAGGAGAGGTGTAGGCGAACAACTAGCGGACGCCCTAAACTGCTACAGAGCAGACATTACTGCCATCCAGGAAATATGATGGGATGGGCTGGGCAAAAAGAAGATGAAAAACTGTGATATCTACTATGGACCGGGTTATAATGAGCAGAAACATCGACTATTCCGATGCGGATTTGTTATAAGCGCCAGACTTAGGCAAGAAGTCTTATGTTTCCAAGACATTAGCGAACGCATTGTAACAATCCGCATCAAGGCCAAATTCGCCAACATTAGCCTTAGATGCGCTCATGCTCCGTCGGCAGAAAAAGATGATATAGCTAAGGATTGCTTCTACGAGCTCCTCGACAAAACCTATGAGCGACTACCAATGTACGAAGTTAAAATCGTGCTGGGGGATTTTAACGAAAAGGTAGGAATAGAAGACATCTTTAGCAGTACTGTCGGAAAATATAGCCTACACGACAACACGTCTGGTAACGGACTTAGGCTAATTGACTTCGCTACGGAACGAAATGCCACTATAGCCAGCACACGGTTTCCTCACCTCGATATCCATAAATGGACATGGCGGTCTCCAGATCAACGAACAGTCAACAAAATTGCAAACAATGGCATGCATCCAGTATTTTGGATGTCCGAACATTCCGAGTGGCTAACATCGAGTCGGACCACTACCTTGTTGCAGCCAAGGTAAGGATGCGGATATCCACCACGCCACTAAAAAACAGAAATAATGTGAAAAAATTTAATGTCGAAAGACTGCAATCGCAAGAGACCGCCAAGGCCTTCTCGCAACGCGTATCCTTTAACCTATCGATTCACACCATACCACCAACATCTAATGTCGAAGAACAATGGCAACGATGCCAATAAGCCATTAGATCAGCCGCAACTGATGTTCTAGGTTTCTCACGGCCACCAACAAGAAACCCCTGGTGTTATGAGGAATGCCGACAGATGATCGCAGCCAAGAACGAGGCCTATAAGGCTAAACTGCAGGTGAAGACGAGAGCTGCCATTGAGCTCTATAGGCAAAGAAGAAGGGAAGAACATCGGCTTTTCAGCAAGAAAAAAAAAGAGCAAGAAAAGCGCGCGATCGAGGATATAGAGAGGTGCCACTCCAGGAACGATGTTCGCAAGTTTTACCAAAGTGTAAAACGTCAAAGCCAAGGATACAAGGCTCGAACAGAATCCACTTCTGCAGACTGTTCAACGGCGATGACGAACAACATTCCGCTGTCAGGCAGAACGAACCATTCAATATTGGCAACGACAGCGAAAACTGCCAACCACCCGACCTGAGTGAAGTGAGGATAGCAATATCTAAACTCAAGCTTAATAAGGCTGCCGGAAATGACGGCCTTCCCGCTGAGCTCTATAAGGCCGGCGGTGATGACTTGGTAAGTAACATCCACCAACTCATAAGCCAAATCTGGTCGGATGAAATAATGCCTGAAGAATGGAGCCTCAGCATCGTTTGCCCGATCCACAAAAAAGGAGACCCTCTGAACTGCGCCAACTACAGAGGCATAAGTCTCCTCAACATCGCCTACAAGATCCTATCTGCCGTAATATGTGAACGCCTGAAACCGTTTACCAACAACCTGATCGGCCCTTATCAGTGTGGTTTTAGGCCAGGAAAGTCCACAACCGATCAAATTTTCACACTTCGGCAGATCCTGGAAAAAACTCAAGAAGTCCAAATCAATACCCACCACCTATTCATCGATTTCAAAGCTGCATATGATAGCATTTATAGAGACGAACTGTACAGAGCCATGTCTAGTTTTGGTATACCGCCCAAACTCGTCCGTTTGTGTAGGATGACGATAGAGAATTCTCGCTGCTCCATCAGGGTCGGAAACGACCTCACCGACACATTCGATACCAAAAAAAGTTTTAGGCAAGGCGATGCGCTGTCATGTGAATTCTTCAATTTGATTCTTGAGAGGATTGTGCAAAACTCCAAAGCCAACACCAGAGGCACAATTTTCCAAAAGTCGGTGCAACTACTAGCATACGCTGACGATATTGACATCATTGGTAGGACTCAACGTGATGTCACAGCCACGTTTGCTAGTATAGAGAAGGAAGCGGCGAAAATGGTTTTAGCAATAAATGAGGGTAAGACTTAGTATATGTTGTCATCACGAAAGGACTCACAACATCGACGAATTGGACAGAACGTCACCATTGACAGATATAACTTTGAGGTAGTACGGGACTTTGTCTACCTCGGCTCCGCTATTAACTCTGACAACAACATCTCGTCAGAAATTAAACGAAGAATTACTCTTTCCAACCGCTGTTTCTTCGGGCTATGAAGACAATTTAGTAGTAAAGCCCTCATTCGAACTACTAAGGAGATCCTATATAAGACCCTGATCATCTCCGTCCTGCTCTACGGCGCTGTAGCATGGACCTTAACAAAAGCGGATGAAGAAATCTTTGGCCTATTCGAGAGAAAAATTCTTCGAAAAATCGTCGGTCCCGTTTGCGTTGACGGGCTATGGAGACTAAGATTCAACCAAGAAATACAAGAGCTGTACAGCGACATGCCGCTAGTCAATAACTACGCATTGGACATTTAAGATGGCTAGGATATGTAGAAAGAATGGACACCAATACTCCGGCTTGCAGAGTCTTCGATTCGCAGCCAGACGTCGGACGCAGTAGAGGAATACCTCGCGCACAAGTAGAAACCAACCTCAAACAATTTGAAGTTCCTTATAAAACTGTTACAGGAAGCTTCTCCAATTTGCAGTTCGGAATCGTCATTAAACTGGAGGTCTTATTTTTCTTGCAAAAAAGTATAACTTTGCACACACAAATCAATGGAGGAGCTAGATTTTAGGCTCTGAAAGACCATTTTTCGGTTTCAGGACAGCGCGGTCATTGAAAGAGAAAGAAACCGATAGAAAAGATTTTGAGTGTGGTAGACACTTACTCCACGGATTGAACTTTTTGTGGGAGTCGCTGTTTTTCTTGTATTCATTAACATTGCATCTAACCACTTGGGTTTGCAGTCCCACCTAAGGCGTAACTCATTCCGTAACTTTAAAAACGATAATCGTTGACGATAGTGAAGGAGACTTGCTGGGTAGGTACCGTGTAAGCAGCAGAATGACTCATTGCCCATTATAAGCTGGGTACTGCATAGCTGATGAAGACGTGGTTTTCTCTTAGAAAATGGTCCAAAAGTCACATAAGCCTTGTTGTTCCAAACATTAACAATAACCACACAACAGAGTTACGTCGATAGTGTTATATGCTGAAGAAGCTCGTTAATTAAAATTGTCTGATAGCCATGACATCCGATAGATACGGGTACATCCAGCATATTTGGTAGTAAGGCCACATTTCCCTACACATCGAAGTCATTTTGATAATTAACTGAAACCATCTAAAGACTAAGACGCATAAATGCGATTATACATCCCAAGGTTTTACCAAGCGATACTCAATTTCCTTTTGCCATACACACTATTTACTCCTTACACTGTTAGCTTACACACACCCACACATGTATCCTGTCTTTGTTCTCCATGTGCCAATCGTGTAATGAAGTGCAAACACTAAGCGTATGTACACAAACACAATTATTTGTATATGTTTATGTGACATCCTTTCGCACGATTAATTCCATCCTGCATGCATGTTTGGGCATCCACAGCTACAAAACTACCGATACTTACATTTTTATTGATTTCCATCGACCCAATTGCCCTGCACAATGGACACCAGCCAAATGGAGAACATACACTCAATGTGTAGTCGTAGTTGTTTTTTTGTTTCGGAAATGATGCGTATTCAGTCCCATCTTTAAGGATTCTAAGGTGACCGCTTTACTTACCGAAAGCCACCGATATTTACATTGTAAGTGCTTAATTGGGGGAAACTCACCACCAGCAGATACGTAAACTTCCGGCACTTTGAAAAGCACCTAACCAAACCATTTCCGTTCTGTTTTCTCCTTCCAAATTGGATTATTGCATCCTGAATGCAATTTGTGTCCGTGTGTGTGTGTGTGTGTACATTTATTTAGGCAAAATCCGATTCGTACTAAATGTCACATAAATTAAGCCTTCTGACTTTTTTTTTTAATCCATACCCATAGACTGGGCTTATTCAAGCCTTTCTGTCCCACGCTGCGTATGGTGAAATGTTTGTGCAATCCAATGCTAGGTATTATGGCAATCGCCCCATCTGCGTGAGTCAATGGCTGCCTTGAATGTGGTTAGGGAGGTGGTGGCGTTAATTGCATTGTTTAGCAGGTTTTCGTCGTTTTATTGGTATCGGCACGTTTGAATTTTTAATGTTAATCTAATTAGGGTAATGGCTGTGGATGGAATAGTGAAAACTATAAGTCCAACCGACCAACCGACCATTCGACTATCCAGAGATAGAAAATTACACAACCAGCATTCATGATTGATGGACGGTACTTCCTGTTACCAGCTTATACCATGGTTCTGGTTAAGGGGGGCAATATGAAATGCATAATTTATGGGATTTTCGAGGTAGATAATAATTTTGGACTTTGATATTCGCGTTCAATTACACTCATAGTTTGGCACTCGTTTTTAGGGTAGGTGAGTGGACTTGAACTCACCCGGGAATTTCCCAGGAAAAGGAATTTAATTTGAGAAAAAGCTTTTAAGTGATTTATAGAGTTCTCCCGGCTGTATTTAGCTTCGTAAGTGAATTTTACTTTCTTACTTACTTACTTAAGTGGCGCTACAGTCCGGAATGAACCTGGGCCTCAACCAACATGCCTCTCCAATTAGCCCGGTCCTTAGCTAACTGCCTCCAGTTGCGCACTCCAAGTTGGTTGAGGTCGGTTTCCACTTGTGCGCGCCACTTAAGGCGAGGTCTTCCTCTACTGCGTCCGACGTCTGGCTGGGAATCGACTCTAAAGAATCACATTAAAGAAGTCACATGACAGCGCATCGCCTTGCCTAAATCCTTTTTTGGTATCGAATGTGTCGGTGAGGTCGTTTCCGACCCTGATGGAGCAGCGAGAATTCTCTATCGTCATCCTACACAAACGGACGAGTTTGGGCGGTATACCAAAACTAGACATGGCTCTGTACAGTTCGTCTCTATAAATGCTGTCATATGCGGCTTTGAAATCGATGAATAGGTGGTGGGTATCGATTTGGACTTCTTGAGTTTTTTCCAGGATCTGCCGAAGTGTGAAAATTTGATCGGTTGTGGACTTTCCCGCTGAGGTTCCATTCTTCAGGCATATTTTCATCCGACCAGATTTGGCTTGTGAGTTGGTGGATGTTACTTACCAAGTCATCTCCGCCGGCCTTATAGAGCTCAGCGGGAAGGCCGTCATTTCCGGCAGCCTTATTAAGCTTGAGTTTAGATATTGCTATCCTCACTTCACTCAGGTCGGGTGGTTGGCAGTTTTCGCTGTCGTCGCCAGAATTGAATGGTTCGTTCTGCCTGACAGCGGAATCTTGTTCGTCATCGCCGTTTAACAGTCTGCAGAAGTGGTTCTTCCATATCCTCAGCATCGACTGTGTCTCAACTACAATATTTCCTTGTTCATCTCGACAGGATTTTGTTCGAGCCTTGTATCCTTGACTTTGACGTTTTACACTTTGGTAAAACTTGCGAACATCGTTCCTGGAGTGGCACCTCTCTATATCCTCTATCGCGCGCTTTTCTTGTTCTTCTTTCTTCTTGCTGAAAAGCCGATGTTCTTCCCTTCTTCTTTGCCTATAGAGCTCAGTGGCAGCTCTCGTCTTCACCTGCAGCTTAGCCTTATAGGACTCGTTCTGCGAGCATCTGTCGGCATTCCTCATCAAACCAGGGGTTTCTTGCTGGTGGGCGCGGTAAACCTAGCACAACAGTTGCGGCTGATCTAATGGCCTGTTGGCATCGTTGCCATTGCTCTTCGACATTCGATGCTGGTGGTATGGTGTTAATCGAGAGGTTAAGGGATACGCGTTGTGCGAATGTCTTGGCGGTCTCATCTTTTTCTTCCGTCGGAGCGCATTTAAGGTTTATGTTGGCGAATTTGGCATTGATGCGGATCGTTACAATGCGATCGCTGATGTACTGGAAGCATAGGACTTCTGCCTAAGTGTGGCACTTATAGCACATCCGCATCCGAATAGTCGCTGTTTCTCACTGTAACACGGTCCGTAGTAGTTGTCACAGATTTTCATCCTTGTTTTGGGCAGCCCATCCCATCGTATTTATTTCATGCTTTGTAGCAGCTAAGGGGCTTCCGCTAGTTGTTCGCCTCCACCTCTCTTGTTTAATGGTCTCACTTTCCGGGTGCAGATACAATAGTCGATGTCCTTTTTTCGTTTAGCAGGGTCATCAAAAATAATATCAGTCCTTTCAGAGGCTATTGGTTGCTTCGTAACTATGATTTTTTCCATCGGTGGGTAGGTAACCCAAAGCACAACGCCCAACATGGAGGGCCAGTTACAATATACCCCTAGGACACGGGGCCATCAGTATCCACTACGGGATTGAGTGCTGGCGTCGTATCATCCACCACCATCTACTTTAAAGGGGCCTGACTTACAGCTGAGATTCCTACATTACTTGTCGTACGATCATATTGGAGTAGCTCACATTGGTTTTTTGCTTTGTCCCTCATAACTAGGACTGTATACGCCACCGTTTATTAAATCTTGGGAACTCTTTCGGTGGACCGTATCAAAAGCGGATGAATAAATCCTTGGTAGATTCGAGAGGAAAATTCTTCGGAAAATCTTCGGTCCCGTTTGCGTTGACGGGCTATGGAGACGAAGATTCAACCAAGAACTATACGAGCTGTACAGCGACATGCCCCTGGTCAAAAAACTCCGCATTGGACGTTTAAGATGGCTAGGACATGTAGAACGAATGGACACCAATACTCCGGCTCGCAGAGTCTTCGATTCCCAGCCAGACGTCGGACGCAGTAGAGGAAGACCTCGCCTTAAGTGGCACGCACAAGTGGAAACCGACCTCAACCAACTTGGAGTGCGCAACTGGAGGCAGTTAGCTAAGGACCGGGCTAATTGGAGAGGCATGTTGGTTGAGGCCCAGGTTCATTCCGGACTGTAGCGCCACTTAAGTAAGTAAGTAAGTAACTCTTTCGGTACCGTATTGAAAAAGGGCTATGTGCCTTAGTGTAAGGAAACACCTTAGTGGTAGCAAGGGACTAACAAGGGACTCCGAAATAAGACGAAGAATCAGTAGAAAAGCTCGAACTCGAACTACTGTGGAGACCCTAGAAAATAACCCTGATCATCCCCAATGGCGCTGAAGCAGGAGCTATATCAAAAGCGGATGAAGAAATCCTCGGTCGTTTTGAGTGAAAAATTCTTCGAAAAATCAGCGGTCCCACTTGCGTTGACTGGTTATAGTGATTAGATTAACACCCAGACGTCGGAACCAATATTTGAAGACCTCGCCTTAAGTGGCTCCAACAAGTAGAAACTTAACTCAACCAACTTGAAGTGCGCAACTGGAGGCAGTTAGTTAAGGACCGGGCTAATTGGATGTTACCGCTGGAATATATAAAATTTCCCCAAATTAACGTTGCTCAATTCGCAACACCCAAATATAATTAGTGCTCCATTCTGTTGACCATTTGCTGAACCACTTAGGAGCAGCATGATCTGTGATATCAAAAATGACCATGCATGCAGATCAGGACATAGAGCAACACTTCTTTGACAGAATTGATCTCAACAGTTACCCCCTATTCAAGCAGCAATTTCTTTGGTATAGAATCTTATGCACCTACGACAAGACGACACCAACTCCAAAGACTAGAAAATCCCCATCCCACACACGCGTCGCAGTTGTAAGGAGGAGAAACCCTGGTAATCCTGATCTGAAAATGGTCTTTCCATAAATGCCACTGAGTGGATTTAAGGCACATCGTATAGCACGAACCAACTTACGTGGCCTCACCTCTTTGGTGGGTCTTGCCAAATCACTCAGGGATGGCAATTTTTTACATGAGGTGTAATCATTGCTAAAAAAAAACTCTATCTGCGTCCAACATCCATTACCAACCAGTTCTGTTGAATGCAGTCCAAGTGTAATCGAACGTTGGGATAGAATTTTCGTAAGCACTAACCAACAGATCATGCCTTAGACTGGATAGATGTGAGTACTGATTGAGGTCTTCCCCACCGTACAAACGAACATACCACATGAGCTTTGACATGATTGGAAGAAATGTTTTCCAAACGGTGTTCGATAAGCACTAACTTCAAGCAGAACTCACCTGAAAAGGTATGTTTTCCCAGTTTTCTACTCTTGATATCTACTCCAAAGCATCTGAATATAAACCACATCACCCCGCCTTCGCTTCGAAGCTCAAAAATCCCTTTGATTTCAAAGCCCCACCTCCATCCAAAGAATGTAACATACATATGTATGGCTTCTACTGAAATACCTATCCATGCATGAATTAAAGTAAGGAATCGACATTCCATCGAAACAACATTGGATAGTACCCTTTCGTCCTTATCAAACATTTAACGTACTGAATCGGTAAACCGTGTGTGAATAGAAAAGGAAATGATGTTATCCCGTGAGTCCGGTAGGAATGTTGCCGCAGCCCATCAACTTTTGACCTTACGATCATTTGATGCGCAATTTCACAATTGCTTTGGTAGGCCTATACTCCGAACTCCCACCACGTTAGGAGCCAATTCGCCATATGTGTATCCTTCGAAACAAATTGCTAAAGGAAATGTGCGTTTCATTGTGACCCTGGCCATTTGTTTAATGCTCGGACAAGTGGTCCTGCTCAATTTCGGTCGTGTTCAGAAAATAAAAATAAAAGAAAACCGTAATCCTGCAATCCCTTAATAGAAGAACCACCACACAGACCGTCTCAAGTGGATAGATAAGAACTGAAGGAGAAAAGATATAAGAAGGGGCACTTTGCGGGTGTTTATCCAACTCGTGCTCATTATGCACGAACACAGTACTCCAGCAGTTTTAAGGGTTCTCATGGTGGCGGGTGAATGGTGCTGGGGTGCATGCTACTCAAGTGCATTATTGAACAAGCATTTGTCACTTGTATGCCAGGCATTCTACTTGCAACAGAGCTTATCGTTTAGAGGAGCTCTTTTCTGGTAGAGTGTATTATTTTTGATTCAAAGCCTGTAACGTGTGGATAAGCATCGGGATCTGAGTCGATCTATGCGTTGCTTTTCGTCCTGCAGTAACGTTTAAACTTAACCAGCTTTTGGGTCGTCAGGGTTGTGCAGGGATGTTCAAATTTGTTACACCTGTGGTTTGACAGAACTTCCAGTTAAATACAGAATCTGCAGGTAGGGTGTATGTTTTGAACTATAAATCCGCTAGATGCCAGTCCGTGCGCTTGACTACTAAGCGTGGGGTCTTGCGGTTCACATTCCGAAAGTGACATTACCTAAGTTTTGTTCACTGTTCCAGTTATTGCAAATGTAGAACAAACATCCCAGGTCGCACTACCGTCAGAAACTTCTCAGATTTGTGGTTCGGATTCGGCGATATACAGGAGGTCCTCTTTTGTGTGCCAAAAATAATAGTTTCGGACACACAAATGAAGGGACAAGCTAGATTTGAAGCCCTGTATGAGTCGTAAATGCCAGATATTCCAAGGCACAAGGAACATCCAGACAAATAGTCTCTCTCTAATGGACACCGGAGTAGTATAAATAGATGGAATGAGGTGAACACGGTTTCTTCAACTCGGTAACCAACATGGCGGTCTCCAGATCAACAAACGGTCAACCAAATTAAACACATTGCGATACACAAAAGGCACGCATCCAGTATTTTGGATGTCGGAACTTTCCGAGGGGCTCACATCGACTCGGACCACTACCTTGTTGCAGCCAAGGTAAGAATATCCCTATATCCACCACACCACAAAAAAATAAGAAATACTGTGAAAAATTTTAATATCGAAAGACTGCAATGGCAAGAGACCGCCAAGGCCATACCACCAGCATCGAATGCCGAAGAACAATGGCTACGATGCCAAAAAGCCATTGGATCAGCCGCAACTGATGTGCTAGGTTTCTCGCGTCTACCAGCCGATAAACCCTTGGTTTGATGAGGAACGCCGACAGATGCTCGTAGCCAAGAAAGAGGTCTACAAGGCTAAGCTATAGCTGAAAACGAAAGCTGCCATTGAGCTCTATAGGCAGAGAAGAAGGGTAGAACACCGGCTTTCAAGAAAGAAGAAAGAAAAGCTCGCGAAAGAGGATATAGATAGGTGCCACTCCAGTAACGATGTTCGCAAGTTTTACTAAAGTAAAACGTCAAACCCAAGGCTACAAGGCTCGAATAGAATCCTGTCGAGATGAACAAGGAAATACGTAGCTGAGACACAGTCGATGCTGAGAATATGGAAGAACCACTTCTGCAGACTGTTAAACGGCGATGATGAACAACATTCTGATGTCAGGCAGAGCAATCCATTCAATATTGGTAACGACAGCGAAAACTGCCAACCATTCGATCTAAGTGAAGTGCGGATAGCAATACCTATACTCAAGCTTAACAGCGGAAAGGCCGTCATTTCCGGCGGCCTTTCCGCTGAATTTTATAAAGCCGGCGGAGATGACTTGGTAAGTAACATCCACCAACTCATGAGCCAAATCTGGTCGGACGAATGCATGCCTGAAGAATGGAACCTCAGCATCGTTTGCCCGATACCACCAGATGATATCACCATCATTATTGACAGTCAGGCTGCAATTAAAGCTATCTCAGCTGTCGAAATAAAATCTCGGTTTGTGAAACGTTGTCGTGAAGAGCTAAAGGTTCTTGGCGCCCAACATAATGTTGAGCTCTGCTGGGTCCCCGGACACAGAGGCATACATGGCAATGAAATTACTGACTAACTGGCGAGAAAAGGATCTGCCTCCAGGATTGACCAAGCAGACCAGTCTGTCAAACCACCACTATGTGACCTCAAAACTCGGGTGGGACAGAAAACACTGATTACTGCCAAAAACAGGAGGAACTCCCTTCTCACCTGTGAAACTTCCAAAAGGATGTGGCCTGAGTATGACAAAGCCAGAACCCATAAACTACTTCGTAGAAACAGGAAATCTGTCTCTACTATAGTTGGGATTCTTACTGGACACAACTTACTAAAAAGCCACAAACTGGAAATGCATCTCATAGATGATGACCTCTGTAGAGGCTTCGGTGATGAAGAAATACACGAGGATACCCTCGACTTTCTGTGCCACTCCCCAGGCCTCAGCCAATTAAGAATGAGAACCTTAGGAAAATACTTTTTCCATGACCTCACGGATCTATCCGAAATCCCTCTCCCTAATTTTTTCAGGTTTGCAACAACATCTGGATGGCTGGAAAGATGCTAACAACAATGGACAGTAACGGGACAATGAATGAATCAACTACAAATGTGGGCCCCTCAACGGGCATCACAATGGGGGTATATTGACCTGAGTGCGGTGAGGGAAGCCGCACACCGTCTGCCTCATCAACCCACCAACCTAACCTATCGTTTGCCCGATCTAGAAAAAAGGAGACCCTCTGAACTGCGCCAATTACAGAGGTATAAATGTCCTCAACATCCCCTACAAGATCCTATCTGCCGTAATATGTGAACGCCTGAAACCGTTTACCAACAACCTGATCGGCCCTTCCTGTGGTTTTAGAGCAGGAAAGTCCAAAACTGATCAAAACTTCACACTTCGGCAGATCCTGGAAAAAAACCCAAGAAGTCAAAATCGATACCCTCCACCTATTCGTCGATTACAGTATTTATAGAGACGAACTATACAGAGCCGTCCGGTCCGTCTGTGCAGGATGACGGTGGAGAATTCGCACTGCTCCATCAGGGTCAGAAACGACCTCACCGACACATTCGATAAGAAAAAAGGATTTGGGCAAGGCGAGGCATTTGCATGTGATTTCTTTAATTTTATTCTTGATAGGATTATGCAAAACTTTAGATGGCTAGGACATGTTGAGCAAATGGACACCAAAACTCTGGCTCTCGATTTTGTCTAAACCCAGCCAGACGTCGGACGCAGTAGAGGAAGATCTCTCATAAGTAGAAACCGACTTCAACCAACTTGAAGTGCGCAACTATAAAGGCATTTGGCTAAGGGCCAGGCTGATTGGAGAGGCATTTTGTTTGAGGCTCATGTTGATTCTGGACTGTGGTGCCACTTAAGTAATTAATTAAGACCTGCCTAAAGTCTGACATAGATGTGGCTTACGTTTAGCTTAAACCGAACTCAGGGCGCTCCTGGAGCGTTATAAGTCCACCTCACATGAGAAAAGTTTATTAGAAAAAAAACATCCATTTACAAGCCGACTTACTTGAAGGTCACAACTGAAGGCAGTTCTTTAAGAACGACGCAAACTGAATTTGCATGTTGACAGATGCCATTTCTTGAAATCCCAACTCTACAGACGCTTGCGCTGCTCGCACTGACTCAATGGGATCTTATGTTGTTCCATGGTATCACTGCCAACTATCCATGTCTGTTGGTTTCCATATTTATTATTAAATCTAAGCCCTCCGTCACGCACGGAAACAGACAAAATTACGCCCATTGACTGACTATTCATAGTCCTTTCTGTCACAATTTTTCACTTGCGTCATGAAAACAAATACATTCGCTATCGTACGCGACAGATTTTTACTATTTATCCAAAGTCAAGAGATTTATTTACTCCAGGGATGTTGACCAAAGGCGCGCGTGAGGAAATTAAGTGGTCAATTTTAGTGCTGGTCTGAGATAAACTTGTATCGTACGCCCCTGCTCCTGTCGGGCTGTAAACGAAAAACCTTGTTTTTTGCCATTTATTATCATGAAGGACGCTGTTTGTTTTCACATGCGAAAGGATATTAATAACACATTCTAGGTTGTATACTGGTGGAGAATAAATTGTTGTGGGAGGAGTTGTGCTACGCACATCCTGTGTTTCATATACTTTAAGATAGATGTCGAACAAAATTGGAAGGATACAAGTTTCAATGCATGTTTGCAGGATATACCTAACTCATTTTGGTAGCAGCTTGATGGTGCGAGTATAGTTTATGACGTCTGGGAGTATAGATGAAAAGTATTGACAACTGAAAAGTTGTGGGAAGTTGTTTGCCAAAATTGCAATCGAATGAATGTTTTTGCTAAGGTTTTTCAAAGGCAAGCCTGAGATTTCTCTGTTTGTGGATTCATGTTGTATTTTTATTTTTATTGCTAAGAGCTAAATAAATAATTCACATCTGTGTCCATTATCCACCGATATATCGAGATCTTACTACACACATTTGGCTTCATCGAAATAATCACCGTTTGCTACACCTTCACTTTTACTGCAACTGACGAAGCCGAAGTGCTTGAAAGTTTTCGTAGCACAAAATCAAATTCGGTTGGGTTTGATGAAATTCATCCGACTTTTTAAAACCCAATCCTCCCATATTGCTTAAAATCTAAAACTTACGTCTTAAGCTCCGTTTTTATGACCGGCGATTTTCCCTGCGTATGGAAGTTATATCCCTAAAAAGTATCCCTATTCTAAAAAATTGCAGCAAAGATGAGTACAGACCGCAATTTTACAATTTCTCTCGAAAATCTTACAAAAGATAAGATAAACGTGAGTGCTGGACGATAAGCAAGAAGAGAGAGCTGTTACTGGGCTCCTTCGAAAGAAAAATAATTCGGCGGATTTTTGGTCCTCTGCACGAGGAGGGCGAATAGAGGAGAAGATACAACCGCGAACTTTATTAGCTGTACCAAGATGTGAATGTAGTCCAAAAAGCCAAAACACGTCGACTACATTGGCTCGGTCACATCGAGCAAATGGACAATAATGCTCCAGCTAAGAGGATCTTCGAATCCCAGCCCCCAGGTTCGAGAAGGCAAGGAAGACCGAACCTTTGTTTCAAAGACCAAGCCATCGTGGATGCCAGAAAACTTGGTCTTGACAACTGGAAGCAGCGAGCCCGGGATCATAGAGGATGGAAGGGTGCAGTGTCTCAGGCAGAGACCCTTCACGGGTCGGGAGCACGATACGTAAGTAAGTAAGTATATACGTGAGTATCTTTCAACAAATCGGATGCTTTCCTCCAAACAGTCTGACTTTCGTCCTAAGCACAGCTACACAACAGCTTCATTAAAAGTAGTGGAAGATGTAGGTTAGGTTAGGATGGTGGACTGATGAATTAGGCAGTGTGCGTCTTTCCTCATCACACTAAGGTCAAAATAGACCCATTACGATGCCCGTTGGGGGTTCACTTGTGTGGTTGCTGCCTTCATTTATCCCGTTGCTGTTAGTCCCTTTCCAGCCATCCAGATGTTGTTGCAAACCTGAAAAGATTAGAGAATGGGATTTCGGATAGATCCATGAGGTCATGGAAAAAGTATTTTCCTAAGGTTCTCATACCTAATTGGCTGAGGCCTGGACAGTGGCACAGAAAATGTATTTCTTCATCACCGCATAGAAGCTGTGCTCATCAATCATCATCTATAAGATGCATTTCCAGTTTGTGACTTTTAAGTAAGTTGCGTCAAGTAAGAATCCCTACTAGAGTCGAAACAGATTTCCTGTTTCTTTGAAGTAGTTTATGAATTCTGGCTTTGTCATACTCAGGCCACATCCTTTTGGTTATTTCACAGGTAGGGAGGGAGTTCGACCTGTTTATTGCGATATTCAGTGTTTTCTGTCCCACCCGTGATTTGAGGTCGGTTTGACAGACTGGTCTGCCTGGTCATTTCTAGCCAGTTCATCATCAATTTCATTGCCCTGAATGCCTCCGTGATGGTTGGGTGCTGTAGAACGAGGGTAGACTCTGATTGGCGTTAACTTGGCAATGCCCAGTGTTGTAACTCTGACTACACATCAAATGTGCTTATTTTTACCTCCAAGTGGTAACCATCGGGTACTGGTCTCATCCAACCGGATTTGACTTGCTAAACGATAAGTGCGAGTGTTGATAACACGACGAAAAACAGCAACACTATAAACACCCTGGTGAGAATGGCACGGATGAATATACGGCCTGCTGTCAGAGGCGAACCTAGATGAGCTGCTCTGACATATTCCGACAACAGGTTGTCTAGGAATTTCAAGGGTTAGTCAGGCCCCTTGAACAGAGATGTTCGCAAGTTTTACCAAAGTGTAAAATGTCAAAGCCAAGGATACAAGGCTCGAACAGAATCCTGTCGAGATGAACAAGGAAATATTGTAGTTGAGACACAGTCGATGCTGAGGATATGGAAGAACCACTTCTGCAGACTGTTCAACGGCGATGACGAACAACATTCCGCTGTCAGGCAGAACGAACCATTTAATATTGGCAGCGGCAGCGAAAACTGCCAACCACCCGACCTAAGTGAAGTGAGGATAGCAATATCTAAACTCAAGCTTAATAAGGCTGCCGGAAATGACGGCCTTCCCGCTGAGCTCTATAAGGCCGGCGGAGATGACTTGGTAAGTAACATCCACCAACTCATAAGCCAAATCTGGTCGGATGAAAATATGCCTGAAGAATGGAACCTCAGCATCGTTTGCCCGATCCACAAAAAAGGAGACCCTCTGAACTGCGCCAACTACAGAGGCATAAGTCTCCTCAACATCGCCTACATGATCCTATCTGCCGTAATATGTGAACGCCTGAAACCGTTTATCAACAACCTGATTGGCCCTTATCAGTGTGATTTTAGGCCAGGAAAGTCCACAACCGATCAAATTTTCATACTTCGGCAGATCCTGGAAAAAACCCAAGAAGTCCAAATCGATACCCACCACCTATTCATCGATTTCAAAGCCGCATATGACAGCATTTATATAGACGAACTGTACAGAGCCATGTCTAGTTTTGGTATACCGCCCAAACTCGTCCGTTTGTGTAGGATAACGATAAAAATTCTCGCTGCTCTATCAGGGTCGGAAGCGACCTCACCGACACATTCGATACCAAAAAAGGATTTAGGCAAGGCGATGCGCTGTCATGTGACTTCTTTAATCTGATTCTTGAGAGGATTGTGCAAAACTCCAAAGCCAACACCAGAGGCACAATCTTCCAAAAGTCGGTGCAACTACTAGCATCCGCTGACGATATTGACATCATTGGTAGGACTCAACGTGATGTCATAGCCACGTTTGCTAGTATAGAGAAGGAAGCGGCGAACATGGGTTTAGCAGTAAATTAGGGTAAGACTAAGTATATGCTGTCATCACGAAAGGACTCACAACATCGACGAATTGGACAGAACGTCACCATTGACAGATATAACTTTGAGGTAGTACGGGACTTTGTCTACCTCGGCTCCGTTATTAACTCTGACAACAACATCTCGTCAGAAATTAAACGAAGAATTACTCTTGCCAACAGCTGTTTCTTCGGGCTAAGAAGGCAATTTAGTGGTAAAGCCCTCAGTCGAACTACTAAGGAGATCCTATATAAGACCTTGATCATCCCAGTCCTGCTCTACGGCGCTGAAGCATGGACCGTATCAAAAGCGGATGAAGAAATCCTTGATAGATTCGAGAGGAAAATTCTTCGAAAAATCTTCGGTCCCGTTTGCGTTGGTGCAGGGAAATAACTCCACGGGAATTAACTCCACATGGGAACTAAGACTACCCTCAGTGGGTACCAAGTCCACTTTATGAAGGTGGACTTATTTCCCATTGGATGTGAGAAATAAATGCACTCGAAAATCAGTGGAATTATTTCCCCAGAAAGAAAACAAAAAGTGAAATAAATTCCCAGGTTATATAGGTACAAAAAACTATTTGCGTGTAGGTCATTATAAGTATTATATTTTTCAGTAAATATATATATTTAAACAAACAAATTATTTTTCAGCTGCTAAACTTAAATGTTTTACTATTCCACAATATTTTTGGAATGAAATATCATAACAAAATAATTAAATTTCGAAAAAAAGATTTTACATAACCAAAAAAAGTACAGAACCTCTTTGACATATTCCGTGTACAGTACATGTATCTATAAAAAATGTTCATCGTTTTTTTAACGATTGTTCTGCAAAATGGACAGAGTATTAGAGATGGAGCATTTTGTGAAATTTTTTTATAACAATCTTCGCAAGTTTTTAAATGTTTATATGGCAGAAAAAGAATTTCACGGCGGTTACAAAAACAAACTATACACATTGTTGTATCTTCAATTGAATGATGTTCTTCGGCAACCTCACTTTCAGATTCCTCCGATGATGGCTCATAATTTTCGATGATGAAATCAGCATTTTTATCAAATATTTTGATAATTTGTGGCAAATATTCTAAAACGGAGATTTTTTTTCGAGCTTCTCTGTTAAGCACTCAATAATTTTATTTCTTTTAAGAAAATATGGTTTAGGAGGCTCAAACATTTCCAATGTATTTCCATCCATGGCCGCTATGAAGTCCCTTGTGCTGTTATATTCTTCATCGATAAGGCAATCAATGAACTTGAAAAAATTTCCATTTTTAACAAATTTTTTCCCTAGTCGGCTGTTGTAGCCCTCCAAAGAACTTGTTGTTCTCATATGTTCCCTATATACGGAAAATTTCTGTGGTGTTTCCTGAAGAAAAATAAAATAAAACCAAAATATAATTTACTCAAATGAAAGATAACATTTACTTGAAACATCCATTGTCTTTTAAAATAAGACAAGGAAGATCCATTGCAGTTGCCTCATTATTAATTTAAGTAAATGCTTTAATTTCTAAAATATTGTCCTTAGACTCAAATTGGTTCTCATAATTTTTGAGAAGTCATAGATTTTTGAAGCTTTTCTCCGCAATGCCTTCGTGTAGTGAAACCAACATCCTTTTAAAACAGCTCTTTGAAATACCGCAGTAAGTGCATTTCGCAAACTTTGCTCAAAATCGGTTGTAACAATGCTGCATTGAATTGAAAAATATTTCCTTCAATTAATTTAAATAAGTGCATGTACATATCCGTGGACTTGTTTGTAGCTAATATATATATAAAGGGATATACCTGCAGAAAAAACAAATGAGAATGATAGAGATAAAATTGTTAAAAATTGAAGATCAGAAATCTCAAGTGCAAACTATGGTTTATGAGAGTTTAGTTTTTTTTGGTTTTTGAGAATAAGATAAAGTAGTAGATGTACTGCAATTACATTGAAGTAACAACGCTGGCTATGAGTAGTGTGGTTTAAAAAAAATCGAATGTGGAATTGATTCTCACTTGTTTACTGAAAAAGTGGGTTTAATTCCCACAGCAATGTGGGGTTAGTTCCCAACTTAAGTGGAAAATAAGTCCACCTTCATGAAGTGTACTTGGTACCCATTAAGGGTGGTCTTAGTTCCCATGTGGAGTTAATTCCCGTGGAGTTATTTCCCTGCACCGTTTGCGTTGACGGGCTATGGAGACGAAGATTCAACCAAGAACCATACGGGCTGTACAGCGACATGCCCCGGGTCAAAAAACTCCGCATTGGACGTTTAAGATGGCTAGGACATGTAGAATGAATGGACACCAATACTACGGCTCGCAGAGCCTTCGATTCCCAGCCAGACGTCGGACGCAGTAGAGGAAGACCTCGCCTTAAGTGGCGCGCACAATTGGAAACCGACCTCAACCAACTTGGAGTGCGCAACTGGAGGCAGTTAGCTAAGGACCGGGCTAATTGGAGAGGCATGTTGGTTGAGGTCCAGGTTCATTCCGGACTGTAGCCCACTTAAGTAAGTAAGTAAGAATGCCTCTGTGTCTGGCGACCCTGCAGAGCTAAACATTATGTTGGGCGCCAAGAACCTTGAGCTCTTTTCAATAACAGAGATTGCTTTTATTTCAGCCTGACAGTCAATGAAGATGGTTATATTACCTGGTGGTATCGCCAACATTGAGGTCGCTTTGGCTGCCTCTGCTACTGCCAATATCAGAAGACACTTCTGTGCTCAGGATGACGAATAGTGCCGTTTAGTGTTTCTGAAAACACTCCAGCTCCAATGCCTACATCCATGTCTGAATCATCAGTGTAGATGGATTGGAAATATGCAGGAGAATGGTCTTTGAAAGTCAGGGTGAGGCAGCATGTTGGCGGAGGATACAGCTGAGCCCAGGTATCAGTTTAGAATTTGAGCGTGTTCTCATTTCATTTTCCAGCAGTTGAGCTGGCTTATTCTTAAGGCGGCTATACACACGCAGTCAAAACTGTCCAGGATGTATGATAAAGTTGTCAGTTATTTTGGCCTGAGCAGGCGAACGAAGAAAAATTCAATAATTTTGCCTGTTCAGGAGAACCGGAGCACGTGTAGCATCAGGCCGTCAGTTCATACTGAAATTTACACGAGCACAAAGGTTTTCGTTAAAAATATCTAAACGACGAAAATACACAAACTGATGTGCCTCACATTAGTACCGGAGCGTGTGAATTCGTTATGGCGGTCCGGTATAACTGAACATGCGGCCTGAAAATACATTCCGGACAGTTATGGCTGCGTGTGCGTTGCCGCCTTTAGACCACTTTTGGCTGCAGATTCTTGCAAGTAAAGGTCGAGCAGTAGCAGATTTAGGATGGTTTCCAGTCCTGCTGTTGGTTTGGTTCTCAGATCGATGACTTAATTTGTGGATTGCCACCAGACAAGTCCTCCATAGTAAATATAGGTCTTACAATGGTCGTGTACATTCATAGGATAATCCAGGGGTTCGGACCACAGTTTTTTTTCCAAATATTCGGTTACAAGTATAGATAGTTACTGTGGCCTTTTTTATGGCTTCGCACACATTTAGGTTCCAGTTGAGGTTTCTGTCAAGGATGACACCCAGATATGCGCTATCGGATAGATTCGGGGTAGTCCCGTCGATAACCGATAGGTCAAATATTGGTATTTTTCTCTTTTTAGTAAAGAGAACAAATTCTGTTTTCTGGGGGTGGATGCTTGTAGATGAAAACAATCTTACATTTCTTACTCTGATTGATTTTTTAAAAGCATTTGACACTCTTAACCACGACATAGTCTGTAGAAAACTTGTAGAACCGTTTAATTTTTCCCTATCAGCCGCGAACTTGATCTGAGCTACCACTTAGATCACAGGCAGTCGTCGGTTATAACTATATCTTGTCTTGCCTTAAATAAAGACGTTCCACAGGGCTCTATTCTGGGACCGTTCTTATTTTTCCTTTACATGAGCTACTGAATTATGTACAAATAAACGTCCATAAATATATATGCTGCCGTTTGAAGTTAACGAAGATTTCCAATCAATTTTTCTTTGGGCAGAAACAAACGGTCTTACTCTCAATCCCTCCAAATCCAAATGTCTTATAACTTCAAGGACTAAAGTAGACACGTCGTGATCTTGATCAAACTGGGATATTTTAGTGTGGATAGTGGGGATTTGAAATTTATGGAATACTCACCTGAGTGTCCTAAACATTTTAATTGGTTGGCGGGTACTGAAACGAATGAACGAATTAATAAGCAAGGGTCGTGTGTTACAGGTAAAAACATCAATTTACAGGTACAGGTTCATTGGGACTAGGGCATAGCTTAGTTTACTCAACCATTCGTATATGGGTGTATACCACGAAACCTCCAAATTTCCATACCGCGTCTAAATTTAGTTAAAGGAGGTTCCGCCATCGTGCAAGAGGTACACACGCACACATGAATGGTTGTTGGAAAAAGCAAGGCTCTGGGTACTAACGACCCTGTTGCGCCAAACATTTTTTTGGTCCACTTTTGTGGAACCATCAACAAGACACATATCCGGAGTTTCAGATAAGAAAGCAGAATAACTAATAATGCTGGACAATCTAACTTTGGATGCGCTCCAGAGAGCCCCCATTGGATCATTGGAAGCGACTTCAAAAAAAAGGCCACTGATTGGGGCAGCATACTAACCAACAACTGAGGAAAGGTACTGCCGGAATTATTCGCTACCCTAGCGATGAGCATCGCTAATAAGGGCAGTTCGTGTACCTATCGTAAGGCTAGAGTAGGCTCCATCATCGACATCACATTTGCGAGCAACTCCATCCTGAAAAGCGAGTGAGAAATATTCCCACAGCAACCACCAGATGACACCAGCCCAGGTCCCAAATCGAATGACAGATCTATCGATTAGAACACATTCGAAGAGATGTTGAACGAATATCTAAATTTAAGTGGAATAGCAGAGACTCTCGCGCACCGTCTTATAGGCACCATAACCATGGCCTGTGATGTATCGATGCTTAGAAGAACAAACAGCAGGAAAGGGCTACCATGTTATTGGTGGAACGAGGGAATAAAGGGGCTGCAAAAAGATTGTTTACAAGCTCGGCGTAAAGTCGACCGTCCAAGAAGCACCTGGACGCCCTCAGATTGGCCAGATGCAACTTAAATAAAGCCATCAGGGAGAGCAAAACCACATGAGACAAACGTCTTTATAAGGAAGCCGATATCATCATCAGAGATCAAAAATGCAGAGATCCATAGTAGAACATTGTTTCCCCCAAAGACCAGCTACAATGTACAACATCAAGAGAGCTCAATCCGCAAGATATTCTACTATTACTGTGGAGGAGACTCGCAATGCGATAGGGATAACAACGACATCCCGAATAAGGCTGTAAAGGCGGCTGTAAAAAAGAGACCAGACTTCTTCATCTCTACATGGCAACAATGCAGAAGTGCCTCGAAAAAGGAATATTTCCTTAAAAATGGAAAACACAGCATTTGATCCTGCTACCAAAAGGGAAGAAGCCCTAGGAGAACCATCGTCCTATCGGCCAATATGTTTACTAGACTCCTTGGGAATGATAATCTATAATCTCAGACCAATATTTTGGCATCAGAAAAGCGCGATTGATGCCATAGGAGCGGTATCGCAGAAAAGGGCATTGAAAGAGAAAGATTGCTGCACGGCACAAAGGAGGTCAGTGAAGTAGCAACGCCGAACGTTAAAAATTTAACTCTTCGAACTGGTTGTCAATACCACCTGCTGCTGTTACTTGCGACCTATTTTAAAAACAGGTGGCTGAGGTACTATACCGATGAAGGGTTAAAATGTTACAACTCAGGAGTCCCACAGGGATCAGTCTTAGGACAGGCTAATGTGAAAATAATTTACGACGGAGTTTTCCGATTAACCTTACTTAGGGAAAGATTGGACTAGCCGATGATATTGCCATCGTGAAAGTAGCCAAACAGATCGGTGCAGTAGAATCAGCTACAAACGAAGCAACTGCCTAGATAAAAAATTGTCTAGTACCCGCAGAACTAGAACTATTTGATCATAAAACAAAGGATGTACGTATAACCAGTAGAAAAACTGTTGAATTGGCATTTTACAGGTTGGTAACCAAATCATGGAGTAGTGCTAGACAAACTGCAGTTCAAAAACCATGAAGATTATCTATCACAAAAGGCATCGAGAACACAGGGAACTCTCTAGCAGATATTGCCTAATATCGGTGGACCTGGATGCGCCAGAAGGATTCTACTTTCCATCACGTTAGTTTCTTATTAAGAAAGATACCAAAAGGAGACTATCGTCAACATACAGACTCTGCGCGCTACGGACAATCAGTGGCTTTCGAATCATCTCAGACTAGGCCACCTTTGTCATAATCCAAGCACGGTCCCTATCGACATCCTGGCAGACGAGATGTGCCAAATATACAGGGTTTTTCAACAGGGACGCTACAAAGGTAGAGTGGCAGGGACAGCAAACGACGGCATATTTCTTGCCGCTCTTTTGACATTTCTCTTCAGTAAGGTTTGCCATTTCATGATGGAAAGATATACAAGGCAACAACGAGTCGAAATTATTAAAATTTACTACCGAAATTCGGAGTCAGTGGCCCCAACGTTAAGAGCGCTACGTCCAATTTATGGTCGTCATAATCGTCCTAGAAGATCAACAATTGAGCGTCTAGTGGGAAAATTTGAATCCACAGGCACAGAACAAAATGTACCCGTGCCAGTGAGACAAAGAAGTGCCCGTAGTGTCGAGAATATTTCTGCCGCTGAAGCTTCAGTTGAAGAAATCCCAAATGTGTCTCTCACACGTCGTTCCCAAGCGTTGGGCATCTCTGTGACGTCGTTGTGGCGAATTTTGCAAAAAAGATCTTGGCCTACATCCTTACAAGATTAAATTGACGCAAGAACTGAAGCCGCTTGACCACCAGAAGCGTCGTATGTTCGTGAATTGGGCTGAGCAACAACTTGAAAATGATTCGGATTTTCATTGAAAAATCATCCTCAGCGATGAGGCTCATTTCTGGCTGAATGGCTTCGTCAATAAACAAAATATGCGATATTGGTCAGGCAGCAATCCACACGTACTCCATGAGTCATCATTGCATCCCGAAAACATTACGGTTTGGTGTGGTTTATGGGCCGGCAGCGTCATTGGGCCGTACTTCTTCCGTGATGATCAAGACCGGCACGTTACTGTGAATGGGAATCGCTACCGTTCAATGATAACCGAATATTTTTTGCCCCAATTGGATGATATGGACTTGGAGGACATGTGGTTACAACAGCACGGCGCCACAAGCCACACAACGAATGACACAATCACAATCTATTGGAAACTAAGTTTGGAGAACGTGTTATCTCACGAAATGGTCCAGTCGCTTGGCCGCCTCGGTCGTGGGATTTGACGCCGTTAGACTATTTCCTATGGGGCTACGTCAAGTATATGGTCTATTCCAACAAGCCAGCGACGTTTGATGAACTTCGTACGAATATCGAACGTGAAATTGCAGCAGTATCGGCCGATTTATGCTTGAAAACCGTCGAAAATTGGGTTCAGCGTCTGGACTTCTGCAAGCGTGCCCGTGGTGGCCATGCAAAAGAAATCGAGTTCCATACATAATGGCATCGACCGTACTTTCATAGAAATAAAGAATTTCATTGATATCCAAAACCGTTTTTGTTTTATTTAAAAAAAACTTTTGTAGCGCTCTTATTGAAAAACCCGATATAATAGAAGAATTCTGAGCCAAAACGATGCCAATGACATCAAGAGAACCAAACTGGAAGAGAAGGCAGCGTCAGCAGCTAGGTGGCAAGCTCAACAATGAAAGACCGATGGACACATAAACTGATAGCGAAAATCAAAGACTGGATAAGTCGATAGCATGGAGACTGCAACTATCATAT
The DNA here is from genome assembly GCA_932526625.1 of Rhingia campestris. NCBI lineage: Eukaryota > Metazoa > Arthropoda > Insecta > Diptera > Syrphidae > Rhingia > Rhingia campestris. The sequence continues at coordinate 83,797,633 of OW052182.1, forward strand.
CATGCAGTTTCTGTCAGGTTACGGTGTACCTTCAACGATTTGGTCTGAAAGAGAAGGCAGCATCAGCAGCTAGATGGCAAGCTCGGCCAATACAAAGAAAGACCGATTGACACACAAACTGATATCGACAATCAAAGATAAGTCGAGAGCATGGAGACTGCAACTATCATATCACGCAGTTCCTGTCTGGTTACGGTATACCTTCCCCGATTTAGACACGATACTTGACCATTCTGCCCAAAGTGTCCAGATGAAGACGCAGATGCAGAGCACGCATATTTTTTTTGCACAGGCTTCACGGCATGGAGAATTACTCTGCCGGAGGAGAACTGGATAGCGTAACGACATTTAAAAAATGAGCTGCAGAAAATAGAACAAAGCTCCAGAAGCAGCTGATACAAGACGTATAGCATGACCAAATAATCAAAGTAATACCTAAGGTGCAGTCCCAAGGGGAAAATGGTCAAAGTCTGTGTGCAGGGGACGGTGTAGTACCTAGATATATATCGGAATGTGTATGTCAAAGTGATACTGTCATCTGAGGAAGATTCCCTGACTCCCTGGCGCAACCAAAAAAAAAGGTAAAGGTAAAGGACAGCTGAATCAATAACTCACCCCAGGCTTCAAACCTCGAACTACTTTTTTTGCAATCACGACAACTCAACATACAGAGAGTTTAATGCTTTCCCATACAATGTGAAGTGGAAAGGTACAAAGGCGCTGACAGAAAGTACACAACCATCACCCACCCAAACACCATAGATCTCCAGAGCCATTTACTACGTTAAGCAAAGTATTGACAACCATACTGCACAATAGAAGACACGAGACGCTACCTTGTAAAAAATGTTTAACATGGTCGTTAATATAAAAAACCATTGATAATCCATATACGGAGCTGGAAGCAAAGATTCATCGGTGAACCTGAGGTTTGGACTTGAAAAAATTAAATATCTGACATTCACGGCCAAAACAAGACCTCAAACCTAGCTTTTCCCCTTAGTTGTGTGTTAAGTAATTATTTTTGGCACAAAGAAGGCGATCTCCTGTTTAACGCCGACTCCGAACGGCAAATTTAAAATGCTTCTCATGTTACCTTGACTTTCGCAAGAGCCGGGGCACTTTAGGGGTTTGAACCAAGGACCCCGCCCTTAGTAGTCCAACGCTCTAACCACTATATCACATACGTTTGAACCTATGCGAAACAAATTGAAATTAACGCTCGAACTTGCCAGCTAACCTTTTGATTTCTGATCAAATGGTAAAGCTGTAAAGAAAGAACTTACCATAGGTGGCACAATGTTGAAAACAAAGCCACACCTAATCTTTCGTCGGTCCAGATGGTTCAAGTCTTTACTTCCGACCTAGATGTTAGGCGGTGTAAAGATTGCGAAACCAAGTTAAACCAAAACAGCCTTAATAAACTTGTGTGCAAAATCATGTAGGTAGCTAGTGACAGTGCTAACAGGAGATGAATACTGTGAAGGTTCGCTTTTCCCCGAATAGTAGGTTCTCCACTCTACTTCACCCACCAACGTTAACCTTCCATGAAAACCTGGATACGTCAACATCAAAGGCAAGGTTATGGCAAAGAGAAGCTAGTCATGGGTCCCCAAGATGGGATGAGTAGTGAAATACACCAGTCAAGTATTTCTTTGATCCCTCCAACTTAAAGGCATCCGCATGCCTTACAAGAAACTTCAAACATTTTCACTCATCAGGATGGGTTTACATAGCAAGTTCTTCGGCGTTGTGTTCTCCCAGAGAATATTCAGTTTCTCCTTGATTGCTTTGGGCCATTCCATTTCATTGTCTGTGAAATATTTATATTCCTTTGGATTTCTATTTCATCCTCACCACTTACTTCCATCCTCAAGGAAGGAGATTCCAAAAGAAAATGAAAATTAATTAACGTACGGTATCTTGCACCAGTGTTGTGCGCACACATAAATTTTCATGAAAAATTGCACTTTCCATGCAAATGCGTTAGAACCAATTAAGGACTTAGAGCAACCCAACCCAGTTCTCTCTTTCTCTCTGTTTACGTGTCCACCTAAGTTACGTTTGCCTGCAAACCACAAATGTGTACACAAAGCGAATTAATTGGCGTATCCTTACAAGTTGCCCGTGTAAGTAAGTGAGGGCCCTTAAGCCGGCCTCTGTACCGTTATTTAGTTAGACCCTCCATTTGCACTAATGTTGTTATACTTCATGATGGTGTGTTATGTGAACACTTTCCTTTAAAAAAAAAACTCCTAGCTTGGAGTAGATTCAAAAACGCCGTATCCTGCAATTTGCTTTCATTGTTGTTGGCAATTGTATACGAGTATTACACTTGACTAACGGTTTTTTGTTGTTTAGAGAGTGTTGTCCCTCATTTGAATATGATGACGTTCCAGTTTTTTTGGTTAGGAATGCGCATCCTTACACACACACAGATAAACCATACGAAAATAATTTCCTTGTAATGGTGCTGGTGTGCAGTTTTAAATTGCAAACATTTTGTTTTCTCTCTGCAAGTGATTATATCCTTTACCTACCGCAAATACAATGACAGTATTCATATCTACACTCTAGGGTTTGTTTGGTATGAAATAGGAATAGTCGGAGGAAGCGGTAGAGTTACATGAAAATGGTGCGCGAAATAGGTGATTTTGTGGCATGAATTGTGGGATACCGCATTGTTTCGCTGTACAAAAGAAGGCGCAGGACTATAGTCTCCTGCTGGGGAGAAATTAGAATAAAGCGTTTTGTAGTAATCGGTGGTGAGTACATTGCAAATACATATAATTATTACGGTTATGGAGATATACCTGCATTTGTTTTGCTGCAGATTTGAAAACAATGCAAATTTTATGACAGAGAATTGACAATTAACGGTAGTCTGTAGGTATATACATAATATGGAGTAATTTTCGAACAATGGTGTAGTTTATTTTTTCAATCAACTTGTATTTACACGTCGCGACGTATATATATATTATATATATCGGCATAAGTATTTTGACGAAATAAAAATCGTGCATTTTTGAGTTTAACTTCTAAATGGCTTGACAAGAATTCATGTTTATTTTTTCATTTTTATATATAACTAATACAAACTTAAAAATAGGCAAACAAATATTTTTTCATAGAAGTCAAAAAAGATATAAATTAATTTGTAATTTCGTGTGTTGGCATAAGTATTTTGACAAGTATATAACTCTAAGAAAAAACATTTTAAACTTAACAAAAGTAAATAAATAAAGAAGAATTTAGTAAAATATATAACCTCCTTTGGCTTCAATAACTTTTTGAAGGTGTCTCGGTACTGAATCTACTAAATTTTGAAGAATCTCTGGAGATATCTCTTCCCAAAGGTAAGTGACCTCAGAAATCGTCTCCTCTCTGGTTTTATTTAAAGAAACTGTTCTTTTGCGTTTCAAAAGAGACCAGACGTTTTCTATTATATTTAAATCTGGACTTTGAGGTGGCCAGTCCAAAGTGGCAACACCAACATCCTTCAAAAATTTAGTTATCATCCGGGCTTTGTGGCATGGGGCATTGTCCTGTTGCAGGATAAATGATTCACCAATAAGCCTACCTCCGGAAGGAAAGGCATTATCATTTAGGGTTCTTAAATATTGACCTTGGTTCATCGAGCCGGTGATAGGAACCAATTCACCCAGGCCATTATACGCAACACATCCCCAGAACATGACAGAGCCTCCACCATGGCTCACTTTTTGACAAACGGGGCGTCTTTTTTGCCTTTCTACCTTTGGCAATCTAACGTAAAATTTGTTTTTTGATGAGTTATACTCAAAGGAGCTTTCATCTATCCATAGAACGCTTCTCCAGTACTCCTTTGGCTTGTGCAGATGTTCTTTTGCGAAAGACAGTCTTTTAAGCTTGTTTACCTTTGATATGTACGGCACGTCCTTAGCTTTAAATGTTTTAAAATCTCCTTCCATTAAACGTCGTCGGACAGTGCGCTCACTGATTGGATTCGTTGCCGTCAAATTCCATTGATTTGCAGCAGTTTGAGGCTTCAGGAATATATTTCTTTTAAATTCCCGTAGAAGGGTTCGGTTTTCAGTGGGCGTTGTTTTGCGCTTAGCACCTGATCTTATTAGGTTTGTGATGTCATTATGCTTTTTAAACTTATTGATTTGATAGTGCACAGTTTGACGCGACACATTAAACTCACTTGCTATGTCTTTTACTGGCGTTCCAGCGTTAAAATTCGCTACCATTGAAGATCTGACAACCAAACTCAACTCAGCCGTTTTACCCATGGTTTTTAATAAATTTTAATAAATTTTTATTTTGTTATCAACGTTTAATGTAAATTAAAGTTAACTACACAAGTTTTTTGGTTATCACGTGCTCAAAACTGTTAAAATATTTACACAAAGTTTCCGTCAAAATACTTATGCCACGTAAAAATTCTTTGTCTGTATGCGTTCTTATCAGCAGAAAGAGAATGCAAAAGGTAAACAATACAAAACTTGGCATGCATAGAGCTAAAAATAGAGTCTTTGTTTCGCGCATCATTTTTGCACCGTTGTCTTAACGATACCAATCAAAGTTAGTCTCAATAGTCACAAAAAGGTTTCGTCAAAATACTTATGCCGACTAGTGTACTTTAGAATATCGAATGACATCTGACGGCATCTTTTTATTTGAAATTGTTTGACAAATCATCATGCAACATGACATCTGACAGCATATTTTCTTAGATATAAATTCTATATATTCCTGAAAATATGTTAAGTTTTTACTTTTACCCTTTGGCTTCAAGACAATGACCAAAATGCAAAGAGACGTTGAGATCCTAAAACATAGATTAGTCATCATAAGATGATGTTTGATCCTAAAACATCATTGGATGGCGAAAATCCTCATCCAAACCCTCCCAGTGGGTGCCGGCCGGTAATGATTGCTACAGTGTTCTTGTACGTTGTCAAGACGGCAATCAGCAAAGGTCAGAGGGCATTGCGGTGATGTTACTCTACTTCTCAATAGTAAAATATCCCGTTTTTATGCCTTTTGACCATAGGACTAGAGGTACCTGATTTCAGTGGTGGTGTTAGCGCACTTAATGCAAACCGTTTCCAAGAATGCAAGGCTGGGGGTTAAACCAGCCGCTAACGAGCTTCTTCAGATGCACAGGCATGGTCTGTCGTATTTTTTTTTTTTTTGCCTTACTCCGGTATATCGGCTCTGCCGGAGTGGACCTCCTTTTCGTTCTACTCGTAGGTCCAAAATTTCAATGAACCATATAAAAAAAAAAAAAAACGAATAAATAAAAAAATACAAAAAAAAATAAATAAACTTGAGGATAAGCAGGTCGGTACCTCTTCGGAAGAGGAGTTACTAGCCTCCTCTCAAGAGACGGTTACAGGCGTTGTGATGGATACAAGTAGTATTTCCACGCCGCCTGTGGTATCTCTAGAGACCTCTTCAGGCGACGCGCATTGTATAGTTAGTACACTCGCTTCGTCTAACGTCTTGCATACAATAACCGACTTAGGCGTTGGAATATGTGCAGTCAGCGCACCGGCATCGGGACATCTGTACGAACATTCTGACTCGTATGATTGTTCATACTCTTTTGACTTTCGGAAGGCGAACTTTCAAAGGCTATCCGAAGAAATAATTCTTTCGAATGTTAATATTGACAGCCTCTCCAATTTAGAAGAAGCTGTTAAGAAATTCTATCTTCTAATAAAAGATTGCATGGATAGAACTATCCCAGTCTAGCATCCTTGGTACACGAAAGACCTTTAATCTCTTCGGAATATACGTAACCGGGCCTGGAATAATTTTGTTAAAAGTCAGAATCAATACGACTATGATAAGTACCTGAATTATTTTAAGGAATTCTCTGCGATGTCAAATAGTTTATATAATGGCTATATAGCCAATATGGAGAACGCTCTTAAAAGTGACCCAAAACGCTTTTGGGGTTTTGTCAATTCGAAGAGAAAAACGGATGGATATCCAGCCAACTTCTGTTACAATAATTCAAAAATATCGAGCTCTATTATTTTATCTAATTTATTCGCAGTAAATCATTTATTGATACCCCTCTTGTCTTAGACGAACAATATTTCAGTTATCTCAATGACTGTTCTCAAGTTAGTTTCAGCAACGTCACATTTGAACGATGAGACAATAATTAAATATATCGCTTTATTAAATAATGATTATTCTGCTGGGCCCGATGGAATCCCACCAATAGTCGTAAAGCAATGCAAAGATGCTCTTTTGCCATACCTTAAGTATATGTTTGAAAGCTCCCTTAAAACAGGAGTATTCCCAACTCAATGGAAAAATGCATTTATTACACCTGTTTTCAAAAAAGGTGAACGAGGAGACATTTCTAATTACAGACATATTTCAAAACTCTCTTGCATTCCTAAGTTATTTGAATATAACGGGTGATTTTTTAAGAGGTTTAAAACTTTTTAAAAAAAAAAACACAAAAAATTCGAAAAAATGAATGAAATATTTATTTGAATCGATAGTTTGAACCTTGCAATTTAATGTTTAAAGATAATTTCATGCAAATGTTGACCGCGGCTGCGTCTCAGGTAGCCCATCCGCTGAGTCCAATTTTGGCATACTCTTTCACACATATCGGCCGGTATCTCACGAATGAATGCATGGATGTTGGCTTCCAGTGCGTCAATTGAAGCGGGCTTGTCCCTATAGACATTAGCCTTGACATACCCCCACAAAAAATAATCTAATGGTGTCAAATCGCACGATCTAGGCGGCCAATTGACTGGCCCGAAACGTGAAATTAACTGTTCACCAAACTCGCCTCGCAATTGCGCCATTGTTTCGCGTGCTGTGTGGCATTTGGCACCGTCTTGTTGAAACCACATATCATGCAAGTCAAGAACTTCCATTTCGGGCAAAAAAAAGTTTGTTATCATCGCTCGGTAGCGTTCACCATTGACAGTAACGCTGCGATTCGCATCATCTTTGAAGAAATATGGCCCAATAATGCCGCCGGCCCATAAACCGCACCAAACAGTGGCTTTTTCGGGATGCATTGGTAGCTGTTGCAATGCTTCTGGCTGATCTTCACTCCAAATGCGGCAATTTTG